>JAJHZJ010000221.1:2070000-2670000 GCA_023548195.1 Bettongia penicillata ogilbyi
TGTGATGAAATGTTTACCCGACAATTCAAGTCCTTTAATTGAGTTTGCCAATGTGTCCCAGGGTATTTTACTACTTCTGATGTTAAAACAGCATTTAAAGAACCTTTGTGGATTCTCCGATAGGTAAGGAGAAAGAAATAGTGACAGAAGGCTCTTACTCAAGCGCTCTAGGGAGTAAGGAACTAAGCTTTGATTGTGTGCTCATTGTCACATTGCACGTGAGAGTAGGAAGGTACAGTCACAATGAAAGGTTACTACTAACTTTCTCATCTCTCTTAAATTCTTTGTTAGCTGTCCTTAAAACATTGTGTACATGGCCTTAACGGTAGATGTGCACTGAGAATATCTGTAGTCTTCCTCCAAGCTAACTTCATAGAAATCCCATTGGTCTTCACTTTATATAAATTTTGGACTCTCTTCTGAGACAGAGTTAGAAAATGTGCAAATTCTTATAAAATCAGAGGAATATCAGTACTCCTTGAAGGGTAAGCAGTTTTCCATTTCTACTTTCTCTGTTTTCCTACTTCTTCCTTACTCTGTCTCAAAGAATGAATGTGAAGGTGTGTTTTTCATCTACTCTACAAGGCCAGTACTGGTCTTTGTAATTGCTCCAACTTCTGTTTCCTTGTAGTGTTTTTTTTTGCTTAATTATTGTAGCATTAGGTATATTCTTTTCCTACTTCTGCTTACTTCAGTCTGCTTCAGTTCATATGTCTTCCCATTTTTCTTAATGTTTTATATTTGTCCTTTCTTATAGTACAAAATGCTATCCCATTACATTCAAGCCCCAAAGACTGCTTCTTTTTTCTTACGTTATTCATGTGACCATCCTGATTTCGTAGATGACCCTGTTCTTTAAATAGAATAAGATGTTAATATCTTCTTTGGTTCTTGGAGAAATAACAGTACGTTGTAATACACGGCTTTTGGGGAGTTAAATTCATGGCTTTCTGCAGACCATGTTTCTAGATAGAAGTATGACTTTCTTACCCCATCCTAATTTCTGAAATGTGCAAGGTGGCTTCTTAGAGAATTTTGGTTAGGTTTTGGTTTTGTTTTTGAAAAATTAAGTGATCTTAGAATCTCTTTGAATTAAGTTATATTAAAGCCTTAAATATTTTAATAAAATGTACTTAATTCAGATGCTGCTCCAAGTGGCACATTTCATTTTATTAAAGTTGAAATTCGGTTTATTGCAGATGGGTCAGTGTAAATGTCAGTGCTTCAGATTTTAAATATCAAATGTTGGGTTTTTGTTTTCTGAAAACAGTAAAATTCAGAAGTATTCTCCATCTGAATCTGCAAAAGTATATGATAAAGCGATAAACCGGAAAACAGGAATCCATTTTCATCCTAAACAAACCTTAGACTTCCTGCGGAGTGATATGTCTAATTCCAAAATTACAGAAGATGTGAAGAGGAGTATAGTTAAACAATATCTAGATGTGAGTAATAAAACTGCAAAATATATTCCTTTTTTCACAAATATTGTGTGCAATATTACATAGTTTTAATGATATTAATTTCTAAACATATAAAATACAGTGGCTTGTTCATGAAATCTTTGACATTAAGAATTGATAATAAAATATCTTTGTAAAGACCACTTTAAAATATTTCATTAGGTTTCTGTAATATTTTAGTTCTTTTACCTGTTAAATGAGTCCTAATGGTTAACTTTCAACTTGAAATCATCCTTTTTAATGTAACTTATATAAAACAAGAAATCAAATACAAAGCCCATTAAAAATAGTGTATTCTTATTTAAACAAGGATGCCATCTGCATCCTGTTTTTGAAATAATAAAATTATTTTAACTCCCCAGAGATAAAATGTTCATTTCTTCCAGAGCATTTTAACTATGTTTATTTTGGAGAAGTCATTTTAAAAAAATCATCCTCCCAGCAATAATCATATCTGTGTTTTAGGTGGTAAAAATATATCAAATGAGGAAGGAGGGTTGCTCCCAAAGTTTGCTTGAATTGGTTTTGCCAAATTGTCTTAATCACATAACAGTACTTAGCCAGGACTAGATCCTTAGTATTCTGACTGAAGTTGTGAAATATGCTTCTTTTTTATAGTTCAAGCTCCTCATGGAACATTTGGATCCTGATGAAGAAGAAGAAGAAGGGGAGGTGTCGGCCAGCACAAATGCCCGGAACAAAGCGATTACCTCACTGCTTGGAGGAGGCAGCCCTAAAAACAATGCAGCTGAGACAGAAGATGATGAAAGTGATGGGGAGGATAGAGGAGGAGGCACTTCAGGGGTGAGGCGGAGGAGGAGTCAACGTATTTCGCAGCGTATTACGTAAAATGATTTTTATGTGCTTATATATGTCAGTCTATTATACTAAATGTACACAAAGTAATGTAATCTACAAGAAAAAGCATTTTGTAGATAGATATTCTCTACTTAACCATTTATACATCCTTTTGTAGAAAGTTTAATAGAAAAGACAATAAAAAAGAAAAAAATACGGAAAATAGACTTACCCAATTATAAAGGGTTATTAATTTTCCTTTGGAATGTATTGTATGTGTCATCCTTTTTATTGTTGCCAGGTTTTTTATGTAGCTTTATGGTTTATGTGTATATATATACATATATATATTTTATATATCACGAAGAGTAAAGACGGGTACAAATTAAGAGTATGTGGTTTTACAAGTGTTAACCCCTTGGCGCTGGCGGTCACGGTGCGTCTCATTGCCGGCAATGGAAGTATGCTGGGAAATCCCAACTCCCGGCGTCAAGGGATTAAAAGCAATAAAAGCAATAACTTCACTAAAGTTCTGTGTGTAACACTTGGTCTTTTTTCCCCCCAATGTTTTAGTCATTGAGAAGGTCAAAACGAAATTCAGACTCTACAGAGTTGGCAGCACAGATGAATGAAAGTGTTGACGTCATGGATGTCATCGCTATTTGCTGTCCAAAGTACAAAGATCGACCACAAATTGCAAGAGTAGTACAGAAAACCAGCAATGGCTTCAGTGTTCAGTGGATGGCAGGCTCCTACAGTGGCTCCTGGACTGAGGCTAAACGCCGTGATGGTCGCAAACTGGTGCCTTGGGTAGACACTATTAAAGAGTCAGACATTATTTACAAAAAAATTGCTCTAACGAGTGCTAATAAGCTGACTAATAAAGTTGTTCAGACTTTACGATCGCTGTATGCCGCCAAGGATGGGACTTCCAGCTAATGAATTTGTACATGCAGCCAAATTACAGGAATTTTAAATGAAAGGCAGAGAAACTTGAAATATCAACATTCTGGCAAAAAAAAAAAATCAGTTTTATGAAGAGTAAGAATGGAACCTGGGACGCAGGAAAAAAGAAGGAAATGTTTGGTAAACATTTTTGTGGGAGCTTCCTTCGCTGTTGTGCAGCAGAAACTTCTCAGTTCATTTTTACTCCCACTGTATTATAGTTTAACAAAAATTGTTTATATCTTGAAAAAAAACTTTCTGTTTAATAAAATAAACAAGTGAATGTTGGAAATTAGTCTGTTAATGTTCTTAATAAAGTGTTCTTGGAGTTTAACCTAGCAGCGGATGGCTTTCTTTAGCTTAGCCCAGTTTCCAGGGAAGCATTGTTTTTTCCAGGCTGTAAAATGGCAGAATCCCCTGGATATATAATTTATTCTGTTGAAAAAAAAAAGCATGCAGTATCTATGACCTATCTGCAGGAGGAGTTTTTGTAAATGTAGATTTTGATGTATTAGGTCACCCTGAAATAATACAAGAAAAGGGATCCCCAGGCAATCTGGTGGAACGAATACTGCAATAAATTTTTTTACTTCTCTTTGTTACTTGTCTGTTTCCATTTGAATTTCTTATTGTAAAGATATGTTTAAATCCATTTATATTATTTTGCAGTCCTTTATGTAAAATTGACTATTATCAGTGGTTTTCAAAGCAAGACATAAAATATTGTTTATACAGTTTGTATAGGCTGACTGACTTCTGGATAATTGGTATCTTTATTTTTCTCCCATAAAAGGGTGTATACACAGTTAACTCCAGGGTTTTATTGTATCCTGCGATCTTTAGTATTAACTATATATGATTTAGCACTGTGCCAAACACATTTTCAAGAGTACATTTTGATATAAAAAGAAACTATAGTTTATTCCTTGTATGCTTCAATTTCTTTCTAATGATGTCAAAATGATAATTTTGATAGTTTAAACTTTGGGAAAACTTAGCAATCTCTCTATTTTGGGTAACCAGCATTTCTCTTGGTTAAAATTGTAGAGGTTTTATTTCAGAAGTAATCTAAGGATTGAGATGGGTATGAAATTTGGTAATTATACTACCTTTTTCACAAATGATTTTTAATGTTATTTGTATATTATAATATTTTTTACTAATTGAAATGTTTTTTTTTAATTTTCTACTTTAAAGTTGTACCATAAATCTTTTAGGAGCACTTACCTGTATCTATATATGTCAGCACAGACTTCTTTTGTCTAACTGGGAAAAACAGAAGTGCTTGATGGGTTGATTTCACTAGTGACCCAAGTAGCAGTAGCTGCTAATGTTTGAAAATCTGTGGGGAAAGAGCAATTTTTACAAAAACCAAACTGACATTTCAAGTTTAATTCTCTAAAATAGGTGCACTTACAAATAAATAAACCTGATTTTTAAGATACATTTAACTTGTGGAATGCTCGGTTTTAAGAAACCAGCGAACAAAATTATATTATTCAGTTTGTGAGGAATAGTAATAATATTGCAAAACACTTTTTTTTTGTACAAACCTATTAAACTGAAATGATAACTCAGGATTTAATTCCTATGTGGAATTCTTTGTTGAACATTTTCTCAAAGGATATGTTTTACTTCCTTAATTGTGCATGTTGTATCTTCCATCTTATAATAACTTGTTTGGGGGCAAAATTAGATTTTTTTTTTCTCTTTAATAAATATTTGAAGGGCTCTGGAAAACAGAGGTTAGGAAATGGGCACCTGGAATGGTGTTATAGAAGAAAATTGCTGTAGTTTTGCCAGTTGCATACTAGCTAATTGTGACCTTTATTCTCAATATTGTTTTCACAGTCATACCAAACTTCAAACACTTGTCATGACTATCACTTCCACACAATGTTGTCATTTACAGGGGTTCTAGGTATAAAGAAAATAATTAGCTGTGTATAAGGCTCCCATTGAGAATTTTACTCTTGAAAGTTAAAATTCATGAAATGGTGTAATTTTAAGCATAAAAATTGAATAGAACATAATCTACTATTTGTCCAGTTGTAAAACTCAGAAAATTTTAGACCTCAAAATATCTTTAAAGTGCTTTAATTCAAAACCCCTTAAGTGAAAAAGTGAAATTACAGTCTTGATTGTGGAATCGTATTTGGTAGGTTACCATGATATGTTAGCGTAACATGGAATTTACTAGGTATGACATAATCTTGTCACAATGCTATCCCAGTACATTCTTGAACTTAACTGTTTCATTGGTTGAGATGGTTTATTGGATTCCTATTTTAGCATTCTGATTTTAATCTTTCTGCTTTATTGTTCCTATAACAAAACATTGTGAAAGTGCATTTACCAGAAACAATACACGAGGATGTATTTAAAAGGAACAGTATGCTTGGCCAAAACGATCTTTATCTATAAAACAAAAAATTGAGATTCCAGTAAAGGGTACTATATATACCTGATTCTGCCTATTTGTTTGAGATGGCAACAGGTCTATCATACATACGTCATGGCTGATGTTCAAAGTCTGTCTCATAGCGACAGGTAAGTAAAGACTTATTATTAATATGTTTGTGAAAAGGAGTGTTTAAACATAGCAACACTCTAGCTTGTAAATTAAATTCTTGCTTTCTCCAGGTGTATTCTGTTGGTGTTTTTTGAGCTCTCACAGACCACTTTACTATTTGTTAACAGAAAAGCAATCTAGAAATTGTGTGAACCCAGAACCATTGTTATGGTCACATAAGTGCTACTGATTATGATTTTAAAGAAAAAGACTATATGAAAAAACCCACCAGAGCATGCACTTGAAATGGTAATAAATTTAAATTACAAGCAAAAACATTGCTGACTTTATTGTTCCTGGACAAAAATATAATCATCTGGGCTCTTTGTTCCTGAAATTTTTTTGACATTTTTTGCCATTTGCCGTGTCCCCTAGCTAACCTCTCTTTTTTTATCAGCCATAATAGATTTGATTGTCTTAATTTGAATTATATGAAAATTTAAGAAATAAAATTATTGATACCTAGATTATCATTGATAGTATAATTCTTATCCTGTTGATCCATTTTTACTAAATAATGGAAACATAAAATAGGGTGCTGAAGTGGTTGTCATAATAAAACAAATTCAACTTTCATGGTTACTGGACTCCATATGGATAACATTCACCCAATTCCACAAACTGAAATCATAATACATCAGACATTGACTAGCACTTCAAATTGGAATCAGCTTGTTATGTAATCTCATCGTTTTCTGAATGAGTAATTTCACCATGTACCCTCCACATTTCGCTACATCTTAAAGCCCAATCCTTAATCAAACAGTTGATCTTAAACAAGTGGAATGTAACATGAGAATGTTACTTAATATTATTCTCTGAATTAATTACAAATGTACATAATGTGAGATAAATAGCACTTCTTAGATTAACTAAAACTCTTCACCCAAAAAATACTCTTCAGAAGAGAAGAGAAACAGGTTCACATATGAAATTCAGTTCTAGTTTAAAAGTTATTCTTGGTCTTAGGTTTAAAACATCAGAAAAATTCCTAAATTTAAAGTATTTAGGTAGTTTGGTTTTATATTTGCCTAACACTTTAACCCTTTTTAAGATTTCTGGCAAAATGAAATCAAGTATAATGTAACCATAAAGATTCCCTGTATTTGCAGTGAGAGGCTCTGAGTTGGAATTCTAGCACTGCTACTTTTACTGCATAGATCATCTTGGAAAAATCACTTAACTTCGCTGCTTTTCAGTTTCCTCAGGGATTTGACTAAATGATTTCCAAATTCCTTTCTAGCTCTACATAGTTTTTTATCTTATCTGCAGTCAGCACCAATCCTAAGATGGGCAAGAGATCAGTTTGGTATGATTATGCATCAGTTACATGCACTACAATGGCATGAAGTACACTCTGGTAATGAATGACAATATTTAACTTTGTTTCCTGGCTGAGTTGTCACTAATACAAGTTCAATGAAGTAATTTAACATTAAAAACTCTACAGAACATCACTGAAATTCAGGCCTCCTCTTGGGATTTGTTTAATAAGATTTTCTGCCTTTTGACACTTGTTAATGCCTTCATTCCTAGTCCATGTGAACTAACATAGAGTATGTATCAGTTTGGGGCATTTGTAGGTCTGCATGGGATACCAAGACTTGGTCCCTGCTACAGGATTTTTAGTCTTAAGTGGGAAGGTGAGCTCTAGACATGTACATAATTAGGTACTTATTACCACAAGGTGGCCTATAAGGCAAGGGCTTTGATTGTGAGGCTAAGAAATCTGGATTTTAATTCTGCATGGACCATTGAAGGTTTTTTAATAGGGGAGTAAAATTATGACAGCAATGTCTTAGAATTCATAATATGGCTGTGGTTTGTAAGTTTTAGTGGAAAGAGGAAAAAAATTGACCAATAAGTTTAGTGCAGTAAACTAAGGGGTTAGATGGTGGCAGTGATGGTAGGAGAGGAAAGAATGGCTCTAAAGACATTTGAAAGGAAGAATTGTCTTACTGGGAGTCAAATCAGAGCAGATCCTTGAGCCTAGATATTTAGGGGGAATGGTAGAGATGAACTAAAGAGGTCACGACCAATTGGGAGTGAGTTTGAGGAGACAGTGGGACACCCATGTTCAGCAGGTAGTTGCAGATAGAGGATTGGAATAAGAATTGAAGTTTTATAGGCCTTCACTTAACTATATAAATTTTACAACATTTTGTCTACCACCCTCATGAGATTCATTTGAGAAACAGCATAGCCTTATGATTAGAAAGCTGGTCTCGGAGTCGGAACCGGGTTCCAGTCTTCTCTGACACATTCCATCTGTAATTCTGGAAAAGTCATTTAACCTCTTGGGACCCCAAGCTACTTTCTAAGATAATTAGTTGCAAGTAGGGGTTGATATGCATTGATTGAGGTTACTCACCAGCAAATCCCCATACCAGTGAATTCATAGATGTAGACATAGCATTCCCAATCCACAAGCAAAAAAATGACTAATAACTTTTAAGCGTCTAAATTATTTTACTTTAAAACAAGTGAACTGTAGGCTAGGCTGTCATTTTGTTGTTGTACAGAGAAATTTGAATCTACAGTCATATTGTTTTAGTGGGATTTTGCCTATATGTACTTACAAGCAGAGATTGAGACAGAACCAGCATTTGGACTTGGGTCCCCTGATTACAGATTCAAGGCTCTTCCCTCTACACCATACTGTCTCATGATAAAATGTAGAAATTCCATTGTACCCAGCTTCCAAAATATCACATCTATCTCCTTCAAAAAAGATAGTTCTTTTCCAAGAATCTTGGTTATAGGTAGGCATGCTCCTTTAGCTATTGGACAAAACTTTTAGTTTCATTTAATTTCTGTCATGTGCTGAATAAAAAACACTCTTAGATGCTACAGGAAAAGAAAGAGTTCAATAATAAAATTCGAATAACTATCCAGCCAGAGTTTTTAGTTGGACTGTCTGGCTATTAGTCAAATTTAAAAAAATAAACTGATTAAGCATGTGCCGGGCAGACCCCTAATTTTGTAGATGAGAAAGCTGAAGTCCAGAAAGGGTAAAGGACTTGCCCAAGTTTAGAGCTTCTGACCATCCTAATCAAGTCCCTTTGTTGACTACGACATAATTTATTTTCTGTGTTATCTTTATAAGGTTACAGCCTGAGCTCAAATTCTGCCTCCAACACTCAGTAGCCATGTGGCCCTGGGTAGCCATTTGATATTTCTTAGCCTTAGTTTTCCTGTTGGTAAAATGGAGATGATACCACCTGTCTCATGAGTTTGTTAAGAAACTCAGATGTATATATAGCACTATGTAAGTGCTGTTATTATTATCTGAGAAAATCTTTGCTCAGCTCTAGAGTAGATTCAAGATGAGATGGTCACCTAATTCACTTCAATTCTGTGTGAACCACTTTAAGATAATTTTTTTTAATCAAATGCGTTGATTCAGTTATCGTGGAATTACTTAGTCAAATCTTTTGTTTAAATTTTAAATCCCGTTCTAGCTTTTTTTAGCTTTACCTGAGCTTCTTGACTTCTGTATATGTGCTTAAGGAATGAAAGTCATTATTAGCCTAAGAAACACAACTAAGAAAATTAATCTGAAGGAATGATACTGCAGTCCTAAACTGTGTTTGGATTATCCATTATTTGGAATTATTTATGCCACTGCTCCCTTCCATTAATGTAGGTAAGTAAAACAATTAACTGCATCCAGAATCTGTGAAATGAGGTACCTTGACTGCCTAGGCTCAAAGGTGCTCAAAGGTCCTAACTCTAACGTTCTGTTACTAAAGTAATCAATAGCTATTATGACTAAAGGTGAGTTACAGTTTCGCAAGTCTCCAATGTCATGTAATATCATTGTAGTATCCCTACTGATGTTACCCTTTGGGTTTTTCTAGTGCTTTTGAAAAGAGCAATCATATTGATACCACCCACAGTTACATTAATTTTCTACTTCACCAAATGATTTTACATAATCCACTTGTGAACCTGAAGGTCTCAGTTTATGTCAATATTTGAAGCAACAGACTCATTGATCCCTCTTCTCCGCATGACATTATTGCAACTTTCTTATTCAGGTGTTTATCTTCTCTTAAAGTGCATTCTGACCCTGAGTATTGAGGAGGCTTGGCTGCACAGCTGTTTGTAAAAAAAGGATTTGGGGGTGTTGGTGGAAGGCAAGCTCAGTATAGATCTACAATGTGATATCGAAGCCAGAAAAGCTAACATTCTTAGGCTGTATTAAGAGGCGTTAGTCCGGGTCTAGGGAGGCAGTACTCTTCCCGATCACACCATATCTAAAGTATTGTGTTTAGTCCTAACTAACATTTTTGGAAGGACATTGATAAGATGGAGATTTGACTAGAAGAGACTGACCAAGATGACAGTGGGCCTGGGGATCATTCCATATAAGAATAACTGACATTGATCTGATTTGTTAAGATTTGTTTACAAAGTATTATATGAATGTGCTTGTTTAATCTGCAAACAGCCCTATGAGGTAGGTGCTATTTTTTAGTCTCCATTTTTCAGATAAACTGAAACTAAAAGAGATTGATGTCTTGGCAAGGGTCACAAAACTAGCTAGTGGCCAAGGCAGAATTCAAACCTAGGTCATCCTGTCTCCAAATCCAGCATTCTATCCATTACGCTGCACAAATGAAGATTGATTGAAATAACTGAGAATGTTTAGCTTAGTAAAGAGAAGAATCTGACCAGGCATGACAGCTGTCTTGGAATATTTGAAGACTTGTGTAAAAGGGATTAGACTTGTTCTGTTTTTCTATTCTCCTCTGCCAATGAGTGAAAGGTGTAGAGGGCCAAATTCAGGTTAAATGTAAGAAGAAACATTCAAAAAGTCAGCTATCCAAAAGTAAAATTATAGACTAGGTTCACTCTCATTTAGCCCAGAATTTTAGAATTAGGGCCCTTCCAACCAAACCCTGATGACTTTAAAAACTAAAATGGTTGGTTGTCGTATTTTCATAGTATTTGTTCAACACCAGTGAGATACAATCATTTGATGAGACTTTACTCCTTTGTATGGCTACTGTCCAAATGATCTCATTGGTCAAAAAGTAATTTTCACCTGACTTAATTCTCAGGGCTGTTCTCATACGACCATGTAGCATAGAACTCAAAGCTGCATTAGAGATCATCAGTCCAATGCTTATATCTTGCCTTGTCTTCATCCTGACCTCACACTTCTGAAAACAATGGTAGGCCTGGACTTTTAGCTGGCACAATTTTCAGACATGCTATTTTCCTCAAATAGGATGCTGAAGTGGTTGCCATTGATTTCTTAAATAAATGCTTTGGAGTTATATGTAGGAGCAGCAGACAAAGAAGCAATCTTGCAGAAACCAAATTGGCAGGTCACACGCAATGGCTCCAGATTTAGTGGAAGGATGTTTTTTCAGAGCTGTGCATTAGTCATTTGCAGTTTTCAGGATTTTTTCTCCAGTTCTGGTTACACCAAGAATACAAGATCCTAAGCATGGATCCATCCGGCAGTTGGTAGGTGTGCAAAAAAAAGGAAGCCAACAACTAAGTAAGTACTAACCTGACTCAGTTTTCTTTGCCATGGGTAAATAGGACAAGTGAAACCAAGAAATTCATATATCTCACGTAGGGTGATATGTTTTCAAAATCTGCATTCATTATGATTTGATCAATTGAATCACTTAACAAACTCAAAAATTCAATTAATCCAATCAGGAATCCTTTTATAAAGCAAAGAATCTGTAAAATAGATAATCCCTAATTTGTCCTTTATATAAATTTATCCTTTGTATTTTTGTATTTGCTCTCCATATAAATTTGTTCTCTTATGTAATTTTTGCTTAAAGAAGAGAGGGGAAGAAGCATTGATAATAAGGAGAATGGGACATGTATGTGGGTGTGAATATAATTCACATTACCCTTGTTCTAAACTTAATGTACTGTTTAAGTATTATTTATTTAAGTGTTATACTTCATGAAAGTAATTGTGCCAGAATAATGTATTTATACTAGAAAGACTCTCTTTCTCTACTCATGCAGAACTGTGAAATTTTTACGTTAGCTTAACCTTCTGTCAGAAGTCCCCCTTTTCTTACCAGAAATGGTACGTATACCTTCTCTTCACTCAGGTAAGAAAGAAGAATACTCTTCACATAGTAAAGTGTTGCTACCATTTATTAAATTTGCATGTATATACAATATTCTTAGTACAGCATAATAAGTTTAATTTTGTAATATGTAGAAGGTGGGAGGTTACATAGGCATAGGTTGTGTATATATGCCTCTCTGCAGTGCCTTACCACCTAGTGATCTTGCCCTTCCAAATTCCTTGTAACAGAAATTACGTATGTTTTTTTAAAACAGAAAACCCAGTCTGGTGTCATGAAAAGAAAATTAAACTGGGCTCCAGGAAACTTTGTTTCTAGTTCCTGTTCTTTCGTTGACTAGGTATGTGAGTGAGCTTCGGAAAGCCACTCTTTTCTCTGGACATCAGCCTTTTCATCTGTATAATTCTAGGACTGAACGACGTGATTTCTAAGATCACATAACCTAGCTCTAATCTTCTCTGATCTTTATGCAGTGTAGTATATTTTAATTATTGGTTACCTTGAAACTCAGCCCATTGTTTTTGCTAGCTGGGAAATCAGGAAACTCAGACCCTCTTTTCCAGATTCTATCATAAGAGAAATCACAAAACTTTTTAAAATCTCGATGGATCAGAGCTACTCTGAGCAGGATGCAAAGCTGTCCGTCTGCTGGTACAGAATTTACCCTTTCAGGCCACAAGAAGCCTCACCTAGATTCAGTCTGCTCTACTTTCAGAAGATTGGATAATACCAGACATATTTACAAAGCAAATAAGTTTAGGTGTCACAGTCTTATTTGAAAAGAATTTATTGTATGCATCTTGAAGAAGCTCCATCAGAGCGTCTAAAGAAAGTATTGCCAACTAAATCAGGGTCAAATTTCTGATTTTTCTGCAACTTTTCAGTAACACGAGAAACCCAATAATCTTAATGTCTACCACACCCTGGATTTGGCACAGAAATTTGTATGTGGGCCAACATGTTGTATATCTGTGCTGTTCTCACCAGCCAAGATGATCTAAAACATTACTGCCCTTCATTAACATAGGAAGGTTTCAGGACACAAACATAGGAAATAGAAAGACTTTCTCTTAATGCTTGTAACTTGAGAAACAGATTTAAGAATCACAAAATAGA
This sequence comes from Bettongia penicillata ogilbyi, assembly GCA_023548195.1. Lineage (NCBI taxonomy): Eukaryota > Metazoa > Chordata > Mammalia > Diprotodontia > Potoroidae > Bettongia > Bettongia penicillata. Next base: position 2,082,966 of record JAJHZJ010000221.1, read on the forward strand.
AAAGTACTCTCACAATCATTGCATCCGACCCATACCTGAAAAAGAATCTTCTGTGTAATGTCCCCAACCCTTGGTCATATAACTCTTTGCTTGAAAATTTTCAGTGAAGAGGAACCAATTCTACTTTTGGAAAGTTGTCATCGTTAGGAAGATTTTCCAGCTTGTCCAGTGCTTAGTAGAACTGTGTAGTAAACCAAGGCAGAGGAGTAAATTACCTCCCTCCTTGTGGAAATTATGTCTCCTATTACAGCCTAGGATAGCATCAACCTTTTTGAATAGATGACAGCTTGACTTATACTGAGATTTCAGTCCGCTTAGACCCATAGATCTTTTTTTCATGAGAACTTTTATCTAGTCACTACTCCTGCATTCTCTGTAGAACTTGACATTTCATCCATACTAATTTCACTTTATTCAGTTCCAGTTATCATTCCAGCCTGTCAGTTTTTTCTATATCTTTTGGACCTGAATTCCTGTTATGTAATCCATTAGCTATCCTCCAGACTTTAGGTCATCTACAATTGCTATCCATCACTTTATCCAAGTTCTTGAGAAAAAAGTATTGAACAGCACAGGATCAGGAATTGATCTCTGAGGAAACTACACAAGAGCTCGCCCTCCTTTGGAGGGATCTTCGTCATTCAAGCCGTTTCAAATCTACCTGACCTATCTCTCTGTCTAAATCACTCTTATCTAAACCATACCTTCCCATATCACCCCCAAGGATAATATATGCATCTTTGTCAAGGGCTGTGTTGAAATTTAACTGTTATTCTACCCACAGGTACCCTGTAAATAAGAGGAAGCGGGGTTTGTCTACTAAGACCTGTTCTTAGTAAAACCATGCTTGTTTGCGGAGATCGCACTTTCTAATTTCTCATATACTGTCGCATTAATATTATAGAATTTCCCCAGGAATGTACTCACTGAGAGGTAGTTTAAAGATACTACATTCCTCTCTTTTTTTAAAATTAGGGCAACCTTTATCCTGTGTCTCAGCACCAGGTGAATTTCAGCTGTCCTGTATGTATCTCCTAGTGTCTGCACTCCCATTATTTAGGGATAGTATGCCCTGCTCTTACTAAAACTGCCTGTTTATTTGGCACCAGCACGTCTAATAATCAGCAAGCATGTATTAGGTAGCACATATTTCCCAGTTATTATGTTACGTGCTATGAATGAAGCAATTCCTACTCTCAAGCAACTTACATTTGATTAGAGGATGCAACAAAAATATACATATAAGTATGTTTACATTAAAGAGCGAGTAACATAAGGATAGTAAATACGGAGTAGTTATCAGGGAGGATTTTTGGCTGTTGGGGAGCAAGAAAGACTTCCTATGTAAGGAACGGAGCTAAGGCCATGCTCCAGGGTCTCTAAAGATCACCAGTAGTGGTTTAGCATTTCTCAGTTATTTTCAGCCCCCTAGAATATAGTTCTCCAGGCTTGGTGAATTTTAATTGTTGAGTGCAGCTAGATTCTGTCTGAATTTTCTCTTCATTTGGGTTTACAAACTATCTTTCATTGTAGTCTTTCCAATCCAAGGGTAATTCTCCTTGAAAGAGGAAACAGAAGCAAAATAAGGGATGAGTAATTTGGGGTTCTCGGCTTCATTGTCATCCTGTCCCCCTAAGCAAGAATTCTGTCCTTTCTTTCATGACCCATTTCCCCTTATTCCTTTTTAAAAATGTCTTTGCCATTCTTAGTTCTTCAGCCACCATTCAAGCATTCTGATCCTTAGGATTCTCAACAAAATTCTCATAGAAATCTTTTATATCCTTTCTTAGATATTTTCCTTTTCTTCCATCTTCTATACGTAATGTATTAAAATCTGACTTTTGTTGGTGATATCTCTGCACATCCATAACTAATCCAGTCCAATAAACACATATTAGCCACTTAGAGCAAGGATCATTGCCATGTGCTGGGGATACAAAGGCTTTAGGAACGAAGGTCGTGAGTACCATTTTGGGCATGTTAAGCTTGGGACATCTGCAGAGTGTGCAGCTGGAGATGCCCAAAAGACAACAGGTTATGTGAGACTGGAGCTCAGGGAAAGCAATAAGAATTGGATCTAGAGATCTGACTTGAATTATTGAAGCATCTACATAGAGGCAGTAAGAGAGGCCAGGAAGTCAAGCAGAGAGGGCCCAGGAAAAGACCTGAGAGGCACCTACACATGGAAAGACAAAGATCTGAATCTGGAACCTAGAAAACCAATACAAGTACAGGTCATAGACTCATATTACACATAGAATCCCTACAAGGGATATATCCAGGATCTTCTTTATAGGATTATAAAGGGTAGAAGGAAGGAAGTCCAGCATATTTTATGAGTCTTTCTAGATCTTGTTCTCGAGAGCACAGAAAGAAATGAGAGCACAGAAATGCGCTCCCTGGAACCAAACCAAAGCAGCCCTGCTCTGCTGCTCTGGTCCTGCCTGCTGTCTTGGAGGTCTTAACTTTGCACCATTCTCTCATCTCTATTGCTACACTTGCAGAGTTCAGTCAACTTTGCACCACTCTCTCATCTCTATTGCTACAATTGAAGAGTCACAAATGTTTCCACAAGAAGTAAGTGTATCATTGTGAATGAGAATGAAGGAGAAGTTAAAGGATGTTAGTAACCTTATTCCTTTGTTTCAGATCAGGAAACAGGCGAAGGAGCTTAACATACTATTGTGTTCATATAAAGGTCATCTCTAGCAACCTTCTTAACAGATAAGGAAACAGTCCCAGAAAGGTCCAGTGACTTGCCCAAAGGTATTAAGTGATAGATCTGAACTCAAATCCGCTCATTCTAGACCTGGTGCTCTCCTTCCCCTGTACTATTTGTGTAAACTTACAGGCAGCAAAGGTAGAGCAATGGATAGAGTGCTGGGCCCTGGAGTTAAGACTCATCTTTGTGAGTTCACATCCAGCCTCAGACACTTAATAGCTATGTGACTGACCCTGGGCAAATCACTTAACCCTGTTTGCCTCAGTTTCCTCATCTTTCAAATCTAGATAAAGAAATGGCAGACCACTCCAGTATCTCTGCCAAGGAAACTTCAAAGGGGTGGGGGTGGGGGGAGTCCATAAAGAGTCGGACACAAGTGAAACAGCCAAACAACCAAAAATAAGAGAGAGCCATACAAATACAAGGAAAAGCTTCATTTTTTTAAACTCCTAAGTTTAAAATATGACTAGCTTATTTGGGGCAGAGAGTAAAAATACCGACCTACCAACAAAGCTTTAGAACTGAGGCAATGATGGAAAGAGCTTAAAAATGTAGGCAGTCAGAATTTCAAGGAGAAAGGACACAGAGAGATGATATGACTGTCAGCACAAACCAACTTATTTTCTCACCTCCAGCTGTTATGTGATAAGACTTTAATTGAAAGGACTGAGCCCCTTGGACATGAGCATGTTCAAGAGCAATAGGTGAATATCTGCCTCAGCAAGAAGCAGGAAGTATGACCAGAAGAAACAACTGACAGATGAGGCAAAACCAAATGGAGACTGGAACATAGGCAGAGAAAAACAAGGGGGCAATCTGGACCCAGCCAGGACTGTCAGTGAGAGGGAGAAATCTGAATCTGAGAACCCAAAATATTTTACTTTAATCTTTAGGCTTTGCCTTGCCTACAAAGAAAGTGACTGAACCAGTTGGCCTGACTAGGAGCCATGAGCACCTAGCCTTCACTTGGTGTTTTACTATATTTGGCTTTTTTTCCCCCTTTTTCTATTGTTAACTTCAAATCGTATATGGTTATACCATGTTTTTGTGAGTAAATTCCATTTAAATGAGGAAGAATGAGAATTTTGTCATAAAGTTCTTGTTGAATAATCCACACTAATCCTTTAGACTTACAATGTTCTCTTAACATTGTTTCCTTACTCTTTGGACCACAATTAGGACATTTTACTAAACTAGACCTGGGTTGCCTATTACACTATTCTCATATGGCAAAGGTAACCCTGAAGGAATGAGGAAGGACCAGGTGTGTACCCAATGATATCTGAAGGTGATGGTCTATGTCAGTACTTTCTGCTGCCTAATTACCTAATAAGTGGATTTCCTTGACCTTTTGTATACCTGTTACTTCAAAATCTAAAACTTCTTTTACTGGTTTGTGGCTAATCACTTAAGAGTTAGAAAAACAGTAGGAATCCTAGTAAACCCCACTGAACTAGGAAGTTACTTATTCAGATGGTTGTTTTTTCGAATTTTTTTACTTAATGTTTTTTTATGTTTAATAGAATCCTCTTTTCTAGAATCTTGACAAGTGGAGAAGCATCAGCTGAAAGACATCATACATGCCTTTGTTGTTTTGTTATATGTGAATATTGAATAAAATCAAAGAAAAAAATTTTAAGAAGTTGAGGAGATCCTTTGAATTAATTGGAGATACCCCAATGCCCATGTTTAGGCTGTGGCAAAACCAAGACTGCAAATGCATTCTGTTAGAGGCTGTGATAAAAAGACTGCATAAGATTTTCCTAACCAGTCCTCTCTTCCCGGCAGGCGGATGAGGACTACAACTACCCTCGTTGGCAGGTCTGATACCTCCCCCCGCCCCCACAGAGGGGATGGTAGTATAGGGCCCGTTCGACTCTCCGTGACCCCATTGGGGGTTTTCTTGGCAAGGTGGCCTGCCATTTCCTTCTCCTGCTCACTTAACAGATGAGGAAACTGCAGCAAAGAGGGTTAAGTGACTTACCTGGGGTGACACAGCTGGGGGGGCGGAGCCAAGATAGCGGAGTAGAAGGACGCACGTTTACGAGCTCCAAAACCAAAGGCCATAGAATTAATGTAAAAAGAGACCCCCATAACTTCTGGGTCAATACAAGGTGTGCAGAAACGGAGTGGAAGAGATTTCCGTTCCAGGGAGCCCTGGAGACCCATCCCCACAGTCCGTCGCAACCCGGAAAGCGGACCCCACCCCAACGCTGCTGTGGCCCCGGCCCCAGAGAAGCTGACCTGAGCAGGCTTCAGACACGGTAGCTCCGGCAGCCGGGAAAGTCCCTCCGCCCACAGAAGCTACAGGTCAGTGAGAAAGAAGGCTAGGCTGGACGAGAGGGGGAGCAGGGCGTCTCTGTGACTCGGGCCCCCTCGGGAGGAAGCGGCAGCGGCAGAGACGGGGGCAGGAAGCGGCGGAGGCAGAGGCGTGGGCGGCGGCTGAGGTGGCAGCGGCCCAGGACTCAGGAATCCCCCAACAGCAGGCAGGATCTTCATTACGGAAGGTTTCTGCATAAAACCTGACGGAGCTGAGCCTGAGAGACGGCCCTGCCCCCACCCCACTCTATTACTGAAGGCCTCTGCATAAAGCCCCCGAGGGAACTGAGCCTAGGAGACGGCCCCCACCCCGCCCCCACCCTCTCCGTTCCTGAAAATCTCTGCATAAAGCCCCTGAGAGAACTAAGCCTGGGAGGCGGCCCTGCCCCCACCCCAGCGCCAGAACTAAAGCTTGCCACGGAAAGCACATTTGAATCTCAGAGGCCAAGCACTAGCTGGACAGATCCAGGCGGGGGTGGAAAGGAATCTCAGAAGTCAAGTAACTGGCTGGGAAAATGCCTAGAAAAGGGAAGAAAAATAAGACTATAGAGAGTTTTTTCCAACAAATGCAAATGATCCCAACCTTCGGATCTGACGAAGATGAGGACGTATTCTTGCCATCAGGGAAAGACGTGGAGGGCGGAGCCTCAGTACCCCAGACACCCCAGGGGGGTGGCGGGTGGGCTCAGGCCGTGGAAGAGCTCAAAAAGGATTTTGAAAAGCAAGTTAGACAGGTAGAGGAAAAACTAGGAAGAGAAATGAGAGAGATGCAAGAAAAGTATGAAAAACGGGTCAATACCTTGGTAAAGGAGACCCAAAAAAATGCTGAGGAAATTAACACCTTGAAAAATAGGCTCACTCAATTGGCAAAAGAGGTTCAAAAAGCCAATGAGGAGAAGAATGCTTTCAAAAGTAGAATGAGCCAAATGGAAAAAGAGGCTCAAAAGCTCACTGAAGAAAATAGTTCTCTCAAAATTAGAATGGAACAGATGGAGTATAATGACTTTACGAGAAACCAAGAAATCACTAAACAAAACCAAAAGAACGAAAAAATGGAAGAGAATGTGAAATATCTCATGGGAAAAACAACTGACCTGGAAAATAGATCCAGGAGAAACAATTTAAAAATTATGGGACTACCTGAAAGTCATGATCAAAAAAAGAGCCTAGACATCATCTTCCATGAAATTATCAAGGAAAACTGCCCTGACATTCTAGAACCAGAGGGCAAAATAAGTATTGAAAGAATCCATCGATCACCACCTGAAAGAGATCCAAAAAGAGAAACTCCTAGGAACATTGTGGCCAAATTCCAGAACTCCCAGCTCAAGGAAAAAATCTTGCAAGCAGCTAGAAAGAAACAATTCCAGTACTGTGGAAATACAGATAACTCAAGATCTAGCAGCTTCTACATTAAGGGATCGAAGGGTGTGGAATAGGATATTCCAGAAGGCAAAGGAACTAGGACTCAAACCAAGAATCACCTACCCAGCTAAACTGAGTATAATACTTCAAGGGAAAATATGGTCTTTCAATGAAACAGAGGACTTTCAATCATTCTTGATGAAAAGACCAGAGCTGAAAAGAAAATTTGACTTTCAAACACAAGAATGAGAAGAAGCATGAAAAAGGAAACAGCAAAGAGAAGTCTTAAGGGACTTACCAGAAGTGAACTGTTTACATTCATACAGGGAAAGACAATATTTGTAACTCTTAAAACTTTTCAGTATCTGGGTAGTTGGTGGGACCACACATACACATGTACACGCATGCACACACATACACACATGCACACACATACAGAGACAGAGAGCACAGAGTGAACTGAATAGGATGGGACCATACCTTAAAAGAAATTAAGGTAAATGGTGAGAGAGAAATGTAGTGGGAGGAAAGAGGGGGTAACTATATGTCATTTAAGAGGCAAGTAGGAGATTGTTTTAGTGGAGGGAAAAAGAGGAGAGCTGAGAAAGAAAAAAAAAATCAAGAAGTTTACCCTCATCACATTTGACTAAACGAAGGAGTGAAATGCACACTCATTTTGGTATGAAAACCTATCTTACAGTATAAGAAAGGGGGGGAGAAGGCGATATTGCAAGGGGGGGATGATGGAAGGGAGGGCAAAGGGAAGAGGGAGCAATTTGTAGTCAACGCTTGGGGAGGGACAGGATCAAAAGACAGAAGAGAAACAACGAGGGGCAGGTTAGGAGGGATGGTAATTCAGTTAGTCTTACACAACACGACTATCAGGGAGGTCATTTGCAAAACTACACAGATATGGCCTATATTGAATTGCCTGCTGTCCCAAAGGGAATGGGTGGGGAGGGAGGGATGGGGAGAATTTGGAACTCAAAGTTTTAGGAACAACTGTTTCATATTGTTGTTGTAACTAGGAAAGAAGACATACAGTTAATGAGGAATAGAAAGTCATCTGGCCCTACAGGAGAAAAGAGAAGATGGAGACAAGAGAAGGGAGGGATGACAGAAGAGAGGGTAGATTGGAGATAGGGAAAATTAGATTGCTTGGGGTATTGGGGTGGGGGAGGGGATAAAAGGGGAGAAAATTTGGAACCCAAAAATTTGTGAAAATGAATGTAAAAAGTTAATTAAATAAATAAATAAATAAAAAGATTTTCCTAACCAGAAGCAGTTCACAAGAATATTTTTGTTCATTTTAGAAAGAGAAAGAAAGAGCCTTCCTATATGGGGAACTAATTCCCCAAATGTTGTTATTCCACCATCACCACCCCCTAGAATTTACTTTTTAATTTATTTTTTATTTTCTTTTCTGTCCACATATTGCCCCACTCCCCTGGAATTCAAGGACCGTAAGGGCAAATACTTTTTTTTTCCTTTCTGTCTTTGTACCTTTAGCATCCAGAAAACTGCTTGATGTTTGACAAATGTATATTTAAATTGAATTACAACTAAATTTCACCATAAAAGAAAAAAAACATACAATATCTTTCAGTTGATCAGTCACCTGCTTTTAGCAGTAGAGGGTAAGTATTATCTTATTGTAATCTCTAGGTTGTCAAAAAGCATTTCTGTAACTTTCTAGTTATCATACCATGATTTCTGTCTCTTTTCATTCACAAAGTGAGGAATGCCATTGTGTTGTTTGTCAATATTATCTCTTTACCCATTTTTTTGTTTGCAGCTTACGGGGAAATTAGGAAACTGGGCCATAGAGTGTGGATAGGGTTCCTCCTCAGTCATCCAATGCAACAAGACTTCTAATTCTAATCCTTGCTCTGACTTTTCCTGAAACTGGATACTGTAGGTAAGGGCTTGACTAACTGTTCTCCTACTGTTTTATTTTGGTTTTATTTTGCTTGTTGTCTGGCAAACAAATAAATGGATTGGATAGAGAGTTAGACAGCTGCGTTCTGATTTATCAAGGGAATATTTTAGGCCATCTAACCCACTGCCCCTAGAAAACTTGGTTCTATGTACCCTGGTCAATTTTTTTCATTGGCCTCAAACAGCAAGGTCTACTTCAAGATAGATCCTAATTGTACTTAGTACTTACTGGGCGCCCAAACTGGCAGCTGCACTTGTTTTTCCTTTAGGAAGAAGTTTTGAGCAGTCATCCTTCAAGCAGTTTTGTCAAGAGACTTGAATTCCAAAAATTAGATCTATGGATTCCATGTTGGTTCTGGAGGATTCATGTAATACCCAAGGCTCAGGATCCCTATCTGTCAAATGGAAATTGTTTCAGGTTAACTTGTCCAGTTTGTAAATAAGTGTTTGTGAACAATGTAACCGACATATATTAAACACGTGCTATGTGCAAGGGCACTATGTCTGGTTTGTGTGGACCAGGGGTAGGCAAGCTCATTTGGCCCACTTTTCAAAAAAAAAAAAAAGTTACTCAGCACCTCCTGAAAATCTAGTTTCTTTAACCCTTAATGATTTTTTTTTAAATTTGCATCATTTCAAAAATTTTTTTTAAAATGACATCTCAAATTAATAATTTGTTACCAACTTGTAGAGTTTTTTCTGTTTTGAAATTTTGATGACACAATATTGCTTCATGTAACTGTGTAGTATTGTATTGTAAACAAGTCATTACACACACATATTCCTGTCAATACATTCTGGACTTCCTGACAATGCAAGATATGCTCACCTGCCAACATTTGCTTGTTAAGACCTGTTGGCAGACTTGATCACTGATGAGTTGTAACTTGCATTTTGTGTGTTTATTTGGAAAATAACGTAATCATTATGACTTTGACTCTGTTCCACAACAGATGAACTGTTTTTCAAAATTTTCTTCTTTCTTTATGCTTCCACCACCCCGTTATTTTTATTTAACACCCCCAAATTGCACCTGAGGCAACTACCACCCCCCTTGGTCATTCCAGTGCCTCCCCAGGGGGTGGTATCTCTCCTTTGGGAACCTGTGGATGGACAGTGGGCATGGCACAGGGGATGGAGCACTGCACTTAGTGTCAAGAAGACATGGTCTCAAAGCCCACCTAAGTCACCAGCTGTGTGACTCAGCCTCAGTTTACTCATCTGTAAAATGAAGATAAGAGAGCATTGCCTAAAAATGTTCCAAGAGGATCAGATAAGATATGAATGTGAAAAGTGCCTTGCAAAGCATATACTTCTGCATCAAATGCCAGTGTTCCATTCTTCTTTTTTTGACTGGATTCAGAGAGAAATGGTCCTGGGACAAGTCACTATCCTGCTATTGTTATTTCTATTGCACAAGTGGATAAAATAATTGCTTTTTTGTGGTTCAATTAAAGTATTGGGACATTAGCTCATCCAAACAAGGCTCATTCTTGCCACAGCTCAAGGAACTGGCAGGATAATCAGCAGGTATTTATTTAGCACCTCAGGCACTGTTCTGGGAAGGTAGGCATCTTCTCCTGCTCTCACATGATGTTGATCTCTCCTGCTATGCCTGTATAATATAAGTACTACTACTACTACTACCACCACCACCACTACTACAAATATTACTACTGATACTACTGCTGATACCATTACTGATATTTCTGCTACTAGAGGCTATAGTTGCCTCCCTCAAGTAACCTAAATCTAGTAGAAGGCAAGAAAACATATCCACAAGTAATGATAAAGAGTGGACTGTGACACATCAGAGGTGAAAACTAGATAAAGTTCTGCAAGAAAAATCTGAAGAGGGAGAAATGACTTTCAGACATGGGATATCTGTGAAGACTTCATGGAGGTGGCCTCCGAGGTAAGTTTTGAATTAAGACAAGGATTTCAACAAATGGAAGAGATTACATTGTAAGCATGGACAGGATGCCTGTGCCAGACACAAGCAGTTATGGAAACAGCTGGTAGTAGTGTTGAACTGCAATGTAGCGAGTGGATGATTATAGTATAAAATTAGTCTAGAAATGTACCTCTGAGTCAGATTTTTAAGAACGATAAATGCTAAATAAAGAAGTTTGTATTTTGTCCAAAAGGCATAGGAAACCACTGAAATTCCATAAAGACAGGAATTATGTCATGGCCATATTTTATACCTCCCCCACCACCAAGTACAGTACTCAGCATACAGAAGGTACTTAAAAACTGTTTATTGAATATAATAGGGGAGTGAACTATGCATTAATAAGAGCATTTTATGTAGTTGTGAATTAGCAGGTGAATTCAGCAAAGGGACTGTGCAGGTATATATTGTTTTGAAAGACAGAGGTGATCATTAGAGCCATAGGAATGGATAGGGTCAGGGGAGTGTGGTACAGTGGAAAGAACAATTACTCTGGAATCAGAGAAACTGGGTTCAAATCCCATTTTTGATGCTTACTACATATGTAGCCTTCAGCAAGCCATTTAACTTCTGTGGCCCCCAGTGTCCTCCTCTAGGAATTGAAGTCAGGCTAGAATATTTCTAAGAGCTCTCCCAGGTCTAGGTCTCTGTCATCCTTTGATTATTAAGGAATTGTGTAAAGGACAAAGAGATCTGAGAAGAGAGCCTTGTGAAACAAGGCAAGAAGAACATAAGCCAGCAAAAGAAGCAGGTCATGGAGTATAAGGACTGAGAAAAGGACATAGCAAAGAAATGGAAACTGAAGGGATGCCCATCAATTGTAGAATGGCTGAACAGGTTTTTATATGTAATATTATTGTAATGTGGTGGTGTTATTTAGTCATTTTCAGTTGTATCCAACACTTCATGGCCCCATTTGAGGTTTTCGTGGCCAAAATATTGGAGTGGTTTGCCATTTCCTTCTCTAGTTCATTTGACAGATGAGGAAACTGGGACCAAAGGGTGAGTTGCCATGGGGGTCACACAGCTAGATTCTGAGGCTGGATTTGAGCACAGGTCTTCTGATTCCAGGCCCAGCACTCTATCCACTGCACTACCTGACTGCCCCTCCACCGGGCAGTAAGAAATGATAAAGGAGATTGTTTCAAAGAAACCTGGGAAGACTTATATGAACTGATTCAAAGTGAAGTAAGCAGAACCAGGAGAACAACTTATACAGTGACAACAGCATCATAAAGATCAACTTAGAAGCACTTAGGACTGTGATCAGTAACCCAGCCATAACTCCAAAGAATCCATGATGAAACTTGCTATCCACCCCCACATAGAGAGCTGATGGCCTTATTGTACGGGTGGAAGCATATTTCCCTTTTTTTTTTCTTTTTGTTCCTGTTTTTGGACATAGGTAATGTGGTCATTTGTTTTGCATAACTATACAAATTTGTAATGAGCTTTATTTTTCTTGCCTTCTCAGTGGACAAGGGAGGGGGAGAAATTGGAACATTAAATAAAATAAAATTGAATTTCAAAAACCAAAATGTGATGAAATTATTATTGCTCTGTAGGAATTGAAGAAAAGGATAGTTTAGAGAAAACTGGGAAGACTTATGTAGACTTAAGTACACACAGTGAAGTCATTAGAATCTGGAGAACAATTTATATAATAATAAGAACACTGTTGAGAAAAATATCTTGGAAGAACTTAAAAAGTTAAGACTGACTTTGACTCTGGAAGGCAAATGATAAACATGAGGTATAGGATAAGCTCCAGGTGCAGAATGGACATATGAGTCCTGTTATGGCCAATGGGTGAATTATTTGGCTTGTTGGTTAAGAGTTTTGCTTCTTTTTTCTCCCCAGTGGGACAAAGAAGAGGAAGGATATGGAAAGGGTAGTCAAAAGATAAAAGAAAAAAGGATCATAGGAGGATTTTTTTTTCAGTGAACAGAAACTGACAGAAAGAATGCCGGAATCACAATGATAGCTTTAGAAGTTGTTGAATTTATTATGTATTTTAAAAGAAAAATAAGATATACATGATATTTCATTATTCCATTTTACAAAGTATATGAAAATGCTAATTTTATTTGGTGTTTAAGTTCACAATAGAAAAATGAAATAAAAGGAAAGGTGAAAGACTCAGAGTACAGAATAATAAATGTGTAAAAATATATGTTGGTTAGTATGAATATATACATTTGTATGTGTTGTGTATGTACCCATGATGAAGAGTAGGAATGTACTTATAGGAATTGATGTATAACTACAGATAGGAATAGAGTATGTGGGGCTGGTGTAGAGATAGGGCATGACCAAGGCAGAAATGTTTTATTTGACTATACATTTTTGTAACAGGAATTTTACTGTTGGGTCCTTACAAATTGAAATTGTTTCATTCTTTGTACTTAGATCTGCAACAGGCAAATATGATATTTTCTTAAAAAATATTTACTGATTGAGTGAGTGGATGAGTGTATAGGCAGAGTAGAAGGATGAAGAAAAAGGGTTTCTGGAAATAATCTTGGGAGCAAAGTCTCCAGGGGGAGCCAATGAAATGTGATCAAGAACACAAATGGAGAGGTTAACTGGAGGGAAGGAGGCTAAAGTATAATGACTGTTCAGCCACTCCTTCTAAATCAGGATTTGCTCATTCCTTCTCCTTTGCTTTTTCTCTCATGTGATTACCTTCAGTTTTTGTTGTTTGTTTTTAGTAGCACTTGTACACAGTTAATGCTGGCATGAACATCTTTGAAAAGATAGCTTTTTGAAATTTTGATAAACACTTTCAGGGCATTTTCCCTAACAGTGGAATTATTGGAGCTGTTAATGATGAAAAGGACAGAAAAGTGTTTTTGTGTGAAAGAAAAGATTTGTATTCATTACATAAAAGATATTGCCCCTGTTATGGGCTAGCATTTTGATACCTACTACAAGTAGAAAAACCATCTTGTTTCAGATGCTTTAATAACATATATTATGTACATATGATAAACTGTTAAAATGTATATATGAAGAAATGGCTTTTAGATGGGATTTTCTCTGCAGTACACGTTTGAGGACTTGAATCTCTCACTTCTGTAGGAGCAGTTTACTGTTATAGGGATGTAAAGAGAGAGAAAGATCTTTTATTAAAAACTAGAGAAGCATGAAAGTAAAAAAATTTTAAGGGCATTGGAGACAACAGACTACCTTTTTGGAGACTTCTATGGAAACATGATGGGTACCTCGGGTAATTTACATATGCACTTTTTTTGTATGTGATATATATATATTCTTTTAAAAGAAAGTAAAATTAAGAAAATGAGAAATCATGCAAACATGTGGAGATTGAGGTTGATTGAAAAAACTGACAATTTGATAGGAGAAATTTGGGAAATTGTGACTTCTTACATAAAAGGTGAGTTATTGGGAGTCTTCAGGCTCTCACTGCCACCACTGTACGCGTTAAGGGCTAACACTTGCTAAATTCGATTGTATTAGTGATGGTTAGGGAAGGAGCCTTTACAAAGGCTACTTTGCATTAGAGAAGATTTCTTCCCCCTAGTGGGAGCGCATAGTTATCAAGCAATGAGAACAGAAGCAGTTTCAGGGATGAAGATGTTTCTGGATGGATCAGTAACATTGAGTCTAGAGCTGTGAATCGCCTTAAGCACTCGCATTTTCCTCCCTAATATGTTTCTATGCCAAGTTCCTATAAGTGTATTCCCACTCTTCACAGTAGTGGTTGAGTGCGTTGGTGGAGTTGATAGGTATGTTGCAATGTATTTTATTATTCACATATTTGAGATTATATCTTATATAGCATATCATTTCTTTTACCTTATTATATAAATTTTATAAATCATCATGTTTTGAACTCTAAAAGTGTCATCATTGTGAATGACTCATGTAGATAGGAAATATTTTAGAGGGAGACTCAAGAACTAGATTGATAAATGCAGGATTTGACATGTATTTCCTCTAAACGCACGTGGAGAATCATAAGAGAGTTTGCATGTAACTGTGTTTCAGTTGTCTTTCTATGGGCACTTGGACCTGTGAGAGTAGGTGTAGGTAGGAAGAAACGAGCCAATTCAGAGTGTTATGGGATATATTCACTCAACTAGGTGAGAGGTGTGAGCCCTCGAGCCTCAGCATGCGTGTTGACTGTTCCATTTTGTTTCTCTACAGCACATGATTTAAGATGTTACATTCATTTCCCACCAGGCTATACTCCTGGACTTCCCCATCATGCCACGGAAACTCAACATCTTACAAGATTACTTCACGCTGGAATTCACCCCTTGGAAGTATCCTCTGATTTATTGCCTACGTCCACCCTGGAGATCTTCCCTCTGATTAGAGAGTGGAAGAGTCCTCCTAGAGCCTCCATCTAAGGAGAGCTCCCAGGCCAGCCATCTTTTTATTTCCCACAAGGCTGTGCTCCTGAACTCCTTCATCATGTCCCAGAAACTCTTCATCTTAGAAGGTCACTTCATCTCTATAACTCTTACCTTGGAAGTGCCCTTTGTATCTAGAGCCCCTCCCTCTGCTGAGAGGAGTAGATTTTTCCTGGAATCTTCATTGAAGGAGGTGCCCAGGCCAACTGTCTCTTCATTCCCCACCAGCTTTCAGTCCTTTGCACATCTCTCACCAGGTACTTTCTCCCCACTCTTCATTTTCGGTTTCCTTTTCTTCCCAATAACAATGTAAGTTCTTTGAAGGCAAAGACTGCCTTTGTTTTTGCTTGTGTTTGTTTGCCCAGCACTTAGTCCAACATGGTAAGTGTTTAATAAACGCTTGTTGAATGTTGTTACATTGTGGGGTGGGGTGTATACTGTTAGATTAAATGGTGTAATGACTTTGTAACCTCAACAAGCACTACCAAATTATTCTCCAGAGTCTATTAAGTATGTAAATCCATCACCAATTAATAATGTTTATTTTCCTCCATGACATGCTAATATTGTTTCATTGCTTTTATGTAAAGAGAAGTTTTTTAAATTTTTATTTTTTATCATGAATTTAAGCAACTTTGCATTATTCTTTATCTGATCTTTATTCTTAAATGTATTCTTTGTCCTTCACCATGACCTTCATTCGGTTCCTCTGCTCATCAGTAATTTCCAAGACCATGATCACCTCTGTCCTGGTGACACTCTCCTCTTTTCTCAATTTTAATCTCTTGTTTCAGCTCTGTATGATCCTCAGCTCTCTCCTCTCTTGTTCCTTTGTCCTCTTGCAACTCATGCTTGCCAAACCTCAGTCCTGGTTTTATCCTACCATCTGCCTCATTCACTATTACTCAAGTGCTACTGAATGAAACAGCATGAAACCATGCTGATTGAATCCACTTCAAATTGATGTCTCATCTCAACTAGGACCTCATTGCAGCAAAGCAAAACAATCCTTCCACTCACGGATTGATCCATGATTATCCATCCCACTTCCTACAGCAGCTGTTCTAAACCTATTTTGTCCTCAATCTTCACACATGACCTTTTCATCCCACCCTCTCAGCCAAGGACTTCATCTCATCTTTCACTGAAAACATCCAGTCATTTGCTGCTAGTTCCTTCTTTTTCCCTTCTCATCTCACATTTCCTGACATCATCTCTCACTATCTATTCCATTGCTCCACTTTCTGATGAGGAAGTGATCCTTGTATTTACCAAAGCCAACCCCAATACATGTACTTGTGTTCTCTCCCATGTTCTCCAGCATATTGGTCCCACTATCATCCCCCACTTCTAATTTCCATTCTCTTCTATTGGTTCTTACTGTACTGCCTACAAGCATACTCACATCTCTCCTATCATTTTAAAAGTTACTTAGAATAAGGATTCACACTATTTTACAAAAACTGCCCCCACTCAAAAAAAAATTAGATTTTGTTTAGCCAGCATTTCTGCAGTATACCACAGTAAGTTTCAAATGGGTACATGATGCAGACATAAAAAGTCAGATCAAATTAGAGGAAAAACAAAAGAGACACCTTTTACAACTATGGGTAGAGAAGAGTTATTGATCAAGCAAGGAATAGAAAACATTAAAATGAAGAAGTTTAATTATATAAAATTGAAAAGATTTTGCACAAACAAAAGCAGTAAGATTAGAATTAGAAAAAGAACTGAGGAAAAAATCTTTAAAGTAACTTCTTTAATAAAGGACTAATAATCAAGATATGTAGGGAATTGATACAGCTATATAAGAACAAGAGCCATTCCCCAATAGATAGATAGGCAACAGGTATCAACAATCCTCAAAAGAAGAAAAGCAATTTATCAACAACCACATGAAAATGCTCCAAATTACTAAATATATCAGGAATGCAAATTAATACAACTCAGAGGTTCTGCCTCATACCCATAAGATTTTCAGAGATGAAAAAACAGAAAATGATTATTAGAGGGACTCTGACATGACAGGCAAACTAGCGCACTGTTGATGGAGTTATAAATTGGTACAGCCATTCTGGAAAGCAATTTAGAACTACATCCAAAATGAGACCAAACTGCGAGTATATTCCAAAGAGGTCAAAGACGGTGTGGAGAAATCATGAATACTGACTTCAGGACTTAGCGTCTAGAAAATTTGAGTTCAAGTCTTGCCTCAAACACTTTCCATTTATGTGACACCTATTCAACTCATTTAATTATTTTCTGGGCTTCATCTGTAAAAGAGAGAGTTAGACTCAATGCCTTTAAGGCCCTTTCTAACCATAAATCTACAATCCTATGATGGAGGGGAAGGATTTATATGTAGAATAGGAAAGTATATGTAGAACCTAAACAGAATTGTATGCTATCACAGGGAGGGAAGGGGGTATTGGGGGAAAGGTGGGGGGGATAAAATCTTAACTTGAAGGAAATGATTGTAAAACATTAAAAATAAAATTAAAATTAAAAAAAAAGAAAAATATAGGAGCATTTTTTTGTTGTAGCAAGGAACTCCTAAGATAACCTTTCATTTGCACTGAATATGCATACATTTACAGTCAAATGTACATGGTTCACTCAGTTAATAAGCATTTATCTGGCACCTGTTATGTACCAGCCGCCAGTGCTAGGGATGCAAAGAAGGTCAAAAGACCCAGTCCTTGAGAAACTTAGAATTTAAGAAGGTAGGATTTTTCCTGGGACTTGAAGGAAGCAAAGGTTGTGAGGAGGTGAAGATGAGAAAATGGCCAGAGCTAAGAAATGGAAGGTGCGGTTTGAGGAGTCACTAGGAGTACAGTGTCACTGGATCAAAGAGCGTGTAGTAGGGTAAAAGGTTATGAAAGACTTTGAATACCAAATAGGATTTTGTATTTAATACTAGAGGTTATGGGGATCCACTGGAGTTTGGGGGAAAGTGTGACATGATCAGACCAGAGCTTTAGGAAAATCACTTTTGTGGCTGAATGGAAGATTGATTGGCGAAGAGAATTGAGGTAGGCAGACCAACCACAGGCATTGTAGCAGTCCAGACAGTGGCAGAAAGGAGAAGGGGACATATTCAAGAGATGTCAGAAAGAGGAAATCAGCAAGTCTTGGCAACAGACTAGATAGGGGGGATAAGCAATAGTGAGGAGGTGGGTTGTGAACCTGGGGGACTGGAAGATGGTTTGCTTGATAGAAACAAGGAAATTTGGAAGGAGGGAGGCTTGGGGAGAAAGATAATGGGCTCAGTTGTATACATGTAGAGTTTAAGATGTCTCCTGGAGATGCAGTTTGAGATCTGGTAGGGAGTTAGGGATACCTGTTATTTTCCACCCAGCTGCCCCCTTTAGACTTCCTCATACCTTCAGGAACCTCATCTTGCTGTAAGGTCACATCAGCCTGGATACTCATCACCTCATCAGCCCTATTAGTATTCTGCTACCATTGATTAGAGGGCAGATCAAAGAGCTTTTTCCAAAACCTTCACTAAAGGAAGAAGGCCAGGCTAGCCATCTCTTCCTTTCCTACCTGGCTGCACCCCTTTGGTCTTCTCCATCATGCCCCTCACCCAGTAGCTCCTCACTCTTCTGTAGGCTTTTCAACTTCCTTGGTACATTGTCTACCCCCATTAAATTGTAAACTTGAAGACAAGGACTATGTTTCTTTTTTTGTATTCGGAACCTCAGTGCTTAAAACAGTATCAGGCCCATAGGAAGCATGTAAATGTTCATTAACTGACTAAAATGCAAGACTGCAGTAGAGAAGTTAGTAGAGATGTCAGGGCTGGAGAAGAGATTTGAAGATCACCAGCATAGAGATGATCATTGGATCTATGGGAGGTGACAAGATCACCCAGTGAAGTATATAGAGGGGGAATAAGGCTCAGGACAGAACCCTGTGAAAAACCCCAGGATTAACTGACCTGAGCAAACAAGGCTGAGAAGGACTGATCAGATAGGTAGGAGGAGCCTCATTTTCCAAAAGCCTAAGAGAGAAGAAATTATCCAGGAGAGTGATCAGCAGTGTCAGAGGCTGCAGAAAGTTTAAGCAGACTGAGGGTTGAGAACAGATCTCTGGATGAGGCGATTAAGAGATCATTGGTTACTTCAGAGAGAATTATTGGTTGGTTCAGTGGTGAGATTAGAAACCTACAGCAAATTAAAAATACTGAGAGAAGAGAAAGTGGAAGCACCAATGGTAGATTGCTTTCTCAAAGACTTTAGCCACAAATAGCAGTAGAAATACAGGATGATACCCAGCAGGGGAAGGATCAGGTGAAGTTTTTTTTGAGGATGAGGTGGGGGGTGAGGAACATGGGCATCTTTATAGGCAGTAGGGAAGCAACTAGTAGAAGGGAAAGATTGAAGATGAGTAATAGAATGGGGATATCAGAGGGATCAGTCTGTTAGAGGGAATGGGATAGAATTAGATCACTTAGGCAGGTAGAGGGGTTTATTTTGGTAAGGAGAAGGCCACCTCTTCACCTGAGACAGGGCAGGAGGAGAAGATAGGAACAGAAGGCATATGAGTGATGTGAGATGAAAAGGAAGAAAAAAGAGGGAGTTCTCAGCAAATGGCCACAATTTTTCCATAAAATATAAGGCTAGGGTCTCAACTAAGATTGTAGATAGATGGGGAGCCATGGGAGATTTGAGGGGAGGTGGAAAGGTTTGAAAGAGCCTCTGTAGTGAATTGAATTGATTAGGGAGGTGTGGAAGGATTGCATAGCAGCAGTGAAGTTCTGGTTGAAATTATGTAGCACAAATTTATGGTAGACAGGATGGCTGAGTGATTTTCTTACCTTCAGTCAACAATGTGCATGCAAGAGCAAAGACGTGGTGGGAGCAATCCAAGGCTGTAAAGCACAAGCAGCAGTAAGTTAAGGAATCTAGGTTCTCAAGAAGTGTACAGTGTAGAGTTGAACTGGTTCACCAAGGGGTCAAGATGTGGTAGAGAGAGTGGAACTTGGGCAAAGGTGATGGCCTGGGACAGAATTGAGGGGTCAAAGGGTTGTAGATCAAGGTATGGAAGAAGAACAGGATTTGCTACCAGAAGTTAGAAGGAAAAGTGAATAGCTAATAGTCTGTGATCAGATAAGAGAATTTCAGAATATTTAAACATGGAGGTGGTACATTGGTAGGCTATAGAAAGAACAAGATTATGACCATCTTTGTGTAGTTAAGGTGGGGTAGAAATGAGTAGGATAAGAAATGGGAGAGGTGGGGTGTTTGAGAGTCTCAATATGAATGTTGAAGACCCCTAGTATGAGGGCAGGAGTTGGGGAAGAAAGACTGTGAATCAAGCACTGATATCCTTGAGGAAAGAATAGGAGTATCCCAGAGTTCTGTAGACCCCAAGGCTATGAGGATTTTGATTTTGTGGCAGATGTGGATTGTGTGGAAAGGAGAAGAGGTTACTAAGTGATGATAGAACTTGAAGTGGCAATGGAAAGCAAATAATATTGTAATTCCTCCGCCTTGATCAGTAAGTGGAATAGAGTGAGTGAAAATGTAGGCAGTATTGGAAAGGAAGTCCAGAGAGCTTCTGTCTTCAGTAGGGAATGAGGTCTCCTTTATAGAGCTCAGATGTGGGGAGCAAGAGCTTGGAGAAGATGGAGCGGTGTAATTCTCCTTCTCCAAGGCAGGACACCAGGCCAGAAACTTAATAGAATGGTATTCTGTCCCCACATGTTAGCAGCAAGGGAAGATGGAATGGTTCTTGGTCTTCCCACACCAGTCATTTAAATTCCATCTCCTCTCTCCCTGTATTAGAACGTGAGTATCTTAAAGAGTAGGAGCAATGATTTCACCTCTTGTTGTATTCCAACACTAGACACATGACCTGACTTGTTGTGACTGTTGTTCAGTTGTGTCCTACTCTTTGTGACTATACTGTTCATGGGGTTTTCTTGACAATGATTCTGGAGAGGTTTGCCATTTAGTTCTCCAGTGGATTAAGACAAACAGATTAAGTGACTTGCCCAGGGTCACACAGTGTCTGAGGCTGGATCTGAACTTAGATCTTTCTGACTCCAGCCCCAGAGCTCTATTGACTGAACCATTTAGCTGACTCAATCTGATACACATTAAATGCTAAATAAATTCATGAGTGTCCATGAACTGGGAAACAGCTTAATATTAAATTACATGCATATGGAATATTACTGTGCCATAAGAAGTGGCAACATGATAGAGTCAGAGAAACCTGTATGAACTGACAGAATGAAATGAGCAGAACCAGCAGAAAAACTTATACAATAGCCACAACATTATAAAGAAAAGAACTTTGAAAGACCTAAGAACTCTGTTCAATGCAATTACAATCCTGATTCCAGAAGATTAAACCATGGATTTCTGTTCTGAAGGGTGAGGGGCTTATTTCTGATTGATACAAAGTTCCTAATCCCTGTGGGAAAAGCTCCATATATTTCAAGAGGTAATTTAGATTTAAGTGTTTCTTTCTCTGTGAGGGGGGAGGTGGCTTAATTTTTATTTTCTCTTGGTAGCTTTGCTGCAGTTCAGTTTTCTTCTTTTTTTTTAATGTTCAAGTGTTTTCCACTATTCCCTGTTAAAGTAATAAGCAAACAATAATCCCTGGTATGCTTCATAAAATGTCCTTTATTGAAATTGTACAATTGAAATTGGTCAATGATTGTGAGCACTGGATGTAACTAGAATTATATTGTATAAGATCTTAGTCCTGTTGACCAGTCTGAGACTCTTTACTACATAATGCTTGGGTAGCAGTGAAAATGAAATAATGTTTCAGCTTCCAAGGGATCCCAGAGGACTTTGCTGAGGGATTGAAGATGTGTAAAGAAATGGAAAAAAAATGCACACTGGGTAATTTGCTGAGGACAATACATTTTAAGCTAGGAAAAAATGTAACAGATTCCCCACCTTGAAGCATGTACAGATATTCTCTGCCTACCCCAGGCATGTCACAGAAATTCAAACTTGTGAAGACATCCCCTGCCTGTTTCCAGCTACACAGTACTCATCAGTTGTTTGAGTCTCCCTAGCTGATCCAAAAAAAGCTGATGATGTGGTATGTCTGTCAGGGTAGAAAAATGAAGCTTTCCGCAGGGACGTTTCTTCAAAGAAGTTCCGAATGTGAGTCTAGTTAGGAAAGGAGGCGATGTTATCAGATGGCAACCAGATTTTATTGAATGGCCAAGGAAGAAAGAAGTAAGAAAGGAAGAGGTTTAAGGTGATAGGAAGTTTGTTATTTATGAAGCAGGAATTCCAGAGAACACAATGCAAAGTATAGATCTGCAGTAAAACATTGGCAGGGTATTGGGGGGAGGGGAGTTAAAGGGAGTTGGGACTATCAAAACCCTTGCAGAGTGATTTCAGGCAAAGTCATCAGTAGTTAAAGAGCACTCATTTGAGAGAATCAAGTGATTAGACTGTGCAAGCTTCAACCTTGTGGCAGATGTATCCTGTAAGAGCCTCAAATAGGTACAAGACCTCATTCAGATGTCAGTGGTACCTTGCCTGTGCTGTACAAAACCTCAAGAAGGTGGAGGTCGAGAGAGCTTTGCCCCATGGCAGGCCAGCCCTGGAAAAGGCCTAGAAGCCATGGAAGCCAGAGGTGGATGGCAGTGCTAGGACCTGGGGTAGGAAAAATAGAAGCCACATTCTTTGGTAGGTACTCAATGCTGGAGATAGTCCTAAAATTCATTCTCTGGCCAACCAAGTCATTAAGATTAAATTATTTAGTCTCCATTTAACTTTGAATCCTTTCTTTCCCTTTATTTATTATAACTTTGTCACATTGTGCTCAGCAAAGATTGTGTTTGACATTTCTGCTTTTCTAAATTTGATTATGGGGTTTTTATGTCCTGGTGCATATTTGATTATTGTAAAGGTGCTATACAAAGCAAGTTTCCTTGCATGTTCATTGCTTTTTCCATTCAGTCATCATCAGTGATTTATTATATCTTTTTCTAAAATTCTTTAGAGGTATTTCGTTTGTTTTTTTTGTTAGATATGTCTAGGTCTGAAAGGAGCCCAAGGAGGTTTCCAATAATTATAATTTTGCTATTTGTTTCTCCATTTCATTTAATTAACTTTTCCTTTGATACATAGATTACTGTGTCATTCAGTGCATGTGTCTTGTGTTGATATTATTTTATTTTCTCTAATGCCTTTAAGTATAATAGTGTTCCCTTGTTTATCCCTTTTAACCATTTCTGTTTTTACATTTACTTTGTCTAAGATCAAGATTGCTGTGCCTGCTTTTTGAGTTTGCCAGAAGCTTAACAAATTGTGCTCTAGCCCAGCATTTTCACTGTGTGACTCTTTCTTTCAAGTGTGTATCTTGTAAGAAAAAAAAATGTTGGATTCTGCCTTTAACATACACACACACGTATGCACATATATACATATAATCTATATTTTAAAATTAGCAAGACTTCTTTGATGTTGAATTAAATATTGACCTTTTCATGCACACAAAAATCCGAATGCTAAGGTAATCCTCCTCAAAAGTCTTTTAAAATAAAATTATATATTATTTTAAATAAATCCTCCAACATGAAACAGAAAGAGATCACAGTCTTTGCTTGGAAGAAAGATATATAAACAATGTATTTGTCAAATGCAACTGCACAGCTAAGCATGAGTCCTATATTAGAAACAATATATTCACATCGGTGACTGAAAGGACTCTTTTGCCTCAAAATTTGGTCTCTCTTTAGCTTGTTTCTCTTTTGACTCCACCCAGACTTCAGTGATGGGTCTCTTCAATAGCTTCTCCATCTTCATAAGGCTTCTGTAGTACCTTCATAACTACCTGGGTTGGGTAATCCCAATTCTTTTCCAACTTCTTTTTTCATAATTCAAAAACTGTAGCACTCTTGGTCTTTCTTAAACTACCTTCCACAAAGATTAGCCTCAAAGTGATTAGTTCCCCAAGGTAGTTTTTCCCCATTTAGATTCTTTACTGAAAACTCTCATGGCCTCTCTGTGAATTGCACCTATATATTCTAAGTGGGTATTTGGTGAACGCTAGTTAAGGTACTATAGATTTTCACAAATATATTGGATTGATCTATCCATCACGGTTGATTTTCACTGTGTAACCACCTGAAATGGGGGCAACCAAAGCTGTCACATTCTCATTATCAACAATTTCTCCTGTCCATTCTTTTGCCTTGTGTTTGATTCCTATTTCCACTTTGAGTTTCTCTGCTGCAGAGCAACATGGACTTTCAGCACTCTTTCCCCTCTTCCAGGTACTTTTGTAGCTTCCCTAATGCTGACATCATGGTTGGTGACCACTGCTGGGGCAAGACTAGCTTGGGTGTGGGCCCAAACTGTGATCCTGAAGAGGGATGAACTCAACTGCTCCCACAGCCCCATCAAGAGAGACAGATTAATGACCAGAGTGATTTGAGCTGCTCTCAGCACTGTTTGTATAAGACTGACCTGCTTTTCAATGCATCCTACTGTCTTCCTCCCTGTAATGTGTGAGCTTTTTCCATTCACATTCATAATTATGATTGTCATTTATTTCCCTATTTTATATTCTTATAAGTTTTTTATTTACAGCAGCTTTTTGTTGTAGCAAAGAATTGAGGTGCCCATCCATCACTGGGGAATGGCTGAACAAATTATGATATACGAACATAATGTAATAATATGGTGCTCTAAGAAATGATCCAAGAAATGGTTTCAGAGAAATCTGGGAAGACTTATGAATTGATGGAGAGTGAAGTGACAAGAGCCACAAGAACATTTTTTTGGCAAGGAGATCAGAGTTAAGTGACTTGCCCAGGTCACACAGCTAGCAAATGTCAAATATTTAAGGCTGGATTTGAACTCAGGTCCTCCTAACTCCTGGGCCAGTGCTCTATCCACTGTGCCACCTCACTGCCCCAAGAACATTTTATACAAACCACATTATTATTAAGACAAAAAACTATAAAAGGCTTTAGAACTGATCATTGCAACCACCAACCATGATTCTATAGGACTCCTGATGAAACACGCTGTCCATTTCCCAGCAGAAGCAGCTGTATGGCCAGCGTGGATAGAGACATTGGACCCAGAGCCAGGAAGACCTGAGCTCATATCCAGTTTCAGACTCTTACTAGCTGTGTGATCCTGGACAAGTCACCTGAAAACCTCTATTTGCCTCCGTTTCCTCAGCTATAAAATGGAAATGATAGCAGCACCTATCTTACAGGATGGTTATGAGGATTAATTAAGAGAATATTAATTCTGACACCAGGCATGTTCCTTTCTTTTCCCCTTCCAAAGAGGTGATAGCCTCAGAGTTAAAACTGAAAAATCTTTTTTTTCAAATATAGCCAGTGGGAAATTTTGTTCAGCCTAAAGGTATGTGTATAATGGGGATTTTGTGTTTCTTTCTTTCTTAGAGTAGGGGCATGGGGAAAATAAAGTGGATGGGAGAAAAAGGTAGCTTTGAGGAAAAGTATTAAAAATTTAATTTTTCAAAAAAAGAAGGGGAAAGAACTAAAAAATTTTTTTAACTTAAAAAGTTTTTCTACTTTTTCTCTCCATGCCCTCCTTTACAAAGAAGACAGTGAAAAAGAATCACTACGGTCAACACTTCTTAATCTCCTCTTTACGGCACACCCTTCTGAAGCTAGTTGTTTTCCTTGTAACTATTCATTTCTCAATGTCTTAAACCATCTTCCCTCTCCCTGGGTCCATCTGTTTATTAAATTTCAAAGTTTCTACTCAGCTTTTGTCTCTTTATCGGTAATACTTGAAAGTCTCTTTATTCTATTTGAGATTCAATTTTTCTCCCTGAAGAATTATACTCGATCTTACCAGGTAAGTTATTCTTGGATGCAAATTTTACTCTTGCCTTTAGGAATATCATACTCAAAGTCTCTTTTTCCTCCTACCTTCATAGTAGTTGCTGTCAAGTCATGTGTGATCCTGTCTGGTTTTCTGTTATTTAAACACTTTCTTTCTTGCTGCTTGTAGTATTTTTTTCTTTGACCTAGAAGCTTTCGATTTAGGTTATAACATTCCTGGCAGGTTTCAATTTATGATTTTTTTGAAACGTGGCATCCAAGGTGTTTTTTTTTTTTTTAGTCATTAGTAAGAATGAGTTCTATGCCCTCCTATAGTGCAATATTTTGACTTCATTAAAATTTTTAAAAAGTGAAAGAGAATAAAAACTTCCTCTTCCCCCAAATGTTTTTAAACTGAAGAACTAACGATTTTGAAAATTTGGGGTGTGAGTCAATGCCTATGTAGCACCTCCAAGTGTTTTGGAAAGGGCTGGTTTCAACATATTTCTGGAGCTTTTAAAGAAAATCATTAATACAAATTAATGTATCCTGCTACTACTGCAAGATAGTCCTAACGGGGGACATGGGGAAGATAGGAAGGAAAAATAATTTGTTTAATTATGGTTTTCAGGGAATCTGATCATTTTTAAATTCTCTTTTTTTCTACTCTGATCAGTCATTTTAATAGTAACTACCTTCCAATTTTTTTTCAGTTTTTTGACATTGTTGTAATGTTTCTTAAATTTTGGAGTCATTGTCAAGCCAGTTCAATAAGCATTTATTGTTCAGTCATTTCATTTTTGTCCAACTTTGTGACCCCTTTTAGGGTTTACTTGGCAAAGATACTGGAGTGGTTTGCCATTTCCTTCTTCAGTTCATTTTACATATGAGGAAACTGAGGCAAACAGTTAAGTGGCTGGCTCAGGGTCACATAGTTCCCAAGTGTCTGAGGGTAGATTTGAATTCAGGTCTTCCTGACTCCAGGCCTGGTTCTCTATCCACTGTACCACCTAACTGCCCAAGCATTTATTAAGTACTTACCATATGCCAGTGCTTACCACTGCTAAGCACTTTTACAAATATTACCTAATCTGTTCCTTACAACAACCCTGGAAAGTACATGCTATTATTATCCCCATTTTCCAGTTGAGGAAACTGAGGCAGACAGCAATTAGGTAACTTGCCTAGGATCACATAACAAGTATCTGAGGCTAGATTTGAACTCAGGTCTTACTGACTCTAGGACAAGAACTCTAGCCAGCACACCACCTACCTGCCTGCCTGTCTGTGGCCAAATCATTTATTTTTCTAAGACTTTGCTTATACTTGTGTTGTTTTCTCTTCTGGGCTGGTCTCTTGGGTGTTGCTCGACCCATAGTGTTTCTTTATTATTTGGTATTTTTTCCCTTTCACTTATTCCTGTATTCAGCCTCAGTTGTTGATTTGGGACTTTGGGCCAGGGCCAGGCTATTGGTTGGAGGAGTCCAACCCAATTTTATCCAGGCCAAGATTTCCTGAGTTCCTACCACCTACCAGCTTCTGCCTGCCCTCATGTACCTCTGCCCAGGACACTGGTTGGCAGGTGAATCGTCCCAGGGAAAGGACTGAAGTCTTCAGGACCTCCCTGGTCATCCCTGGTAAGAAAGTATTGGCTGCCTTCCAGTCTGTGTCCCTGAATGGGTGCTGCCTCCATTGATTTCATCCCTCTCCAGTGTCCAAAGAATTCTAGTTATCCTTCTTGGTTGAAGTGGATGAAAATGTTTACTGTTATTTCTCTTTGGATTTCTTGGTCATTATTCAATCTGATGCCCTTTTTATGTCCTCGATGCAATAGAGCTTGATTCCTTTATAATCTTTATTTCTACCAGCTTAACCATAAGTTGTTGACCCTGGGATCTTCAAAAAGTGATGCCAGCAGAGTACAAGGTTGCACAGGTTCTACCATGCTAGAAGAACATCAAGTACTATCTCTACAACAGACTACATCTGCTTTCCAAGGACCAGCCTAAGGACATCACTAATAAATGGGGATTGATACTTTGGCCATAGCAACTCATAAAGAAAATACAAAATGTATTGACAGAACACAGTGACAAAGGCAGAAAGATGCCAAAATCTATGGTTTGGGGACCAACTATAACTGTTAACATAGTTGTTGATACAGTGAATGCTAGGTCCTTTTCCAGTGACTAGGTGAATATATTATTGGAGAAATTGAATTATGTTAATCTTGGCATTCTCACCAGAAACAAAACTATGGAGGGGAAAGAAAGGTACATCTCCATGAAAGGACTGGGAAGAGATTTTCTCTCAGAGAGGCAAATGAATGAGTTGGCTTAGTTGGTTTTAATGGCCAGGCATTCAAAGGCAACAAGAAACTATGTTTTGTGAGATCTGTGCAAAGAATTGTTGCTTAGATCTGTTATAAAGGATGAGGAGGTGAGGAAATTCTATAAACAACTCAGTAAGACCTTCTAGTTCAATTAAAGTATACTTTCATATTCAATAGCTTTAGGGAAAATAAGGGAAGAAGGCAAAAAATGTTTTAAAAAAATAACATAGCTTAGGAGTAAGTAACCAGAGAAGTCAGAAACCTAAAGCCAATACAGAAGCTTTATACAGAAACATTATGAATGTTTTTTGGTTTGTTTGTTTTTTTTTTTTTTTGGTGAAAGAGGTGACTGGATGTGGTTAGTATCAAATAACATCACAAAGATGTAATTGCTTATATTTAAGCAAAGGAAATAAGTTACCAATATAAACAGTTGGCTTATTGGAACAAATATTAAAATGGGAGGGAAAGGTAGTTTTGAAGACCTTGGTTCAAGCTTTGCCTTTGATAGTATAGTATAGTATACTAGCTGTGTTATCATATTTAAATCACAACTTCTCCATACCCCAGGTAACTGGCTAAGACTACAAGTTATACACATGACTTTCTAGTCTGTCATAATGAAGAGTTCTCACACTGAGAGTTCTGTATACCAATGAAATTCAATTCAGTCCCAGAAAAAAGCAATTAATGCAAAATTAGAGTTCTACCTCTGGATTCCAAAGGAAGAGATTGTATAGAGGAAAGGAAAGAAGAGCTTGAGGAATGAGGCTGATTTGGAAAGGTTTGGAATTGGGAAGGTCAGAAATTAAATTTGGAGAAGAATAGTTTGGGAGATCTTCAGGCAGGGGTTGGGGTGTGGAGAGAAGCACTAGGGCATAAGACTCAGTCTGAAGGAAGAGGAGGATTCAAGGAGGGGGAAAGCATTTGGGTATGACTGTTAAGTTCTATAGAGAGTTACAAGGTGGTATCACAAAAGGATGTTATATATTTAAGCAGAGGAAATGATGATACCAGAGTGACTATATGTCAAGTTACTATAAAATGGTCAAAATGTTAATAGGATGCTAAAAATGTGAAAAGGAAAATGAAAATTTGGACTTGGAGTCTCCAAAAACTGAGAAATTTATTTCCAGCTAATATGGAGAGCTAAGAAATTTTGCTGTGCCTTGGACTGATGGCTTCAGGAGAAACACAAACAAGTGACTGTAGCAATGTTCAATGTGCAGGTGTGCCTGTTTCTGAAAAGAGAAGGTAAAGATGGCCAAGAAACTGGTCTCCATAGTCTCCAAGTTATCATGAGCAACAAAATATTAATTAGCAACTGGAGAAAAAAGGAGGAGAGGGAACTTCAACGTGAAAACCAAGAACAAGAGTCTAAAGAGGCAAATATGAATTCTGAACTGATCAAAGGAGGGAAAGATATGCATGCCCACGTGCACGCACACACACACTCAGATACTTCACTCACGGATATTTCACTCACCAAGGAAAGGAAGAAAAGAGGAAAAGGAGGAATTAAAGAGAGGTTAAATCAAAGGAAGTCTTATGCAAAACAAATCTAATGGTATGTAGAAAATAAGTTTTTTTGAGGAAACAAAGTATGAGAATCTGAGTAAGTAGCCATTATAAATGGCTGAAGAAGTTATGATATATAAATGTGATGAATACCATTTTGCTGTAAAAAATAATAAAGATGATTTCAGAAAAGCCTGAGAAGATTTATATAAACTGATGTAGAATGAAGTAAACAGGACCAGGAAAAAAATTTATACAAAGAGAAGAAAATTGTAAAGCTTGAATAACACAGTATCTGAAAATGGGATTTTGATTTCTACATTGTGGCCTAAAAATTGTAACGGACATTGTTACTAGCCTAACAAAGGTTAGTAACAATGTATTAGTCTGGAGTCCAAGATGCTGTTTAAGATACTTTACACTAGTTGGACTAGAAGGAGGAATTAAGAGGAGGGGAGAAAACCATGTATATATCCATTATATCCACATATATATATATATTCTCTCTCCCTCTCTCCCCCCACAAATCTTTTCTTTCTCCCACTAAATATATAGCAATTTGATCTATTAGTTATTCTTTCCCTGATAATTATACTTGTATACTTCCTTGTATTTGCTGTTTGGGATGTTTTTTAAATTGAATAATCTGCTCCTATCTACTTGAGTTTTCTTTTTACAGAAATGTATCATGTCACTTTTTTGTTGAATGTTCATTTTTTTAAATTGATAATTAGGCTCAGATTTTCAGGGTATGCCATTTTGGGTTGCTGCTTGAGTTCCATTGCTTTGAAAATGTTATTCAGTTCCCTCCTTTAGTTTCTTATGACTGAAATAATCTTGTGTAATTTAAAATTTCTTACCTTCATATTTGAAGGTCATTCCTGATTGCTTGCAAAATTAGTTCTCTGTCATTGAAATTATTCAGTTTAACCATTTACATATCTTGGAGTTTAAAGCACAAAGCTTTGGATTGGTATTTGTTTGGTTTTGTTTGACTTGGCTTTTTTTCTGTAGGCAATCTGAGTTCTATTGATTAGAGTTCAGTCTTCTATATCACAAGTTCTAAATCTTTTCTTTTGCCTCATTTCCTGCATTATGGACTTAAGAGATTTGGTATTTTGGGTTTTTTGGTGTTTTTTTTTAATTTGTTGAGTTTTTCTGAGAGACATGATTCTTATGCCCCATCTTCATGATTACTTGGTTGGGCTTATATAGAGTCCATATGTCCTTTTAATGCTGGGGGCTTTTTTGCTTTTCTGTCAGATTTTTCCCTATTTCTGCATTGTTATGTTCCATATTTGTTTCATCTTTCTTTTGCTTCTTTAGTGAGACTTTACGTTAGAGATTCTATTTTTTTCTAAACTGCTGATTGTTTTTTTTGTAATTCTTCACTGAGAGCTTTAAGTTCTGACCTATATTCACTCTTAATTTGTGGTTTTTATTTGTCTTTTGGACCATTCTAAAGATTCATACTATTATCCCGTGCTATCTTGGGAGGCTGTGTGATTCTGTATTTTATCAGTTATTGCTTCACTTTCCTTTGTCTTATAATATTTGTGAGAATTTTGTATTCTTTTGGAAGATTCACTCTTTATCCTTCCTTCTGGTTTTAAGGCAATCTCTATTAGTTTGTATGCTGTTGCATTTTATTTTTACTGTGGGTTCTTCCTTATAACACTTTTGTTTGGCATTTCAGCATTTTAAAAAATTCCTCAGGAGCTCACTTTCTGACTTTTCCTCTGTTGTAGAGGAAGCTCCAACATCAATAAGGGTATTATCTAGTTTAGTGTTATTAGTTTGATATTGGGACAAAATGAAGCACTTAAAAGTCAATCAACATTTAACAGAGGAGATTTACCTTGCCTTAAAACAGCTAGAATATGCAACAAAGATAAAGTAGCTCTTAGCTTCTCTGAATGCACCTCATGTCCTTGACTCCATCTGGAAATTTATCTGGCCAATAAGTCATCCTGCTATGATGATTTGTACAACTTTAGACACCCACCAAATATGAGAGCCCCAGACTGCATGTAGCTGAGACTTATTATGTCCCTAAATGATCATGCAAGTTGTGTCAGGGAAACTAAGGCCAATCAAGCCCTGGGGACAACTTTGTCTTTCAGGCAACTCCCCCCCACCCCCATGTGCGAATTAGAAGAAAGAAGTTGTGTCCCAGAAATGCTGGTCTTATCACATACCACTCCTTGGTGACAAGGCCCTAAGAACCTGCTAGAGGATTTTCCATCATTTAAATTATTTAATATCTTATTTTCCTCTAATTGCATGTAAAAGCAATTTTTAACTTTTTTTTTAATTTTGAGTTTTCAATTCCTTCTTTTCCCCTTCATTGAGAAGAAAAGAATTTTATACAGTCATGCAAAAATATCTGTTTTACTCACATGTCTGTGTTACTCATGTTATGAAAGAAAACACAAACCAAAAGAAAAAGAAAGTTTAAAAAAGTATGCTTTCATCTGCATTCCCATCATTATTTTTTCTCTATAGATAGATAGCATTTTTTCATCAGAAGTCCTTCAGAATTGTCTTGGATCATTGTATAGCTGAAATTAGCTTGGTCATTCACAGCTGATCATCATACAGTATTGCTGTTACTATTTTCTCCAGAATATGTTCATTTCACTTTGAATCAGTTCATGTAAGTTTTTACAGGTCTTTCTGAGAGAATCTGGCTCATCATTTCTTATAGTACAGTAGTATTCCATCACATACTACAACTTGTTTATCCATTCTCCAGTTGATGGGCAGCCCTTTACAGCTTTATAGCCTTGATAGTTCCAAATTGCTATACAGAACAGTTGAATCAGTTCACAACTCCACCAAGAATGCAATAATATCTTAGTTTTCCCCTCCAACATTTATCATTTTCATTTTCTCTCACTTAGCCAATCTGATAAGTGTGGGGTGGTACCTCAGAACTGTTTTAATTTTTATTTCTCTAATCAACTGTGATTTAGAGCATTTTTCCCATATAGCTCTAGTTATCTTTGTTTACCTCATCTGAAAACTGCCCATTCATATCTTTTAACCATTTATCAATTGGGAAATGGTGATTATTTTTATAAGTTTGACTCAGTTATCTATATGTTTGAGAAGTAAGGCCTTTATCAGAGAAACTTGCAGTAAAAGCTTTTCCCCCTACAGTTGAATACCGTATATTTCTGTCTTCTTTCCCACCATTTATCCTATTCTCATTCCCTTTGCCCACCCTGATCATCTTCAAAAGTGTTTTGCTTCTGTCACCTCCCCCAATCTTCCCTCCCTTCTATCAACTCCACCCCCCTTCTTTTCTCTACATCCTCTCTACTTTCATGTAGGGCAATATAGATTTCTGTACTTAACTGAGCGTGTGTGTATTCCCTCTTTGAGTCAATTCCAATGAGAGTAAGGTTCACATGCTCTTCCCCACCTTCGTGGTACTCCCCTCCATTCTAAAAGCTCTTTTATTTCTCTTTTCTGAGATAATATACCCCATTCTATCTTTTCCTTTTCCCTTCTCCCAGTGCATTCCTCTTTCTAATCCCTTAATTTTATTCTTAACTCATACCCATGCCCTCCGTCTATGTATACTCCTTTAATTGCCCTAATAATGAGGAAATTCTTATGAGTTACAAATATCTTCCCATGAATGAATGTAAACAATTTAACCCAATTGAATCCCTTATGATTTTTCTGTCCCCTTTACCCCTTGAGTCTTATATTTGAAAGTCATATTTTCTATTCAGCTCTGGTCTTTTCATTTATCAGGAATGCTTTGAAGTCCTCTATTTTCTTGAATATCCACTTTTTCCTCTGAAGGATTACACTCAGTTTTGCTGGGCAGGTAATTTTTTGTTGAATTCCTAACTCTTTTGTCCTCCAGAATATCATATTCCAAGCCCTCTGATCCTTTAACGTAGAAACTGCTAAGCCTTGTGTTATCCTGATTGTACTTTCATAATATTTCAATTGTTTCTTTCTGGCTACTTGTAACATTTTTTCCTTGACCTAGGAGCTCTGATTTAACTTAGCTATAATATTCCTGGGAGTTTTCACTTTTGGACCTCTTTCAGGAGGTGATTAGTGGATTCTTTCCATTTCTATTTTATCCTCTAGTTGTAATATATCGTAGTTTTCCTTGATGATTTATTGAAAAATGATATCTAGACTTTTTTTATCATGACTTTCAGGTACTCTAATGATTCTTAAGTAATCTCACTTCAATCTATTTTCCAGGTCAATTGATTTTCCAGTGAGATATTTCACATTTTCTTCTATTTTTTTCATTCTTTTGATTTCATTTTATTGTTTATTGATATCTCATAGAGTCATTAATTCTCATTTACCCATTCTAATTTTTAAGGAATTATTTTCTTCGGTGAACTTTTGTACCTCCTTTTCCATTTGGCCAATTCTGCTTTTTAACGAGTTCTTCAGTGAATTTTTGCATATCTTTTTCTGTTTGACCAGTTTTGCTTTTTAAGGCATCCTTCTCTTCATTGGATATTTGTGCCTCTGTTATAATTTAGCTTATTCTGTTTTTAAGGTGTTATTTTTCATCTGTATTTAAGTGACTAGTTTACCAAGATGTTTATTCTTTTTTCATGATTTCCTTACATCACTGTCATTTCTTCTTTTCTCTTATATGATTTTTCAAATTCTTTTTGAGTTTTTCTAGGAATTCTTTTTGGGCCTAAGACCAATTTACATTTTTTTATTTGAGGCTTGGGATGCAGCAATTTTGAATTTTTTGTCTTCTTCTGACTTCGTGTTTTTCGATCTTCCATGTCATTGTAACTTTCTGTGGTCAGTACCTTTTTTGTTTTTGTTTGCTCATTTCTTCAAACTATGTCTTGACTTTTAAGTTTGTATTAAAGTTGGACTCTGCTTTCAGGGTGGAGGGGGCAATGTCTCAAACTTCAGGTTTTTTGTCCAGCTGTTTTCAGGGCTAATTCTGGGGACCTGTAAGTTTTTGGTTCTTCCAAGAAGGTGTAATCCAAGGAGAGAAGTGTTTACTACTCTCATGGTCTTTGCTCTGGTCTGTGAGTGACGACAAGCAGTCTTTTCTGCCCTGGAACTGTGACCAGCATTCTTGCTCCCCTGCAGCCACAAACTCTGGTGTACTACTGCTCTTCCTCACCCTGGGACTATGACCCAGGACTTCAACCTGGATCCGAGTATGGGCAATGCAACACAGTCGTGCCCCAGTACCAGCAGAGGGACCCCTGTAATCTTCTTCTAACCAGTTGTCTGACCCACTTACCATCAGTGGACTGAGAATTCTGGATATTGCCACTGCCACCTCTGATTCAGTCACTTCCAGGTCTGGGGCATCGCCTGCACCGACAAAGCCTGTACTGGACTGTGCTCCACTCTCACCCCTGTATGATACACCTTCCCTGATGACCTTCTAAGTTGGCTTGGGCTAGAAAATTGTTTCACCTCATCCCTTTGTGGGTTCTGTTGCTCCAGAATTCTTTATGAGGCATTTTTAAAAGTTGTTTGGAGGGGAATTTTGGAAAGCTCAGGTGAGTCCCTGCCTTTTCTGTTCTCTGGGCTATGTCCAACTTCAATCTTCCATCATTTAAATGCTTATATAGTAGAAAGTCCTCCTGTCAAGAGTAGTGCTAAGAGAAAGAAAAGTAGAAAAGATGAAAAAATCAAAAACAAACAAAATAAAATAAAAATGATGAGAACAACATTCAAAAATCCTAGGACTTTTCTTCTTTCTTTTGAAAGAACAAGTCACAAGTCATTTACTAGCCTATGTCATGGACGAGGCCAAATCTTTTCAGTTCACAGCAGGTCTCCTAATGCAAACTAGTGACAACAAGCCAAAGTAGTACCAAAAAGAACACAGAGTACACAGGATGACACTTCCAGGAGAGTCGTAGATTTCTTCTCTTGGTGGCAGAGAGCTAGAGCAGATCCAGGAATGTCAGGGTCAGAATAAGTACACTTCTGGTACAGTCAGAAATTTTTTATCTCTCATCAAAGGTTATTTATAGCAAAGAGAATAAAAGGTCATGATCCTCTCTCAGGAAATCTATCCCAGGATCTAAATTGATACAGAACTGTGCCACCATACAATTAGTGTTCCCTGGCCCATCTGCCATAATCTCTGCCTCCCTTAGAGATACATCAAGGGAATCATACAAAATCTTTTCCCCTTTAGAGGCCTCTGGATGGGTTGCTCCCCAGTTCCACAGTGGTTAAATAAAATCTCTTATCCTCATCCAATGGCCACCAAAATGACTAAGGGATCCCCTTTCTTCCAGGTAAATACTTAACAGTTTTATCTCCCCCATGATATTAGAAAGCAAGATGTCTCCCTACAATAATACCCTATCCTTTCCCCTGATCCCTTTCTGGGGAGGACTTCCCTGAACCTTCCCAGAAGAAAAGAAGTCTCCCAATTGTAACCTGAGCTACTTCTCCATGGTGTATGGAGCCCTCTTAGGAGGCAAGGACCTTGATGCCAAGACAACTCTGTGCTGAGAAAGGGTTGGAGAGGATCAGCCAGAACTCCCTCTGAAAACAGCACATCCTTATCAGGTAAGTCTTTATGGAAACAAGATCCAAGATTCCACTGGTTAAGAGGTATTCCCTTTCCAGGGCAGCACTGATTTAGAGACATGTATCTATCTCCTGTTACCAGATTAGTGGCTGCAGAATTTCAGTTGTATATGCAACTGTAGCCAATGGAGTTATCCATTAACCAGGCAAAATGGTATTACTTGGGAGCCAGGTCCTTATGTAGGGTAGTCCATGAGCCAGTAGAAGAGGCAAGGTTCCAGTGTCTGGCCTGGTGGCCTCAGTCTCTGGTCTAGTCAACACCTGGTTATGAAGGGTACAAACACCAGAGGAACCCAGGCAGAGATGATTTCTAATGTACCTCTATCATTTCTGGGAAGCACATTTGACTGTTACTAAGTTCTAGGTGCTGTTAAACAGTTGATAAAGGGTCATATAATCACCCTTTGTCTAGATTTGCCTGTTATGGGTTGGGGGATGCAAGAAGATCCCAACAGGATTTCCATATGGAGAATGATGTAGGTTCTCAAAAACCTAGAGTCCAAAAAGTTTCTGATATTCCTTCTTAGATCATGGGAAGCAAGTGTCAGTAGCTTATTGTAGACTGTTTGGAATCCTCTGGGTTTTGCTCCACCTTTATTCCCCAAAATTTAACTGAGTAGGCTGACCTCTATTTTCTAAGGGTTAATTTCCCATATGATCTGTAGTGTCCACTACTGTGGCCTCACCTGGGTTATTCAATATTATGTCATCAACATAGTGGTGTACATCCGTGCCCTCAGGTGGGGGACCTCTTTCAGATCTCAGTTCACTATAATGTGGCAGTAGAAGAAAGAGTTCAAGTTACTATGAGGAAGGATGTAAAGGTGAAAGACACCTTCCCAGATGAAAGCAAACCACTCCTGACAAGACTTAGCCCCCAGAATAGAGAAAGCATGGGTAAATTTGATTTCTCCCATACGTTCACCTGAACTACCTAGTCTACAACATTGACAAGATTAGGAACAGTTGTAGAGGCAGATGTGATAACATTCAGCTCCCACTAGTCCAGCTTATAGCTGCCATTGCCTTCCTTGAAGGTAATACAAGACTGTTGAAAGCGTATCTGATATAACAAAGTACTCCACCTTCCTTCATGTCTCTATCACTATAGAAGAAATGTTTTCCACTCTTCTGGGTTGTCCAATTTGTTTGGTGTTAGCTACATGAAAGAGTTCAAGTAATTTTAAGAATTTCCACTGGGCCTTACCCCCAGTAACATGGCTAGAGGTTGCTGAAAAGGTCCACATAATACTATGCTCATAATACTGCTTCCCTCTATGATCTCTGGCCTTCCCTGGATGATATAAGTGAGGCAGAGATTTTTGCAGGGTGGGGAACCTGCAGCCTCAAGCCCCCCTGATTTAGAGAATTACTCAGGTTTGGATAAGGCTGAAGGGCTATTGGAGTCCTTCATTTTTCTGTATGGTCTTACTAGCACCTGGCTAGTATGGTCTTACTAGCACCTTACCAGCACCTGGGCTGGCCATTATCTGCTTTCTTTTCAACCTCCTGTTTCAGGAGCCACCCCCAAAGCTCCCTCCTGAGCTTATCCCCTGCTGCCTAACTAGTAGGGCAGCAGCTGGGTCTGACTGTCCTCACTACCTCATTCCCAAAGTCCTCTTTGCATGCACAACAGTATTTGCTTAAGTCCCAACCATCCTGACCTCCAATTTGGATTTCACCGGTTGATCAGTCAGTCCACACCCATGTGGCTGTGTGATGGGGGAACACATAGATAAAGCCACTCACCGAATCTGAGAGACCCAGATTTCACTTTTTATGTAACTGGAACTTTTTATCCTCATGGATAATCAGAAAGTTGCAGTAAAGGTAAGGTCAACCAGGTTCATGTTGTGGGTAAGAGGAAAGAAGTTGAATTCTAGAAATGCTAGTCCTATCATATTCTCATTTATTGTTGTTATCCTTGTCATTCAGGCATTTCTGACTCTATGTAACCATATGGACAAGTCCATTCAGTTTTCTTGGCAAAGATACTAGAGTGGTTTGCCAATTTTGTCATTTGCCAGTTTTGTCATTTCCTTCTCCAATGTCTCCCCATTTTACAGATGAGCAACTGAGGAGAACAGAGGATAAGTGACTGCCCAGGGTCACACAGCTAGTAAATATCTGAGGCTGGATTGGAACTCAGGACTTCTTGACTCCAGTCCAGGCTGCCTCTGCCTCAATTTCTTCATATAAAGGCATAAAAGGGTCACCAACCTGTGTCCCTACCCTCAATACACTGGGACACAGGCAGAAGGGACAAATCTAATCTTACATGGTTTTAGTCTCCTTTCCTTCAAGACAAACTGGACTACTAACCAAAATCCCCATTTGGTTTTCCTTTCCTTGTTTTTGTTCATTTTTTTCAGTCATGTCCAACTCTTTGTGACCCCATTTGGGGTTTTCTTGGCTTGAGTGGATTGACATTTCCTTCTCCAGCTCATTTTACAGATGAGGAAACTAAGGCAAACAGGGGTAAGTGACTTTCCCAGCGTCACACAGCTAATCAGTGTCTGAGACAGGATTTGAACTCACGAATATGAGTATTCCTGATTGCAGATTTGGTACTGTCCTCACTGTGCCACCTAGCTGCTTTAGCTGCCTTTGCTTATTTGGCTGCTACCTACTGCATTTTGCTACAGGGACTGGAGAGAGATCAACATAGATGTTCTGGGGGAGACTCTTTGCAAACTTTAGGGTTCCTAAAGCTTCATCCCACTGAGAAGGCATTTTCAGTCCTTTAGCTACCACAGCTACATAGGGGTACAGGTGATAGATTCCCACAGAACATCTGCAGAGGAGTGGGGAATCCCAAGACAGACCCCAGGCACAAGGCAATGAGTTAGCTTAGGTCCCTGCTACAGAGGAGCCTGTTGTCATTGACCTCCTTAAAAATATGCCTAGGATTGGAATATTTTCCTTTCCTTTCCTTTCTTTTTCCTTTCTTTTCCTTTCCTCTTTCCTTTCTTTTCCTTTCCCTTTTCCTTTCCTTTCACCTGTCCTGTCCTTTCCCAAAACCTCAAGCCTACTGCATTCTGAAGCTGGGATGACAATGGGCCTCTGCCTAAGGGCTCTTCTGGACCTCCCCTAGCTTTAGAGTCATTTTCTATAGTAACTGTTGCTGTTTCCTTCCCAGCTTGATGTCTTTCTTTTTCTTGGCCTCATTAAAGGGGCCATCATCCCCTGGCTACTTCTTAAACAGGCCTATTCAATGAATGGGTGTTGCCTCACCCTAAGTGAGTACCTGCAAAGACCTTGGCCTACAGAGCCCAAGGTCTCCCAGTGCATTCTGGGTCATCTCCAGTCATCCTAATGACTATCTGGTCACTGGATTCAGATGGCTCTGGAGGAGAAGTGAGTCTGGTGACCTGCACAGCCTTCCCTCACTCAAAACAAAGTCAAGGGCAAGTCATGTCATCATTTCTCTTGATGGTATGGTCTTCTTCGGCAATGAAGGATGAACACAGGATTGGAATATCTGTGTCATAGATATTTTAGAAACTTTCTGTAATTTTATATTGCTTTCCAGAATGATTGAACCAATTCATAGATCTACGAAGAGTATACTTTTGTCTGTCTTTACACAGCCCCCTCCAATAGTTCCATCTTTGGTCATGTTGCAAATTTGCAGGGTGAGAAATTGTTTTCATTTATATTTCTTGTCATATATTTCTTGTTCATATTTGATGTCTCTGAAATTACATTTCATTCAATATTTTTAAGCTCTAGGATTTTAATAGGTAGAAATAAATAATGAGGTTATCACATGTTTAATGTGACTATAGGATCTATATAGGATCCTTCCCAAAAATCTAAAAGTATTTTTTTTAATTTAGAGCAGTAGTGCACTGTAGTGAAGGAAATCTTGCCACGAATATCAGAAATTTACTAGAATCAGAAATGAAAGGAAAAAAATATTTATCACATGAGACCCATTATTCTCACTTAGTGAAAGAAATATGGTATCCTTTCAACCCCCATGACTTTCAGTTTTCTATTTTTAATTAGAATCATAAGAGTAAATTAAAGTTGTATAATTTCAAATATAGAACCAATTTTAAATTCAAGAAATTATAAATCAGTGTTCTATTAGCTAAATAATTTGACTTAGGTACTCTTTATAATGTGATCTTTTTTAACCAAAAGTTTAAAACTATTATGTACAAATAAGCAATTTCCTATGAATCTATTAACAGCATTTTATCTTTTCCCCAATTACATGTAAAAAACAATTTTTGACATTCATTTTTTTAAATTTCTGAGTTCCAAATTCAATCCCTGCCTACCTCTCCTACCCTTCCCTGAGACTACAAGCAATCTGATATACCTTATACATGTGCACTCATGTAAAACATTTCCAAATTAGTCATTTTATGAAAGAAAACAAACTAAAAAAAAAAGGAAGAAAAAGTGAAAAATGTATTCAGGTATCATCATTCTCTGGATGTGGATAGCATTTTTTCATTGCACATCCTTGGAATTGTCGTGGATCATTGTATTATTGAGAACAACTAAGTCATTCACACTTGTTCAGGGCTGCTGCTATTACTGAATACAATGTTATTCTGGTTCTACTCATTTCACTTTGCATCAGTTCATGTAAGTCTTTCCAGGCTTTTGTAAAATCCATTTTGCTTATTTCTTATTACACAATAATTCTTACAGCACAATAATTATTCCATTTTAATCACATACCACAATTTATTCATCTGTTCCCAATTGATGGGCATCTCCACAATTTCCAATTATTAGTCACCACAAAAAGAGCGGCTATAAATATTTTTCTATACATAGATTCTCCTCCCCCCCTTTTAAAAAAATCTTTTTGGGATACAGACCAGTGATGCTATTGCTAGATCAAAGGGTATGCCCAATTTTATAGCCCTTTGGGCATAGTTCCAAATTGCTCTATAGAATGGTTGGTTCAGTTTACAACTCCACCAACAATGTATTAGTGTTCCAAATTTCCCACATCTTCTTCAACATTTATCATTTTCCTTTTTTGTCATATTAGCCAATCTGATAGGTATGAGGTGATACCTCAGAATTGTTTGAATTTGCATTTCTTTAATCAATAGCAATATAGAGATTTTTTCATATGACTAAAGATAGCTTTGATTACTTCATCTGAAAACTGCCTATTCCTGTCTTTGGACCACTTATCAATTGGGGAATGATGCTTATTTTTATAAATTTGACTCAGTTATCTATGTATTTGAAAAATGAGAACTTTGTCAGAGGCAATTGCTGTAAAAATTGTTTCCCAGATTTCTACTTTTCTTCTAATGTT
The DNA here is from genome assembly GCA_023548195.1 of Bettongia penicillata ogilbyi. Classification (NCBI taxonomy): domain Eukaryota; kingdom Metazoa; phylum Chordata; class Mammalia; order Diprotodontia; family Potoroidae; genus Bettongia; species Bettongia penicillata. The sequence continues at coordinate 2,124,151 of JAJHZJ010000221.1, forward strand.
GGTTTCATTGGTTTTGTTTGTGTAAAACTTTTTTGATTTAATATAATCAAAATTATCCATTTTATATTTCATAATGCTCTTTCTTTGGTGTTAAATTCTTCCCTTATTCATAAAACTGTTAGATAAACTATTCCTTGCTCTCGTAATTTGCTTATGGTATCACCCTTTATATCTAAAACATGCACCTATTTTGACCTTATCTTGGTAAATGATGTGAGGTGTTGATCTATATCTAGTTTCTGCCATACTGTTTTCCACTTTTCTGAGCAGTTTTTATCAAATAATGAGTTTTAGTGCCAAAAGCTTGGATTTTTGAATTTATCAAACACTAAGTTACTGTGGTCATTGACTACAATGTATTGTATGCCTAATCTATTCCACCGATCCACCACTCGATTTCTTAATACCTCATTGTAATGATGATTACCACTTTATAATACAGCTTGAGATCTGGTATGGCTAGGTCACAAAAATCATTTTTCTTTATTGATTCCTTTATCATTCTTGATAATTTGCTCTTATTCTTTCTAGTTCTATAAAATAATTTTTGGTAGTTTGGTGCGCCACTGAATAACTAGATTAACTTAGGTAGAATGGTCATTTTTTTTTATTATATTCTCTCAACATATCTATAAGTGATTAATATTATTCTAATTGTTTAGATTTGATTTTATTTGTGTGAAAAATGTTTTCTAATTTTGTTCATGTTGTTTCTGGTTTTGTCTTGTCAGGTAGATTCCCAAATATTTTATAGCGTTTACAGTTATTTCAAATTTTCTAATTCATTTCTCTTGCTGCCAGACTTTCTTTGTCAATAATACATAGAAATGCTGATGGTTTATATGGGTTCATTTTATATCCAGTAAGTTTGCTAAAGTTGTTCATTATTTAAACCAGTTTATTATTTCTGTAATATTATAGGTTTTTTTCATAAAACCAGCATCTAGTTTTAATATTCAATGGTTTCTTACTTTGAATTTTATTACTCTTCTTTGATTTTTAGAATTTCCAAGTTGGTATTTAACTGGGGATTGTTAATTTCTTCTTTTTCTAGTTTTCCTAGCTGTATGACCAATTGATTAATCTTTCTCTATTTTATTGATATAAAGATTTAGAGATATAAATTTTCCACTAAGTACTGCTTTGGCTGCATCCCATAAATTTTGAAATTTTGTCTCATTTTATTCTCTTTAATGAAATTATGGATTGTTCCTATGATTTGTTTTTTGACCCACTTATTTTTTAGATTTCATCTTTTCAATTAATTTTAATCTACCTTTTGATTCTCCTTTATTGAATGTAATTTGTATTGCAGTATGAGCTTAAAAAGATGCATTTAATTTTTTTGCTTTCCTGCATTCAGTTGTGAGGGTTTCATGCATTAATATATGGTCAATTTTTGTGTAGATGCCATGTGCCACTGGGAAAAAGGTATATTCCCTTCTATTCCCATTCAATTTTCTCCAGAGATCTGTCATATCTAACTCTTCTAAAATTCTATTCACGTCTTTATCTTCTTATTTATGATTCTTTTCAGAGCTATCTAATTCTGAGAGGGGAAGAAAGTTTAAGTCCTTTACTGGCATAGTTTCACTATTTGCTCCTGTAACTCACTTAACAATTTCTTTAAAAATTTGGATGCTATACCATTTAATTTCACATGTATTTTTAGTATTTAGTATTCATTTTCTATGGTAACTTCTGGCATGCAGTTTCATTCCTTTGGATATGGTTTCCTTCCTTATCTCTTTTAATTAGATCTATTTTTGCTTTTGCTTTGTATGAGATCATTATTTCTGTGCCTGCCTTTTTTTTAACTTCAGCAGAAGCATAATAAATTCTGCTCTGGCCACTTACTTTTACACTTCAAATGTGTTTCTTGTAAATAATATATTGTAGGATGCTGATTTTTAATCAGTTCTGCTATCCACTTCCATTTTATGAGTCAGTTCATTTCATTCATGTTTACAGTTATGATAACTGTATATTTCCCTCTATCCTGTTTATCCCTGGTTTATCATTCTCTCTGTCTCTCCTTTCATTCTGCCCCTTCTCACAAGTGTTTTTTTTTTTATTTAAATTTATTTATTTATTTAACTTTTTACATTCATTTTCACAAATTTTTGGGTTCCAAATTTTCTCCCCCTTTTATCCCCTCCCCCCACCCCAATACCCCAAGCAATCTAATTTTCCCTATCTCCAATCTGCTCTCTCTTCTGTCATCCCTCCCTTCTCTTGTCTCCATCTTCTCTTTTCTCCTGTAGGGCCAGAGGACTTTCTATTCCCCATTAACTGTATGTCTTCTTTCCTAGTTGCAACAACAATACTAAACAGTTGTTCCTAAAACTTTGAGTTCCAAATTCTCCCCATCCCTCCCTCCCCACCCATTCCCTTTGGGACTGCAGGCAATTCGATATAGGCCATATCTGTGTAGTTTTGCAAATGACCTCCCTGATAGTCGTGTTGTGTAAGACTAACTGGATTACCATCCCTCCTAACCTGCCCCTCATTGTTTCTTTTCTGTCTTTTGATCCTGTCCCTCCCCAAGTGTTGACTTCAAATTGCTCCCTCCTCCCTTTGCCCTCCCTTCCATCATCCCCCCCTTGCAATATCTCCTTCTCCCCCACTTTCTTATACTGTAAGATAGGTTTTTCATACCAAAATGAGTGTGCATTTCACTCCTTCGTTTAGTCATATGTGATGAGGGTAAAGCTTCTTGTTTTTTTTTTTTCTCAGCTCTTCTCTTTTTCCCTCCACTAAGAAAAACTCCTACCTGCCTCTTAAATGACATATAGTTACCCCCTTCCATTACCCCCTCTTTCCTCCCACTACATTTCTCTCTCACCATTTACCTTAATTTCTTTTAAGATATGGTCCCATCCTATTCAGTTCACTCTGTGCTCTCTATCTCTGTATGTGTGTGCATGTGTGTATGTGTGTGCATGCACGTGTGTACATGTGTGTGTGTATGTGTGTGTGTGGTCCCACCAACTACCCAGATACTGAAAAGTTTTAAGAGTTACAAATATTGTCTTTCCATGTATGAATGTAAACAGTTCACTTCTGGTAAGTCCCTTAAGACTTCTCTTTGCTGTTTCCTTTTTCATGCTTCTTCTCATTCTTGTGTTTGAAAGTCAAATTTTCTTTTCAGCTCTGGTCTTTTCATTAAGAATGATTGAAAGTCCTCTGTTTCATTGAAAGACCATATTTTCCCTTGAAGTATTATACTCAATTTAGCTGGGTAGGTGATTCTTGGTTTGAGTCCTAGTTCCTTTGCCTTCTGGAATATCCTATTCCACACCCTTCCATCCCTTAATGTAGAAGCTGCTAGATCTTGAGCTATCCTGATTGTATTTCCACAGTACTGGAATTGTTTCTTTCTAGCTGCTTGCAAGATTTTTTCCTTGAGCTGGGAGTTCTGGAATTTGGCCACAATGTTCCTAGGAGTTTCTCTTTTTGGATCTCTTTCAGGTGGTGATCGATGGATTCTTTCAATACTTATTTTGCCCTCTGGTTCTAGAATGTCAGGGCAGTTTTCCTTGATAATTTCATGGAAGATGATGTCTAGGCTCTTTTTTTGATCATGAGTTTCAGGTAGTCCCATAATTTTAAAATTGTCTCTCCTGGATCTATTTTCCAGGTCAATTGTTTTTCCCATGAGATATTTCACATTCTCTTCCATTTTTTCGTTCTTTTGGTTTTGTTTAGTGATTTCTTGGTTTCTCGTAAAGTCATTAGACTCCATCTGTTCCATTCTAATTTTGAGAGAACTATTTTCTTCAGTAAGCTTTTGAGCCTCTTTTTCCATTTGGCTCATTATGCTTTTGAAAGCATTCTTCTCCTCATTGGCTTTTTGAACCTCTTTTGCCAATTGAGTGAGACTATTTTTCAAGGTGTTAATTTCCTCAGCATTTTTTTGAGTCTCCTTTACCAAGGTATTGACCCGTTTTTCATACTTTTCTTGCATCTCTCTCATTTCTCTTCCCAGTTTTTCCTCCACCTGTCTAACTTGCTTTTCAAAATCCTTTTTGAGCTCTTCCAAGGCCTGAGCCCACCCGCCACCCCCCTGGGGTGTCTGGGGTACTGAGGCCCCGCCCTCCACATCTTTCCCTGATGGCAAGAATATGTCCTCATCATCAGATCCGAAGGTCGGGATCATTTGCATTTGTCGGAAAAAACTCTCTATAGTCTTATTTTTCTTCCCTTTTCTAGGCATTTTCCCAGCCAGTTACTTGACTTCTGAGATTCTTTTCCTCCCCCGCCTGGATCCGTCCAGCTAGTGCTTGGCCTCTGAGATTCAAATGGGCTTTCCATGGCAAGCTTTAGTTCTGGCGCTGGGGTGGAGGCAGTGCCACCTCCCAAGCTCAGTTCCCTCAGGGGCTTTATGCAGAAGCCTTCAGTAATAGAGCGGGGTGGGGGCAGGGCCGTCTCCCAGGCTCAGCCCCCTCAGGCCGTTCATGCAGATACCTTCTGTAATGAAGATCCTGCCTGCTGCTGGGGGTTTCCTGAGTCTCGGGCCGCTGCTGCCTCAGCCGCCGCCCACCCCTCTGCCTCCGCTGCTTCCTGCCCCTGTCTCTGCCGCCACTGCTTCCTCCCGAGGGGGCCCGAGTCACGGAGACAATCCGCTCCCCTCCTCTAGCCCAGCCTTCTTTCTGACTGACCTGTAGCTTCTGTGGGTGGAGGGACTTTCCCGGCTGCCGGAGCTTCCGTCCCTGAAGCCTGCTCGGGTCAGCTTCTCTGGGGCCGGGGCCAGGGCAGCATTGGGGTGGGGTCTGCTTTCCGGGGCACGATGGAGCCTGGGGATGGCTCTTTAGGGCTCTCTGGCACAGAAATCTCTTCCACTCCGTTTCTGCACACCTTATATTGACCCAGAAGTTATGGGGGTCTCTTTTTACATTAATTCTATGGGCTTTGGTTTCGGAGCTCGTAAACGTGCGTCCTTCTACTCCGCCATCTTGGCTCCACCCCCTCACAAGTGTTTTAATTCTGACTACCACCTTCTCCAAGCCACACTCTCTTCTATCAATCTCTCAATTTCTCTTATCTCCATCACTCTTTATTTCCCCAAATAAGATGGATTTCTATAACCACCTGAATGTGTATGTATTCCCTCTTTGAGTCAATTCTGATGAGAATGAAGTTCAACCATTGACCATCCACACCCCCATCTTCCCCTCTAATGTAATGGCCATTTGCCTCTCTTTTTTGTGAGCTAATATATACCATTCTACGTCTCCCTTTCCTCTTCTCCCAAAGCAATTTTCCTATCCTTTAATTTTGTTTTTGTTTCGGATATCATCCCTTCACCCTCCTCACACCCATACCCTCTATCTATGTATAATTCTTCTAATTGCCCTAATCATGATAAGGTTCTTAAGAGTTACAAATATCATCTTGTCATTTAGGAATATAGTCTAATCGAATCTCTTATATTTTATCTTTCATTTTACCTGTTTTGTGCTTCTCGAGTTTTGTATTTGAAGATCAGATTTTTTGTTCAGCTCTAGTCTTTTAGTTAGAAATACTTAAAAGCCCTATATTTCATTAAATATCCATTTTTCTCCTGAAGGATTATACTCATTGTTTTGCTGGATAGGTGATACTTGGTTGTAATCCAAGCTCCTTTGCCTTCTGGAATATTATATTCCAAGCCCTCCAGTCATATAATGTAAAAGTTCTAAATCCTCTGTAATCCTTACCATGGCTCAATGATAATTTGAATTTTTTTTTCTGGCTGCTTGTAGTATTTTCTCCTTGGCCTGGGAACTTGGAATTTAGCTATGATATTCCTGGGAGTTTTCATTTTGAGATCTCTTTCAAGTGGTGATCATGCATTCTTTGGATTTCTATTTGACTCTGGGATATCGGGACAATATTTCTGAGTAATTTCTAGAAATATGATGTTCAATCTCTTTTTTTAAAAAAATCACAGCTTTTGGTAGTCCAATAATTCTAAAATTCTCTCTCTCTTGGATCTATTTTCTAGGTCAGTTGTTTTCCCCATGAGATATTTCACACTTTTTCCTATCTTTTTATTATTTTGATATTTTTTTGTCATTTCTTGATGTTTCATGGAGTAATAAGCTTCCATTTGCTCAGTTCTCATTTTTAAGGAATTATTTTCTTCAGTGAGATTTTGTATCTCCTTTTCCATTTGACTAGTTGTACTTTTTAAGGAGTTGTTTTCTTCACTAAAATTTTGTATCTCCTTTCCCAATTTTTGTGCTTCTTTTGCCAAGCTGTTGACCCTTTTTTATGATTTTCTTGCTTTACTCTCATTTCTTTTCCTCATATTTCCTATACTTCTCTTCTTTGCTTTTTAAAATCCTTTTTGAGTTCTTTCAGGAATTCTGAAATTAATTCACATTTTTCTTTGAGGCTTCACATGCAGCTGTTTTTACACTGCTCTACTCTTCTGAATTTGTGCCTTGTTCCTGCCTGTCACCATAGTAATCTTTTTTTGGTCAGGTTCTTGTTTGTCTGTCTGTTTTGGGAGTGTGCTCATTTTTCAGCCTATTTTGTGACTTTTAACTTCATGTAAAAGTTGAGCTCTGATCTTAAGGTAGGGCACTGTCCCAACCCTCTTGTGCCAGGGTTCAGAGTCTTGCTGCTGACTTGCACTAGTTCCCAGGGTTTAGCTACTAGCTTGTGCTGAAGGGAGGGCCTCCCTGATGACTTGTCTTGGGTTAGGACCTCACTATTGGCTTGCACTGGGGTAAACATCTTCACTGCTGCTCTCCTTGTATGCTTTCTGCCACTGACTTGCTCACAGAACCTCACTCCCTTCCCACCCTTGTGAGACAGACCTTTCCTACTGACTTTCCAAGTTGTCCTGGCTGGTAAGCTGCTTCACTATACCAAAACTGGTTCTGAATCATTACTGCAAAGTTATTTGGGGGGAATTTTGGAGGGCTCAGGAGAGTTCCTGCTTCAGTCTGCCATCTTGGCATCCTTCCTATGAAATCTTTATCAACTAGCAAATTCTGAAAGGACAGGTCATTCTCTGCCTCAAGATTCAGTTCACATCATCCTCTGCTACAAGATGACTATTTTAATACCAAATACAAAATGCAAATGTTCATTTAAATGTTTCTCTTGAAAACAATGTTCAGAATTGGCTCTAAGAAGTGTTGCTCTTTTTTCTCTTTAGAAACATCTCTTGTAGGAAAGATGCAAATAACATAACTTTCACATAGAAATTACAAGTTATGCTTAGAAATGAGCCAAGCTAATAGGCTTATTATAATAGCTGTTGATCAGACATGCTACCCTTGAGTTGAACTTTTGGACAAATTATTTCCTTAGTTTAATGGATTGCTCTGATTTAAAGATATCTCATACCTATTATTATCTTTTCTTTTTTTAAAGATATAATAAGGAATTCTGTCCTTTTCTCATTAGTATTTTCAAGGCCACCATCCCCTTTCTTGGCATGTTCTCCCTGAAAACATTAGTACAGAAGAGCTAAAAATAATTAATAACTGCTTTGCTAAAGAGATAATTTTTTTTGCTCATCTGCTACATTTTAAATCTATATATTGAGATAACCATGTTTCTCTATCAGAAATTTCTAGAGAATAAAACCTAACCACTTAATAATGTTATAGTGTGAATTAATAAATATTTGTGTGACTAAGAATTGGCTCGATGACTATTCAGTACAATGTTTAAGGATATGTCTTTTACCACATGTTCTGATAAAGAATATTTAGGTCCACCATTCAATAGATTTAAAATAACAGCTTTGGTTTTCCAGATTGATTAGTGTGCAAGTTTCTCAAATTTGATCTTGAACAAAAAGATAAATCAGTTTTTAAGAAGAGCCAGAGTCAGTATAGCTAATTATTTTTATTTGAAATTGGTTTAACTGGAAGAAATTCACAAGCAAGCCTGTTATAGGAAAAATTCACTTGGATTTAGGGGTATTGTTAGTAGATTCAGCATGCCATCTTTACCATAATATGCCTTTCTTCTTCTTCAATGGGAAATCCAACAAATGTTGCAAGATCAGCAATTGTTGAGATACAGGCCTGCGAAACTAGGGCAAAGTTTTGTCTTCTAAGCCATATCTCTAAGTGTTTCCATAAGGGACTAAAAATAGTTTTATGTCATTAATGAGAACCAATAGTTGTATAGAGTCATAAGAAATCTCACTGCCAGATTTTTTGTCGTGCTGACCAAATTCCCCCAAATTCGGTATTTGCAGAGTTGAAAACAGGGGGAATTCTTTTCCAAAAGGTATTGTGCATTATTTGTGTCATGTATGAAATACAAAAATAGGAATTGACTATAAAATGGGGGGAGGGGTGGGTAATTATTTTACCAGTAGTCTGGAACTCCAGGTTTTTGCACAGATTCATCAGTCTCTTGAAGCTAAGGACAATGTTGTCAACTCTCACTACCATGAGCCTTTTCCCTGGAGAGGATCCCCATCTCCAACTTCTCCTCCATCGGCCATATATTTTCTTTTAGTTCTATATTTATCTTGTATTTGATCCTCATCAGAGGCATTAGATACAAAGTTTTTTCTAGTTGACCACTTCTTTTTATCCTAGTTGCATTAATTTTTTTGATGTGAAAACCTGTTCAATTTAATGTAATCAAAAATACTTTCTTTTGTACTTGCCCCTTGCCCTTGTTAAGAATTCACCCCTAACCACATCTGTGAAAGATCTATTTCCTGCTTCTGTCTCCTAATTTTTCCAAACCGTGTTCTTTAATATTCTGAAATCACTTATCCATTTTATATTTATGAAATATAATGTAAAATACTGATCTAAACCTAATTTCGTCCAGACTTTTTTCCATTTCCCCCAGAAGTTCTCATTAAATGGGAAGTTATTTTCTAGATAATATACATTTTCAGGCTTATTAAACATTGGGTTTAGTGAGTGCGATTATCCCTCATTCTTCCATAGTTAGTCCATTCCACTGATTTTCTTTTTCTAGTTTTTAATTAATACTGAATTGTCTTGATAATGTCTGGCTTATACTGTGGTTAGAGATAGAGAAGTGCTATTCCTCCTTCATTCCCACATTTTAAAATAATTTTCTTTTATATTATGTCTTTAGTTGCTCAAAATTATTTTTTAATCATTGTGTCTATCTGTAAAATAATTGTTTAGGTAGTTTGCAGTTTGGTAGCACTAAATATGTCAATAGCCTTGGTTGTTTTGTCCTTTTTATTATGTTGGCATAGTCATGAGCACTGCATATTATTTCAACTACTTAAGTTGTTTAAAATAGAACTGTTATTGTATTTATAGAGATATTGACTGTGCATTACTATTGATTTCCATATATTTTAATTAGGTGGTAGTCATCTTAAGTGGGATTTCTTTTCTATTATTGACTCCTAGATTATATTATTAATATTATTACAAAGGAATGTTGAATTTTTGTGAGTTTTTTTGTAGCTTGCAACTTTATTGACATTATTGTCTCAATTACCTTTTTTGCTGATTCGTGGGATGTTCTGAGTAAATCCTACAGGGATAATTTAGTCAATCTTTTTGCCCTTAATTTCTCTTATTCACTATTACTAACATATCCTGAACTGTATCAAATAGTGAGGGAATGGGAGCATCCTTAATATACTCCTATATTAGAAAAGTTTCTGGTATCTTCTCATTTTTTTTTCATGGAAAAAAGCTTAATTTAATTTTTTTAATAAAAATTTATTTATTTAACTTTTTACATTCATTTTCACAAAAGTTTGGGTTCCAATTTTTTTCCCCTTTTCTCCCCTCCCCCCACCCCAATACACCGAGCATTCTAATTTTCCCTGTCACCAATCTGCCCTCTCTTCTATCCCTCCCTTCTCTTGTCCCCATCTTCTCTTTTGTCCTGTAGGGTCAGATGACATTCTATTCCTCATTAACTGTATTTCTTATATCCTAGTAGCAACAACAATACTAAACAGTTGTTCCTAAAACTTTGAGTTCCAACTTCTCCCCATCCCTCCCTCCCCACCCGTTCCCTTTGGGAAGGCAGGCAATTCAATATAGGCCATATCTGTGTAGTTTTGCAAATGACTTCGATAATAGTCGTGTTGTGTAAGACTAACTGTATTTCCCTCCATCCTATCTTGCCCCCCATTGTTTCTATTCTGTCTTTTGATCCTGTCCCTCCCCGAATGTTGACTTCAAATTGCTCCCTCCTCCCATTGCCCTCCCTTCCATCATCTCCCCCACCTTGCTTATCTCCTTCTCCCCCACTTTCCTGTATTGTAAGATAGGTTTTCATACCAAAATGAGTGTGCATTTTATTTCTTCCTTTAGTCGAATGTGATGAGAGTAAACTTCATGTTTTTTTCTCAGCTCTCCTCTTTTTCCCTCCACTAAAAAGTCTCCTGCTTGCCTCTTGAATGAGATATAATTTACCCCATTCCATTTCACCCTCTTTCCTCCCACTACATTTCTCTCTCACCATTTACCTTAATTTCTTTTAAGATATGGTCCTATCCTATTCAATTCACTCTGTGCTCTCTGTCTCTGTATGTGCATGCATGTCTGTATGTGTGTGCATGCACGTGTGTACATGTGTGTGTGTATGTGTGTGTGTGGTCCCACCAACTACCCAGATACTGAAAAGTTTTAAGAGTTACAAATATTGTCTTTCCATGTAGGAATGTAAACAGTTCACTTTTGGTAAGTCCCTTATGACTTCTCTTTTCTGTTGACTTTTTCATGCTTCTTCTCATTCTTGTGTTTGAAAGTCAAATTTTCTTTTCAGCTCTGGTCTTTTCATCAAGAATGCTTGAAAGTCCTCTGTTTCATTGAAACACCATATTTTCCCCTGAAGTATTATACTCAGTTTGGCTGGGTAGGTGATTCTTGCTTTCAGTCCTAGTTCCTTTGACTTCTGGAATATCCTATTCCACACCCTTCGATCCCTTAATGTAGAAGCTGCTAGATCTTGAGTTATCCTGATTTTATTTCCACAATACTGGAATTGTTTCTTTCTAGCTGCTTGCAAGATTTTCTCTTTGACCTGGGAACTCTGGAATTTGGCCACAATGTTCCTAGGAGTTTCTCTTTTTGGATCTCTTTCAGGTGGTGATCGATGGATTCTTTCAATACTTATTTTGCCCTCTGGTTGTAGAACGTCAGGGCAGTTTTCCTTGCTAATTTCATGGAAGATGATGTCTAGGCTCTTTTTTTGATCATGAGTTTCAGGTAGTCCCATAATTTTTAAATTGTCTCTCCTGGATCTCTTTTCCAGGTCAGTTGTTTTTCCAATGAGATATTTCACATTCTCTTCCCTTTTTTCATTCTTTTGGTTTTGTTTTGTGATTCCTTAGTTTCTCAGAAAGTCATTAGACTCCATCTGTTCATTCTAATTTTGAGAGAACTATTCTCTTCAGTGAGCTTTTGGACCTCTTTTTCCATTTGGCTAATTCTGCTTTTGAAAGTATTCTTCTCCTCATTGGCTTTTTGAACCTCTTTTTCCAATTGAGTGAGCCTATTTTTCAAGGTGTTATTTTCTTCAGCATTTTTTTTGGGTCTCCTTTAGCAAGGTATTGACCTGTTTTTCATGCTTTTCTTGCATCTCTCTCATTTGTCTTCCCAGTTTTTCCTCCACCTGTCTAAGTTGATTTTCAAAATCCTTTTTGAGCTCTTCCATGGCCTGAGCCCACCAGACATCCACCTGGAATGTCTGGGATACAGAGGCCCCGACCTCCATGTCTTTCCCTGATGATAAGAATAGTTCCTCATCATCAGAATTGAAAGGCAGGAACATCTGTACCCCATCAAAGTAGCTTTGTATAGTCTTATTTTTCTTCCCTTTTCTGGGCATTTTCCCAGCCAGTTACTTGACTTCTGAGATTCCTGTCCACTCCCACCTAGATCTGCCTAGCTAGTGCTTGGAGTCTGAGATTCAAATGGGCTTTCCGTGGCAGGTGCAGCTGCTATTCAATGTGAGCTTAAGTTCTGGTGCTCGGGTGGGGGCAGGGCTGCCTCCCAGGCTCAGTTCCCTCAGAGGCTTTATGCAGAGACCTTTGGTAATGGCCCTGAACTTCTGCTTGCTGCTCCGGGAGTCCCGAGTTCTGGGCCGCCGCCACTCCCTCTGCTGCTGCCTCCCGAGGGGGCCCGAGTCACGGAGACACCCCGCTCCCCTCTCGGCCAGTCCAGACGTCTCTGTCACTGACCTGTAGCTTCTGTGGGTGGAGGGACCTTCCTGGCTGCCGGAGATTCCATCCCTGAAGCCTGCCCGGATCGCTCCTCTGGGGCCCCGTGGCCAGGGCAGCACAGAGGTGGGCTCTGCTGTCTGGAGCACGATGGACCCCTGGGGACAGCTCTCCAGGGCTCTCTGGAATGGAAATCTTTTCCACTGTGTTTCTGCACACCTTGCAGTGCTCCAGAATTTGTGGGGAGTTCTTCTTGCAGGAAATATATGGGCTGTGGGTTCGGAGCTAGCGTACATGAGTCTTTCTACTCCACCATCTTGGCTCCACCCCCTAGTATCTCCTCATTTTATGTAATGCTAGCTTTTGTGTTCAGATGATACTTTTAAAATCATCTATCAATCCCTTTATACCTATATTTTTGTAGAATTTTTAGCATAAATTAATATTGTGGTTTGTCAAAGACTTTTTCTTCATTCATTGGGATAATCACATGCTTTAAAAAATTTTAATGTTAATTAATGAGTCTGTCTTTCTGATGATAAACCATCCTTGCATCCCTGGCATAAATAAGTTACAAATCAAGAAATTACTTATTTTATCTTTTGTGATGGCCTCTATAGTTTGTTTGGTTAAAAACTGTACCCCCCAACCACAGTAATGAAAGGTCCTTTATCCGGTTCTCTTTGCTTTTTTTGAATAGTGAATTTTAATATTCAGGTCACGTCTTCATTTTGAGCTTTATGTGGCTGGCATACTTTGCCATGTTGCCCTGATGCTTCCCTCTGCCACCCACCCTGGGACCATGTTCTCCTAATTAATGGAAGTTGTGTATATCTAGCTGCCTCCAGTGCAGGCCCTACATCCTGTGATAGCTAATATCTTCCTACCATTCCCCACTTGTACTCACTCTTTTGGAAAATGCTGAACAAAATTAAAATGCCACCATGATTTCACTCATAATCCTTCATTTCCCAGAACCAAACACCTTTTCCTGACTACCACTCCTTTCTATATCTTATCTTCTATTAGAATGGAAGACCTCTGAGATCCTTTTGGTATCTGTATTCCCAGCCATCAGTATATTTCCTAGCACTTAATGTTTTTCTTCAAGAATTACTAGGAAAACTGGAAATGGGTTAGCTGAAATTAGGCCTAAGCCAATTTATGATATATGAAAGAATGAAAGAAAAGCATTTCATCTCCATGTAATATATTTTTAGACTTTTTAGTCACTTTATTTGCACAATAGCAAATTATTTTCTAAAATATATATATGGATTCAGTTTCATCAACATTGCACTATTTTACCTATCTTTCCATTACCTTTTAACATTGATTTGACATCTTTCTCTTAATCTAGCCAGTTTGTAGGGTGTGAGGTAAAAGGCCAGGGTTGTCTTGACTTGTAATTCTCTCATCAGTAATTTGGAACTACTTTCCACAATATTTTTTCTAATTTATTTATTTTTAATTTTCAACATTCACTTCCACAAGATTTTGAGTTCCAAATTTTTTCCCCATCTCTCCCTTCCCTTACCCCAAGACAGCATGCATTCTGATTACCCCTCCCCCAATCTTCCCTCCTTTCTATCACCCCCTCCTCTTATCTCCTTCTCTATTTTCTTGTAGGGCAAGATACATTTCTGTGCCCCACTTCCTGTATGTCTTATTTCCCAGTTGCATGTAAGAATAATTTTTAACATTCATTTCTAAAACTCTTGAGTTCCAACTTCTCTCCCTTCCTCCTTCTCCACCCTCCACATTGAGAAGGCAAGCAATTCAATATAGGTTATACATACGTAGCCATGCAAAACACTTCCAAAATAGTCATGTTGTTAAAGACTAACTATATTTCCCTCTATCCTGTCCTGTCCCCCATTTATTCTATTCTTTTGACCCTGTCCCTCCTCAAAAGTGTTTACTTCTAATTACTGTCTCCTCCCATTTGCCCTCCCTTCCATCATTCCCCTCCCCCCTACTTTCCTGTAGGGCAGGATAGACTTTCATACCAAATTGAATGTTCATGTTATTCTCTCCTTAAGTCAAATGTGATAAAAGGTTCGCTTTTTCCCTCTCACCTCCCCCCTTCACTTCCATTGTAAGTTTTTTCCTGCCTCTTTTCTGTGAGAGATAATTACCCCATTCTGTTTCTCCCTTTCTCATTCTCCGAATATATTCCTCTCACCCCTTAATTTTTTTTTGATATCATCCCTTCATATCCAACTCACCCTGTGCCCTCTGTGTATGTGTATGTGTGTGTGTGTCTGTATATATGTGTGTGTATGTATATATATATGAAATCCCTCCAATTACCCTAATACTGAGAAAACTCACAAGTGTTAAAAGTATTATTTTTCCATTTAGCAATGTAAAGAGTTCAACTTTAGTAAGTCCCTTATGATTTCTCTTTCCTGTTACCTTTTCATGCTTTTCTTGATTCTTGTGTTTGAAAGTAAAATTTTCTGTTCAGCTCTGGTCTTTTCATCAAGAATGCTTGAAAAGTCTCTATTTCATTGAATGACCATTTTCTCCCTGAAGTATTATACTCATGCTGGGTAGGTGATTCTTGGTTTTAACCTTAGTTCCTTTGACCTCTGGAAAATCATATTCCAAACCCTCTGATCACTTACTGTAGAAACTGCCAGATCTTGTATTATCCTGATTGTGTTTCCACAGTACTTCAATTGTTTCTTTCTGGCTGCTTGCAATATTTTCTCCTTGACCTGGGAACTCTGGAATTAGATTACAATATTCCTAAGAGTTTTCCTTTTGGGATATCTTTCAGAAGGTGATCAGTGAATTCTTTCAATATCTACTTTACCCTCTGGTTCTAGAATATCAGGGTAGTTTTCTTTGATAATTTCTTGAAAGATGATGTTTAGCCTCCCTTTTTGATCGTGGCTTTTAGGCAGTCCCATAATTTTTAAATTGTCCCTCCTGGATCTGTTTTCCAGGTCAGTTGTCTTTCCAATGAAATATTTCACATTGTTTCCTATTTTTTCATTCTTTTGGTTTTGTTTTACAATTTCTAGATTTTTCATAAAATCATTAGCTTCCATCTGCTCCATTCTAATCTTTAAGGATTTTTTTTATTTAGTTGAATTTATTTACTTAACTTTTTACATTCATTTTCACAAAATTTTGGGTTCCAAATTTTCTCCCCATTTGTCCCTTCCCCACACCCCAATACACCGAGCATTCTAATTTCCCCTATCACCAATCTGCCCTCTCTTCTATCATCCGTCCCTTCCTTTGTCCCCATCTTCTCTTTTGTCCTGTAGGACCAGATAACTTTCTATTCCCCATTACCTGTGTTTCTTATTTCCTAGTAGCAAGAACAACACTTGGCAGTTGTTCCTAAAACTTTGAGTTCCAACTTCTCCCCATCCTTCCCCTTCCCAGCCATTTCCTTTGGGAAGGCAGGCAATTCAATATAGGCCATATCTGTGTAGTTTTGCAAATTACTTCAATAATAGTCATGTTGTGTAAGACTAACTATATTTCCCTTCATCCTATTCTGCCCCCCATTGCTTCTATTCTCTCTTTGGATCCTGTCCTCCCAAGAGTGTTGATTTCAAATTGCTCCCTCCTTCCATTGCCCTCCCTTCCATCATCCCCCCACCCTGCTTAGCCCTTTCTCCCCCACTTTCCTGTATTGTAAGATAGGTTTTCATACCAAAATGAGTGTGCATTTCATTCCTTCCTTTAGTCGAATGTGATGAGTAAACTTCATGTTTTTCTCTCAGCTCCCTTCCTTTTCCCTCCACTAAAAAGTCTCCTGCCTGCCTGTTCTATGAGAGATAATTTGCCCCATTCCATTTCTCCCTCTCTCCTCCCAATACATTTCTCTCTCACTGCTTAACTTAATTTTTTTAGATATGATCCCATCCCATTCAATTCCCTCTGTGCTCTCTGTCTCTGTGTATGTGTGCACGTGTGTATGTGTGCATGTGTGTACGTGTGTGTGTGTGTGTGTGTAATCCCACCAACTACCCAGATAATACTGAAAAGTTTCAAGAGTTACATATATTGTCTTTCCATGTAGGAATGTAAACAGTTCAACTTTGCTAAGTCCCTTATGACTTCTCTTTACTGTTTACCTTTTCATGCTTCTTTTCATTCTTGTGTTTAAAAGTCAAATTTTCTTTTCAGCTCTGGTCTTTTCATCAAGAATGCTTGAAAGCCCTCTACTTCATTAAAAGACCAGTTTCTCCCCTGAAGTATTATACTCAGTTTTGCTGGGTAGGTGATTCTAGTCCTAGTTCCTTTGACTTCTGGAATATTCTATTCCATGCCCTTCTATTCCTTAATGTAGAAGCTACTAGATCTTGTGTTATCCTGGTTGTATTTCCACAATACTTGAATTATTTCTTTCTAGCTGCTTGCAATATTTTCTCCTTGACCTGGGAACTCTGGAATTTGGCCACAATATTCCTAGGAGTTTCTCTTTTTGTATCTCTTTCAGGTGGTGATTGGTGGATTCCTTGAATATTTATTTTGCCCTTTGGTTCTAGAATATCAGATTTCCTTGATAATTTCATGCAAGATGATGTCTAGGCTCTTTTTTTGATCATGGCTTTCAGGTAGTCCCATAATTTTTAAATTGTCTCTCCTGGATCTCTTTTCCAGGTCAGTTGTTTTTCCAATGAGATATTTCACATTCTCTTCCATTTTTTCATTCTTTTGGTTTTGTTTGGTGATTTCTTGGTTTCTCATAAAGTCATTAGCCTCCATCTGTTCCACTCTAATTTTGAGAGGACTATTTTCTTCAGTGAGCTTTTGAACCTCCTTTTCCATTTGGCTAATTCTCCTTTTGAAAGCATTCTTCTCCTCATTGGTTTCCCAAACCTCCTTTGCCAATTGAGTCAGCCCATCCCTCAAGGTGCTATTTTCTTCAGCATTTCCCTGGGTCTCCCTTAGCAAGGTGTTGACCCGCTTCCCATGCCTTTCCCGCATCTCTCTCACCTTTCTTCCCAATTTTTCCTCCACCTCTCTCACTTGATTCCCAAAATCCTTTTTGAGCTCTTCCATGGCCTGAGCCCATTGAACATTCACTTTGGATGTTTGGGATACAGAAGCCCTGACTTCCACATCCTTCTCTGATGGCAGGCATTCCTCTTCTTCATCTGAAAGGATGGGAGGAGATATCCGCCCACCAAGAAAGCAACTTTCCATGGTCCCACCTTCTTTCCCCCTTCTTGGCACCCTCCCAGCCAGTCACCAGACTTCTGAGATTCCTCTCCACCCCCGCCTTGCCTCCAGATCTGCCCAGCTAGTGCTTGGGGTCTGAGATTCAAATGCTGCTTCCCAGCCTCAGGGCTTTCAACAGGGGCAGGGCTACTATTCAATGTGAAATTAAGTTCAGGTGCTCAGGTGGGGGCAGGGCTGCTATTCAGTGTGAGATTAAGTTCAGCTGCTCAGGTGGGGGCAGGGCCACAACACGGGGCTCAGTTACCTCAGGGGGTTTACGCTGGGACCTTCAATAATGGATCCGATCTCCTGTCTGCTTTGGGAGCCCCTGTCTGCTGCTGCCTCCCAAGGGGGCCTCAGTTATGGAGACACCCCTCTCTCCTCTAAGCCAGCCAAACAGGTTCTCTCACTGACCTTTGGCATCTGTGGGTGGAGAAACCTGAGAGGCCGCTGGAGATTCTGTCCCTGAAGGCTGCTCGGATCTGTTCCTCTCGGTGCCATTTGGCCAAGGCAGGGCTGCACTCTGCTCTGGGTCAGGTGCATGACAGACATTTGGTGCCGGTTTTTCAGGTCTCTCTGTAACAGAAATCTCCTCCACTCCATTGTTGTGTGGGTTCTGCTGCTCCAGAATTTGTTGGGAGTTCTTCTTTACAGTTATTTTATGGGCTGTGGGTTAGAAGCTAGCATATGTGAATCTTTCTACTCTGCCTTCTTGGCTCCTCCCCCCTTTAAGGATTTTCTTCAGTGAGCTTTTGGATCTCCTTTTCCATCTGGCCAATTCTGCTTTTTAAGACATTCTTCTCCTCATTGGCTTTTAGGATCTCTTTTGCTATTGGGATTAGTCTATTTTAAGGTATTGTCTTCTTTAGCAGTTTTTAGCAGATCTCCTTTAATAAGCTGTTGACTCATTTTTCATGATTTTCTTGCATCTCTCTCATTTCTCTTCCCAATTTTTCCTCTACTTCTCTTACTTGATTTTCAAAATCCTTTTTGAGCTCTTCCATGGCCTGAAACTAATTCATATTTTTTTTTTGGAGGCTTCGGATGTAGGAGTTTTGACTTTGTTTTCTCCTGGTTGTACGTTTTGATCTTCTTCTTCACCAAAATAAGATTCTATAGTCTGATTTTTTTTCCTGTTTTTGCTCATTTCCCTAGTCAATTACTTGACTTTTGAGCTCTTTGTCAAGGTAGTTCTTGCTTCCGGTGGGGGGAGAGGTGTACTGTCGGTTGCTCAATCCCCCCACAATCTGTGAGCCTAGAGCTCCAGAAAGCTCCTGCAGCTGCTGCAGGCTCCTTTGCCCCCTCTGCCACTCTGGGGCTGGGGCCATATCATGCTCTTCTCTCACGCAGGTCCAAAAGGTTTTTTCCACTGACCTTCCAAGTTGTCCTTGACGTTTTGGGGTTGAGAAGTCTAGAAATTGCCACAGCTGCCAGTGATTCAGTCCTCCTGAGGCCTGCTCAAGCTCTCTGTGCCCACGCATCCCATGCTGGATTGTGCTCCACTCCCAGCATAACTGATGTTTCTCATCGACCTTCCAGGCTGTCTTGGGCTAGAGATTTGCTTCACTCTGTCATTTTGTGAATTCTGCAGTTCCAGAATTTGTTTAGAGTCATTTTTTGCAGGTATCTGGCTGGGTTTGGGGGGAAAGTTCTAGCAAGTCCCTGCTTGCTTTTACTGCACCATTTTAGTTCTACCCTCTTCTTTCCCCATGTAATTTATTTTCCAAGATATATCAAGCACTGGGTTATAGCATTCATATCTTTTCTGATTGTCTCTATGGTCAGTCCACTGGCCTTTCTCTTTTTTTAACCAGTAACTAAATAGTTTTGATAATTCCTGCTTTTGGTATTGTATCAGCTATAGGACTTCTAGTCCTTCCTTTGTTCTTTTTTCTCTCCACTATTTCACTTAAGAGTTTAGATTTTTTGCTAAACTTTGCTGAATTTTTAATTAGTTTAACCTTTGTTAAGTTATACATACCACTGGTAATTTGATTGGTATTGCATTCCATGTGTAGATCAATTTAGGTGATATTTTCATTATATAGATGCATTCAAACAATGAATAATAAATTTTATTTTTATTTATATTTATTCTATTATTTATTTAGATTTACTTATTTAATTTATTCAAATTTTAGTCATTATTTTTAAATTAGATTTTATACGTACTTATTTTTCCTTCTTCCAACTGGCTCCTCTCCCATCCTGGGAAAAAGAAATGGGAAACCAGTTCCCCCATTAGCTGTATTCAGACACACATGCCTCCTCCTAGGCCCAAGTCCATCTCTATGGTTGTGCTCAAGAGGGAGACGCACATGTCACATTCTTAGAGAGCTCCAACCCAAATGCATTACTGCATTCCTATCCTATAGTTAACAACCCCCCACTATCTCTTTTCCTAATCCAGGAGATGCAGAAACATCTGTGCTTGAAGCAAAAACTATCTTGTCCCCATCCACCTGAGACAAGGCTCCCACATATTCCTCTGTAACTTCTGTTAATAGTAATCAGTAGAAACCCTCTGGAAGCCCCAATGCATTGTTCACAAGCTTCCCCTCATCTTAGGTGATCAAACGGGCATTTAAAATTACATTCATCTAGATATAGGTAAAGGCATTAGCTATTTAAATCACAATAGAGACCAGGAAAAAAAATTTTATTGATAAAACCATTTAGAACAATGTTCTGTTTACATTTATTTAAAAGGGGGGCTAAAATCATTTGAACTTTTAACTGAACAGCATGAAAACATTTCTACTGTTTTCTTAAAGGTTAAAAACAATGAAAATATATAATTTAAGGAAAATGTTTTATTCATGTGATATGACTGATTACTAACGATGTGTGGCCATCCTTATACAATGCAGAGACTGGCACTATAGACGGTATGATGTCCTCTCCTTCCTACTTTGAATCATGTTTATTGAATTTTCCCTGATGCTAGTGAAGGTATTTATTCCAATTTCCCTGATCTGGTTCAGGTTCTTTCCCTGAGATGTAATTTTTTACAGTCCGTAACGCTGGTATTGTGCACAGCAGCCTGGGCAAACGCTGCCCCAAAGGCACAATTTATTTCACGTGTTCTCTACCGTGGCTACCAGGTCATCAATAGCATGCCAGTCAATCTTGCTGAGGATGCTGCCAGTGCTCTCAGACCCACTGTCCAGGCCACTGATGCTTATGGGAAACCCTTCATCTTCAGCTGGTGAAAAGTCCTATTGAGGAAAGGGAGAAATTTGGTTAGTCCCATTGCTGACAGCTTAGAAAAACTAAATAAAACCTAAGAAGAGATCGCTGGACCCAAGTCTTGACCTGTCTCATCATGTTTAATGTTCACGGCCCACTTCAGGTTGACAGTAATGGTAAATAAGGATGACTAGCAGCTGGCTAGAAATCAACTAAAAACTCCTCAAATAAGCAAAATTTCTCTGGTGAGGATACTTGTGAAAGGGTTAGCTGCTGAAAGAAAACCTCAGAAGTCTTGCTGGAGTTCCTCCAAGTCCAATTTTAGTTTAAAATGAAGTAGTTTTGAATATCATTCACTGTATTAGGGGGCAAGAGAACGAAGGTGTGTTACTTAGGATGCTAAAAGTCCATTTACAAGTGTCTCTGGAATTACCCTGAACTGTTAATTTGGCAGAAAAAGAGGTTTTCATCAGGATCCTTCTATTCATTTCCAAAGGGACCTTCCATCACCACTGTGACAGATCACCACACTGACCTTGGCCTTCTCTGAAGAAGCCTTGCGTGTGCTGGGCACCAAATGAGGAGGATGTATGACTTCAAAAGGAAATAGACTCTAAGCTCCTTGAGGACAGGAACTGTTTGAATTTTATCTTTACATACCTGACACAAAAGAAGTAATAATTCCTTGCTGAACTGAACAAAGAAAATAACAGGCTGAGGCCAAAGAAACCAGTACCATTTTCATCCCAGTCTGTGTCTCTACTGAGACTTCCCATGCTGTGTGTGAACTGGCACTAACCATCCCTGTCTCTGTGTAACTTCCCTCCAAGCGATCAGCTCAAAAGCTCAGAGCAGACCAACTTGGAATCATTTCATTTATCCGTGCTTCTGCCAATGCTGTGACAGCCTTTCTTCTTCAGTTGCAATAGCTTAGAAAATCTTCCTGGTAGAAGGAATAGGGCCATGTAGTATTTTAAATCACATAAAACTAAGCACAACAAGACTTACAGGGTTCTAACAGTGACTGTGGGATTAGTTAAGGTTCTGAGAACCAAAAGGCTGTGACTCTGCCTTCTCAGAGCTGTTATGGACAACTGCTTCTTGGCAAAATAACTTTCAGTAAAAAAAAAAATTAATAAAGGTGAGTTTAACCACCTTGCCTTGAGTCAGCTTCGGATATAGCACAGTTCTCCCTGCAAAAAGATATTCCTGAAAATAGAAAACAAAGATCCACCCACTATTCAACAGCTTTTGGAAGGCAAGGAGCAAGAAACCTGTAAAAGCCTTCACAGCAGAAAACAAAGTTATGAAGTGGAACATGGAACAAAAGATGACAAAAAGGGGAAGAAGTATTAGGAGACAAGGTGAAAAGAGGGGGCTTTGGTTATTACAATGGGAAGAAAAGACTTTGGGGCTTGTGAACCAGAGATCCAACTGAGAAAGAGCAAGAACTTTGGGGAACATGACGATGAAAAAGACAAAAAGAAGAGCCTGCTTGGCCCATTCATGCTGGGCTCACTGCCAAAGCTTTGTAGTCCTGCTGAAATCCAAGTTGGGACCCAACTCCCTCCCTTGGAACCCAACAAAACCTGTTGAAGTTATAATTCTTACCTCAAGGGAAGAATCTGGCCTTCTGCTAAGAATCTTGTCAACAACTTCAGACACAGTCCAGGCCCTTGCTTTATCGGGTTCCCTCTCGTATTCCTCCACATTACTTGTGAATGTACTAGTTTCAGAACTTATTATGGATCGGGCTCGTTGAGGTGGATAACCAAAATCTTCAAAGGAGAAAAAGTTGAGGTTATGTATCTGGCTGTATTGACATGTTCCTGAGAACGGATATCAGTATTCTTTGTTAGGACTGTTGGGGCCAAGGCATCCTATTATATTCCACAGTTTGACTCATAACATCTGGGTTTTCTGAGCAATATATTATTCTCAGGGCATCTTGCAGCTTCTATAAGTGCTATCCTGGAGCAAATGCTATCAAGGTATCAAGTTGAGAGAGAATAAATTGTTATTTTCTCTTGTGGCTCAAAAATTAAGAACTCCTAAAGGAAAATATTGAGAGGCCTGGAGAGGAGAGTCAAAGCTAAGACGAACTCAATGAAAGACCTACTTTGGGAAATAGGATAATTAACCTTCCATATAGACTGCCACAGAGGCTTTTTAGGACACATTTTCAAGCACATTCTTCCAAGCAGGGGTTGACAAACTTTTTGTATAAAGGGCCAGATAGTAAATAGTTTAGGCTTTGCAGGCCAAAATGCAAAACGGAGGATATTAAAAGTACTTACATAAGAATAGAATACAAATTTCCACAGTTTTTACTGATAAATTTCAAAATTAAAAATAAATATATTCTTGATAATACAGGTCTACTAGTGAGAAGAATGGAATTATTTTTCTATGGAATAACACTTTAATTAGAGTTCAAAGTGAGTATTTCCTATCATCAAAATCAATTGCAAATGTTCATCTGTTAATGCTGATCTGCAATGAGATTTTATGTAGTTTATCTCTGAAAATGTCTTTTCATATAGATAAGTAATGCCAAATGCTGATATCATTCCATGGGTATGTTTTTAATTAATCATAATCATTAATTAGAAGACATTTAAAGATTCTAATAGATTATTTTCTTGAAAACTGGCTTTTTAGCACGTCACTCACACTGCAGATGAATGACTTACAATTGAAGGTTAGTGGAAGTTCTTCAGTTATACAGTTAAATACAATTTGAAATATGGAAATTTCTTTTGCACTTACATCGAGATCTAAAAACTGTAGTTTGAGATTGAAAAAAGTATCCACTGCAAATTTGTATGGAAATGGAATCTTGCTTCTCGTTTTAATTCCTGACACAACAGAAAGTGTATAAAAGCAGCCTGACATCACTTGGGAGTCTAACGGTGTTAGCTGAGATTGAACTGACAGATGAGCAAAGTGCCTTGTGATTTTTAGGTTGAAGTCCTCATCAAGCCTGTAGCCAAAGCTCATTTCCAAAGCCACACAGGGCTGGATAATGAGGGATGTGGGTGGTTCTTCTTATCCTGAAAAATTTCAGTCCCAGCCTTGAGCTTAAAAAACCCTATGAAACTCTTTTTCTGCTTCCTCTTTCCTTGTTTTAGTACGATGGATATGCACTAGTAGTAACAATATCAGTAAAATATTGTGGTACACTGATATGTGTGGTTTGTCGTGCACCGAGCAGCAAAATGGAGCAAGCAGAGCACCAGTGACAAGACAGAAAAATGAACCTGGCTGTGCTCCCATTAAACTTTAGCTCTCCTACCATACACAAACAAGCAGATCTGGCAAGTAACCCCAGGCTTCAGTTTGTCAATCCCTGGTCTATGACAAATGGCCATTAATAGCCTCTGGACAGTCTCTCCCCCTTGCCTTGTGGGTAATTTATGTTCGGGAATGAAAATGACTGCCTTCATGGCAGCAACATAAGGATAAGGCAGACAGTTAGGTGAAAACATGGAGTGCAACTTCCAAACCTAACAAACCGGCAAAGGTGACCAAAAAAAAAAAAAAAGCAAAATGACAGTTGTTGGAGGAGCTAGGGAAAGGCAGGCATACTGGGGCACTCTAACTGAAACTATGGACTGGCCCAGCTATTCTGGAAAGCATCTTGCAACTATCCCCCAAAAGTCAATACAGAGTATATTGATCCAACAATACCACTACAAGACCTACTGCCCAAAGAAACAGAAAAGGAACTCATGTATGATGACATTCATAGTAACACTTTTTGGTTGTAACAAAAAACAGGAAACAAAGGAAGCATCTATCAACGGGAGAATGACTGAACAAATTATGGCATGTGAATGTAATGAAATTTATTGCACAATAAGAAATTATGAAAGGGAATGTTTCAGATAAGCCTGGAAAGATGTGCATGAAATGATGCAAGGAATAACATTACAGAAAAAAAACACAATTACGAAAGATCTTCTGAGAACTCTGAGCAATGAATGAACTGACAAATCTCACTGGGCTCCAGAGGACAGAGAAGGCACACTACCCATGTCCTAGCAAATGGCTAACAAGCTCAAGGGGGCAGAAAGGAGCACGCATTTTTGCAAATGGTAAATGTCTGGGTTTGTTTGGTTTGTTAATGCATGCTCTAAGTGTTGTCATTTTCTTTTTGAATTTAGGGAAGCGGAGAGAAACTAGCGACAGAGTTGACCCCCCAAAAGAAAGAAGAGTCCCTAAAGTACTTTTTAAAATGCACAGAAGAAAATAAGTAATTTCAGAAGGAAATATGGAGAGGTCATCTTTGAAAGCAACATGTTGAATGTTATATACTTTTTAAAAAGCAAAGCTATACATAATAGAAACTCTCATTTTCATATATAATCATCTTTCTTGAAAAAACAATATGGAACACAACAAAAGAGTATATGTCTTTTAAAAGAGCATTATTGTTTTTCTTATTTGATGATTTCTAGTTTAAGTCCCAACGTTTTCATGCTATTATCTAGTTTCATTAAATCAAGTCTGAAGCTTATAAGCAACCTACCGTGTTTTAATACTCTTGGCAAAGGTACTCTGCTGTGCTACAACAAACAAACACACACACACAGAGTTCATTCAGACTTAGATTAGCTCCAAACCAATACTAATTTGAAGTAGTAGCAATATCCATTCAACTACTCAAACTACTTTGTTGGACAAAAACGCTTGCTGTCCCTTTATAAATAAATGCAAATATTCTAATACCAAGTTTTGCTAAATCAGCAAAATGTCCTCCTTAAGAAAAGAGCTACTGTTACCATTACTGTCATACATTGGTACATATTTTACACTATGGTTATATACTGAGATATATAAAAGAAATTACATATCTTTATCTTAGGATGCAAGAAATAGCTATCATGGTAAGATTCTAAGAAAAGAATCACATACACTACCCACGTTGGAGGGCTACCAAAATCTAATCAACTAAAATTAAGATAGCCTAATCAGTCTTATACCATCTATTTAAAAATTATGATTTTCAAATACAGTCAAAAGAAGCCTGCTTGATGTCCTTGTTGATTATGCTATGTAATGGGCTCAAGGATGGCAAACAACCCTCTCTATAAATATATACACAATACACACACGTTTTTCTTAAAACATTTTCAAATATGGAAGAAAAATTCTTCTAGCTATAGGATCTAAGGCAATTTCCCCCCAGAAACTCCTGTTCTACTACAACAGAAGATAGACAATCTAGCTAAATTAAGAGATGGATGCTTTGTTTACAGAAGAGGTTAGACATTTAATTTTGGTTGAACTTTGAGGTGTCAAGCTGAATATACACAAACTAACGGTATGAAGGGAGATGCAGATAATGTCACTCAGCAGCCACCTGCACCATGACAACTCTGAAGGCAGGAATCATGGCTGCCACTTCAAGTTTTGCACAAGAACCTCATTCTCTCTGAAAATTTTATCTTTCCTGTTTTAAGTAGAATGTCAATGTAATTCACAAGGCTAGGAGTAAGTTATAAGGTCAGGATATTACAGAAAGACCAGATCTTGAACCCATCTTTGCAGGAAGTAGAAACTTATTTTAAAAAAAAATCTGTCACCACAATATAAGGTGAAGAGTGAATCTAGGAGCTGATGATGGCACTGAACACATGAACAAGCACCGTAGCTGGTACAAAAGGAGAGGTTGAAATAAAGAAAACTGAACAAGGGCTAAAGAGCAGCTTAGCATGCTACAAACAACAGTCACTGGAAAGAACTGGGCGTGAAATTGGTTTCTCTGAATTCAAGACGTAATAGAAGTTAGCAGCAAATGGGAAACTTAGTCCAATGTAACGTTACTCAGGGCAGGTTTCTAAGCTTTCAGAATTGTCATCTAGGAAATGGGAATGATAATTATGGCTCTGGATTGCTACATAGAACAGCTTATACTGATTTATGTATACAAGAGTATTTTACAAATAAAGCTTTGAAATGTTAACAATTAATTATTTTAAAAAAACTCTTAAAAACAAATTCAGACCATCATGGAATCTGGAGAAATTTCTGGAGAAAATTCTGGAGAAAAGTTCTTAAGCCAGAATTTCAGGATCATGAGCTTAAATTTTAACCAACAGATGGCATATTCACCACTGGAGCAATGGAAAGTGGGCAGGATTTGGAGTTAGAGGAAAAGGCTTAAACAACAGGCTGAGGGCCTCATTTTACCCAGCTGTGAAGGGAGGGGGTGAAACTAGGCAAGCTTCTGCCTCCCTCCTCCCAGCTCTAAACCTAGACTCTAAATGAGTGGCCACACAAGCAAAGCTCTGCTCTCCTTGGACTCTTCTTCCTGAGAACCATTTTGTAGTGTCCAATTCCAGGTCACTCATTTTTCTCAGAGCCCTCCCTACCTGAGACAATTCATCAGATGATAAGAGCAAAATATGCAAGAAAAAGCTGCACAAACCTGAAAAGCAAATTTTATAAAATTTCCAAAATAGCACTCCAAGTTGAGTGTTTACTGATCACAAAACAGAACCTGCATAATATTTTAGATGTAGGCTTTCAATAACAATATTAGAATGGCAATTATTTCCAGTCCCTTTTTATATCTTTGGAATACAGAGACCTTAGATATTTAGTAAGCCCTGAATACTGCAAATGAGGAAACAGAATCCCCAAATACCTCATCCGATTAGAAGACTAAGTATCTTGCAGATAATATGTTCTTTTGGGGTGCTGAGGACCTAGGCGTAGAGTCAGGATGCTGGATAGGTCCTCTGAGCTGCCCCTATGGTCATTGCCTGTGTTTCCTCTAGCCAGCTGGAGAGGATGTACCCCCCCACTGAAGATGTATTTGTGTGGCCAGAAGTAAAGGTACTAAAAAATGTCAACTATGGCATCCTTCACCCTTCACCCACATTTTCAGTCCACCAGACTCTTTGTGAAGAACATGATCCAGATTGTCCTATCCAAGAGAAAAGTTCCTTTCTGATTATACCAAAGTTACGGATTTCTTTCTGCATCATCGTGTCCTGCCTACACGATCCATAGGTAGAGACGGATTAGTGCCACATCTTTGGTACCAACGGCAGGCTAGTCAGGAGTCTACAGGTAAGTCAGTTTCCTGACTGAGCAACAGAAGGTGCTCTTGTGCATGATATATTTCTAGAAACAAAACTGCCTCCACCAGTTGCATGTTACCACGTTCTGCAATGACAGCATTTGCTATCACCTTTCTCAAAAATTTATAGGAATCACCTCTCTCTATGAGCATCATTTTTCTGGAGATGTGACTATAAAGAGTTCATTCGACTTACATGCTCCTGAGGATAGTACACTGGTTGCCTTGGGCACTTTTGGCTTAGATGTAGTTCTATGTGGCTTTAACCCAAGGCTGTGCACACCACAATCTCTCCTACTAGAAGGGTCACATCAAAGAGGAATCTGTTTCTAGGAGGCTGGTATGGTCTTAAGGACAGACACACCCTATAGGCAACTTGCTCTGCTAGAAGCAGGTCTAAGTCATTTAACGCTAAGAGAGAATGTTTCCTCTGCAGAGAAAAATTTTATCTGTATAAAATGCATATGATACATGTTTCTGGTTTTGGATAGATGCTTTTTATGACATTAAAAATGGTCCCTCTATGCCTACACTTAATAGGGCTTTTTGCATAGAGTGTTTTACTTTGTCAAAGGCTTTTTCTGCATCTACTGAGATAGTGATTTAGTTCTGGATGTTTTGATTTTTAATATAATTATGTTGTTTTCCTAATGTTGAGCCATCCTTGCAACTCTGGGATAAATCCTACTTGGTCGTGATGGATGATTTCTTGGATAAATCACTGGTCTGTTTAATAGGATTTTGTTTACAGTTTTTGAGTTAATGCTCATTAATGATATTGCCTTATAGTTTTGTATGTTTTATTTTTCCCTGGTTTAAGAATTAGGACGATATTTGTCTCTTAAAGACTTCTGATAGATTCTTTCTCAGCTTTTGAGAATAAGTTGTGAAGCAAGGGTATTAACTGTACTTTAAAAGTTTGACAGAATCCATCAAGATTAGCTCTTTTCTTTGGTAGTGCCTTTTCTGGGAGGTTATTTAAAAATCTCTATTTGGTCTTCTAAGAGTTTGGGTATTTTACATTTTTGAAGGCACATGTTTTTCACCTTCTCAGTTTTGTTAGCATATAACTATTCACACTATGTTCTGGTTATTCTTTTTTGATTCCAGTTTTATCATGATTTTATCTTGTTCATTTGTTATTTTATTGATGTGATTTTCCTGCTCTCTTCTTTTTAATCAGATTAGCAAAAGATTTGTAGATTTTATTAGTCTTTTCAAAGAATTTGCTTTCAGTTTTATCATTTCTATGAGGATTTTTGTTTTTAATCTGTGTTTTCCCTCTAATTCTTAGTATCTCCTTTTTTTGTGCCTGTTAGGTTTATTTGTTTGAAAAGGCATATTCACATCATTAATCTTGTCTCTTTTTCTATTTTGCTAATTAATGTTTTTAAGAATATGATTTTCCTTTGAGTACTGTTTTAGCTGCATATCAGGAATTTTAGTATTTTGTTTCATCATTATCACTTTCTTTTAGCTAATTACTGTTTCTGTGATTTCTTCTTAGATTCATTATTTACGATTTCATTCATAAGCTTTCATTTGGGCCTCTATCTTTTGTTTGTGGTCCCTGAACCAATTTTGGGTTTTGTTACTTTATGGCTTACATAGAATGTATTGACTGTTTCCATCTTTTTACATTTGTCTGCAATCTCTGTGCCCTCAGACAAGCAGCTCCAGGTGCATGTGTCTATTCTTCTCTGTCCCATTTAGAAAATGCCACAGGTCTGTTAAGTTTAGTTTCTCTAGTTTATTTCCACTCCAATTTAATTCGAGTAATCACTAGTTTAATTCTTTAGTTTGGAGAAATTTGTTCATTTCATATTTTGCCTTTTATCTTTCTGTTAAACCTGACCACAAACAGGGCTATGGAAATCTCCTGCTGCTGTCTATGTCTTTTTGAAGCTTAGGTGATGTTTCCGTTGTGAATCTGGATGCTAAAGCATTTCAAGCGTGTTAGAAGCATGTTACTGATTTCGACTCACTGTCGAGGGCTCCTCTCAGCATAATATTGCTTCCTTGTTTATACTTTTTATTTTTTGAAAGTTTGTTTTTGTTTGGTCTGGGAGTATGATGGTAACTCATCTTTTCTGGATTCATCTGATGCACAGTAAATTTTTTCTATCCCCTCAACTTTATTTTGTGTATGTCTTTGGTTTTCAAATGTGTTTCTTGTAAGCAACAGATTTTAGAGTTTTGTTTTCTTATCCAGTCTTTTCGGATTTATTGGATTAATGCTATAAGAGTAAGATTTATATTTTCCCCTAGAGACAGGGGAATGATTTTTCAAGGAGTTTCCAAGGTATGATTTTTTTCCCTTTTCTGGTGTAAATACACTATTATGTTCCTTCAGTTACCTCAATATTTTTTAAAGGCAGAGGAAAGAGATTTGGAGAATATCCATGCCTACGTGGGGAAACTAAGGATGGAGGAAGCAGGCGGGATCAACAATCCTGTGAAATGCTACAGGAAGGTCAAAGGGAAAAAGGACTAAGAACAAGTCATTTAAGTTGGTACGTAAGGCACGGACAAAGCAGTCTTGATACTGGAGTAGTGGGAATGGAAGCTGAATTGCAAATGTTGAGTACATGCAACAGACACAAAATTCTTTTTCTAATAGGTTGGCAATGAAGGGGAGCAGACAGACTTTCCTTTTTCCATGTTCCACTGGAAAACAGTTCAAGTCCACATTAAAATTAAAGTTACCGTTTCTTTTACTTCCTGGTAGTGAGTGAAGCAGAGCTGCGATGAGCTGCGAGAGCCAGCTAACGAGGGAGCCTAGAGGCAGAGTCAGGAAGTCCAGTGGTCACAGCACAGTGACCTTTGAGAAGTCAAGTCTGCAAAGACCAGGCAGCTGAGGTCTCATCTGTTACCACCCTCCTAGTGAGCCTGGTAAGGACTCCACAAACAGAGAAAAAGACTTCTTCTGTGAAGTAGTCCTCTGCCTCGTCTGCATACCTGGCACACTTCATTGTTAAAAGCAGGAAACCACAGCACATGTGACTAATCCTACATGTCCCAACAGATTTACATTCAGGGTCCTTTATATGGGAACTAGCTAAACTTATGTTTGGAGAAGTCAGCCCCTCAGAGTTAATACCCGATGATATAATCCCGATGAGTTCATATCAGTTCTCCTTCTGGCAATTCAACTAAGTGTGTGCTACATAACGAAGTCTATATCTGGGAGACATTTTTTTTTAATAACATGACATTTTTTATAATTTACCTAGACTGGAGGGATCTGAAGAGCATGATATGTTTCGTGCAGGCCTTTTGGTAATTTCTGTTGTTTTCTTTATTGGAACAGCAACCATTCCTGAAAGGGAAATGTATGTAACACTCTTGACTTTGGTCTACAACATGAAGACAATCTCAAATACAAGTTGGAAGGACTTTTGGATTGATTATCCTTCTCCTTTTTAGCAAAAGAGTCCTTTTCAAGATAGCTAGCAATGACATTTCTACAAGAACAGGAATTCTTAGAAATCAGAACAGAAGGGAAAATGATACTGTAACTGCAGAATTCTTGGGAAAGGTACTGAACTTAAGAGATCAGTACATGATGTCTGTGATAGCTCCCTAGGTAGCAGACCCTTTCTTTAAAGTATGGCGATGCTTTAAATGGAACAATAGTCATAAGTAGTAATGCTTATAAAGAGCTAAAGGTTTTTTAAGTCTTACTGTTTCGTTGAGATGAATGCTGATGTTGGCTTAAAGGGGATCTTCCATGAATATAAGTAGGTTTGGAAGCAAATCTAACTTTTGCGTTTCGACTTGGTGATAAGGTACTAATATTACAATCCTTTCTAAAAGGAGAAAAAAAATATTTTATTATTCACAATCTAAATTACATTGGTAATAAACATGAGTTAAAAAATTTTTAATTCCCATAAATACAGCACAATTCTGTATCCACCATAAGTAGATTTACCAAAACTTACCAGCTTGAGATTTTCTTTACTTATCTAAGTGTTTTCACAATTTTCTAACTAATCATTCCTTCAATATCTTATAATCTTCGATAAATCATTCTTTATGTTGAACACAAATCACTATTTTTTTAATGGAGCTTTAGAAAGGGGTAGCTCTTCTTTATATACCTGATAATATTTGTCAAATAATCCCCAGATTGTTGGAGGATTTGATCCTGTCTGGTTGCCACATTCGGGAAAGAACATTGAGAAGCTCGTGACTATGCATGGGAAGGGATTGAGAGGCTGAAGGGTCTCGAGATCGCACTGTGTAAGGACAGGCTCAGGCAACTCAGGCTAGCTGTGTACAGAAGCACTTGAAGAGTGGGGAGGGGGTCTGTTCCCCTTGGCTCCAGCAAACAGGATAGGAAGCCACGGAGGGGAAGTTTCAACAAAGAAAACTGAGCAGAGTGCTTGGGAAAACTTCCTAATGAGCGCTATCTCCACAAAGCATGGGAGGGTTCCTCCGGACCAGACAGAAGTCTAACAGCAAAGACTGGATGACACCTCTTCAGGCATGTGGCCGTGGGGAGTCCTGTTCATGTCCTGGGGGCGTGCACCCCTTCTAATGCTGACATTTGGTGATGACACTTTTTTATCCAGGTCTATGATTTCAATGGTACAGGGAACTCTCAATGAAGAAACTCCTTTCACTAAGGCAGAGCCGAAACTGTTTCACAACTTTTATTCATGAAAAGTGCTCAGGGTCAAAAAGCCAGCATGTCTTAGAAGTGGGACATGGACACAGACTTTCCTGACTTGCAAGAAACATCCACTATTCCACACATGCCCAAATTTTTAACATTTTTTTTTTAAAAAACCTTCACAAAAGCAGAGAGCTAGAAGGATTTCAGATATCATCTATTTCCACCCCTTCCTTTTGCAGATGAGGAAACTGAGGCGCACAGGCTGGTCCAAAGGCATGTAGGAAGTAAGGAGGAAAGCATGATTCCAGATCCAACACTATTTATACATTGTATTTCCCCCTTTTATAACTTCCTTTTTAGCCTTTTTAATATACTTTTCATTATTTCTTTCCAGTTCGTGTGAACATTCTGTTAATTCATTTTCAGTTTGTGATCCATTTAGACACCTGGATCCTTATCTGATAGACAGACCGATCAAGTTATGGTTTATCTTGTAACCATGTACTCTTGTTTTCTTAGATATTCTAAGTGACATTTATTCCTGTTTACTGGACCCAGGCCCAAAGTAGAAAGAGAACCACTGTGAAAGAAAACAAATGGCCTGTAATCAATCTTATCTGTTATATGTCAGATTCTCCAATATTTAACATGAAGTTTTTGTTTAGTTGCAAAAATTATCTTTTTGTGATCCTATCTGGGGTTTTGTTGGCAAAGATAATGGAGTGGTTTGCCATTTCCTTCTCCAGCTCATTTGACAGATTTAAGTGCCTTGCCTAGGGTGACACAGCTGGTAAGTGTCTGAGGCCAGATTTGAACTTAGAAAGGTAAGTCCTCCTGATTCCAGGCACTCTATCCACTGTACCACTTAGCTGCCCCCAAAAGAAGCACATTATTCAAGTATGTTAGCTGTTTTGGTTACAGAATTAAGACTTTTACTCCAACCCTTTTCATGGTTTAAAGACAGACACAAAGACCTAGCCTCAAATTAATTATAAGAAAGACAAAATGCTGATTTTCTGCCTTTGAAAACCGAAATGTGACCTTTGCCTACTGCCTGTGTCAGGGCTTCTCTTACCCGCTTGGAGGAAGCTGATGCTGCCTCCTAGAAGTTCGAGGGGACTTGGGTGGGCTCCCTGGTGCCTTTGTCAAGGATGTTCTTGGCACCTGTGCTGACGCGAATAACAGCTCATTCATTAGGCTGTATGCTTGTGCAACTCGGCGATGGTAGTGTTCAGATAGTTGTAGTCTTTGGAAAAGGAATTAAAAATACAAACATGTTAACATATTGTTTTGTGAGTATTACTTTGAAATTACAGAAGTTTGCAATGGATCCTGGGCATTTAGTTTTCACTTCTAAGAACCATGAAAAGACAGAACATGTCTGCCTGTGCAAATTCCTGCTATAATGCTAATGTGATGTTTTGTAATTACCAAGCCCTTCACATACATTATTTTCATTGGATCTCCACAAGAGTTGTATGAGGTAAGTAGTATAAACTTTTAGGAAGCTAAGGTTGCTGAGAGTTACAGAGGCTGTGACCCACCCAAAGTCCCACAACTGGAAAATGGAAGCTCTGGATCTCAGTCATATCATGACTTCTGACTCCAAATTCAGCCTTTTCCATTACACTACAAAGCCTCCTAGATGGAAGATTCATATGAACAGAAGAGAAACCACAAGGATAAAACAGATAATAGACTTTGTAAACTAAAACCTAATTAAGCCTGCCACGTTCAATGTTTTAAGCAGTGTTCTTTCTCCCTGAACCTATAGTTACTAAGAGAGATGGAAAATTAAAGAAAGTAGGCCTTTCAATGTAAGCTGTAATAAACGTCACTGTCGCAGCAGATAATCTTTTCCGACTGCAGCCAGGAAGTCTGTCAGTGAAAATTACGTAAGATTCAGACGAGTGCAGACGACGGTCTTCATGGCACATCCACTCAGTTTACCTGTCTTTTTCTTTCTTCACCTTCTGACACATCCTGATTTCCTTTGACGTCATACACAACTGCACAAGAAACGGCAAGTTAGCGCAATCCGATGACGTTAGCATGCTCCACAGCTTGTGTACTTGAATGGAAAGTGCAACAGAATTTGCTGACAAATACGTACACCGCACAACGTTCTTTGGCTGGTTCAGTGCCCTGTCTTTTATAGCTATGTCCCTGTAGTCTTGTGGAAAGGAAATAATAATCCTGGTTGGAGTTACAGTCTCAACGGACTTGAGGGAAAACTTTGCAGTGGAACATTTCCATTTCACCACCTAACAGAGTTTTTCTGTCTGTACCTGCTATTTCCTCAGCGTGGGAAACTTCCTCCGCAGTTATAGATTCACCACCTTTCTGCAACTTACTCTTTTCATTTTATTTTATTCTTAATTTTTAAAGGAGCATCTCCAAAGGCTCAGAACACAAAAGATTGCATACGAAACCATAACTCTCTACGTCACCCCACTTGCTTCTTTCCCCAAAGTGTGACTAAGCACAGCCTGTGTCTCTTATCTGGCAAAGTTCATCAGAGGCACACTGCCAGGACCAGGGCCTGTACCCGGGTCATCCGGGCTTGGGGGCTGGCTCGGCTCTGCTATACTACACTGCCTCTTCATGACAATCTTACATCTCCAGAAAGTTTTCTGAATTGAGTTTGGAATGAAATATCTCTTAGATAAACTGTAGTTTTATCCCTGCACATAACTAGGAAACAATATTCAAGTATTAAGTAAACAACCTGATAACAGTGTAAAACGTCTGTGCAAAAATGATTTTACAAATGACATCCCCACGTTCTTGAAAAGCTGTACTTTTATGTGAAATATAGGTAACATTTCAAAGATGAGGACACCTCTGTTTTCTATTCTTGTTTGCGTTCCTACTAAAAGAATAACTGATGGAAGCATACGCTTGTGCTTGTTTAAGGTTAACCAGAGAGCTGATTTATGAGCCACAGAATGAATCCTGTGGATAAATAGGATAAAGGGGCAAATACCGTATATGTAAACATTATCATTCCAGAACCTACTGTAGTTCATTTCTATGATTCACATGGGCAATCATGCCTATTTTATATGCAGAAAAATTGAGGCACAAAGCAATTAACTTTCTCAAGGCTTTATAGAGATAAACAAAATGTTAAATATATTTAATACAAACTTTATAATTACAGCAAAATCTAATTAATTTGGTTATAATTTAACTGGCAAACCTCAGCTACTTGAAACACAACAGAGAGCACATTTGAAGAGGAGGAAAAATCTTTTAGCAGGCAAGACAGGTATAAGTGAATATATTCCATGCCCAAAGCTCCTGGACTTTAAATCATAAAATAATTCTTTTTGGCCCATTTATTCTTGCTTTATCAATAAGTCTAACAAGCTTGGTCATTTGACTTCCCATAGCAAAGGAATGTCAGTAAAATGCGTGGGAAGGGCATCAAGCTTTTTCAGAGGCATGCACGTTCACAGGCTGGCAGAAGGAAGAGTGACAGAGGCCATACAAAGCAGAAACCACAGCAGGACATTTACTGTGGTGGGAAATAGCTTTCCCTTTGTCAGTAACCCTTGAGAGCACCGCTGAATCACAGCACAATATGCAACAACTTCTGCTCCTGTTGTCAATCATGTCTAACTCTTCATATCCCCATGGACCATACTGTCTATGGGGTTTTCTTGGCAAAGAGACTGGAGTGGTTTGTCATTTCCTTCTACAGTAGATTAAGGCAAACAGAGGTTAAGTGGCTTGCCCAGGGTCACACAGCTAATTAAGTGTTTGAGGCCAGATGTGAACTCAGGTCTTCCTGGCTCTAGGCCCAGTGCTATAACCACTGAACCATCTAGCTGCCTCATGCAATAATTACATTTTCATAATGATGCCATTGAGCTATCAAAAAAAAAATGTTAAAAGGCATTTTTCAACAGTGTCATTTTCTTTTTCTTAATGCTAATTCCCCATACTTAAACAGAGTAGTCACTCAGATTTTTGATGACTGATTAAAAAACATATATGTGACAGACTGTTCTTGTGATGCATGGCTGGGCCATAAAAATCTATTATTTTCTCTAAGCTAAGTGGGAGGCTTAAAACTGAAAAGGTGAGTAAACAGGACTGCTTTTAATGCATGTGGCCAAATAATCAATTCAATAAAATAAACACACCTAAGAAAAGTGAAGGAAAAAAATGCTACTTTCCCATTTGGCTACCTTCTCATGTAGCTGTACAAAAAGAACTTCAGGTCAGTTTTTCCATCTATGCTAGGATGAAAACTAAAGAGCTACAATTTCCTTGGTTTGTCTGAGCTGAGGAAAAAAATGAACATCAACCACCTTTCATAGACCCCTAAGTGAATACTTGACTCCTTTGGTATATTAACCCAAAAGCAGTAATCACTTTATAATTTTAAGCCAAAGATTTATAATAAAAATAAACTAGTAGGGACAGAGATTCATACTTCTAAGTACAAGGCATGCACATCTCTTTAGGGAAACTTGTCTGAGTGTGTTTGCATCAGCATACCCTAGCGTGCTTACACTGGATCTTAGCTGGAAATCGGACGGGCCCAGCAGGGCGTCCCCACACGTCACTGCCCCATCACCCTCTGCGTTTCAGGACATACCGGATGCTTCGGGGCTTGAAAGGGCTCGTACTCCTGCTCTCTCTTCTCAGCCAGTTGTGTCAGGTACTCTGCCATTCTCTCCTTCCTTTTTTTTTTCATCCAAGCTCTGATCTCTCTTTTCTCCTTCTCTGTCCTTTGTGACTTTCTCTTCTTCGGGGCGCCATGGATCCTGAGAGATTGAACAGAGAACATATCTTTACCTTTGAAATCCAGTTCTGCAGCTGAGAGGAGCCAAAACTACTCCTCGTTTACAACTTTTGGAGCGATTCTTCTGTGTGGAACAGAAAGCAACACTGTTCTGGAAAAGGCTTTCTGCTCCTTTGTAACTGAAGATATATAACAAATCAAAGTGATGACCTGTCATTTAAATAGATCATTTCATGCAACAAACCCTAGTTATTTCTTCTTTACCCTAAAAAAAAGAGTGTTTAGAACTTACTGGATTAAGCCTTTGCTAAAATTTTTTTCAAGTTGCATTTCCTATTATACATGCAATAAGAGGTCATCTCTCCCTTAAAAAATTTTTTTTTTCAAAATGAGCCCAATAAAAATGTCTTGTACTCATCAGGGTGAGGGATGAAATTTGATAAAGAATAAAAAAACATCTTTGGCAGTCACTTTAGTGACTCTTTATATTCACATGAAATGGCCCTACAAGTATAACGCTCTCCAAGAAAACACGAGTGCTGTATTCCAGTCTTGTTTCTGGGGGAAAAAATAAACCACTCGTCTAGAAAAATTAGCAAAGGTAAGATCTGTCTTGGCCTAACTTTTTGACTAAAAGTTATCTTGTTTATACTTGTCAGGATGAATATATCAGGCACTTTAATACATTCATATGAATTTTAAAAATTAATTAAAATAAAATTCAACCTAAAGTTACATCATATGAATGATTTGACAATTACCTGGAGATTTTCTTAGCTTGGTGTTCTGTTAAACCAAGTTCTTCACTAGATACTCCACTCTCAGTGATAAGATCACCAATTATGTCAGCAATATCAGTT
This sequence comes from Bettongia penicillata ogilbyi, assembly GCA_023548195.1. Lineage (NCBI taxonomy): Eukaryota > Metazoa > Chordata > Mammalia > Diprotodontia > Potoroidae > Bettongia > Bettongia penicillata. Next base: position 2,161,987 of record JAJHZJ010000221.1, read on the forward strand.
AGTCCGGTTATCTGAAAATCTGCTGAGACACTTCATTTACAAACGCAGTTTGAGCCAAGTCAATGATGATTGAAATGAAAATAATATTAAACACAAAAACAATCTTAAAAAAAGCATCCCAACTGCCCCATTATTATTCAACAAGTTGAATATACCACAAATAATTTGTCCGTCTGTTCCTCCTTCTTCAGAGACCTTAAAGATCAAGTCTAACCTCCTCAGTTTCCAGATGAGGAAACAGGCCTAGAGAAGTCAATGACAGACCAGCCAGGTAGGAACAGAGCCAGGACTTGGAACCAAGGTCTCCTGACCTATATTCTTTCCACTATATCATCCTGTCTACAGATGACAGGAGAAACATTTAATGATCGGTAGCGTTTCCTCTTCACCCACCTATGAACCCTGAGAAAATGGCTGTTTTTGAATATTAATTCCCTTAACAATGTGTTCTACAACAATCATTCAATATGTCCAAATTCAGAGACAAGTAACTACTACTTAGTAGGAGGAATCTTTCTTCTGATGCATCTTGATGAGATTTTATAAATGAAAAATATTACCCAATCAATTAAAAGCCAGTAGGCTTCCATTCATCTAAACAGAAAATGCCAGAATATTTTATATTATATTATAGTAACGCCAGTGTTCATATTGCTAACTCTAAAGCACTATAATAATATGAATATCTCTGCATCATTAACTCAGAGATGGATCTTTTTATGTCATGGAGCCCTTCTTGGGATTTTTTTAAAAAAACTAAAGGAAATGATCAATTTCAGAGAGAAGTCAGTGAAAACAAAGATGTAAATTTTTTCCTATCTAAATCCACAGACCTTGCATTAAGTAAAAAGAATTTCATAAAATCAAACAATTTTAGAATTGGAACTTCATAGGAAATCATAAAGTGATCTTTAGAGATCACTTACAAAGTCTAATCTTACAGAAGAGGAGTTCATAATCACACAGCTCACACTGAAGCTCAGGCTTCCTGTCCGCACACGCTGTCTCTTTCTCCCTCCCCTGCCCCACACTAGCACACATCCAGGGTCTCCTGGCTGCCTCCTCCTTCAGGATAATCTCCTGTTGTCACCACAGACACAAAAAAGTACAAAACTTAACCTCTCTCCCTTTCCTATTTCTTTGAATGGTACCAATCTTGTTTCTGAGGAAAACAATAAACCGCTCATCTAGAAAAATTAGCAAAGGTAAATGGTAATGTCACCAAGTCACCAAGCTTTCGTTATATCTGACTTCTTTATCTCACAATTCCTGAACATGGGTTTAATAAATATATGCAGAATTGAACTGTTTGCTATTTCTGCATATCTCAGTTGAAAAACCTCTTCTCTTAGTGTCTGATATGGACCACAATTCACGTGGTGATAGCTACCACAAAGAGGAAATAGCCAGCTCATGCTGGGTATGCCTAGTAAAAAACAAAGCAATAAATCTTAATAAATTTCACAGATTCACAAATTGTGAGATTATTATTTCAGTGGCTTTAACCCTAAATGCACACTTGAAGCAAAACAATGCTGAGAATGAGACTTAGCCTGGAGATTCTGAAGTCTTAAGTTTGTCTTTTTTTAACTTCTCTCACCTTTACCTCTGGGTGGGTACACATCAGAGGCACACAACAGCTGGGAATAGGGACGGTTACAAAAGTGAGATAAACTACTCCTTGAAGATGTAAAATTGTATTCCATACACCCATGGAATGTGAGGGAAAGAGCACAGTAGCCTTGACTTAGCCTTGACCCAGGTACACAAATGCTTTAGCTAGGGTCTCAAGCATGCATAATTCTCTGGTTAATCGGAGCACCTCATCCCCTTGTCCATTCTGGATAAATGGAAATCTACCATATTGCTTTCAATCATATTATGAAATATGTGGAACCACAGTTTACAGTTGCACAAACAACAAAATTAGGGGGATACAACACTCAATTTTAAGTAAAATTAAGGATTATACTTATATCAAATTGTTTGCCTTCCCAATGAGGGGGCTGGAGAGGGAAGGAGAGAGTTTGGAACTCAATTTTAAAAACAAATGCTGGAAATTGTTCTTACTTGTAAGTGGGGAAAAATACAATACTAAATTTTAAAAAATTACTGATTATAAATTAAATCATGATATATTTACCTTCCAGCAGAATCTTCACTACTAGCTGTGCCTAAAAAACAATATTTGTTTTCATTAATAAGATTTTTAGTAAAGTTAAACTTAGAAATCTTGTCACTAGTAATAAAAATATTTTAAATACAAATTGATACTATTGATGTATAAGGATATACTTATGAGCAAATTGCTACATACTCTCAAACAGTGATGCAACCTGGTGAGATACCTTATTTTTATCACTTGTACTCTTTCAGGCAAGGATTGTCCATAATGTACTTGAGGAGGCACACAGAATTAGTACAGTACCACCAAATACGCTAGAGTTATGAAAATTAATACAACTCCAGAAGTGTCGAACTCAGAAAATAGCTTCCCTAGAATAACCTGGCTCAAAGACTTTAAAATATAATTAAATTCAAATTTAAATATACCTTTTCATTTGTGACCAGGTTAACAACTAAATATTTAGGTCCTGAAACATCTGTAGGTACTCTATCACCCAATGAGCCAGACGAGCCAAATACTTCATGCTAGAGCATCGCTCAGTAAGGGCCTATCAGCACTTGTCTACGTGTGGGGGTAAATGGGAAATAGATCCTGGTGAATGAAATTTGAGGTGTGGGCTATTAACTGTTGAGACTGCCAGGTTCATTACCATGAATTCCCAGCGGGGAATTACTCAGTACAGGCAAACAGCCTTTCGAGGTAATAATGGTAGGTGTGGATAAGGATATTCACTTAAAGGGAAGATAAAGAGAAAAGGGGAAAGGACAAAGTTTCTGTCTTTCGGACTAGGAGCTAATAGAATTGACTGATCCTGTAACTGATTGATCAGTAAGGCTAGTGTAATACATCATAATGGACACTGACACGGCACAACCTTAGAAACACTGACTTCTTCCATTTTCCATTTGTTTCAGTTAAAAATGGGGAGAGACAACGTGACACAGCGCATGGAGCAGCCTCACGGTTACAAGGCATTGAGAAGTTAAAGGATTTGCCAGTCACACAGACAACGTGTATCATTTAACTTTTCAGGACCTTGGCCACGCCCCTAGATGATCAAATTCTGACAAGTTATTTAACTACATGGTGCTTCATCATCAGTCCAACACACTGATGAAATCAGTGACTGAAACACTGCCCTCCCTTCACCAAATGGAGATTTTACAAAGAAAAAGGAATTAGTTTATATAAAAGAATTTGAAAACTTTGGAACCATTTTGTTCCTACACCCAACCTGCTTAATTAATTTATCTCCTAAATTATACACATGTTATATACAGTGGAGTTCTATTGTGCAGCATTTTTAGACATCACCTCCCTTCCCATCCTCCATGGTCTGGCCAAATGGGTCTTTTCTTTCTGTTTCTCACACACAGCACTTTACTTGGCTACTTATCCATATGTTTCTGCACTGACCATTCCAAATTACTGGAATGATTCTTCCCTTACCTCTGCCTCACAGGATGCCTCACTTCTTTCAAGATTCCAGCACTCCCACCTTCTACAAGAAGCCGTTCCTGACCTTCCAAACATCAATTTCTATCTCCTAAAACCTGCCTCATATTTATTGTGTATATACTTACATGTGTGTGTGCACATGTAATAGCCAGAATTTATACAGCCCTTTAAAGTTTATAAAGTGCTTTACTAATATGATCCTGTTTTAGTCTCACAACACTCCTAGGAGGTAGGTATTATCCTCGTTTTATAAATGAGTAGATTGACATGCGAGTGTCTGAGGCCAAAATTCAGTTCAAAACTCAGGTCTTCCTGACTCTAGGACCAGTGATTCATCCCTAATTGTATGAATTGTTATGTCTCTTGCAATACAATGTAAACTTACTGGAGAGCTAAGATCATTTCATTTTTTTGTCTTTCTATCTCCAGCACATGGCCTGGCCCTTAGAACTTATTTAAATAAAATGAGGAGCTGTTTACTAAATGTTTGGTTAGTATGAAACTATCTCAATACCTTTTCTTTCTTATGAGCACTAGGTACAAAAATCCTCTAACCTGTCACTTTATATTTGGGTGTGACCCCAGAACCCAGGTATCCTCCAATTGTTCAATACAAATTAAGTGAATTGAAGAGGAACGCTTTATATAAATGTAAGTTAATAAGAATAGTTGCAATAATAAGTATTTTGCCCTCTACTTACAGGACAAATACTGGTCAAACAAACGTAACTGGAGAGGTGGTGCATTGTGTCAGTCCCTGCCGTCCTACTGAGTTCCAAGGGTTCGGTCCCCTGCTTTGGTCTAAAGATATGGCTTTACTTCTTCATATAGGAAGGCAGCTTAGCCACTAGCTATTTAAGATGGAGTATATCTATAACAAAGCCATGTACCCTGAGATCTTTTAACTGCAGACTCAGAGATCTTTTCCTACGTTACACTGTCCCTCCTGATCAAGGCACAATATTACAATGTGCCAGGGGCAAGTGATTCTCAATGCTCTCTCACTTTCAATTAAAAAGTAGACATTATGAAGCTGAAATTCAAACTCATTCCAATTAAAATCCCACTACTGCTAATACACTTCAGTAGACTTGGATAAAGAACTCTTTTAAAGAGGAACAACAATCAACTTGATTGGGACAATTTCTGGACCCTCTTCTCTCCATAAAGTAATGTAGAAAAAAAGCAGCTGACTTCACAAGGCCATCCTTACTAAACATGGCACTGAGAACATTTTCCTAAATAGTCAATAACAGTTCATAAGATAAAAAGCAAACAGAAGTACAGTAAAGTAAAGTAAAGCAGTACCAGCAGAAATAATCTGGTCACTGGAAACATTAAAAGGTGAAACGACAGAAGGAAAGGTGCAGGAGTTCCGAACAGCAGACTTGGTTTCAGGAAATTCAAGTAATGGAGCTTCCTCCTCTTCTTCAAACTGAGGGCTAAACGAATACGCTGATCCATTATAGAGCACAGACAGGAGTGGTGGCAAGGGAGAAAAAGCAAAAAAAGAGGGCGTTTCCTAAGTTTATTAGTATTACCCACTTAGCACCAAGACAATTACTTGTAGTAACTTCCATGGATTCTAACAATTCTCTAAAGACAATTCTAAAATGATAATTCTACCCAAAGCAGTACTTTAGAAAGTCACTACGTTGTTTTCATTCTTTCAATAGAAAAACTCACTAATTTCATCACTACTCAGATATTTAAAAGTCCAGCTTTTCCACTGGCTCTCCAAGCTGCATTGTGTGCCTGCTCCCCCTCCAGATTACTTCTGGATAAACAGCAGCTGCCAGAGAGAGGGGTGGTCGCCCCAGACAGCTCGTCCCATGAGTACATTCCAGTGTATAGATATGTAATGCAGAGGAGCTACATCCTTATTTCACAAAGAAAAGAAGTTCTCTGCACTGTCTTCTTCAGCCTTCTGTAATTTAAATAAAGATGCCAGAGGAACTTGAGTTCTTGGTTTTAAGAGGCAGATAGCTGCTTAGTAGTGGGTTCCTGTTACAAGTGTTAAATGTCTAGAAAATGTGAAATGGATATACTAAAAATATAATAAAAATCTATTCCAAGCTCATTTCTTTATTCCTATCCTCCCAACCCCTGCCCCAAATTTTCTAATTGCTTATCATTTCAAAGAACGTTTGTTCTTGTGAGAGAAACAAAACACCAACATAAGTGGGTGACTATTTTTCTGAATACGAACCCTCTTCAGGACTTCTAAAAGTTTGTGAAAATGTTGTCTCTTTATCCAGTTCTGAGGAATATGACAATTCAAAGGGGTCTTCTGTCTTCACCAGCTGAAAATAATATCCAATAGCAAAACAATTCAAAATTTCATATTGATTCAGATTTCTTCAACTAAAACATTTTCTTAAAATATCTATTAAGGTTGAATAATTATGAAAATTATGCCATTATATTATTTAAGGTATATGCTTAAAAAGAAGAGAAAATGACTTTTGAAAAGAAATAACGAGCTTAACCCTAAAATTAGAGATGGTGGAGATTCAGCAAAGAGGCTTTAATTTTAAAGTAAGTATAGCTTAGTGCACTTAAATAAAATAAAAATAGAGAATCTTAAAATGCTGAACCTTGAAAGGGCCTTAGCTATAAACAATGACAAGTTAAGATATACTGGAAAAACATGAATAATGTGGAAATATGTTTAATATGATTGTACACATCTAGCCTATATCATGCTATCTTAGGGAGAGGGAAGGGGAAGAAGGGGGAAATTTTTACAACTCAGAATCTTATAAAAGTGAATGTTGAAAACAAAAACTAAGTGAGTTTTTTAAAAAAAGATATACTGGAAAAAATTTCAAATAAAATGTTGACCCTACAACAATGAACCTTTAAAATTCTTTAAGAAGAAAAAGTATACAAAACCAGGCACACAAAGCAACATCTGGACGTAACTATGTTCTGGCTTTGCACTTAATTTTTATAACAGGAGAAACGTCTTTTTCCAAGAAATCTAAGATATTGAAAATACCATACTATTTTGATAATTTAAACACGATAAATATATCACATCAATAATCTAAATATAAACTGTTTGAAAAGAAAAAGGAAGAAAAAAATGATACTTAAGGCACAGGAGGGACATACCAACTTAGTGTTGCTAAAATCTTGCTCTACATTCGTTGCGATACTCTGTAGTACAAGTAGTTTTTCATCTATTTCCAGGAGTTTAGTGGTAAGGTGCTCTATATCAATGTTTTTTTCCGATGGTACCGTGTAAGTGGAAGCATTGACATCCTGGCACTGTTTCCAGGTTAAATAATCATCTACATCACTTGATTTTACAGTAGATTCTTGGACTTGAGGTTGTACTTTTGGTAGATCTTTTATTTAAAAAAGTAAAACTTAGAATCAGACTTAAGAAAATTACGAACACTGACATTCCTAGAATAATAAATACAGATTACACAGAAATTGCATTTCTGTCTTCAAGACCTAATTCTGTTTTTATTGTGCGAACAGAACACTACATTCTGACTACTATGTTGTCCAAAATATAAGGCAGTTTGAATTTGCGGTGAAATAAGAGTCCATCAACTATAGCAGAAATTACCGTTTTATTGCAGGTTTTCTTCATGAAATGATTACATTTCAATCTCTAGCGCAGAGAAATGAAAATTAGAATGATGTTGAGGCTCCAAAATACAGCCAAACAGGCAAAGATGATAAAGGACCTAAGATGAACTAGGAGTAGGGGTTGGGGAAACCGGCAGGCTAAGTCACTGCTGGTGGGGCTGTCAATCGGCCTGACCACTCTGGACAGCAACGTATTCATATGTTTAATTCAGCAATCCCACCTTTAAGTCTGTTTACTTAGGCTTTGGGCTGGAATAATGGACCCATCTATGTAAAACACTCATCATAATACTGTTTATAATAGCAAAAAAAGCAAACCAACCTGCAAATAAACCCTTGCTAACTGGGTTAAATTGTGGTTTAAGAAGATAAAATAACCTCGTCAAAACAAAGAAAAATAAATACGGCAAGAGCTAGATGAAGCGAAGCACAGTGATCAGAGCAGAACCAGGGCGACACACAGACGACAGCTCGGTAAGGAAGACAACGTAGAGGAGGAGCTGAAGCTGTGGTAAATACACATCTGATCTCGCTACAGCTAATGCCCGTGGTCTTTGTTTCTTTTCCAGGTTGGGGGGAGGGGGTTCCCCTCCCTCTGCCTCCATATGATTTAGGAAAACAAGAAAAGCTCCAATATAAAAACAGAGAAACAAAGTCTGGAGAAAGAGCGAAGTCCTAACCTGCGTCAGGAAGTGGATGACATAGAAGGAGGTCACAGAGAAGGACATACCTGGAACCAAAGCTAAGAAAAGTGGAACTCTTCCCAAAAAGAAGGGAAGTGGAATTCTACCTTTGGATGAACGACAATGTAAGTTCACAGTTGCTTTCAAGTGAGGTAACCAGTAGAAGAGAGGGGAAGAACGTATGAATTCAGGATAGCTTGGTGGGGCAGTGAATGGAGTGCCGGGCCTGGAGTCAGGAAAGCCTGACTGAGTTCAAATCCAGCCTCAGACACTGTACGGCTGCAGCAAAGCACTTTAACCTCTTGGCATCGCTACCTTCTCCCAGGGTTGCTGTGGGGGTCAAATGGGATAATAACTGTAAAGTGTTTAGCACAGCGCCTGGGACATAGGGAGCATTATGTGAATGTTACCTATCTCATTATGATGACGATGATTGGCGGTCGGAGCTGACTCTCCCTGAGTAGCAGTAAGGGGGGGATTTATTACCTGTTAGAAACAACAGGAAGGTCTGCTTTCTTCTGGGAGCGTGTTTCTGAGACCTGACCAAACGCCTTCTAAGATGTGTCAGACCGGATGGCTACACTGCGCACTTTTGGTAATGTAGCTAAAAATCAGAGAGAAACTAGAAAGCATGTGTAATATCAAAAAGCGTGGCAAGAAACTAAAGACTTCAGGATCACAGGTACGATGGCATTTGGCTGACAAGCTCCCGCCTACAGATGTGGCGTACTATGAACTAGTGAAAATGTATTTGCCAAGAATCTAGCAAATCTAATCAAAGAGGCTTTAATCTAAAAAACAAAGGATGAGAGAAAACTGTCTACCTCTGTCCAACAAGAGAAATCCACCAGAAATACAGAACTGGAGAGCTGCAAGGCTCATTAGTGGTCACCGAGGACAGCCCTTTCATGAAAGAAATCTCCACAATAATACATCAAACAAGGATGCCATGCTATCATGCAATGACTACAGTGTAGGACGCAGAAGAACAGTAAAGACACTGAGTTCACAAGAGACAAAATCTGAGAAAACTACCAGTAAATAAAACCCATGGCCTCCAGTTATCTATACAAAAAATGCACTAAACTTCTAAGCTGGTTGAAGAGGCAGCTGACCATCCATATTCCAGCATCTCCCTGACACAACTGTGCACCATGCAGTGTACTTACTGACTTATGATGAAGAAATTCTATGAGAAATCATAGACAGTGACTCTCCCACCCCAGAACTACCAAAGGTCAGCCCTTTATAGGGAGGCAATAAAAAAGGAGAGACCAGGAGTCAGCGCTTACCACAGCGTAGGCTTCTGGCCCAGCAAATGACAGTCTGGCAGTCCAGGTAAATGACACCCCACAAGAAAGCCCTCGGGCCCAGGGTACAAGAGCCTCTGAGCTCAGACTGGAATGGACTAGGTGCAAGGGTAATGAGATCCCAAATATCCTCCCCTGAGATGCTAAGAAGGGCCCTGAAGACTCAGCACTCTAAACTTCAAAGACATAGAAGGGCTGACCCTGGAGGGGTAGAAGTCAGCATAGAAAACTCAGGGCCCTAATACGACACGAGGCAGGTCCACCACTACACCCAAAAACACAGAGAGGGGCAGATTCTGGTCCTGGTACAAAATTCAAATTCAGGAACTAAATCTGAAGATTGGAGGAAATTAAAGAAAACAACTAAGCAATATCAAAAATACTGCAAAGCTAGAATAAGGAACTCTCTAACCACTGCAAGAGAGACACAAAAGTGACATTCCACAAGGACTACATGAATACCTAGAAGAAATAAAAAATGAAGTAAAAATTCTATAGAGGAAAGAATTTTAAGAATAGCTTAGAGTAAAAAGTAGTAAATCTTACCCAAGAAATGACCAAACAGAAATCATTGGCTCCTTGAGTCAACAAGAAATATGACAATAAAATAACAAGATTGAAATGAATAAAATATAACAGATCTTACATAAAAAATAGATGACTTGGAAAACAGGTCAAGAGGAAACACAGTAAGAATCACCGGACTCTCTGAGAACCATGATAAAAAATAAATAAAAGTCTGAATGCTGTATTTCAAGGAATCAAAATGAAGTGTCTAGAACTATTAGAACCAGATAAAAAGTAAAGAAAGAATCCACTGATCTCTGAAAAAAAAAACAACTCCCAAGATTGTGATGATAGCCAAAAGCTTCCAAATTAAAGAAAACTATTGCAAGACTCAGAAAGAAGCAATTCAAACACCAAGGAACTATCATCCAGGCCCCATAAGATGTGGCAACATGTACTTGGAACAAGAGGTGATCTTGGAGTGCCACACAGCCAGTCCTCACTTCACAGATCGCCCTCTCCCCACGAAGGGCTCCAGCCAGAGTGCTTCAGGGCCTGTAGTGGATGACCGCTGGTGAGAGGCTGCACCAGCACAGCGCTGCCACCTGCTAGGAGCGACAGCCAAAACCAGGGTAGGGTACTGCCTCTAGTTCACTGGGAAGTCAAACTGACAATAATGCAAATTTATGTAAAGTAAGGACAGTCTGCATACCAAAATCAAAAGTTACAGCTATAAACAACTAAGAATAATTTTCGCTGTGAAAGCTGAATATAATGCTATAGGGGAAAAAAAAAAACATACCTCTCACGGAATAAAGGTCTTTCAAGTAATTCTGATGAAAAGACAAGAACAAGAAAGAACTTTGAAAAAGAAGTACAAGAATCAAGAGAAATGTAAAAAGGTAAATTGGATGAGGAATTAGCTACAAGCTTCTCTCAAAAACAAACGAACAAAAATCAAGTTAGACAGGTGGAGGAAAAAACTGGGAAGAGAAATTAGAGAGATGCAAGAAAAGCATGAAAAACGGGTCAATATCTTGCTAAAGGAGACCCAAAAAAATGTTGAAGAAAATAACACCTTGAAAAATAGGCTCACTCAATTGGCAAAGGAGGTTCAAAAAGCCAATGAGGAGAAGAATGCTTTCAAAAGCAGAATGAGCCAAATGGAAAAAGAGGCTCAAAAGCTCACTGAAGAAAATAGTTCTCTCAAAATTAGAATGGAACAGATGGAGTCTAATGACTTTACGAGAAACCAAGAAATCACCAAACAAAACCAAAAGAATGGAAAAATGGAAGAGAATGTGAAATATCTCATGGGAAAAACAACTGACCTGGAAAATAGATCCAGGAGAGACAATTTAAAAATTATGGGACTACCTGAAAGTCATGATCAAAAAAAGAGCCTAGACATCATCTTCCATGAAATTATCAAGGAAAACTGCCCTGACATTCTAGAACCAGAGGGCAAAATAAGTATTGAAAGCATCCATCGATCACCACCTGAAAGAGATCCAAAAAGAGAAACTCCTAGGAACATTGTGGCCAAATTCCAGAACTCCCAGCTCAAGGAAAAAATCTTGCAAGCAGCCAGAAAGAAACAATTCCAGTACTGTGGAAATACAATCAGGATAACCCAAGATCTAGCAGCTTCTACATTAAGGGATCGAAGGGCGTGGAATAGGATATTCCAGAAGTCAAAGGAACTAGGACTCAAACCAAGAATCACCTACCCAGCAAAACTGAGTATAATACTTCAGGGGAAAATATGGTCTTTCAACGAAACAGAGGACTTTCAATCATTCTTGATGAAAAAACCAGAGCTGAAAAGAAAATTTGACTTTCAAACAGAAGAATGAGAAGAAGCATGAAAAAGTCAACAGCAAAGAGAAGTCATAAGGGACTTACCAAAAGTGAACTGTTTATATTCCTACATGGAAAGACAATATTTGTGACTCTTAAAACTTTTCAGTATCTGGGTAGTTGGTGGGAAAACACACACACATACACACACACACGTACACGTGTGCACGCACATACACATACACACATGCATGCACATACAGAGACAGAGAGCACAGAGTGAATTGAATAGGATGGGACCATATCTTAAAAGAAATTAAGGTATATGGTGAGAGAGAAATGTAGTGGGAGGAAAGAGGGTGAAATGGAATGGGGTAAATTATCTCTCATTCAAGAGGAAAGCAGGAGACTTTTTAGTGGAGGGAAAAAGAGGAGAGCTGAGAAAAAAACAAGAAGTTTACCCTCATCACATTTGACTAAAGGAAGGAATAAAATGCACACTCATTTTGGTATGAAAACCTATCTTACAATACAGGAAAGTGGGGGAGAAGGAGATAAGCAAGCGGGGGGGGATGATGGAAGGGAGGGCAATGGGAGGAGGGAGCAATTTGAAGTCAACACTCTTGGGGAGAGACAGGATCAAAACACAGAATAGAAACAATGGGTGGCAGGATAAGGTGGAGGGAAATACAGTTAGTCTTACACAACAGGACTATTATGGAAGTCATTTGCAAAACTAGACAGATATGGCCTATATTGAATTGCCTGCCTTCCCAAAGGGAATGGGTGGGGAGGGAGGGATGGGGAGAATTTGGAACTCAAAGTTTTAGGAACAACTGTTGAGTATTGTTGTTGCTACTAGGAAATAAGAAATACAGTTAATGAGGAATAGAAAGTTATCTGGCCCTACAGGACAAAAGAAAAGATGGGGACAAGAGAAGGGAGGGATGATAGAAGAGAGGGCAGATTGGTGATAGGGAAAATTAGAATGCTCGGTGTATTGGGGTGGGAGGAGGGGAGAAAAGGGGAGAAAATTTGGAACCCAAAATTTTGTGAAAATGAATGTAAAAAGTTAAATAAATAAATAAATTTTTATTAAGATAAAAAAAAAACGAACAAAAATCTAGGTTGAGTTACACATTAGCCTTTAAGAATAAATTCAAAAGCTGCGTACTGTGCACGTCCAATGTATACCGGCCCTTCCACTCTGTAGAACCTTTTAAAAACACCTTCCAGTGGCTTAGCAATCACATCTACTAGTTCTGAGAACTCTATGATGTTCAATGAGTCTAATGACTGGGGCTCCTGAAAGACAAGTACCTTACTCTCTCCCTACTTATCTTGAGCATCAATTCCAGATTAGATTTTTTTTGCCCTTTCTTCCCAATACAAAAATCTCCTGAACAGAGAATTCTGAAGTAAAATAGAGCCATTCATCGTCAGTATTACATCCATCCTGCTCAGCAATCTTAGATTTCTTTGATCTCCCAAATCTGTTTAAGTGAGTACTCTACAATAACTTTAAAAACTCTAATCCAAATTTTTGTTATCCGTGTCCTCCCCTGCCAGACTCTGCTCATACTGAACTTTAGCCCCTACATTTCTTCTTATAAAACCTTGCCAGGCTTTTTACATCGATCCTTCCGTACTAATATTTGCTTCCATGAATATGAGTTGGGTGGGAAGTTCCCTGTGTATCTACTGGTCACTTCAGATAACTCCCCTTTTTCATCCTCATCACAAGTGTTCCTTTTTGGATTTTCAGAATTTTATTTTTGAGTTTTCCCATCCCTCCTGGACTGACCTGTATAAAATTTTACCTCTTGGCAATGATTTATATAAATAAACTCACTGACCTACTATCATCAGATTATTCAGTTTACTAACAGCAGTACAGTAAGTACTGGTTACTGCATCAGTGAATTTTCATTAATTAAAATCATTTCCCCCACCTCATCCTGCTTAGTCAAAATTCTCAATTTTATCTCCTTTTAAAAAAATAAACATGAAACGGTCTGGCCTTTCTGTTGATTTACACCATACGATTAATTTATAGATGGCCTGGCCAACTCATCCACAGCCTTTCTCCCTCTTCCTTCTGAACAGAAGTTACGAATTTAACTTGGCTTCTCATTTCTCTACCTCTGTACTCTAACTCTTCTGTCACAAAATCTGTAATTCCTTGATGAGGAAAAAATGTTCACCTCTGAAAATATAAAAATATGAATAGATTTGGAAATTCTGTGTCAAGTAAAAGAGAAAATAAGATGACATTTATTCATTAAAATAAAAAAAATCCAAAGGTACAAGAGAGACGTTAAGAAAGAAATTCAGATAAAGTATCTTTGAGAAGAAGGCTGAAAACAGGGAAAGCAAAGCAATATTAACACTTTTTTCCTTCAAAATGTTTCACCACTCTAAAAAAGTAGAGGGAAGGCTATTACCTGGAGTCATAAACTGGTCAGGAGGAATTCCATTAGTAACAGAAGCTGCCATGTAGTGCAGATCTGCAGAAGACGGAACGTCCACCATCTCACCTTCCTGGGCGTTAACAACATCATCCACGGTCTCTTCTCTAACAGGCAATTCCTGAAGGAGCTCAGTGGCTTCGATGTCGATGACGTTGACATTATTGTGTCCAACCTGAGGTAAAGCACGCCAAAAAATGGAAGAATTAAACATACAGTTCTCTACATAGGACTAAATATCTTACAAGGGCAATTAGATTCAGCAACATGTTGAAAACATGTATTTATTGAAAAGTTTTCACATGCAAGACATTGTGCTAGCCTTGAGAGCTATAAAAACAAATCAGAGAACTGTGAAGAGTCAACGACACGGATAATTTCAGGCAAAATATGGGAAGATTTGTACCAGGTGAGGTACATAAAGTGCGCAGACTCAGGAGAACGGCTTCCACCATAACAACATTGTAAAAATGAGCAGCCCTGGAAGGCTTAGGAGCTCATCAAGGAAACGGCCAATCGTGATGAAGCACGCTACTGCCCGCTGTGAGAGAACCGATGGGTTCAGGAGGCAGGAAAGGACATATTTTTTAGACACATGTTTGCTTGATGTGCACATGTTACAAGAGTTTTACTTCTCTTTTTTTACCCCAGTGGGGGGTGAGAGAAATGCATGGTAATTTTTTAAAATTTTTAATTTTAAAAAAGTCTCTGCCTTCAATGAGTTTATATTCTTCTAGAGGACACAACAAATATTAACAGCTAATTAAAGAGGTTATGTATCTAAATATAGGCATCATCACTGCAGAGATACAAAGTAAACTAGTCTATAGCAAGCTGATTTGAACCTGTTATGTGTCCAGAATTACTAAGCCTTGTGAAGCAGCAGATGATAAATGGTCCCAGTTTGCAACCTAATTGGAGAGTGAGACCTAGATTCTATATTTTTTTTTTACTTAATGACACACCTAGATTAATTAGGGCTAGATTATCTAAATGTATTTCACCAAAACTACTGAGATGACAAAAATTTTTTAGCACTCATTAATACAATGTATTATGATGTATTATATATGTCAACATACTACAAGCATTTTAGGTAAATACAAACCACATTAGATGTAGTATCAGATGTCAAAAGTATTTCTGATGTTTCAGAGGGAAATCTGAGATTTAAATAAACATCTGGAGCCAACATTTGAGGAACACTCAAATATTCTTGTACTAGAGTGAATTAAGAAAATAAGAATTAATCCAAAAGAAGTAAAAGTTTCAGAAAGCAGATCTAAAATATGAAAATTCTGACGTGGCAAGCAACTCAGAAACATATATTTTCAAAAACGTGAAAAAGGACAAGTGGTTGAAATACAAGTAAAATTCAATTCCAAAGTAATTTCTGTGGAATAATATAATCTCTAATAATATCTTTTTAAATGAGATTGAATTAAAAAAAATTCCTCTTCACAACTTAAAGACTCCAAGGAACTGAAAAAAGCATCAATAATGTAAAATAGAACTTCAAAAATGTTAACGAAAAGTATCTTTTTAAAATGTTATCTACTTTTTACCCACAAGTAAAATGATCATAAAATGTCTGCCTCTTAAAACACAGTCTCCACATACCGTATGTACAACATGTGGTTGCCAGACATATCTGCTATTGACTTAATGTTCCAATTTCATTTACTGGGAATCTAGTTTTTAGTAAGACATCATTGTCATTTTGAACACTTTCCACTTGAATCCTCTGAACATTGTACCATTTATAAACTATATTAATATGATACACAAATCAGCTAAAAATTAAAAGAAAAAAAACTCACTGATGTTGAATCTGTGTGCATGAAACCAATTTAGCTATTTTTTAATTAGTAAACTTATTTTGTTATTAAATTGACAGACTTTTTAATGTAATATGCACTAATCAAAAGGAAAAAAACAACTATACCCTCATGTGACAGAAATGATTTGTTGAGTTTCATAATATTAAAAATGATTTTTAAGTTAGCTCCCAAGACTGGCTAACAAGACAAAACAGGAAAATGATAAATGTTGGAGAAGATGTGGGAAAACTGGAACACTAATGCATTGTTGGTGGAGCTGTGAGCTGATCCAACCATTCCAGAAAGCAATTTGGAACTACGCCCAAAGGGCTATAAAAATGTGCACACTCTTTGATGCTAAGTGAAAGGAGCAGAACCAGGAGAACATTATACACAGTAACAGCCACAGTGTGCAAGGACTGTTTTTTTTTCCCAAGTTTTCCAAATTTTAAAATTTGTTTTCAGTTTTCAACAATCACTTCCATAAGTTCCACATTTTCTCCCCCTTCCTTACCCTCCCTCCCCAAGACGGCATGCAATCTTATATGGGTTCTATACATGCATTCCTATTAAACACATTTTCCCATTGGTCATGTTGCATAGAAGAATCTAAACGCATGGCAGATACCATGAGGAAAACAAAACAAAACATAGCAAAAGAGAAAATATTTTGCTTCATTCTGGTTCTGACTCCATAGTTCTTTCTCTGGATATGGATGGCGTTGTGCATCATGAGTCCTTTGGAAATGTTTAGGTCCTTGCATTGCTATGAAGGGCTAAGTCTATCAAAAACAGTCCTCACACACCGTGGCTGTTACTGTGTACAATGTTCTCCTGTTCTGTTCACTTCACTCGGCATCAGCTCATATGTCTTTCCAGATTTTTCTGAAATCTTCCTGTTCATCATTTCTTATAGCACAAGAGTATCACATTACATTCATACACTACAACTTGTTCAGCCATTCCCCAATTGACGGGCATCCTCTGAATTTCCAGTTTTTGGCCACCACAAAAAGAGCTGCTGTACATATTTTTGTACATGTGGGTCCTTTTCATTTTTATGATCTCTCTGGGAGACAGCCCTAGAAGCGGTATTGCGGGGTCAAAGGGTATGCACATTTCATAACCCTTTGGGCATAGTTCCAATGGCTCTCAGAATGGCTGGATCAGTTCACAGGCAAGGACTGTTTTTGCCTCATGATGCAAAATGCCATCTACATCCAGAGAAAGAATTATAGGGTCAGAGCATAGAATGAAGCAGGCTATTTTGTCCTTTGTTATGTTATGCTTTGTTTCTCCCATTCGTTTTAATTCTTCTATGAAACATGAATAACGTCAAAATGTGATTATTTAAGAACATACTGTAGAACCCATATAAGATTACATGCCATCTTGGGGACGGAGGGTGAGGAAGGGGGAGAAAACTTAGAACTCATGGATTTGATTCTCGAAAACTGAAAATAAATAAATAAACTTGGGGAAACAGCAACAAAAATCAAATGCATCCTCCCAATACAATTCTGAAGGGCAAGAAATGCCCCACTTTTTGGTGCTCCCAGCAACTACCAGCCTTTTCAAAGTTATGAAAGGTCTTTTGAATTAGAAGTATATTTTTAAAAAATATAAATTTCAAATTTTAAATATGAGCACCTCAGATACATTACTTATATATTGGAACAATTTACAGTAACAAAAAGAATTTCCTGGAAATTAGTCTGGGCATTTAATGAACTTCTGATAGTTTCTTTGCACACAAACTCCATCATCAAGAGTTAACCGACTGGGACCTGGGCTGAAATCCAACCAGGTTTACTAGCAACCACTTTCTGCCTCAGTTTCCCATCTGTGAAATGGGGATAATGACAGCAATCTATCTGCCAGGGTTATTGTGAGGATAAAATGAGATATTTAGAAAGTACTCTGCAACTCTCAAGGTGGTATATAAATGCCTGTATTATTATCATATAATCATTTATAGATACTTCTTCTATGCTATCTGTGGCCTCAGTACTCTTAATGACTACCAAACAAACTTTCCATATTAATAAAATTGGGGCAGAGAATCCAACACAAAAAACATAATCT
Organism: Bettongia penicillata ogilbyi; assembly: GCA_023548195.1. Lineage (NCBI taxonomy): Eukaryota > Metazoa > Chordata > Mammalia > Diprotodontia > Potoroidae > Bettongia > Bettongia penicillata. The sequence goes on from JAJHZJ010000221.1 coordinate 2,179,852, forward strand.
ATGTTTGGCATGGGATACACTATAGAATGCATGAAAACAGATTTCTATTACGTTTTACCTAAGTTTATGCTAAATTGTGTTTACAATAATGTACGAAACAGCTGGCTCACGGAGAAAAGAGAAGAAGCTAATCTGGAACCAAAAACTGGTCACAGATAATCTGCACCAGGATAATTAAGAAGCTCTTTTAAAGCCACCTTAAAAATGCCTAAATAAATGCCTTACACTTACCCTTTACAGAGGTGTTAAAAAAAGAAGTATTTTAGCAGCATAAACATAGTAAGTACCAATAAAATTCATTTACAGAGTCCTTTCAGATGTACAAAGGACTTTCCTTATAGCAACTTATGAAATAGATAGTGCAGGTATTACTATTTGCTTCTTAGAGATCAGAAAACTAAGGTTTTAGGGAGCTAAAGGGACTTAAAGTCAAAGAAGCAAGTGAAGTTTGGGAGCTGGGATTCAAAGCCAGGCATTCCAACTCCAAATCCAGATGTCTTTCAGCCACCCTGGGCAACCCCAAAACAAGCATGTAAAGGGCCAGGGTGGGCTTTTACCTGGGTCTGTGTTTGTACTTGCATCTTGATTTTCTACCACCTTCTTTTTTATAGAAGCCATATAATGTAATCCAGCTGAAGTAGTGATGTCCTCTTCTAGTGATTCTTAAATACAAGAAAAAACCCAAGTGAACTACAATCAATGAGCCAACTTATTCAGTGCTTACTATGTTCACAGAACAAGGAGAAGTCTCGGGGGGAAACAAGGACTTGGCACTCAAGGCATGGTAATCAAGTCTGGAAACAAGGACAGGAAACAGCCAGTAAACAGAACAAGAAAGCAGATAATAGATAATTCTACATGACATTGTTTAGCAGCTCAGAGAAGACCAAACTGGTGAGGGCAGAGAGGGCCAAGAAAGACTTGATGGGCAAAGTGGGAAAAAGATATGTGAGCTGGGCCACGAAGGATGGGAAAGTTTGGACAGGAAACCGAGGGAATATTTCAGATAACTGAACAACCAAAAGCCACAGAGGCATGGACTGGTATGGTCTGTCTCAACCTTCATGCAGTCAGGGCTAGATTTAGGGGTCACAGAAAATCAAGCCAAAGGACTGAAGGTTTCTAGCTCAGATAACGAACTTAGTAGCAAGTTGGGGGAGAATTTGGAATAATATAAGCACCTTAACATGTACATGTTCAGTAAGGAACTGCAGGCAAAAGGCTAGAGCTGTGATAAACAGACAGAATGGGGGACACAGACTTAGGAGTCACCGGAGACATACTGAAGCCACCAAGAACAGATAAGCTTCTTCAGACAATAACACATTTAGAGGAGAAGACCAAGCTGTCTTAGGATACGCCTACAGTTAGGCAGCATCTTGAACCAACTTTCTGAGTGTAGACAGCATGTGCTCTTTTCTGAACCAAGTCCTGTATTGTAACCTGTACAGAACCTTTACAAATCTGCTTATCAGAATATTTATTAGCGTGTGTGAGATCCTGCCCACTTACCCACGTCATTTCCTTCAGTCCTCAAATACCACAGACTGATGATAGTTTTCTAGGGGAGACCTTCACTGGATGTAAGCATATTTACATATGTGAAAATTTATCTTCTCATTACAGGTGGTAATATGAAAAATCTAATTAATCTACTCATCCCTCAAAAAGCGTATCTGATCTCTAAGTTAGATATAACTTCTTTGTAAATTACAAGATACGTACCCGAAGGAATTACAAAACAAGCAGGAGGCTGAGGAACCGGCTGCTCTTGCTGGTCCTAAATAAATCCCAAAATAAACGTTTGGTTAGTATAAAATGTGGCTTATTATCTTTGGTATTTAACATTATTTAGGTATCATACTGCATAACGTTATTATCCATTTCCATGAAATTTGTTACCCAGACAGTAAAATGTGGCATTTTCAATTCACTATAAAGTCAGTAGTTGGTACATATATTTTAGGAAGAATTTAGGGTTAGAGATATTTTCAAGTGGTATATTTTGCTTATGTCCATATTATACACAGACCATGTTTAAAATGAACATCAGAAATCCTGAGACTATTCTCTTGTAAATCCCTTCTGTTCAGCTTTAAAAAAAGATATTTCTAGGCAATATCCATTTTATAACATGAGCCTTACCATACTAATGTACTGCAGAGTTTGCCCATTTATAATGTTTAGAAATGTGTAAGATTAATGCACATAATAAAAAACAGGGTTTCTTGCACATGTGAGATAACAAAGTCTGACAGGGGCTTACCTCTGCCTCCCGTTCCACAAGCGCTTCTAGATCATCTGGATTAATGACGGAAGCCTCTGCTCGGAACGTCACACACTTTTTCTCTTGTTTCTCTGCGCTCTTTTCTTGAAGGTCTTTCTTAGCCCGTCTTCTTTCTCTGTTATAAAAAGTTATAAAATTTAAATTAATTAAAAGAAACAAGAAACTGGCAAATGAACACTTAAGGACATCCGAGGAAAAATGTAATTAGTCACATAGTCTTATGTCTATGCAGTGCTTTACAGTTTACAAAACATTTTTTCTCTTCTTTTACAAACTTTATAAACTTGTCAAACAACTACAAATGAGGACATTTCCATGTAAAAGAAACTGAATTCAAACACATTAAATTTAACAGCAGTGCCAGCGCCACCCAACTCATCTGTCTCTGCACCCTTCTGAACTGTCCTCTCCTGGACACTGTTACATTTCACACAGGAAAGAGGCTGCACAAGCTGACCCGAGCACCACCTGGGTAAAGATGATAATCAGCAACCTGGTTATGACGAAACCACCAAGCTGAGGGCCCAAGACACAATTCCAGGGGGCTGACACCCCCATCACTAGGAGTGACCCAGATGAAGATCCTGCCCAGGCTACCTAAGAACAGGAGGTCTCCAGCTTCTCTTCTGAGCCCTAGTCTAGCTAATTACCCACTAAGTATTTTGATCTGGCTGTCCTAGGGGCAGCTGAAACTTAACACACATCAGTTCATTATCTTTTTCCAAAATCCACATCCCTCTTCCAAACTTGCCTATTTCTGTTACAGACATTAATATCCTTCTAGTCACCCATGCACACAACTTCATGGGGTAATCTTAACTTCTCACTCTCCATCTACTTAATCATTGCCAAGTCTTATTATTTCTATATCCACTAACATCCCTTGAATTTCTCCTTTCCTGTCCACTGACACAGCCACCATCTCTACCCAGTTCAGGACCTCAGCATTCTCCAGCTTTTGCAAGTGCATTCCATATATTTCCCTGCATCAAGTCTCCATTCCAACTCATCTTTTGTTTAGCTGCCAAAGATTTTCCTAAAATGAAATTTTAAAATGAAACACCAGTTGAGAAGGTGTAGAAAGGAAAAAAAGCCGAGATCAGAGCTCTGAGGTGAACTCAAAGATAAAGGGGCTGGTCCGTGTGCTCCTGTAGCTCTGTGGCTCGGTGGCTGTCTCATTCTAGACTTCCCTCAGACCCTGAAGCCTCCTCCCCTAGGAACGTCCATCCACCTTGGCAGCACTCCCACCATGAAGCAGCATTCCACTATGCCAAACCCTTTTCTGACTGGTGAGTTTCTCCCATGGGCCTCTCTTTCGGGGAAGTTTTGAGGCCAGTGAACTTTCATTCCTCTCCTGGTTCTGTTTAATTCCGGATTTCAATGTCAAGCCCCTGCACAGGCATCTTCCTCCCATCCCAAACTCCTGTTTTTAGCTCCCTTTTGTGTGTTGTCTTCCCCCATCAGAATTTAGTTCCATAAAGGCAAGGACTGTCTTTCTTTGGCTTTTATTTGTATCCCCACATGGTCCAGTGCCTGGGCACAGAGTAAACGCTTGATAATGTTTGGTGCCTACCTGCGTGCCTTTCTCAATAATTCCAGCAGCTCCCTATTAGCTGAGGGGATGCCCACCAACTGGGTGAACAAGCTGCAGGATATGATGGTGATGGAATACCATTGCACCATGACAAATGACAAACAGGATGGTTTCAGACAAAATCTGGGAAGTCTTATGTGAACTGAGGCAAAGTGAAGTGGGCAGAACCAGGAGAACCCTGGACACGGTAACAGCAATATTCTAATGATGAACAGCTATGAAAGACTTAGCTACTCTGATCTATCAGGACCATATACAAAATGACTCCATAATGAAAAATGCCATCCATCTCTAGTGATAGAACTGAACTCTGAGTAGAGATTGCTGCATGTTTTTTTACTTCATTTTTCTTGGTTTTTGTGTGTTTTCTTTTGCAACATGAGGAAATATAGTTTGCAAGACTTCCCTTGTATATACATTTATAATTTATATTATACTGCTTGCCTTCTCAAGGGGTGAGGGAAGGTAGGGAGGAAAGGAAAGAATATGAAATTTGACAATTTAAAAAATGAATATCAAAATTTTTAAATGGAATTGGGAAATATTTAAGGAAATAAATAAAAATTGTAAAAAAAAAAAATACAGATTACCTTAATTTAATCCTACCTACTGACAGAGAAATAAAAGGATGAAACAAATGCACTTTTATTTTTCATGAGTGAAATACATGATCCCTTAATCTTACGGAATATATTGAAATGTCTGAATTAAATTAATGAGATCACATTTTGGAAGGCAACTTTAAAAATAGGAAGATGTGGGGGGAGCCAAGATGGCAGAGTAACAGCACACACTTTCTAGAGTGTTGCCCCCAAGCCCAGCCAAACACCTGTAAAAAAGGGCTTGAAACAAATTCTGGAGCTTCAAAACCCACAGAAGGACAAAGTGAAGCAAATCTCCAACCCAAGACAGCTGGAAGGCCACTAGTAAGTGTCTATCACTCCATGCCTGGGGCAGGACACCGTCCAGCCTGGGCCCCAATGGCACAGTCAGGACCTGAGCAGGCCTTGGGAGACTGAATCTCTCAAAGCTTCCAGTTTCCAGACTTCAGGACCCCAAAACACCAAGGACAAATGGGAAGGTCAGTGGGAAAAGACTGTGGGACCAGTGTGGGAGAGTGGAGTGGTCCGGCTGGAGCCGCAGGGCAGCAGAGGGGAAAGGAGGCGAGGAACCTGCAGGAGCCACAGCTGCAGGGGCAGAGGCAGCAAATACTTCTGGAGCTCAAGGCTCACAGATTGCAGGGCAATCCAGCGGCTGACAGTACACCTCCCACCCACACTGGAAGCAGAGATCTACTTTGACAAAGAGCTCAAAAGTCAAGTAAATGGCTGGGGAAATGAACAAAAACTGGAAAAAGAATCAGACAACAGAATCTTACTTTTGGTGGCAAGGAAGACTAAAGCATGCAAACAAATGACAACCAAGTCAAAGCTCCTCCATCCAAAGCCTCCAAGAAAAATAGTAGGCACTCAAATGTTTGCTGAATGAATGAATGAACGCTTCAACAAACAAAGACCAGGAAATAAGGATATTTGTATTTATGGAACTTTGCCTGCTAAAAGTTCTTTCATTATCCAGGTAGGAAGGACCCAGCTCCTTGACTCTAAAGACTTGAAATATGAATATTTGTGCTGTGAGATGGTTGTCGTGTAATCTTGCTAAGAGCCTGGCTCCACAGTTGAAATAAAGGAAGTGCTACAGATAACGCCAAGTCCTCTGGTTTGTTCAGACATAGGATTATTTCCATAGCTATCAGGAACTGTTGGTAATTGATGTGGTAGCCTCTTATTTGTGTCTCTTTAGGAATAAAATTTATTATCACTGGACTTTGGGTTGTACAGGTATTGGGAGGCTTATTCATCCCGCACACATTTATTAAGCATCTCTTCTGTGCAGCGCCCTGAACTGGGGGATACACATCAATCTATAGGACACAGAGTCCATTCTTAACAAGGTTTGCTAAAGAGGACAATGAAGTACATGCAGAGGACAGGGAGATGTAAAGGAAGGCTTCCTGGAAGAGATGGTACCTGAGCTGGGCCCTTGAAGGATAAGAGAGGGTCAGGGAGAATGGAGTTCATTTCAGATGTAGGAGTGGTATGAGCAAAGCCACAGAGATGAAAGAGGACAGAATGGTAACAGGACCCACTAGGTAGTACACTGGGGCCCTGAATGCTTGTATCAAGAGGGTGGCGGTAGTGGGGCAGTTATTTGTTTTAAGGAAAGGAGAACCAGTGGTTTGACTTATGTGCAAAGTTATATCCAGTTACTCTTTCAGGGGTGTGTTGAATTCCTCCCCATCCTGAGGGAAATGCAATGTGCTGTAATAAGGAGATAGGAAATAGTCTGTGCAGAGACACAGGAAATAGTCTATGCAGAGGCATAGGGTGGATGGAGAGTATGGATGGGCTGAGTCTTTGTGTTGCTAGGGCCCAGCAGTGTCTTGGCACCAGGTGGGTACTAAATAAAGGATTGTTAAAGGAAGGAGAGAAGAGGAAAAGTAGTGCAGCATGTCACCTCTCTGAAAAAGAAAATTGGTCCTAGCTGATAGAAACTTTCAGTGATTTATCCACCATAGTTTTTGAGAGATGGTGCTAGCATAAAGAAGCCAAGTATTGAGTTGGGACACTTGTTTTCAGTCCTCCAAGCAGCTCCACATCTTAGCACAGGGCAGCTAAGTGGTACAGTGGACAGAGCACCAGTGCAGGAGTTAGGAGGATCTGAGTTCAAATCTCACCTCAGACACTTGACACTCACTAGTTGTATGACCTTGGCAAGTCACTTAACCCCAATCGTCTCATCCTGAGTCATCTCCGGTTATCCTGATGAATATCTGGTCACTGGATTCAGATGACTCTGAAGGAGAAGTGAGGCTGGTGACCTGCACAGCCCTCCCTCCCTCAAAACAAAGTCAAGTGCAAGTCATGTCATCATTTCTCTGATGGCATGGTCTCCTTTGGCAATGAAGGATGAACACACACCAAGAAAAATATGAATTGGTCTCAGGCCATGGAAGAGCTCAAAAAGGATTCTGAAAATCAAGTAAGGGAAGTAGAGCAAAAATTGGGAACAGAAATGAGAATGATGCAAGAAAATTATGAAAAACAAGTCAACTGCATGCTAAAGGAGACCCCAAAAAATGCTGAAGAAAATAACACTATAAAAAATAGACTAACCCAAATGACAGAAGAGATCCAAAAAGTCAATGAGGAAAAGAATGCTCTAATGCTCTTGGAAAAGGAGGTCCAAAAGCTCACTGAATAAAATAATTCCTTATAGAATGGAGCAAATGGAAGCTAATGAACTTTATGAAAAATCAAGAAATTATAAAACAAAACTAAAGGAATAAAAAAAAGCAGACAATGTGAAATATCTTACTGGAAAAACAACTGCACTGGAAAATAGATCCAGGAGAGACAATTTAAAAATTATAGGACTACTTGAAAGCCATGATAAAAAAAGAGCCTAGACATCATCTTTCAACAAATTATCAAGGAAAACTACTCTGATATTCTAGAACCAGAGGGTAAAATAAATGTTGAGAGAATCCACTGATTGCCTCCTAAAAGAGATCCCAAAAATAACACTCCTAGAAATATTGTAGCCAAATTCCAGAGCTTCCAGGTAAAGGAGAAAATATTTCAATCTGCCAGAGAGAAGCAATTTGAGTATTGTGGAAATACAATCAGGATAACACAGGATCTATCAGCTTCTACATTAAGGGATCAGAGGGCTTGGAATATGATATTCCAGTAGTCAAAGGAACTAGGATTAAAGCCAAGAATCACCTACCCAGCAAAACTGAGTGTAATACTTCAGGGGGGGAAGTGGTCATTCAATGAAATAGAAGACTTTCAAGCATTCTTGATGAAAAGATCAGAGAAAATTTAAATACAAGAATGAAGAGAAGCATGAAAAGGTAACCAGGAAAGAGAAATCATAAGGGACTTACTAAAGTTGAACCATTTACATTCCTACATGGAAAGTTAATATTTATAACTCTTGAGACTTTTCTCAGTACTTGAGTAGTTGTAGGGATTATATACATATAGACAGAGGGCATAGGGTGAGTTGAATAGGAAGGGAAGACAAAATTAAGGAGTGAGAGAGGAATACATTGGGACAAGAAAGGGAAAAATAGAATGGGGCAGATTATGTCTCACATAAAAGAGGCTAGAAAAAGCTTTTGCAATGAAAGGGAAGAGGTGAAGTGAGAGAAAAAGTGAACCTTACTCTCATCACATTTGGCCTAAGGAGGGAATAACATACACATTCAATTTGCAATGAAACTCTATCTTACACTACAGGAAAGTAGGGGAGAAGGGGATAAGTGGAGTATGGGGGGGGGATGTTAGAAGGGAGGGCAAATGGGAGGAGGGAGTAATTAGAAGCAAATATTTTTGAGGAGGGATAAGATCAAAAGAGAGAACAGAATAAATGAAGGGCAGGATAGGATAGAGGGAAATATAGTTAATCTTCCACAACATGACTTTTATGGAAGTCTTTTGCATAATTACACATGTATAACATATATTGAATTGCTTGCTTTCTCAATGGGGATGGGTGGGGAGGAAGAAAGGGAGAGAAATTGATACTCAAAGTTTTAAAAACGAATGTTAAAAATTGTTTTTACATGCAACTGGGAAATAAGATATATAGGCAGTGGGCTATAGAAATCTATCTTGCCCTCCAAGAAAATAAAGGGAATGGGGTTAAGAGAAGGGAGGGGTGTGATAAAAGGGAGGGCAGACTGGGGGAAGGGGTAATCAGAATGCACATTGTCCTGGGGTGGGGGGAGGGGAGAGATGGGGAGAAAGTTTGGAACTCAAAATCTTGTGGAAATGAATGTTGAAAACTAAAAATAAATAAATAAATTAAATTTTTTTAAAAAATAAAAATAGGAAGAAGCTATGGAGTAAAGCATCAGAAGGAGAGTTAACAGACGTGATTTCATTCCTAGCTCTATGAATTAACTAGAGTTTCAGAATACTGTAGCAGTAACTCTTGCACTAAGTGGAACATAATAGCAACTCAAAGGTAAACAGTACTTTAAGCTTTACAAAGCACTTTTCTAACAACAAACCATGATGTAGGTAGTATATTATTTTATACTCTCTTTATGGATGAGGAAACTGGCTAGGAGAGGTTAAATGAGTTTCCTAGGGCCAAACAAATATTCAGTGTTAGAGGCAGATATTTGGATCCCAGATTGGTGCCTCTCACTACCACAGCACGCAGCCTCCCCAAATAGTATTTTACAACCATTCTTCCATTTGATCCTAATAACCACCTCAGGATGTCAGCAGTGTACTCTGAGTCATACGTGATAGGTAAAGAAATTGAGGCTCAAGGAGGTAAATGACAGGTAAGGACACAAAACTATTAAGTGGCAGAGCTAGGACTCCCAAGTTTAAGTCCTACCATAATGGACTTTAAAATTTATTTCAATTCTAAGATTCCATATGTATGATTAAAATTAATAATGAATTTTCTAGCTTATTTTCATAAAACCTTATTTTAAAACTTACCTCTTTTTATTTTCTTTTTGCGGATCTATTTTGGCCTGTAAAAGGTGGATGTTCCCAGTTTTCCCATGCTCAAATAAATTAAGGCACTGCTTCTGCTGGCTTTGTTTAAATGCAATGAGATTTTCAAGTGGAATGAACTTTGGTTTCTGGTACTATAAAAGAGAGAAAAAATTATGCAGTTCAAAGTAAAGTAATAAAACAAAACCCAACCCCAATTAAAACACTGTGATGAGAAAAAGAATGAGTTCTAATTAAATAAAAATTCACAAGCAAGAAGCTGCTGAGATGATTTGGCATTTAAACAACAGATCTAGATTTGTAGGAGCACTAGAGCCACAGAGGAGTTCTCATCTATTGAACTAAGCCAGTAAGCAGGAGGGGAGCAGGGTAAACACTGGACTGTCCAGTCTGCTCAGCTGCAATCGTTAGGAGGAAAGGAGCTGCCAGCTCCTCAGAGAGACCAGCCCAGGTCACGTGGCATGGCCAAAGCCCCTGATCTGGGACTTCCGACAGCGAGGGAGATGCACCTACCACTCCCTCTCCTGGCCACCTTCCAGAATAGCTGATGGAAGAACAAAATTGATGAATACAAGCAAAAACAAAGGTTCAAAATTCTGCAGCAATTCTACAGCCCCATGTATCAAAAGCTTTACTTGGCTCCTTCTCTTACTATCTCCTCAAACAAAATTATCCCAAAACAGTTCTATGGTGTAATCTCAGAGATAAAAGGATCAGATACCAGCATTATGAACTGGTTGCTTCACCACTACTTAAATATTCTGGATAACTACAGCCAAGCAGAAATGCCCAATACAACTCATTCTTGCTCTCAGATCTTAGCAAGAAGCAAGGTAGCTTTCCCTATTACTTGACTACATGAAATCTTTTAAATATCTTATCTATAGAGAACTGAAGAAGTCTGAGTGAAACATAATTTTTTTCACTTTACTTTTTTACTTTTCTGCAACATTAACTAATATTGAAATGTTTTGCATGATTTCATATGTCTAACCAGTATCATATTGCTTGTCCTCTCAATAGATGACAGAGGGGCAAGAGAGAAGGAAAGAATTTGCAACTCAAAATTTAAAAAAAATAAAGTAAAAACAAATAAATAATTTTAAAAATCTAATCCATAGTATTTAATGCTAAGGAGGACTTTCAGAATCCTCTAGTCCAAACTTCTTATTTTACAGATGAGGAAATTGAGGCTTCCAGGTATAATGTGATGTGGTCTTCACATTATATCTAGGATCTAAATCCAAAGCCTCTGTCTCCAAATCCAGTGCTCCTTCCACTATTACATGGCCTCTCACATTATTAGTTTAAATGTATTAGGTGGTGGTATCTTTTCTATAAGAAATCATTTTATTAAAATAGAAAGTTAAAAAATATTTTCTCTGAACGAATCATACATTTGTACTGCTCTGCTAATAAATTAAACTGTTAAGATCCATTACCTTGCGTTCCGGGGATAAGCAAGCATGAAGTAATTTTATGCTTGGGTACAAGATTTCTTTTGAATCTCTTTCTTTTTCTTCAGATCTGCTAGGAATTAAGGGAGTAGAAACTGATGCTCTCAAAGCTGGTGAAAACCTAGTAGGTGGATTAAGTTGCAGGTGTAATAAAGGAACACCAAGAAAATTCTGATTAGGTATCTCAGAGGGCTCTGGTTTCACATCAAATAATTTTTCTTGCTTTTTCACTCGAGAGTCATATTGAGGTGTCAAGGTTTCTTGTTCAACATACTGATCTAAGTTGAGATGCTTAGGGGTTTCCATAGCTCTTACTTCTGCCCATCTCTTTTGCTCAAGGGCTTTCTGCACAGTCTGCACATCATACTGGCTCAAATTCAAATGGGATGTTGGAGTGATGCTCTGTGCTGATGAAGGAAGTTTTTTTCCAGAACTGGATGAACCCCAGGCTTCTTTTGGTTCTGGAGGGGGTCTGACTGTAACTTGTGGAGTTCTTACTGGATGGACAGAGAGGGGTTGGAATTCATGCTTCATTTGAATCTTAAGCAAAGGAAAACCACTGGCAGGATTTAAAGTTTTTGCAGCTGGAATAAGTACAGGGCTCTTGTGAATGGAGGGTGTAGTGGACAACAAATGGAAGTGACTGCTTGCAGCAAAAGTTGGAGAACCTGGAGTGGTGGACAAGCCTGGAGATTTTGGAGTTACTTTTCCATTATTAGACTGGCCATCTAAGTGACCTGAAGGAACGCATAAGGATGGAATATTCTGAAAGAGAAAAAAAGAGTTTATATTTGGAGAAAACATTTCAGAATTCATTAATTTAAATATGGTATGTATGGTGATTTTTTTAGTGGAGGAAACATTAAGTACATTTAATCAAATAACCAAACAAATCCTTTATGTTCTGCATTATGGAGGGTACCTGATTATTTCCAACTTTGCTCCGGTCAGGCTGGACAATTCCTTCATGATGAGGCTTGCTCTTTTCAAACTGTCTGGAACTGTCTCCAATGGATCCAGGCAGGAAATCTTTCTTAAGATGCATACGTGCGGGCTCAACATCTCCACTGCCTCTTGTGGGGCCTGAAATCTGGCTCTCCTCCAAACACACACTTTGAGTCTGCTGTGCAGAGTGCACGTTGGGAAGGTTGGCGAACGAGGACCCTACTATCTGCATTAGGCTCATGAAGTTGATCTGCTGCAACTAGGATACGGTAAAAAAAACCCAAAAAACAAACTTTAATTATTTAAAAGTAAATCTAAGTAAAAGGAAGAGTCACAATCCCTTAGATGAGTCACTAGCCTGAGTCATATCTTTGCTTCTTTTTGAGTCAATCAGTCAATAAATACTACATTAGGTGCTAGGTAAGGAAAAAACCTTACCCTCACAAAGTTTACAGGATAGCTAGAAATATAAGCATCTCTAAGAAACAAAAAAGATTTAAGAATATCCATAAAATAACATCCTCTAAGTCGCACCATGATGGCAAAGAGATGACCCTGGGTCTTAAAGACTATGCTACCAGAGAAAAGTTTCACGTACAGACCTTGTACTGGAGCTGCATGTTTATCATCAGAGAACTAGATGACAGTCTGGGCAAGGTCAAAAAAGTTCATGAAAAGACTCGTCACAAAACAATGAATTTTTCTGCCACAACAACTCTCAAAGATCACCCTATCAAAATGCAAAAAAACTACCTTGCATTGGTAGAGTCTACATGCACAAAAAGACAAAATCGTTGATCCTTAAAATACTGAAGTATAATAAAATAGCATACAAAAGCACTACAGAATGGAATAGAATGAAGAGATAACAGAATGAGTTGAAGTTCATTAGAAAATGATTTAAGGGAAAATGACAAAAGATGAGAAGAATCAATGTTGGATGAGTTGTGGGAAGACATTTCCAGTAACGTCAGGGGTAATGTAAGGATGTCCTTTATCACCACTGCTATTCAACACTGTCCTAGAAAGTTAGCTCTAGCAATAAGAGAAGAAAAAGAAAGAGAAGGAATTAGAATAGGCAACGAAGAAGCAAAACTCTTCGTCTTTGCAGATGATGTGATGGTACACTTAGGGAATCCTAGAGAATCAACTAAAAAACCAGGTGAAATAATTAAAAATTTTATCAGAGTTGTAGAGTATAAAATAAACCCACATAACAGTCAACATTTTTACATATTACCAATACAATCCAGTAGCAAAAGACAGAAAAAGAAATTCCATTTAAAATAACTGTAGACAACATGAAATACTTTGGAGTCTACCTGCCAAGGCAAACCCAGGAGCTACATGAACACAATTACAAAACATTTTTCACACAAATAAAATCAGATCCAAACAACTTGAAAAACAGCAATTGCTTATGGGTCATCTGAGTTAACACACTAAAAATGACATTTCTGCCTAGACTAATTGACTTATTCAGGGCCAGGCCATTCAAACTACCAAAAAACTATGTTATAGAACTTGAAAAAAAATCACAAAATACATCTGAAGAACAAAAGGTCAAGAACGTCTAGGGAATTAATGAAAACAAAGATGTGAAGGAAAGCGGCCCAGCCATGCCGGAGCTCAAATTAAATTAATAAAGCAGTCATCAAAGCTGTCTGACGCTGGCCAAGAAATGGAATGGCGGGTTAGCAGAAAACATCAGCTGCACAAGACTAGTCACGGAAGACTGCAACAATCTAGGGTTTGATAAACCCAAAGATTCTAGCTTTGGGGACAAGAACTCCCTATGTTGACAAAAACTGCCAGGAAAAGTGGGAAACGGCATGGCAGGAAATGTGTACAGATGGACATTTCACACTGTCTACCAAGATAAAGTCAGAATGAGGACGTGTTTGAGACATAAAGGGTGATACTGTAAGCAAATCAGGAGAGCTAGGAATGCTTAACAAAAGAAGAATTTAGGACCAAACAGCAGATACAGGGAACTACAAAATGTAAAATGATCATTTTTATTGATATATAAATAAAAAAGTTTTTGCACAAACAAAACCAATGCAACCAAAATTAGAAGGAAAACAGAAAGCTGGAAAACACTCTTTACAAGTGTCTCTGATTAGGCTCATTTCCAAAATACAAAGAGAGCTAAGTCAAATTTATAAGAACCAAAGTCATTCCACAATTGATAAATGATCAAAGGATAGAAACAAGAAGTTTTTCAGATGACAAAAGCAAAGCTATCTATAATCATAAGAAAAAAATGCTCTAAATCAGAGCTTCTTAAACTTTTTCCACTTGCAACCCTTTTAGTGCTTCTTAAACTATGGATCAAGACCCCATACGGGGTCACGTAACTGGCAACAGTAAAAGGTTTCTGAATGAGCGCCTAAAAATGAATTCACAGTCAAACAGAAAAATTTGGCAACAGTAAAAGGTTTCTGAATGAGCGCCTAAAAATGAATTCAAAGTCAAACAAATAATGAAATCCGGGGTGTTTCTAGCAGCGCCTGCCCATGCTGCATTGAGTGACTCCACCACAGCCTTAGTTCCGAACACAGCATTGACGATTAAAAAATCAAAATGTTGATCAACTCTGAAAAATGCTGAAGATGCTGTGTCCTATGGTATCAAATATCCCACCAAGATTTAATTCTTTATGTAAATATAAACAAGCACATTCACCTCATTAGTATGCAAATCTGCTTTCACCTTTAATAAGATGTAAAATTATATGTATACCAAAGAATTGTTTTAAAATAAATTTTTTTATGATTTCTTATCAGTAAATGTTTGATTTGTATACCTATTTTATATACCTGGGGATGTGCAGAAAATTCCTTGGGCAAAAAGCAGTTGTGAGAGACAAAAGTTTAAGAAGCCCTGCTTCTAAATCACAATTGATTAGAGAAAATGCAGATTAAAACAACTCTGAGGGAATGCCTCAAACTTATCAGATTGGCTAATATGACAGAAAGGGAAAATGATAAATGTTGGAGGGCATACAGGAAAACTGGGAAACTAAAAATACACTGTGTGTGGAGGTGTGAACTCATCCAAGTATTCTGGAGAGCCATCTGAAACTATGTTCAAAGAACAATCAAACTGTGTCTATCTTCTGATCCAGAGACATCACTACTAGGTCTGTATTCCAAAAAGATTTTTTATAAAGGCAGGAGGAGAGAGGGGGAAAGAACCTATTTGTACAAAAACATTTAGAGTAGCTCCTCTTGTGGTGGCAAAGAATTGGAAATTGAGGAGATGCCCATCAAGTAGGCAATTCCTGAACAAGCTGTAGTAAATGGTAAATGACTGTGATACAATACTATTGTGCTATAAGAAATAATGAGCAGTCTGCTTTCAGAAAAACCTGGGAAGACTTAGTGAACTGATGCAAAGTGAAGTGAGCCAAACCTCAACATTGTACCCAGTAACACCAATACTGTACAACGCTCAACTGTGAATGACTTAGCCATTCTCAGTAATACAACGATCCAAGGAAATTCCAGAAGACTTATAATGAAAAATGCTATCCATCTCCAGAAAACTAATGGAGTCTGAATGCAGACTGAAGCATATTTGCTTAGTTTTTATTTTTTGTCTGTTTTTTCTTTTGTAATATGGTTAACGTGGAAATATATTTACCTAACTGCACATGTCTATGTCAAATTGCTTGCCTTCTCAAGAAAGGAGCAAGGGAGAGAGGGAAGGAGAAAACGTGAAACTCAAAAATTTTTTAAACAAATATTAGAAATTTTTATTTACATATAATTGAGAAAAAATGTTTAAAAATTAATTGTCAACTAAATAATCTAATCCTAAGGAATGGATGGGTCACAGAACAAATCAAAGAAACAATCAATAATTTCATTAAAGATAATGATAATGCCAAATCATACCATGTTTGTGGAATTTAGCCAAAGCAGTACTTAGAAGAAAATTTACATTTCTATAATTGTTTACATCAATAAAAGAGAGAAAGAGCAGATCAATAAGGTCACACAAATAAAATAAAAACTAGAAAAATAACAAATTAAAAATTCTCAAATAAATACCAAAATAGAAATCCTGAAAATCAAGAGATTAAAAAAAAACTACTAAAACTATAAAGCTGATAAATAAAACTAGGAACTTGTTTTAGGGAAAACACTAATAAAATAAATATACCATTAGTTAATTTGCTTAAAAAAGAAAACCAAATTACCAATATAAAATAATGAAGGTGGATGCACTACCAATGAAAATGAAATTAAAGCCATTATTAGGAGTTATGTTGCCTAATTATATGCCAATAAATGTAACACTCTAATGAAATAGGTGAATGGATATTTACAAAAATGGAAATTGCCCAATTTAATGGAAGAGCAGATAAAATACATAACTAATGCTATCTTTGTAAAAGAAACTGAATACATCATCAAGGAGCTCCCTAAGAAAAACAACTCTGGGACCAGATGAATTCACAAGTGAATTCTACTAAACATTTAAAGAAAAATAAATTCCAGTACTGTATAAGGGACGTGAAAAATTACATAAAGAGAGAATCCTACCAAATTCCCTCTTCGCCACAATTATGGCTTTGATACCTAAACCAGGGAGAGCCAAAACAGACAAACAAGACTGCAGACCGGTCTCCCTAATGAATATTCATGCAAAATTTTTAAATAAAAGACTAGCAAGAAGAATAAAGAATATATCACAAAAATCATGCACTACGCTCAGGTGGGATTTATACCAGGAATGTAAGGCTAGTTCAACATTAAGAAAGCTATCAGCATAACTCATCATATCAATAAAAAAAGGACAAAAATCATAGGAATATCAATAGATGCAGAAAAGAACTTTTGACAAAATACAATAAATGAAGCTTTTCTTAAAGTAAGTATCTATCTAAAAACAAGAGCAAGCATTATCTGTGATAGGAATAAACTAGAAGCCTTCCTGATAAGATCACTATTATTCAATATTATACTAAAAATGCTCTCTGGCAAAAAGACAAGAAAAAGGAACTGAAAGAATAAGATTAGGCCACAGAGTAAAATGATCACTCTTTGCAGACAATATGACAGACAGTATACTCAGAGAACCCAATAGAATGAACTAAAAATCTAATTCAAACAATTAAACACCTGGAGCAAAGTAGTAGGACATAAAATTAATCCACATAAATCATCAGTATTTCTATATATTGCTAACAAATTCCCACAGAAAGAGATAAAAAGAAAAATTCCATTTAAAATAACTGGAGACAATATAAAATACTTCGGAGTCAACCTACCAAAACAAACTCAAGAATTACATAATACAATTACAAAACATCCTGACACAACTAAAGACAAGATCCAAGTAATGGAGAACTAGTAAGTGCTCATGGGTAGGCTGAGGCAACATAATAAAACATCAATTCTACCTAAGCTGATTTACTTATTTGAAGCCACACCAATCAAACCACCAAAGAATTACTTTAATGAGCTAGAAGAAACAGTAACAAAATTCATCTGCAAGAAAAAAATGCAAGAATATCAAGAGACCAACAAAAACATAGAAAGGAAGGTTATCTCAGTGCCAGATTTCAAACCATATTACAAAGTGACAGTACTGAAACAACCTCATACTAGCTAAGAAATACAGTGGATCAGTGTACTAGAATGACATAAATGATCACAGAAATCCTTGATAAACTCAAGGATCCAAGCTTTTGGGGCAAGAAATCACTATTTGACACAAATTTCTGGGAAAACTGGAAAGAAGTTTGGCAGAAATTAGGCACAGACCTACATCTCACAGAGCATACAAGTTGTGGTCAAAATGGGTCCTGGACTTAGATATAAAAGGCGAAGTATTAATAACTCTATCTTAGAAAAAGAAATTGAATACAAATGAGCACATCATAAGCAAGTAAGAGGAGCGTGGGAAATTTCACCTGTTAGATCTATGGATAAGGGGAAAGTTTATGATCAAACAAGAGATAGAGAAGACCAAAGGAGGAAATGGGACAATTTTGATTACATCAAATTTAAAAGTTTTGGCACAAATAAAACCAACGCAGCCAAAATTAAAAGGAAAGCAGGAACTAGGGGAAGTTTTTTACACTAAGTTTCTCTTACAATGGCCTCATTTTTCAAATATGTATGGAACTGGGTCATGTGTGTGTGTGTGTGTGTGTGTGTGTGTGTGTGTGTGTGTGTGTGTGTGTGTGTGTGTGTGTATAAAATAAGAGCCACTACCCAACTGTTAAATTGTCAAAGAATATGAACAGGCAGTTTTCAGAAGAAGAAATTAAAGTTATCAATATTCATATGAAAACATACTCTAAATCACGAATAATTATAGAAAGGTAAATTAAATGAACTCTGAGGTAACACCTCATACCTACCAGATTGGCTAACATGAGAGAAAAAGAAAAGTACGGATGCCAGAGGGAATGTGGAAAAATGGTTACACTAATGTGCTGGTGGTAGAGTTGGGAACTGGTCCAGCCATTCTGGAGAGCAATTTGGAACCAAAGGGCTATAAAACTGTGCATACCCTTTGACTCAGCAATAGCACTATCCCAAAGAGACCAAAGGAAAGGGGAAAAGACCTACATACATAAAATTATTTAAATCAGCTCCTTTTGTGATAGCAAAGAATTAGAAATTGAGGGAATACATATCAACTGGGAAACAGCTAAACAAGCTGTGGTATGAGACTGTGATGGAACACTACTGTGCTATAAGAAATGACAAGCAAGATGGTTCCAGTGGGCAGAATCAGGAGAACATTACATACAGTAACAGCGGTATTATAATGAAGACCAGCTGTGACAGATTCGGCCACTCTGATCAATCTGATCCAAGACAATTCTGATTCAAGACAATTCCAAAGGACTCATGATGAAAAGTGCTATCCACCTCCAGAGGGAACTGATAAACTCCAAGGGCAGACGGAAGCATATTTTCTGGCCTTCTCTTTTGCAACATGATTAATATGGATATATGTTTTGTGTGACTTCGCATGTGGAATGGGTGTCACATTCCTTGCCTTCTCAATGAGTGGGGCAGGAGAGAGCAAGAGAATTTGGAATTCAAAATTTTAAAAAGTGAAGGCATAAAAATAATTAAATAAATAATTGGAACATCAATGATAAAAATAAAATGATACTGATTTCAACTCACTATAAATATGTGCTATATAATCACAAGTCTTCAACAAGTCTTTAGTTCTACATTTGTTGTTTCTCCATACGTCAACTGTTAAGAATATTTCCCTTGTACTTTGAGCCTCTAATTTATGACTGATGACCTCATCTCTTTCACTGAGAAGTCTGAGGGCATTAAATGGGACATCTCCTCAACTTGTCATAGAAATTTCCCTATTCTTTACTCCCCCAAACTTTTCACTCTCTTTCTCCCACGACCTTGTCCCAAAGGACGAGGTATGTTTAAGACTAATCCTTCAAGTATTTGCATTCATATTTTTTAGGTTCAACTAAATGTTAAGTTCCTGAAAAGCAGGGAGCGCAGCTTATTTACCTTTATAACCCCTACAATCCTTAGCATGAAGCCTTGACTATGGTAAACACTGAATAAACATTTGATAAATACTGATGTTTCAATTTAATAAGTATTTACGTGTCTAATTCGTACAAGACATATCTCTATTAAACTACTACTTAAACAAGACAGCCAGTCACTTATCAGACTTAAAGCCAGTCTATAAAAGTTCAAAAACAATTTTATAAGACCCAAATTTTTACAATGCATTTTGCTTTCCAAAAAAATTAAAAACATACAACAGGAAATACATTTGTGTTGTGGTGTAAGTAGCTTTTGTCATAATTAAATTAAGAACGCAGGTACACCCTGATAAGGGATTCCTATTTAGGGAACAAGTTCAAGAAGTCCCCAGTAGAAGATCATTACATAAAGAGAGAAGGAAAAACTGCAAAGTGGCCAAGAAAGATTGCCCGAGAGTGGGCAGGCGAGCTAGGTGATTGCATACTATTTCTAACTCCAGTCTGTTTCTCTGTCTTTTTGTCCAATCATGATTGGCCTTTAAAAAAATTCCACTGGCTAAGCTCAAATGGTACTAATCTAAGAAAAGTAACTAACACTAAGGTGTAAATGATCACTATACTTAACTCTCCCAGGCAATATTTTCATACAAAAGGAAAAATTTATTAGCCCTAAAGAATGTCCCACTGATGAGGCGATTTAGGGAGAGAAAAGGAGAGGGTTGTTTGAGCCAGGGGTCATCTACAAATATAGATGGACCACTGGAAATAAAACAATCAAATTATCCTTGTTCAGTTCCATGTAACTAACAGCAAAGGAAAAATTCCGAACAGGAAGATCCTTCTCGAATCAGATTCTAAGCAGTCATTTTCTGGGCATCAATAGGTTTAATCTGAAAGCAATTTTTGTCTTTCCGTAGTTCTTTTGAAAGAAAACTATTATCTCAATTTCTCTAATTTTGCTTCATACACATACACACAAACACACACATGTGTGTACACACGTAGCTTACCTGAACCAATCTAAACAATTCATCGTGGAGCAACTGTCTAACAGGTGCTGAAGAATTTGGCAGCTGAGCTGGACTCGCATCTTTGTGGCTCCTGTGATGTTTTGAAATAGGAGTAGTTGAGGAAACACTGGTTGTATCTGATACCAAAAGTGGAACAGAGGAAGATCGTTCTTTTGGTGCAGAAACTTGTATGCTGCATGAAGTGACACAAAAAACAGATACAGAAAATCACTAATATGAACAACTTAATTCAAAACAGTGATGAGAATACATTGTTTCCACTTTTTTCGTTAATTCAGTACACACTATCAATAAACTTCAACTTCAAGGACAGTACAGCTTATTTTATTTGGCTTTAGGGTTCCTGAGTAAGACTGTGAAAACAGTGGCTAGGGAGAACGGATCAAGATTGCCATTATCCACTATGCAGGTGTTAAAGTAGAACCTGAAACACCTGATGACGGCTGATAAACTTCAAACACTCAGAGTTCATGCTTCACTTCCTAAGCTTCAGGTTTTTAATTAACCACAAATCATGTACAGGGGAATTAGTGCTTAGAAAAGGAGGTCATGATTACAAAGCCCATCAAAACTACTTAAAGCAAAGACAAAAGACCTTTATGAAAAGCTCTGCATGAACTAAATCATAAAGAAGGCAATTCGTATTAAAGTAATTAGAGCTTAAATCAAGCAAGAAAAATAGAGGGATCAATAGTCATATTTATGTATGTCTAAATAGAAAGTCAGTTAAACTATTTCAAATCCAAGCTGAGAAATATACCAAAATATTTCCTAATTCTTTCTCTTTCCTTCTAAAAACTTGGGTTTCAAACTTGTTTAAGTGGTAAGATCTGATTATCTGGATATGTATAATTATGTGGCAATTAAAGTCTCTTCTCTGGAGAGATTTAGCTTGCAATAACAATATACCTGGAATTCAAGTTTAGACTTAGGTAAACAAATATGCCTTTATAGTTAGATCTATGAAATGCATAATACAGCTGTCCTGTTTAAGCAAGACAAACTTGTGCCTTAGTTTAAATAAACACTCAATAATATCAATTCTCATTGTTAATATGGAAAATGTCTTTAGAAGCCTCATGAGTCCAAATACAAAAAAAAAACCCTGCTGATTTGGAAAGACTACTAACACTAACCTTCAGGTCACCCTACCTCTCAACAAGTATAAAATAAAATTGAAAGGTGGGGTTGGAAGGAGAATTTTCACAACATAATCTGTCTTATGAGAGTACAGGATTTTTCAAATGCTCTTTTAAAAGAAGGGTTAGAAGTTGAAAACTGAGAACAAAGTCTACCTCTTTTTACAAATATGCTGTTTATTTCCTATTTTCACATAAGATTTTTCCTCTTTGGCCCCTTAAAATGTAGATTACACAAGGTTTAAAATCTGTTTTGAATATCCTGATGATAAGTAGAAAATACATTTATAGTATCAAATGCATGGTGCAAAAATATTCAGAGCTTAAAATATAAGGCAACTGTAATTTATTTAATGAAAAATATAACTCATTTTCTCTTACCTAGGAGTATCTGCACTTGTATCTAAACAGAGCGAGTGAGGAATGGTGAGTTTAAGGTCAGCAGCAGTCTCAACCATACTATAAGATTAGAAAAGAGATTTATGGAGCATATTTTCAAGATTTACATATATTAAATTACCCCTAATACAGGCAATCTAACTGTCAGTCTTTCATGGATACACAATCACTATTCCTTTATAATACGCTGCTGTTGAGTTCATAAATATAGTTTGTTTACAACTGTCTCCATAGCAATTAGCAACTGACTAAAAGGCAATGAGTAAACTTTGACCACTTAAACACAATACATGAAAAACATCTCTGATTGTTCAACACTGAAAAATGAACACAGAACTTAAAATAAATATTAGATTGAATTTTCAAAATATTCAAAGTTTCTTCTTCCTTTCTTAAATGAGTTTGTGGTCCTTATCACTAAGCCCAATTGTTACATTTTAAATAATAAATTTCATTTTTCATTAAGAGAAACATCTGTATTTCACATGCCATTTTACTTGTTAAAGTATCTTCATAGTAGGGGTAAAGGGTAGACCTTTTGATTTTAGTGGTATAGAGAAGTCCTAAGTGAAGAAATTTTATCAATACAGGTAATATAATTTTAAAGAGATGCCTAGACTACTAAGAGTTTATGTGACTTTCCCAGGATCATACATATAGAAGTATAAAGTCTTAATAATAGCTACCAATATAAAGCAAGAAGCAGCACGATATAGTGGACAGAAAATCCCACTCAAAGTCAGGACAACTTAGGTTCAAGTTATATCTCTCACACATAACAGCTGAAAGGACCTGGTAAGAGCACTTAAGCTCTTAGTGCCTTAGGTTGTAAGTTGCAGAAACTGGCAGAGGAAGTGCCACATGGCAAAGTCCCTACACCAGTGATATAAAAGGTCCCATTAAAACAAATCGGAAGGTACCTGGTATACTTGTGAGAACAAAATGACATCTGAGTTCCTTTCCAGGATTCATCTCAAGTATGTGCTGACTAAATCAACTACTGTGTCATAGGGGCCTATTGTCTTCCTTTATTCTGCGTCTGCCTTGATCTACTCTGGCCTTTTCAATATGGTATTTGGTAAAAGCTGGCCTGATCTGACATGGTTCTGGGTTGTTCTTTCTGATCATGAATTATCCAAACCATGGATACTTTAGGCGACATCACTCTTTACATGCTGCTGATCTGCCCTTACCATGATGCTCCACATTCACCCATTACCCAGGGTAAGATTTTGACAAAGGCCACCTTGGCCTAGGAAGAGGATATTACTGTAAGTGGGAATCCGTGAATAATTTTGTACTAGGCCAGTAATAAAAAGGGGGGGGAGGAAGTTGTTAAAGAAGGGGGTAGGGAGGTTGCTATTTGGCCAATAGGCAAAGAAGCTAATTTCAACTACCCTCTCTCTCTCCATAACTACCTTTTAATTATTTTTAATTTATTCTGTGTTTCTGTATACACACATATGAAGCACGTATAATTTGTCTATGTGTATGCAAATATACACACACACACACACACATATATTCCCCTCAATAGAATATACACTCCTTGGGGGAAGGGACTGTTTTTTTCTTTGTATCTGTATCCCCAGCATCTGACAGTGCTCTTAATAAAAGTCTGTTGATTGACTGATTCCCAGATATAGGTTTTTAAAATGCATTCAAATCCATCATCATTTACTATCCGGACAAATCACTTCCCTTTCCTGGACATCAATTTCCTAAACAAAATACAGAGCGGGGCAGGAGATCACCTCTGGGGTCTCTCTACTCTCATGACTCAGTGCTGTCACAGGGCCTGGTCAGTCACGTGGTCTTTGATGAGGTACCAGGGGCAATTCAAAGTATGGATGGACCAAGTGTTAGGTGTGAGATGCGGGCACAAACAACCTCAATCTGTGGAGGAAGTTTACTGAAATAGCACAGGAAAAGATGGGGAATGAAGGCAAGAAGGTAGAGCAATGATAACAAACTTGGAGAATGAGTACAGGCAGGAAAAGGCCAATTTGTATCAGTCAACATGTCATCTTGTGGAAAAGAACCATCTGGCAAGTCCGCTCAGCACCCCTCTGCTGAATCCGGACAAGGGAAGAATATGTGATGGTTCTTAGAGGACTCTTCTCGAGGCTTTTTCAACAAAAACGTAACTCGCAGAAGATTAAAACGGACCTTCAAGAACCTTAAACTTATCTAGAAATATTACGAGCAAAGTAGAAACTGATGTTAAGTAGTCACACTGCAGTTCCAAATTACATTTTACGTGGTATGATAGGATGAGCAAAGTGTTTTACAATTAAATCACTTGTAGTTTGACAGAGAACTGAGAAATACAACATTTTCCAAGGTCAAATAAAATAGTTTCTGTTGGCCACGGCTCAAATACGCTAAGATAAAGCTTGAGATATAAGTAAAATAACCCCAGAAAATATGAAAAATTTAAAAGTTAAAATATTAAAAATTAAGTTTTATTGAACTCGATGAGCCAATTATCATAATCATTTAAAATATTTTTTAAACCTTACCTTTTCTGCTCAAATGATGCTTTCACCGACTCTTTCAATGGACACTCAACTTTTTTTCTGGAACGCTGCTAAAAAATAGCACATGATAGAATGGCGTGTAAGAAAGAAAAACAATTACACATGGCCATGGGCATCATAACTTTAATTAAGTTTTCCAAATAACCATTCCCCTAGAAAAGGGGTTCTTAACTGGGAGTTCTTGAACTTGGGAAAGAAAAGAATTCATCTCCCTATATTTTCACCAATCTTTGGTTTATTTTGTAATTCTAATTTTAAAATACTATTCTAAGCAAGGCATCCATAAGATTCACCAATTGCTGATCCAGGGGAGTGTGGTAATTTGAAATGACGCAAATTAAAAAAAAATAACCAAACCACTTTAAAGGGTTAAAGAAAGTAGATTTCGGGGGTGAGAGAGGAGAGAGAGGAGCTGAGAAATTTTTTTAAAGGAGGCACTAGGCCAAATAAGTTTGGGAACCTCTGCCTAGAGCAACTAAACTCTAATAAGCAAGTAAATGGTTTACGCAAAATCTGTTTCCTTTAATAACACTATGGCCTAGCAAGAATTTAAAATGGGTGGCTTTATGAAACCATGTTCTTGTCCAGATATTTAGACTGCATAATCTGCTACCTGTCCCTTGAATAAGATATAGATAGGCTGGTAGATAGAAAAGTGAAGGACAGGTAAGCTAGCTGAGAAAGAAACAGAATGGATGGTACAACTGTTCTTCCTCTCATGCAAATATATGGTTCTTAATTACTCTATTAACTTAACTCTAAAATATGGCATAATGATCATTTTGTAAGAATTCTTTCAAGTAGTAAAATATCTAAAAATATCTTCAGTCTAGCTGTATATAAAGTATTCTACCAGATGAATGTTTAAAGAATACATAATAAGCACAAGTTTTCCCACATGTACATTAAAGAAATTATATGTTTTACCTGACACTTAAGAGATCTGCCACTTTCACTGATTATATTCAATTACTGAAGGAATTTATGAAATTGAAGTTCAGAAACTAAGTTAATTAACTTAATAGATACTTTCAACATTTCAATTTTAAGGGGAAAATACTGCATGATATTTTTTCATCAATAATTTTTAAAATAAGATGAATAGTGAGATTTTAATAATATGTTTATACTCTAAATAAAAGTATTTATAACATTAACACAAGAAGAAATGGTCAACTTGAGTCACCAACATGTAACCTTACTTACTTCTTCTGATTGCCCTTCTAATGACATAAGGCTGATAGAAATGTCAGTGCTTTTTCGACTTCCAAAAGATTCTTCAGAATTCTCTAGATTGAGATACAAAAAAGCAAAAATGATTACCTTAAAACTGAAGTGATTTTTAGAACACCTGGAATAAACTAAAAAGATGGAAAATTAAATGATAATTTATTTACTTTTTCAGAGGAATATTTTTAAAAGTATGATTATTACCTCCTTAAGCTCCTCCAAGTGACCATTCTAAAACGTTTACTCTTCTCAAGCCCCATTCCCCACCACTTAAAACAGAGTGGATGACTGAGAAGTCATCTCTCAACCTCCATATTTTACCCCTTAAAGCTTCTCATTCTTATCATTTCCTTACCCATTATCTTGTCTCAGAAAAGAGGCCTTTCTCTTACTTACATATTATCAGATAACCTCTAAAACTTTTCTCCAGCAATCACCCCTTCTGTCATACACTGTCAATTCAATTCAATAAACATTTATGTAACTAAGAGTCAAAACACTCTGATAGGTATGACAAATACAAAGATGAAAAAGGAATAGTCGCTTCTGCTGTCCTTAAAGAGCTTATATTCTTTGGGGGAAGAGGAAAGGAATATAATCATTTATGTGTGTGTTTGTGTGTATATAAATGTGTTTATGTGTATGTGTATGTGTGTGTAAATATGTATATGTATGTATATATGTGTATACATATACAAATACATAAATACAAGATAATCTGAGCATAGCCCATTAATAAATTAGGTACATCAGTGAAAGTCTCGTGGAAAAAAATGACCCCTAAGCTGAGGTCTGAAGGAAGATAGGGATTCTGAAAGATAAGGAAGCATATTGGGATGGCTTGTGCAAAAGCAAGAGGATGAGAAATAGAGGGCCAAGTTTGAGGAACTGGCCTGGAACTGAGAGTCCACAATGGAGAATGCCATGGTCCTTTCGTCTTCCTAGGAGCATACTCAGGTCTCCCAATCCTATAAAGGACTTCCTTTGACCTTCTAACCCTCCATTTCTGTCCAACTCTTCAATTACAAATATCTTTAAAAATCGTGTGAAGGTTATGATGTCTATACTTTCTCTTCATAGGCTGGCATTCCTTTACATCACAGTAATGAAAATGCTTCGTCTTTGGTTATGCCTCATGTTCAGAAATATCAGTCCCTGCAGTCTGCCCCTTGGAAGGGATTTTCCTGTTTCTTACTGCGCAGTAAGTAAGAAACTACCTTCTTTACTTCTATAAGTAAATATTACTACCTTCTTTTCTTCTATACAATCATTTCTTCTCCATTTGCCATGAAATCTCTTCCCTGGATTTCTGCCCTCAAGAGCTCTAATTCCCTTTCTCCTGAGGCAGAGTGAGTAAGTAGTCTCTGGAGATTATAGCCATTGGAAGGTCCCCTTTTCCATTAACAGATCTCTCCTCCCCCATGGGGGCATTCTTCAGTGAGATCCCCATTTCCACCAATGAAACAGGACTTCTCCACTTCTTTCCTTCTATTTTAGCCCTTCCCTTTGCCTCCTCCCTATTCTCTTGCAGGCCTTCTTCCTCCTGAGGGCTCAGGAGTTATTTTCCCTTCAGTGTTAACCTATGACTTGATTGGGATATGTCACCAAATCCCTTCTATTTTCTACCTCTCCTTTCCCCTTTTCTACGTCCTCCTATTTGCAATCTAGTCACACAAAGAAGACTGACTGACCTACAGGCAGTGTGCTATAAGATTTAGCCCATGAGGTTTCAGGCTTCTACCATCACGACTTCTATTTGATTTGTGCTATCAACCTTGCCTCCTTGTGTCCTTTGAAAGAAATCTCTTAATGGTCTGTTGTTATTTTGTTGTTAACAGGTATATTTTTTTCTTTTTAGATAATTTTTTTCCTTTTTCCTATGGAGGGAATTTATTTTATTATCTGTATCTTACTTGGTTGCTGTATTTGTTTACCTTTCTTATATTTCCATTGTCTGGTCTGTTTGCGAAGCAAACATATTGTTTAGGTCTGGTTTTCTTTATAGGAGTGTTCCGAATATTTTTTTTTCTTTTTTGTTTCATTTTTCGTTTTGTTAAAAAAAAATGTGACAGGACAAATCAATAAGGGAGTTTGGGAGATGAAATGAACAGAGCTGTTGGGGAGGGGAGGCTGGGGATAAGTGGCAGTAGTGTCTCCTTCACCCCGATGCCTGAGTGTTCAGCTCCTAGAGAGGGAGAGGATATCATACTCCAGGCAGGCCAAGGCCTCTACCAACTCTGCTCAATGTAGGAAGGAATGTCTATCTCATCAGGCGATTCACTGATGCTGATCTCGAAGCAATCCTGGACATCATTGAGGATTTTGGTGTCATTTTCATCTGATACAAATATGATGGTCAAACCCTTTGTACCAAACCAGCCTGCCCTAGCCACCCTGTATAAGTAGGTGTCTAAGTCCTCTGGCATGTCATAGTTGAAGACGATGTGTACTCGTTCAATATTCATGGCCTGGCCAAACAGTTTGGTGGACACAAGGATACAATGCTGGAAATCCTTGAACTGCTGATACCAAGAACAACCTCTCCTCTTGGGACATTCCATGATGGATAGTAATGACTGGGAAGTTCAATGCAACATGGGACAGATTTCACAAAGATCACCAGCTGGTTGAACACCAGAATGTCCAGGAAGTCAAAGAGTTTTCAGTTCTTCTCATTGTCCTTCAGTTTCACAACAGTACTGCTGCAGTCCACGCAGCATCAGTTTCATCTCATCATCCACAAAGATCTCTACTGGGTCTTGCATGAACTTGCAGCAGACAGGGCAGATCTATTTGCTCAGGGTGGCACTGAACATCATGACCTCCTCCTCATGGTGGGTCATGCAGAAAATTTCCTGGACATCCTGATACATCTTGAGCTGTTGGAGCATTTTGTCATACTCAAACAAGATAAAATGTTGAATGTGTTTGAGATTGAGGCTCTTATCTCAGGCCAGAGCTAAGATACAGCCCAGGGTCCCCACGACAACGTGTGGGCCATTCTTCTTCAGTAACTCTTCATCCTTTTTTATTGACAGACCACCCAAAAATGCCACCACCTTGACATCAGGCATGTATTTGAAGTGCTCATACTCCCTGCTGATCTGAAAGGCCAGCTCCTGAGTGTGACACATCACCTGCACAGAAACCTGACCAGTGACTGGCTCCAGCTACTGCAGCTTGGTCACCACAAACACAGCTGTCTTTCCCATGCCTGACTTGGCCTGGCACAAGACATCCATTCCTAAATTGGTCTGAGGAATACACTCATGCTGGACTTCGGATGGATGTTCAAAGCCACAATCTACAATGGCTCAGAGCAGCTTAAGCAGCAAGTCACAGAATCCAGAGCTGTGGATGGAGACATAGGAAATCTTTCTTTGCAGGGGCCTCAGCTCCACCCCCTCCAGCTGCTGTCTCCATGTCATTATCTTCCTAATCCAGGAGTTCATTGTCTACATCATTTTCTGCCAAGGCTGGGTCAGGGAAAGGGAATATCTAGATAGGTTCTGGGAAACCTCGGAGTAGGGAAGTGGAGTGGTAGAGATTCAGAAAGCAGCAGCAGAAGATGAAGACAATGGATTCAGAGTTGAGAGCTGAGCGGGGAAGACATGTGTCTGGCAGCAGCACTGGTGGTGACCAAGGAAAAGTTCCAAATACTTCTTTTGAATTGAACATATCTTTCCTCATTAATGATTAGGTTCAGGTTTGCAGGGTATGTCACTTTAGGAATACATTATTCCATCCTATCCTGGGGTTTCTAGTTGGTACAGAACAGGTTTTCTTATTTGAATTTCGTTGACTTTGTATTTGAAGGTCTTTCTCCTGGTCCCTTACAAAATTTGCAATCAGTGGAATTGTTCATTTTATTTAACCACTATACATGTTAGAGTCTGAAGCACAGCTTTCGGTTTTCTTGGAAGTTTTCCATGGATTCTTTGGAATGGCACTCTGGTTTCTGTATTCAGAAACCAAAGGCAGTTTTATTGAATTACTTCTGGCATTATTATGTTTATCTCTATGCATCCAGTCATAGAGATAGTTAGGTTTTGATTTTATATAAAGATCATATTTTCTTTTAATTTCATAGATTTTTGCTTTTCTTCTTCAAGATTATCCTTCACTTCTATATATTTTCTATTTTTTTTTAAATTTATTTATTTATTTAACTTTTTACATTCATTTTCACAAATTTTTGGGTTCCAAATTTTCTCCCCTTTTATCCCCTCCCCCCACCCCAATACCCCAAGCAATCTAATTTTCCCTATCTCCAATCTGCCCTCTCTTCTGTCATCCCTCCCTTCTCTTGTCTCCATCTTCTCTTTTCTCCTGTAGGGCCAGATGACTTTCTATTCCTCCTTAACTGTATGTCTTCTTTCCTAGTTGCAACAACAATACTAAACAGTTGTTCCTAAAACTTTGAGTTCCAAATTCTCCCCATCCCTCCCTCCCCACCCATTCCCTTTGGGAAGGCAGGCAATTCAATATAGGCCATACCTGTGTAGTTTTGCAAACGACCTCCCTGATAGTCATGTTGTGTAAGACTAACTGAATTACCATCCCTCCTAACCTGCCCCTCGTTGTTTCTCTTCTGTCTTTTGATCCTATCCCTCCCCAAGTGTTGACTTCAAATTGCTCCCTCCTCCCTTTGCCCTCCCTTCCATCATCCCCCCCTTGCAATATCTCCTTCTCCCCCACTTTCTTATACTGTAAGATAGGTTTTCATACCAAAATGAGTGTGCATTTCACTCCTTCGTTTAGTCAAATGTGATGAGGGTAAACTTCTTGGTTTTTTTGGTTTTTTTTCTCAGCTCTCCTCTTTTTCCCTCCACTAAGAAAAACTCCTACCTGCCTCTTAAATGACATATAGTTACCCCCTTCCATTTCCCCCTCTTTCCTCCCACTACATTTCTCTCTCACCATTTACCTTAATTTCTTTTAAGGTATGGTCCCATCCTATTCAGTTCAACCTGTGCTCTCTATCTCTGTATGTGTGTGCAAGTGTGTATGTGTGTGCATGCGTGTACATGTGTATGTGTGGTCCCACCAACTACCCAGATACTGAAAAGTTTTAAGAGTTAGAAATATTGTCTTTCCCTGTATGAATGTAAACAGTTCACTTCTGGTAAGTCCCTTAAGACTTCTCTTTGCTGTTTCCTTTTTCATGCTTCTTCTCATTCTTGTGTTTGAAAGTCAAATTTTCTTTTCAGCTCTGGTCTTTTCATCAAGAATGCTTGAAAGTCCTCTGTTTCATTGAAAGACCATATTTTCCCTTGAAGTATTATACTCAGTTTAGCTGGGTAGGTGATTCTTGGTTTGAGTCCTAGTTCCTTTGCCTTCTGGAATATCCTATTCCACGCCCTTCGATCCCTTAATGTAGAAGCTGCTAGATCTTGAGTTATCCTGATTGTATTTCCATAGTACTGGAATTGTTTCTTTCTAGCTGCTTGCAAGATTTTCTCCTTGAGCTGGGAGTTCTGGAATTTGGCCACAATGTTCCTAGGAGTTTCTCTTTTTGGATCTCTTTCAGGTGGTGATCGATGGATTCTTTCAATACTTATTTTGCCCTCTGGTTCTAGAATGTCAGGGCAGTTTTCCTTGATAATTTCATGAAAGATGATGTCTAGGCTCTTTTTTTGATCATGAGTTTCACGTAGTCCCATAATTTTTAAATTGTCTCTCCTGGATCTATTTTCCAGGTCAGTTGTTTTTCCCATGAGATATTTCACATTCTCTTCCATTTTTTCATTCTTTTGGTTTTGTTTGGTGATTTCTTGGTTTCTCGTAAAGTCATTAGATTCCATCTGTTCCATTCTAATTTTGAGAGAACTATTAAATTCAGTGAGCTTTTGAGCCTCTTTTTCCATTTGGCTCATTATGCTTTTGAAAGCATTCTTCTCCTCATTGGCTTTTTGAACCTCTTTTGCCAATTGAGTGAGCCTATTTTTCAAGGCGTTAATTTCCTCAGCATTTTTTTGGGTCTCCTTTACCAAGGTATTGACCCGTTTTTCATACTTTTCTTCCATCTCTCTCATTTCTCTTCCCAGTTTTTCCTCCACCTGTCTAACTTGCTTTTCAAAATGCTTTTTTGAGCTCTTCCAAGGCCTGAGCCCACCCACCACCCCCCTGGGGTGTCTGGGGTACTGAGGCCCCGCCCTCCACGTCTTTCCGTGATGGCAAGAATACGTCCTCGTCAGCAGATCCGAAGGTCGGGATCATTTGCATTTGTTGGAAAAAACTCTCTATAGTCTTATTTTTCTTCCCTTTTCTAGGCATTTTCCCAGCCAGTTACTTGACTTCTGAGATTCCTTTCCACTCCCGCCTGGATCCGCCCAGCTAGTGCTTGGCCTCTGAGATTCAAATGGGCTTTCCGCGGCAAGCTTTAGTTCTGGCGCTGGGGTGGAGGCAGGACCGCCTCCCAGGCTCAGTTCCCTCAGGGGCTTTATGCAGAGACTTTCAGGAATGGTGCGGGTAGGGGCGGGGTAGGGGGCCCGCCTCCCAGGCTCAGTTTCCTCAGGGGCTTTATGCAGAGGCCTTCAGTAATAGAGCGGGGTGGGGGCAGGGCCGTCTCCCAGGCTCAGCCCCCTCAGGCCGTTCATGCAGAGACCTTGCGTAATGAAGATCCTGCCTGCTGCTGGGGGATTCCTGAGTCTCGGGCCGCTGCCGCCTCAGCCGCCGCCCACCCCTCTGCCGCCGCCGCTTCCTCCCAAGGGGGCCTGAGTCACGGAGATGCTCCGCTCCCCTCCTCTAGCCCAGCCTTCTTTCTCACTGACCTGTAGCTTCTGTGGGCGGAGGGACTTTCCCGGCTGCTGGAGCTTCCGTCCCTGATGCCTGCTCGGATCAGCTTCTCTGTGGCCGCGGCCAAGGCCGCGCTGCGGTGGGGTCCACTTTCCGGGGCGCAACGGACCCCGGGGACGGCTCTTCAGGGCTCTCTGGCACGGAAATCTCTTCCACTCCGTTTCTGCACACCTTGTATTGACCCAGAAGTTATGGGGGTCTCTTTTTACATTAATTCTATGGGCTTTGGTTTCGGAGCTCGTAAACGTGTGTCCTTCTACTCCGCCATCTTGGCTCCGCGCCCCCCACTTCTATATATTTTCATTCCCAATCATTTATTCTCTTTTGTTTCTTTGGTGAAGTATGCCATAGTGGATTCAAGTTTTTTTATTCTGTCAATTATTTCTGCTATGTGGACCACAAATTCTGCTTTCAAAATTCTTATTTCTCTTTTAAACCACTTGTGAACATCCTGATGTTTTTCCATACAAGTCCTCTGCTTCATCAGGTGTCCTTTGTCTTGCAATTTTTATTCAGCTATCTGAACTTATTCAGCCAATCTAGAGGCCATAATCCCTTCTGTTATTAATAACTTTTCTGTGGATTTATCTACTTGTGTTCAATATCTTTAATGGAGTTTTCTTCCTCCTAGGATCTTTGATAATTTCAGTCTTTCTCTTATATTCCCATTCTTCCTTCTGACTCCTTTTCTTTTGATGATGTTGACCCCCAAGGAACAGACCTTAAACTTATTTCAGCCTTCTCCCAGACTGAAGAATTCATTGGCTTTGGTCTCTGCCCCAATTGACTTCTGGGAAGGTAGAACTGGGTCCAATTGGAGACCAGTCTCCTTTTCCTCAGACCTAGTTGAGTGCCACAGATGCTGATGTCCTGCCCCAATGCCTTCTACTCCTCGTTCTCTAGCCGCCACAACATTATCATGCTGCTGCCCCAGCCACAGAAAGCTCCTGTCTTTTGGTTTTCTAGGGCACAAGGTGGAGGGTAGGACAGAGTTGAGTTTTGCTACAAGCCAGTCAGTCAGCTTATGAAATCCTGCTAGAACGTGATGGCTGGTAGAAAAGTGGATGCTGAGTGAGCCATGCTGAGATTGGCCTTCTCTGATGATAATTCATTGAGTTTTTTTTTTTTTTTACTCCATTAGGGTTCTTAGTGTTTTAGATCTTAGAGACAGCTAAAAGTGTTTTTATCTCTCCCCAAAACTCCTATTTTTGAGGGTTTTGAGAGGGCATGAGAATAAGAAAAAGTGCCTAGTCTGCTATCTTGAAATTGCCTTTTGTGGCATGTGACACTATCGAATACATTCTCATTCTGGATATTCTTTCCTCCTTTGCCTTTTGAGTTCTCCTACCTCTATTATCATTTGTCTTCTTGGATGGTTCTTACTCCTCTGCTACAGATCCCTTAATGTGGAAATCCCCCCACATTCTGACTTCATCCTCTTCTTTTCATGTGTATATGCTGTTTTGAGGTTATCTCTTTCATTCTCATAGCTTCAACTCTCACCTGTATGTAGATGACCATCAAATCTACTTGAAGTCTCTCCTGAATTACAACTCTGATTTCTAACTGCCTACAGAACATCTGTCATGTCCAAATAGCACATTAAATTCAATATATTCAAGTGAAATGTTTTTTCTTAATTATCTTTCCCTAAAACTTTGCTCCTCTTTGTGACTTCAACGTTTTTGCCAGCATTATGCCATCATTTCCCACGTTTGTAATCTTGGTGCCACAGTGATTCAGTTACCAAGTCATCGATTTTACCTCAGCAATATCTTTTATTTCTGTTCCGTCTTCTCCATTCCCATTAGTTGTAGAGAGAACACTAGTGGAATTTAAGTTAACTGCCACACTCACACACTCAACTGCTGTAGCTGATCCAAGACGCAAAGGAGCAGACCTGGGAAAGTTTAAGTTAACCTAGCTACAGACCCTTTGGATAAGGAAAATGGAAGTTTTAGGACTTTGGCAAAGGGGCTTCTGAGACCTCAGAGAATCTCCTTGTCAGAGGTTTTAAACCTGCTTAACATTCTTGGACTGGTTATTACCCTATGGATTAATTTTATCTGGACATCACTGGATATCTTGATTAAAAGGAGTGTTTATCTGAATTCTCAGACTGTTGGATGATCATTTGCCCCAGATGCTGGACCACAACTGTTACCATGGTCACATCCTAGATCAGGTCCTTTTTAGCATCCTGACTAGGCCATTGTAATAACCTCCTACCCTTTATTCTTACTCTACACTACCCTTCCCCAAATGCACACACACATAGATACATGAGTGTATATACATGCATATATCCTCTTTAAGCACTATATGCATGAGCCAGGCACTTAGGTAAAGCAGTAGACAGAGTGCTGGGCCTAGACTCAGGAAGACCTGAGTTCAAATTAGACCTCAGACTAGCTGTGTGATCCTTAGCAAATTGCCTAACCCTGTTTGCCTCAGTTTCCTTATCTGTCAAATGAGCTGGAGAAGGAAATTGCAAACCACACCAGTATCTTTGCCAAGAAAACTCAAGACAAGTCAGTCACAATTGAAACAAGTGAATTAATATGCATGCCAACATCTTATACATCTTATACATAACTCAGCATATAGCACACAACCTAGTACATAGTAGGCACTTAACAAATCTTAATTTAATTGAATACTGGATTGAATTGAACCTTTCAATAACTCTCTACTGCTTACCAAGTCAAGGTCAGACATTCAGAGCTCTATCCAAATAAACATACACTAGGTCATACTTGTGTACTTTTCTGTATACTTCTGACTTAAAGGCAGATGAAAATTTATATATGTCTATGTAAGATGGTCATTTTAATGTTTAATAGACTACAATAGTATAGGAAAAAATTAAGATCACTCACTGACTATTAGAGAGAGGAACATTCAAAGCCCTTCATAATCGGATATGATCATGCCTCTCATTAAGAATTCGTATTACTTCCACATATGCTCTAATCCAAATAAATGTCTATCCCTCACACTTTTCAGTACCCATGCCTTTGTTCGCACTGTCTCTTTATGCCTAGAATGCCCTCTCCAATACCTCAAGCCCTGCCTTTTGAAGACTTACCTATCCATTGATACCCAACCACCGCAAATATCAGTTACTTTCTTGAATAATCCTTCCCCAATTGCCCCATTAGTAAAGATTAATCTCTCTCTTGAACTTTATGTAACACTATATGGACCTCTCTGATTCATTTATGTACTATTTCATGTTACAGTTACTTGTACGTGTCATAACCCCCCTACCATATTTTGTAAATTTCATGGAGCTCATGGATCATTTTTATCTAAATTTTTTATCTCACACTCAGCGCTTAGCACATATCACACACCCAGTCAACAGTAAATGGTTTAATGAATGCTTATTAAATTGAAGTGAAATATTTTAGTTATTAAAAACTATGGACTACATCCCTATCTCTTTCTTCTTGTGTCACCATCAAGTGTTTCTTCTGTACTTGCCATGATTTTTTTTCATTTTTTTAAAGTAGCATGACTTTTTTAATTCTTTTTTTCAGTTTCAAATTCTCTCCTTTCTTCTTGAGAAGGAAAGAAAAACAAAACCCATTACAAATATCTATAGTTATACAAAACATATTTCCAAATTAACCATGTTCAAAAAAAAAAAGAAAAAATATGCTTTCATCCACACTCTGAGTCCATCTGTTGTCTATCTGGAGATGGATAGCATATTTCATCAATAAGTCCTACGGAACTGTGGTTGATCACTGTGCCTACCAGAGTTATTTCAAAGTTAACTATCTTTACAACAATGTGGCTACTGTGAAGATTGCTCTCCTGGTAAAAATATAGAAGGCTTCATGAATTTGCATGCCATCCCTACACAAAGGGCCACACTAATCTTCTCTGTATAGTTCTAAATTTAATATATGTACTTGAAGTGAGCACTCATGAGTCTTTAGTCACTGGTTTAGTAATTCTCTGGATTCTTAAAGTTCTATAACCTTCAGATCTAGGAATCCTGGTCAACTGAATCACAAAATCTAAGAGATAGCATGTTTTCATATAAATAGTCTAAGCAACATTGTAATGGTACAACAGGAAAAAATTTTACTAGTAGCTATTTTAGGCAAAAATATTCCTGTCTCCAAGCTCATAAACAAAAACTGTTTAATAATAATCAAAATAATTTCAAAATTATATTTTTGACAACTCTAAAGTAAATACAGTAACTACAACATTGGCTTAAAATTAACATCAAATTTGTAACATCCAATTAATAAGTTATCTACTAAATGAACTTACCTCTACAGTCTGGCACTTTTACTTCCTCTCGTGTGAATGTTTCCATTTCTTCTAGGATATCTTCATCAAAATCTGTAAATTCTTTATCAGTAACATGAGTAAAAGAAATGCTCTCCTCAACGAGTTCTTTTATTTCAGGATCTTTTGACTGAGCTGTTACTCTACTGATTGAAATATGTCAGAAAAAAAAATTACAAACTAGTATTAGAGGCCAAAGTGTGGCTTTTGATAAAATTTCTTTTTTCAAAACAGCTTAGTCACTTATTTTTTTTTTGATTTACAGTTTTAATGCTATACCAAGCAGATCATCAACTAGATTCTTTATATTGACAAAATAATAGAAAAATTAACTGGAGACAAAGTACAGTCTTTTACCTAAGAAGAAGAACAAAAATAGATCTTAATTTAGAAAAAAATTAATATTAAGATGCAAGTGGAAGAAAATTTGAACCTAATTTTATAACTTTAAAAGTGAATGGTTTAAACGACTCAATAAAATGAAAGAGAGTGACATATTGGATAAGAAAACAAAGCAAAGCCTTATATGGAATGAAACTGAGGGGCTGGACTATGCATCAGGTGAATCCATTGCAATCATGCTATCCGACAAAGCAAAACCAAAAAAAAAATGCAACATAAAAAGACATAAAGAAGGAAACTACGTTATGTTGAAAGGAGTCATACATAGGAAGCAAACCAATGTCAGTATCAAACTTAAATGCTCCAAATGCCTTAGCATCTAAATACATAAAGGAAAAACCAGCAGAATTACAAGAAGATGTAGACAATAAGAAAAAACCAATTCTTTTCCCTCTCTCAGTTAAGGAGAGATTTAGCAGAATGGTAAATAAAAGAGAAAATACAGAATTAAACATCTCTGGAGAAACTAGAATTAAAATACTTATGGCTTTTATAAGATTACTTTGGAATATATGTATTTTTCAAGACTACATGGAACTTGTACAAAAAGTAATCAGATATTAGGGTATAGAGATATTGCAAATAAAGCAGTAATAAAAAAGCAGAAATGGTAAAACTAATATATTAGTTATAAAAAATAGAGCAATACAATTAGTAATTAGTTCAGGGAACATAAATAAAAGACAGACCCAAACTGAGACTTTGGTAAGTCCCTTATGATTTCTCTTTGCTGTTTACTTTTTCATGCTTCTTCTCATTCTTGTGTTTGAAAGTCAAATTTTCTTTTCAGCTCTGGTCTTTTCATCAAGAATGCTTGAAAGTCCTCTGTTTCATTGAAAGACCATATTTTCCCCTGAAGTAATATACTCAATTTTGCTGGGTAGGTGATTCTTGGTTTCAGTACTAGTTCCTTTGACTTCTGGAATATCCTATTCCACACCCTTTGATCCCTTAATGTAGAAGCTGCTAGATCTTGAGTTATCCTGATTGTATTTCCCCAATACTGGAATTGTTTCTTCCTAGCTGCTTGCAAGATTTTCTCCTTGACCTGGGAAGTCTGGAATTTGGCCACAATGTTCCTAGGAGTTTCTCTTTTTGGATCTCTTTCAGGTGGTGATCGATGGATTCCTTCAATACTTATTTTGCCCTCTGGTTCTAGAATGTCAGGGCAGTTTTCCTTGATAATTTCATGAAAGATGATGTCTAGGCTCTTTTTTTGATCATGAGTTTCACGTAGTCCCATAATTTTTAAATTGTCTCTCCTGGATCTATTTTCCAGGTCAGTTGTTTTTCCCATGAGATATTTCACATTCTCTTTCATTTTTTTCATTCTTTTGGTTTTATTTTATGATTTCTTGGTTTCTCAGAAAGTCATTAGACTCCATCTGTTCCATTCTAATCTTGAGAGAACTATTTTCTTCAGTTAGCTTTTGAGCCTCTTTTTCCATTTGGCTAATTTTGCTTTTGAAAGCATTCTTCTCCTCATTGGCTTTTTGAACCTCTTTTTCCAATTGAGTGAGCCTATTTTTCAAGGTGTTATTTTCTTCAGCATTTTTTTGGGTCTCCTTTACCAAGGTATTGACCCGTTTTTCATACTTTTCTTGCATCTCTCATTTCTCTTCCCAGTTTTTCCTCCACCTGTCTAACTTGCTTTTCAAAATCCTTTTTGAGCTCTTCCAAGGCCTGAGCCCACCGGACATCCCCCTGGGATGTCTGGGGTGCCGAGGCCCCGCCCTCCATGTCTTTCCCTGATGGCAAGAATATGTCCTCATCCTCATCAGATCCGAAAGTCGGGATCATTTTCATCTGTTCAAAAAAACTCTCTATAGTCTTATTTTTCTTCCCTTTTCTAGGCATTTTCCCAGCCAGTTACTTGACTTCTGAGATTCCTCTCCACTCCTGCCTAGATCTGCCCAGTTAGTGCTTGGGGTCTGAGATTCAAATGGGATTTCCGCACCACCCGGCTGCTAATCAATGTGAGCTTTAGTTCTTGTGCTGGGGTGGGGGCAGGGCCGCCTCCCAGGCTCAGTTCCCTCAGGGGGTTTATGCAGAGACTTTCAGCAATGAAGATCCTGCCTGCTGCTGCGGGAGTCCCGGGCCGCAGTCGCAGCTGCTGCCTCCACCGCCACCCCCGCCTCTGCCTCGCCGCCGCCCCTGCTTCCTCCTGAGGGGTCCCAAGCCACAGAGACACCCTGCTGCCCTCGGCCAGCCAGCCGTCTCTCTCACTAACCTGTAGAGTCTGTGGGCGGAGGGACCTTCCCGGCCGCCGGAGCTTCCCTCCCTGAAGCCTGCTCGGATCAGCTTCTCTGGGGCAGCGTCCAGGGGAGCGCTGGGGTGAGGTCCACTTTCTGGGGCGCAATGGACCTTGGGGACGGCTCTCCAGGGCTCTCTGGAAGGGAAATCTCTTCCACTCTGTTTCTGCACCCCCTGCAGTGAACCAGAACTTATGGGGATCTCTTTTTACATTAACTCTATGGGCTGTGGGTTCGGAGCTCGTAAACGTGCGTCTTTCTACTCCGCCATCTTGACTCCGCCCTGAGCCTATCTTTCAAGGTGT
Source organism: Bettongia penicillata ogilbyi (assembly GCA_023548195.1). Classification (NCBI taxonomy): domain Eukaryota; kingdom Metazoa; phylum Chordata; class Mammalia; order Diprotodontia; family Potoroidae; genus Bettongia; species Bettongia penicillata. The sequence goes on from JAJHZJ010000221.1 coordinate 2,219,586, forward strand.
TATTTTCTTCAGCATTTTTTTTGGGTCTCCTTTAGCAAGGTATTGACCTGTTTTTCATGCTTTTCTTGCATCTCTCTCATTTCTCTTCCCAGTTTTTCCTCCACCTGTCTAACTTGATTTTCAAAATCCTTTTTGAGCTCTTCCATGGCCTGAGCCCACCAGATATCCACCTCGGATGTCTGGGATAGAGAGGCTCTGACCTCCATGTCTTTCCCTGATGGCAAGCATTGTACTTCTTCATCAGAAATGAAAGGAGGAAGGAACATCTCTTCCCCAATAAAGTAGCTCTCTATGGTCTTATTTTGCTTCCTTTTTCTGGGCAGTTTCCCAGCCAGTTACTTGACTTCTGAGATTCCTCTCCACCCCCGCCTAGATCCACCCAGCTAGTGCTTGGGGTCTGAGATTCAAATGGTGCTTCCCAGCCTCAGGGCTATCCACGGTGGGAGCGGCTGCTATTCAATGTGAACTTAACTTCTGATGCTTGGATGGGGGCAGGGCCGCCTCCCAGGCTCAGTTCCCTCAGGGGGTTTATGCAGAGACCTTCGGTAATGGAGCTCCTGCCTGCTTGGGGAGTCCCGGGCCGCTGCTGCCTCTGCCGCTGCCTCTGCCGCTGCCTCCCAATGGGGCCCGAGTCACAGAGACACCCCGCTCCCCTCTCGGCCAGCCCAGAAGTCTCTCTTACTGACCTGCAGTGCCTGTGGATGGAGGGACCCTCGCGGCTGCTGGAGGTTCCATCCCTGCAGCCTGCTCGGATCTGCTCCTCTGAGGCTGCGCGGCCAGGGCAGCTCAGGGGTGGGCTCCGCTGTCCGGAGTGCGATGGACCCCTGGGGACGGCTCTCCAGGGCTCTCTGGAATGGAAATCTCTTCCACTGTGTTTATGCATGGGTTGCAGTGCTCCAGAATTCGTGGGGAGTTCTTTTTACAGGAAATTTCTGGGCTGTGGATTCGGAGCTAGCATACGTGAGTCTTTCTACTCTGCCATCTTGGCTCCTCCCTCACTTATTTTTTAAAAGCAGAAAAGGCCTTCTTTGATAAGCATGAAAAGACCCATGCACAAAGGATGAGAATTCTAACTTATCTAACCCCTTTCAAAAAGGAGTTTTTCTGTCATTCTTTAATGAACATATATCCAACATACTAAAATGACTAAAAAACCTTCAATTATTTTCACAGAAAGTTTTATTAAAAACTGATTACTCAGGTTTTATGCAATCCTACTGGTTACAAGTAAAAAATTTAATATTCAAATAACCACCTTCTCAGAAAGATTTAAGCAAAAAAGCAGGAAAAACAAATGATTATTCCAACATTTTAAAAGAAATTGTTAAGGGATCCTTACTACTTACTATTATAATTAAAAAACATGCAAAAATCAATCATTAAATACCTCTAGTTTCAAGTCCAGAAGTCCTCCCCACACACCCATGCTAGTGGAGGGAAGTTCTAATTAAAAACTTACTCCAAAAAGTTGTCATAAAGTCCATCACTATTGTGCACTTCCTCAATTTCATTTGGAGTTGGCACTGTTGCTGGATAGCCAGTATCTACACTGCTTTCTTTTTCAATATTGGTTTCAGGCAAGAGCACAGAAGGCACAGAATAACGATTCTCTGGAACCTAAAACAAAACATTTGTAATATTTATTATTGTAGCCTTTATTTCATTTAAATTTAAGTACAGAGATATTTCAAAGCTTTGCGATATGTTCCAAATAGCAACTCTCTCTACAGCATCCTCCATCAAATGCTAATAAAGTTCTTAGCCATCTATGGTCACAAAACTGTAAGTATTAGAAGCAAGATGGGAACCCATGACTTCCTCACTCCAAATCCAGTACTTGGGATGCTGTACCACACTGGCTCATTGTTGAATCATATTCTGCACTTATTCATATTCTTATTCATATTCTGCATATCTCATGAGAATAACATATAATATGGTATTATCACGATTGATCTAGTATGCTCTACAAAAGCTAATACTAACCAAATACACTGTACATAGAAGGGCCTCAATAAATGTTTTTTTAAATCAAACTGTTAAATTTAAAGCTTCACAGAAAGAAGCCACCGTAAGATGCTGTGCTATTGTGTCACTAACTACGTAAATCTACTAAGTGTAGAATGAACCAACAGAAAACTAAACTTCCAACTTTTTGTTTCTGTTAATTCATCCAAAGAACATTTATTCAGAACTCACTATATAAAGAACTTCCATCAGGCACCACAGGAGGAAAGGAGAACAAAAATAAGTAAACAAATAAAACCATATCGCTGATCTCAAAATCCTTATAATCTAGAAGATAAAAGATTTTAAACAAATATATTGCATATTAGACTTTGATAAGTGCATAAGAACTAGATAAAGTTCTATGAAATCAAATGAGGGTAAAATCAGTTCTAGGTTGGGAGATCGGGGAAGGCTTCACAGAGGCTTTGCCCTGGGAGTTCAAAGACGGATACAAAAACTAATAGAGCTTACAGTGGAGGAGGCCTTCAGACCACACAGGCCACAAGGGACATGATGCTCTAGACAGAAGCATGCCTTTATCACACAATTAATGGATGAACATTAACATTTCCTGAAAAACCTACTGCTTTCTGGACATCCCTTCCTATGGGATCATGAGTCTAATACTGGCATCACATTTCAGTTCAGAATAATCCCTGGGGACCCCAAACCCAGGGCCCAAAAGCCACTGCCCACAGTCACCCTGTGAGAACACATATCATCTTTCTCTGTCCTCACCATGACTTCTAGCCCCACCATCCATCCCAACTTTCCAAATCTTATATTGGCCTAATTTCCCTTCTGCCTTCACAGCCTTGACTCCAGAGCTAGTTGCCTAGTTCAAGCATGCATTATTCTCTACCCTTAAATCCTTCATCCCTCTGTCCTACCACCATTTCCAACTCAACAACTCTCAAGTGGGGGATCACCCCCATGATTCCCCAAAGAATCACAAAATTTGAGAGAAAAATTGTCTTCAGCAATCATTTTATACACACACACACACACACACACACACACATATAGTATATATGTATGTATGTATGTATATACATAAAATTCTCCAGACAAGTGGTCTTCCATGTTTTGATCAAAGACATCCAAGAAGAGGGAACCCATCAAACTCTTTAGGCAACCCATCTATTTTCACAGAGCTTTCATTGTTAGGAAGGTTTTTTTCTGCTACTGAGTCTAAATACACTTCTTTGACATTTCCACCCATTGCTCTTGATTCTCTCCTCTGGGACCAAACAAAACAAATCTAATCTGTCTTCCATCCAACAGCTCTTCAGATGCTTGGAAACAGTTGTCACTCTCCCATGAGTTTTCTGGTTAAACACACCAGTTGTGCCCATCACTCCTCTTATGTCACAGCCTCAAGGTGCTTCTGCAGACACTCTCTAGCTTATCAATATACTTCTTAAACCAGGCAGAGGACAAAATACTCCATAGAAATTCTGGGCAGAATATAATAGGAGGAGTATATCACCTCCCTATTTCTGGAAGCACAATGCCCAAGATCACATGAGCATTTTTAGCTACCACATCACACCGTTACTTGTATTTCATCTGCAGTCACTAAAACTTGCAGTAATCTGGTCTCTTTCCTTAACATTCTACCAAAACTACTCTCTCCGGTGCCACTATTGACTTTACAATTGCCCAATCTACTAGCTTTCAGTCTCCGTCCTTGATCTTTTTGCAGCTTTTAACACTCTTGCTCGGAACAAAAAGCCCTCTTCTCTTTTTTTCTCTATGTCATCCATAATGCTTACCTCTCAGTTTCCATGGCTATAATTATCATCATGCCTATGCAGATGATTTCCAGATCTAATATATCCAACCCTACATATCTTTCCTAAGCCCCAGTCGGGAATCACCAACTGCCTACTGAACATTTTAGGATTTACTATCTTTCACCCAAAACCCAGCCATTTCCCAGATCTTCCCAATTTTTGTCAAGGGTATCCCTGTCCTTGATAGTCATTTCCAGCTCCTCACTGTCCCTCATACATGTTTCAAGTTTTACCAAATTTACCTTCATTACAGTTTTTGCATTCATCCACTTCTCTCTCCTCCAGGCCTTCCTCACCTCTCCATGTCCTAACTGTTCTCTCTGCCTCTGATCTCTCCTCTACACAGGCCACCAGAGTGTCTGGTTATGGCATCATCAGGCTCCAACAGTTCTCGTGCTTCCCTGACACGTGCAGGATCAAATGAAAACTCCTTTGTTTGTAATTTCTCAGTTGGCCTGAACCTTCCTTCTAACGTTATGACTCGTAATTCCTTTTCATGCACCGTGTGGGGCAGGCCAATCACCCTTCTTCCTGCTCCTGGAACCTCACAGCCCTCTTGGCCCCATGGCTTTGAGGACACTTTCATCCCTCGTCACTTTTGCTCTTAGAATCCCCAGTTTCCTATAAAGCTCATTTCAAATGCCACCTTCTATGAGGCCTTTCTGAGGTCAGCTGCTAATGCCTTCCTGCTTCCCCAAAATTATCATGTATATATTAACATATGTACATTTTTTCTCTCCTAATAGAATGGAAACTTCTAGAAGGCAAGGGCTGTTTCAGTTTGCTTTTGTATCTGCAGTATCTGGCACATAACAGATGGTTAATATATATTTGTTCATTAACTGACTGACCCCTCCATCCTTCTGAACATTATCTGCTCTCTTAGATTCCATGACCTCAGTCGATCCTGGTTCTCCTCCTACCTTACTATCCCTCTCAGTCTTCTTTGCTAGGTATTAATAATGTGAACAATAAGTGATATTTATAGAGCACTTTAGGGTTTCAAAAGCACTTAAGGCTCAGGTCAAGGACCACTTTCTTAAAGATGCTTATGATGATATCCCTTACAATGAATGCTTTTGGGAACTGGTAAAAGGAGGTATGACTAGTATGGTCCCAACTTCTCAGGATACATGTGTATATGAAGGCTAGTAACCCGGAAAGCGGGCATTATCCACCCCTAAGCCTCCTACGGGACGGTACAGTTAGAGTTAACGTCCTTATGTCCCTGGTCCACATTTCTCACTCCTTCCTCCCTCTCTTAAATCCAATGCACTTGGACGTCATGGCGTCACCTCCCTGATGTCATGATCCTCGTCGAGAATGAAGGACAGGCAGCAGCAATCTCACTCCCTACTGGGCAATTTAGAAAATATCCTCATCTCACTGGTCCCAGTTATCTTCCCTCTGGAAAGATAGGGCAAGTTCTGATCAGTGACATGTAAGTTCTTGGTCTAACTCTATAGAAGTTTTAGCCCTGAGGGCTTCTAGGCCTTTGACCAGAGTGTGAAGGTTGTTTTATAGTGGCATGCCCAGAAACCAATCTGTGCCACCTGCAGTTAAGAGCAACGGGGCTACACATCGAAACGACTGAATCTCGGCATTTTTCCTCCTTCTCAATAAAGTTCTGTTCACTGCTCTCCCTACACAGCTCTGCTGCTTCTTCATGTTAACTGGTCTGCACTACCACTTCTTACCCAGCCCAGCCCCCAAATTACGTTTATATTGTGTATTTGTGTATAAAAAGATCTTAAGAACAGAAACGGTTTCATCTTCTTTGTAACAGTGCCAGGCATATAAAAGGTTTGTTTAAATAAAACAACCCCTTAACTGTGTGCGTCTACCACGGAGGCTAATGCCTCTCCTCTCTACTCCCGTGTTTCTTTTATGATCACTATGCAATGATGACCTAATCCAGCCTCCGCATCTCTCCTGAGCACCAATCCCACAATCCCATTCAAGAACTGAAGTTCACATGATCAAAACATGGAGGATTTGATGTTTTCTTTGTCCTCACATAGCCTCTCAAACCTCTCCTGAACAGACATCATGCTCCAAAGAGAAAGCAACTTGAAGCTGTCTCCCTCATCTAGGACACTGGAAACTCAACAGAAGGTTAAAAAAAAAACTCGATGAACCAATGCCTAATTGAGCTCGCTAAACACTCCTCCCCTGCGGACCACCACGCTACACACAACGCTGTACTAGTGACCACTTGCCAGAGGCTTGCAAAAAAAACCCAAAAAAAACCACAACCCCATACCCCAGACTCCTGTTCCTCTTTCTAGTAACACAGAGAGCCAAGCTCCAAACTGCACAAAATGTGCTAAAGGCTCCATAGCTGGTATCATGGTAGAGTTCAGTGCTGCAAAAGTTCCCTTCAGTGGTGTGGAGGATCCACAGCCCAAACCCCACCCCACCTCTCCACTTCAAGCTGTGGTGAGCTAACCCAGGTGGCAGCGCCAAATGGCAGTGGGGTGTACTGCTAGGTAAGAGAATTGAGAAACAGAGAGTGCGCATGAAGAATGAGCAGCATGGCAATTCACATCTAAGGGAAAGCACTTGGCATCCACTAAAAGTCACCAGAGTAGCTAGGTGTCCCAGTGGATACAGCAGCAGGCCTAGAGTCAGGAAGATGTGAGTTCAAATCCAACCCCAGACACTGACTTGCTCTGTGACTCTTGGCAAATTACTTAACCCCTATTTACTTCAGTTCCTCATCTGTAAAATGGGGACACATTGAGAAAGAAAATGACAAACTGCTCCAGGACCTTTGGCAAGAAAACACCAAGGACAAAGTCCATGGGGTCACATTAAGCCAGGTATGAATGAACAACTGAAGGACACAACAAAAGGTCACTCAGGGCAGGGACCAAAGCTGGTGAGATGTTAACAGCCTGGCATGGGAAGAGGAGAGGTACTTTAACATGTACCATCAAAGGGAAAGCCGTCAGAGAGTTAGCGACAGGGAAAAGTAAGGGGAAATCACCAACGGTCTCCAGAGGAAGACTCAAAAGTCCTTGAACATAAGCAGACAAACCAAGAGGAAAGATACCGACAGAAGGAAATACAGCCTCCCAATATATTAAACAAGTTCAGGAATCCAGTGCTTAGCACAGTGCCTGTCACATAGTAGGTATTTAATAAATATTTATTAAATGAATAACATACTGTTAAAAAAGAAAAAAAATTAAATGATTCAACACTTGATGAGACAGAGGACCTTGTGGATTTTGATAATGTGGAACCAAAACACTGTTCATTATTGATTTAAAAGAGAAATGAGAATTGTAAGAGCAGAATTTATGGACTGCAAAGCAAAAATAATTAGCAGAACAAAAAAACTGAAATCTACATTGACAGTCTCACTAAAGAAACAAAAGAGAGGACAACTGATCATGCAAAAAACACAGAAGTAAAAGACAATCTAGAAGCAAAAAGCAATTAACATTAAAATAAAACATGCACTCTATTCCAGTAAAACATAATGATCTTGAAGAAAAAATGTGTAGAAACAGCTCGTCCCATTCACATGTTGAAAACTCAACCCCTGGTGGCCCCTCTTCCAAACCTGCTCCTCCTAACAAACTGCCTACCTAATTCTATTATGTTACTAACCCCATTACAGTCACCGAGGCTCCAAACCTCCCCTTTCCCACCCATATCAAATCTGTTGCTAAAATCCAGTAAAAAACACAAACTCTATCTCCCTTCTCTCTATTCATATAGTCAGTCATCGCCCTCATCAAGGACTCTCACCTGGACTGGTATAAGGCTTAGCTCAACCTCATAGGCTCATTTATCTCCAGCCTTTCCCTTCTTCAATCTGTGCTGTACTTACTCTACTGCCAAAATAATCTTAATGCTTCTGTCACTCCCCAATTCAAACACCATATGTATGTCCTCAATGACTCAGGAGAAAATAAAAACTTTGTAGTCTTACATTTAAAGTCTCTAAACTCTGTATCCAATACATTTTCCCAGCCTTTTTTTACAGTAATCTCCTTTATGCACTCTACAGTAATTATGGCCTAATGGCTGTCCACCAAACTCTCTCTTCCAGCTCTGTACCCTCACATAGATTGCCTCTTCATCTTTTCTGGGGTAAAACCCTTCTATCCTCCCACTCCTAGCTCTGGTGTTATCTACGTCATTAAATTTTTCTGGATCCTTCCCTGCCCACCTCTTCCCTTCCCCTTCCCCCCCAAAAGCAGTATGTATCTTCAAATTACCTCAGATCACAATGTGTACTTCTCATTTGTCAAGTAGGTGGTACAGTGAACACGGTATTGGCCTTGGAGTCAGGACGACCCAAGTTGAGATCAACCCCTGACACTAGCTGTGACTCTAGGCAAGTCATTTAACCTTTCCAAGCACCAGTGTCCTTATACAAAATGTTGACACCACCAGCTAGTTCACAGGGCTGTTACTGAAGACCAAATCAAACAAGATAGTATATGTAAAGCACTGCAAAAAGTTAAATCTATGTTGACTATCAGCGTCATCATTGTGATATTCTACCCCATATCATATTTATGTGTATATACGTCATAACCCCTGAATAAATTAAACTCCCAAAGGGGAAGAGCTATTTTTTCATCTATTTCCAACACCCAGAACATAGCGAGCACACAATAAAGGATAAATAACATTCACTTGGCAAAATATATCAAGTATTTTCTTACCTTACAAACCGCATCACTTTTTTGCTGAACGAAGTGTGACTGTTCTAGAAGCCACAGGGAGGTTAGAATGGCGGCTGCTGAGGTCCTCACCCGCATGACAGGGCTGTACTGACAGGACGATTCAGGTTTAGTGGAGTCGCAGAGCAGTCTTCTATCAGACCATCTTATCATCCACTCCAGGAGCTTGGCTATGCTGCCGAATTTGTTCTTTAGCTCTGGAGAAAGTTCTTCATGAGGAATAACGTCATTCCACTGAACCACTTTGTAAGTGAGTTTTGGAGTCTTAAAGTTTTGTGGAAGAAAATCTTGTTTTAGTAATCTGTGGGACGTGGGCATCTCTCTATTGTCATCTTTGATTCTGTACATAGATTTTTCTTTTAAACCAAACAAGCCTGTCTTTCCTCTACTTTTATTTACTTCATTTGAAGAGTTTTGTATAAAAGATCTTGGCCCTTGAGCAGCTAATACTGAAGGTGAAGATGTTTGATTTCCCAAATTTTTGAAGTTTTCACTATTCAAAGTAGATGATTTTTCAGATTCAGAGGACTCCGGGACAATAACGTAGCAGGAGCCCGCTCTGAACACATTCTGGCTTGTGGGCTTGCCCTGACGACGTTTTAATGTTGTGTGAACATCAAAAAGCAAAGAATTCAGCTCATGTTCCTTAAGAAGGGCTGAAAAGCCACTTAGAAAAGGAATGCCAGGGTTGTTAGAACCGATCAGATCTTTTTCAAGCACATAACTCAAGAACAGATCAAGGAATTTAACATATTCATCATCGTCACGTTCAAATTCCCAAACACCTACTACAGGAACTATATTTTCTCTTGGTAAATTTTCATAATCATCTCTCCTTTCAGGACATTGCTCTGAATTGAACCCTGTCTTCTTACTCTTGTGCTTACTAATCGATGTGAATTCTGTAGGATTCTGGGCATTCCTATAGCAAAATATAAAAAAAATTAATTCCAACTATTGCTTCATTACTGATAAAGTCTTCTTCCATAAACAGGTCAATTAATTTCTTTGGGCCTTAGTTCCCATCTCTAAAGGGGAACAGGTGGGAATGGGGAGGAGGGTGAGCTGTTGAGGATGACCCCATCAAGAATCCTTTATAACTTTAAAAAATTAATGATTTTTTAAAATGCAATACATAAAAGATATCAAAGGGAGAAATTTATGAAGTGAAATTAAAATTATGTAATAATACATAAAATATACCAGAAAGAAAAACATGAGGCAATCCTTTGACACCTCCCTGAACATCCCACTCACCACAGCAGCTTTTCCAAAACATTTTATCTGTTTTTTAAACCTCTCACGGTCCCCCTCCCTCCACTTTCTTGGCTCAGAACCTTGCCCCATAGGCCATTTACTGAGAGCTTCCTCTCCTCTTCCCCCCCTCGTTATTTAACAGTCAGACCCTTTCTGCCACTCTATGCACAAATGACCCCGTTCCATCCCGCCTTCTCCAGCAGATCGCTCCCTCCATCATCTCTGCTCTCTCACTAACCTTCAGTTTCTTCCAACCGACTGACTGCTTCCCTATTGCCCACAAACATGCCCAGCACTCCCTATTTGCAAAACTCCTCATTTGACTCATCCATCCACCCCTCCATCACCACTGGTTATTGTCTAATCTCTCTCCTCCCTTAAATGTGGTTAAATTCCCTGAAAAAGTCATCCAAAATAAGGACTTCTGCCTCCATTCAATGGGAATGGTTCTCTCCCATGGGGGCTGAAATGCCTTCCCCCACTCTAATCCTCATCCTTTTTAATCCCTCTTTAAACTTCAACACTGTCAATCATGTTCTGCTCCTTGACATTCTCTTCTTCCTAGGCTTCTATGACACTGCTCTGTCAAGGCTCTACTCTTCCTGGTCTGACTGGGACTTCTTAGTCTCCACTAGATCTTCATCCAAGTCTCATTTGATAACCATGGATATCCCACAGTGCTTTGTCCTGTGTCCTCTTTTAGTCTCCCCCTATATATTTCACTTAGTGATCTCGACTCCTATGGATTCAATTATCTCTCAGATCTAAACAGAGATTCCCAAACACATTCAGTTCACTGCCCCCTTTTCAAAAAAAATATTCAATGTCTCCCTGGAAATCTACTTTCTCTAACCCTTTAATGTTTTTTTAATTTATGTCACTTCAAAAAATATCACTCTCCTGGATCATTCCAGTACCCCTCACAGAGGTGGTATCATCAACTTTGGGAAGCCTATGAACTTCTCTCTCAACCTCCAGACTTCCATCTCCAAATGTCTACTGAACGTATCAAACTGAGTGTTCCACTGACATTTTAAATTCAACAGGTACAAAACTGAACTCATGTTTCCCCCAAGCACTTCCTTCCTTCTAAATTCTCTACTGCTATTAAGGATAATGCTATCCTTCCAGTCCCCCAGGCTCACAACCTAGTATTAGAGTCAACTCATCTCTCTCACTTCCCCATATCTAATCTGATGGAAGCCCTATCAATTTTATCTCTGAAATACTTCTTAAATACGCCCACTTCTCTCCTTTGATACTGCCACCAACCTGGCACAGGTCCTCATCCATTGGCGTGTCAAAATGATATCCACAGTGTCTACAGCAGCCATGAATATGCTGGCACAATTCTGAATCACAAAATACAACAGACACTCCACATGGAAGACAGAACCAAAACATTAATTCAAACACCAGACAGTCAAATCCCAATACCAGAAAGCCAAATTCATCATAGTAACAAGAAATCTATACATAGTAACAATGCAAAGGGCAACACCATCCCCAAGCCTTCCCTCTGTTAGGCTTCTACAAACCAGCTCCCTTAAACAAAATCACAAACAAGATCTCCCACTCATGCTAGGTACTGCCCCAGCTACCTGCTTTCTCTGTCCTACCCAACTCTGACTGCTTTGTAACTTCCCCTCAGCTCTGCTCCACAATTCCTGTTCCCCTCATTCAGCAAGTTCCCCCCACCACATATGACTTAGGCTTCCATGTGATTTAAGCAGGTCAGAAGTGTTTATTAATAAATGGGAAAGATCTTCTCATTTAAATTACCATTACATCCATTCATACCTAAGATTGGTGTGCAATAGCCTTGGACTGATCTACCTGCAAAAAGCCTCCATCTACTCCAAGTCATCCACTATTTAGCCAACAAAGTAATTCTTCTAAAGTGTTAAGTTCAATAATGTCAAACCTCCCCATATACACTCAATAAACTACAGTGACTCCCTATTACTTCCAGGATCAAATATAAAATCTTCTGTTCAGTCTTCAAAGACCTTCATAACTTAGCTCTTCCTAACTTTCCAGTCTTCCTACACCTTATGCCTCCCTTTCTACCCCCTACAACATACTCTTCAATCCAGTTACCTAGTGATGTATCTCCTTGCCATTCCCTGAACTAGACACTTCATCTTCCAACTTTGGGAATTTTCAATGGCTACCCTTAGTGCATGAAATGCTCTCCCTCCTCATTTCTGCTACATGATTTCACAGGTTTCCTTCAAGTCCCAGCTAAAACTTTTTTACATGAAGCCTTTCCTCATTCCCCTTAATTCTGATGCCTTCCCTCTTTTGATTATCTCCAACTTATCCTCTATACATCTTATGTGTACAAAGTTGTTTTCATGTTGTCTTCCTAGTGAGACTGTGAGTTCTCTGAGTGCAAGGACTTTCTTTGTATATCTAGCACTTACCACATTACCAGTCACATAGGAAGTGTTTAATAAATGACTGACTGATGAGCATTTCACCAAGAAATACTCCTCTATATGTTATTTTCCACAATAAATTCAAATACACATGTGAACTTAAAGTTCATACAATTAAAAAAGTAGAAAAGCAGATCATATATCTTCTCACAATTAGGGAGATGAATTCCTAAACAAACAAGAACTCTGTAAGAATATTTCTACTCAAACCCATCCCAAGTGAAATACAGATGAGGCAAGTATGAAAAACAAAACAGATAATTTTGATTACATGAAACTGAAAAACTTCTGCATGAACAAATGCATCTAGAACAGTGGTAGAATGAGAGAAAATATTTATATCAAATTTCTCTGATAAGAATTTAATATTTATAATACATAGATAACTAACAGAAATAAAATAAGGCCAAAAGTCATTCCCTAATAGGTAAAAGGTAAAGGATATAGGAACAAATATTTCTCAAAAGAATTTTGAACTATTAAAAGTCATTAAAATAATTCAACCCACTTAAGTAAAAGAAATAAAAACAACTCTAAAGTTTTCCCAAAATCATCCCCAGTAAATTGGTAAAGATGACAAAATAAAGGAATATTCAATTCTGGAAGGGCTATGAAAAGACAGGAATACTAATGCACTGTTAATGGAGCTGTGAATTATTATAACTATTCTGGAAAGTAATTTGGAGTTTTGCAAATAAAATGGCTAAAAGTTCCAAATCCTTTGACCCAGAGGTTCTGCTGCTAGGTATACAGGTCAATAATAAAAAGAAAGGCTCCATATACACCAAAATATTCATAGCAGCATTTTTTGTGGAGACAAAGGTAGTTGCACATCAACTGAGGTACAAATTGAGGCTAAACAAATTGTGGTACAAGAATATATTGGAGTATTGCTATGATGTAAGGAACAACAAATATGATGAACACAGAGATGCATGGAAAGATTTAGACAAACTGATCTGAAGTGAACAGAGGGAAGGAAAAATATGCAAATGATTATAACAATGTAAAAGGAAAGAAAGATCACAAAATAACTAAAAATGAATGCTATGAAAGCGGAGCAACAGGAAGCAATACAGTAACCTCCTCATTTAAACTTTACCAAAAAGATATAGGAAGTGGGGGGTAGAGGGGTGAAGTCAAGATGGCAGAGTAGAAGGGCTGACCTACTCTAGCTCTCCTCCCATAACCTATAAAATACCTGTAAAAAATGACTAAGCAAATTCGAGAGCAAGCAGAAGCCACAAAATGACAGAGTGAAACAGATTACCAGTCCAAGACAGCTTGGAAGGCTGACAGGACAGGTCTATCGCACTGGGCTAAGAACACAGCGCAGCTCAGCGTGGGCTGTGCAGCACTGACAGGACTGGAGCAGGTTTCAAGACATGGAATCACAAGTAGTAGCTGCGGTTTCCAGATTTCTCAACCCACAAATGCCAAAGACAGCTTCAAAGGTCAGTAAGAAAGCTCTTTCACCTAGGCGAGAAGATAGCATGGTCCAGCCCCAGCCCTAGTTCCAGACTGGCAGCAGCCACTGCAGGACTGGACTCCACTTTTGGAGCCCTCACCCTAAAGACCCTGGGGGAATCAAGCAGCTAATCTGGGTCTCAGTTCTGAATGGCAGCCCTAGGGTAAGGAGGTGCACAGACATGGTGGAGCTGGAGGTGGCTGTGGAGAGGAAACTCTACTCTCAGTTCCAGGGCAGAAAAGAGTGTTTGTGGTTGCTCACAGATCACAGCACAGGTCTTGATTTTGCCACCCTGAAGGAACTGAGAACTTATAGGTATCTACAGATATCTCAGGAAACAGCTACACAAAACCTCTGAAGCCTGGGGTAGTATACCCTCCACTTGACAAAGGGCTCAAAAGTCAAGTAACTGGCTGGGATAATGCCCCCAAAAGGGAAAAAAATAAGATTGCAGAAGGTTACTTTCTCAGTGAAAAGGCATTTTCTTCCATCCTTTCAGATGAGGAAGAACAAAGCACACCATCAGAGGAAGACATCAAAGTCAAGGCTTCTACATCCAAAACCTCCAAATAAAATAAATATACAATGGTCTCAGGTCATGGAAGAGCTCAAAAAGGATTTTGAAAATCAAGTAAGAGAGGTGGAGGAAAAATTGGGAAGAGAAATGAGAGCGATGCAAGAAAATCATGAAAAGCAAGGCAACACTTTGCTAAAGGAGACTCAAAGAAATGCTGAAGAAAATAACACCTTTAAAAATAGACTAGCCCAAACGGCAAAAGAGGTCCAAAAAGACAATGAAGAGAAGAATGCTTTAAAAATCAGAACTGGTCAAATGGAAAAGGAGGATCAAAAGCTCACTGAAGAAGATAGTTCTTTAAAAATTAGAATGGAGCAGATGAAAGCTAATGACTTTATGAAAAATCAAGAAATTATAAAACAAAACCAAAAAGAATGAAAAAAAGTCATAGAAGATAATGTGAAATATCTCATTGGAAAAACAACAGACCTGAAAAATAGATGCAGGAGATATCATTTAAAAATTATTGGTCTACTTGAAAACCATGATCAAAAAAAGAGCCTACACATCATCTTCCAAGAAATTATCAAGGAAAACTGCCCTGATATTCCAGATACAGAGAGTAAAACAGAAATGGAAAGAATTCATTGATCATCTCCTGAAAGAGACTCCAAAAGGAAAACTCCTAGGAATATTGTAGCCAAATTCCAGAGTTCCCAGGTAAAGGAGAAAATATTATAAGCAGCTAGAAACAATTTAAGTATTGTAGAAATACAATAAGGATAACACAGGATTTAGCAGCTTTTGGAATATGATATTCCAGAGGTCAAAAGAGATAAGATTAAAACCAAGAATCACCTACCCAGCAAAACTGAGTGTAAATACTTCAGGGAAAAAAAAATGGAAATTCAATGAATTATTCTTGTTGAAAAGACCAGAACTGAATAGAAAATCTGACTTTTAAATACAAGAATCAAGAGAAACAAGAAAAGGTACAGGAAAGAAAAGTTTTAAGGAACTCATTAAAGTTGAACTGTTTACATTCCTACATGGAAAGATGTTATTTGTAACTCATGAAACCTTTTTCAGTATTAGGGTAGTTAGAGGGAATATATGTGTGCATATATGTATATATATTATATGTGTATGTGTGTAGGTGTGTATGGGTATGTATGCATGTGTATATTATACATGCGTAGGTATATGTACATGGGTGTATATGTGTAGGCACATATATGTACATATATACATACATAGAGGGTACAGGGTGAGCTGAATATGAAGGGAGAATACCTAAAAAAATAAAATTTACTGTTGAATGGAATGTTCTAGGAGTAAGAGAAAGGGAGAATGTAGCAAGTCATCTCACATAAAAGGAGGAAAAAAGTTTTTATAATGGAGGGGAAGAGGGGGAGATGAAAGGAAATAAGTGAGCCTTACTCTCATGAGATTTGGCTTAAGGAGGAATAACACACACTCAGTTGGATATGGAAATCTATTTGACCCTGCAGGAAGGTAAGGGGGAAGGGGATAGGAAAGGGAAGATAATAGAAAGGACAGCAAATTGGGGAAAGGGATAATCAGAAGCAAACACTATTGTAGGAGGACAGGTCAAGGGAGAGAATGGAATATATTGAGAGCATAATAGGACAGTGGGAAATGTGGTTAGTCTTTTACAACATAACTATTATGGAAGTGCTTTTGCATTGTTACGTATTTATGACCTATATTGAATTGTTGGTTTTCTCACTGAGGGTGAGTAGGGAGGGAGAGAGAGAACATGGAACTCAAAGCTTTAAGAATGAATATTAAAAATTGTTTAAGCATGCAGCTGGAAATTAAGATACACAGGCAATGGAGTATAGAAACCTATTCTGCCCTGCAGGAAAACAGAGGGGAAGGGGGATGGAAGAAGGGTGGGTAATAGAAGGGAGGATCAACTGGAGGAAGGGGTGGATACCTGCTGTCCTGGGGTGTGGGGTGGGGAAAGAGGAGGAGAAAATTTTAAATTCAAATTCTTGTGGAAGCGAACATTGAAAATTGAAAAATAAGTAAATTATTTAAAAAAGATACAGGAAATGTACCAATATGAATTCTGAGGGAAAAATACAAGGAAAAATAATAAACAGTAACTCATTTTACAGCCAAGATTGGTATAGGAAGACACAGAGAGGTCTGTAGACAATGGGGACGTTTTTCCCCAAAGAAAGTAATATTAAATGAGCTCCACCATACCTTTGATCTGAATTTACTTACTCTCTTTTTTTTTCAGATGATAAAGCTTCTGAGAAAGTATCTGCTGCCTCTGTATCACTATGAGCCAGGCAATTTCCTACTTCGGTAAGTGTGCTTGTGCTCAAGCTGGTCCCAAATGAAAGCCGGTCATAAGTATGAATCTTATTATCTACAGTCTCTTCTTCAGGCGGCTCCCAGATATTCATTTCAAAAGGGCCTATATTTCTCCTTACTCGTTTCAGAGCTTTCACCCTTACTTTGTTAATAGAATGCATGACAACAGACATCATTTCCTCAGTTTGTGGCCCTAAGACGGAAAGGATAATCAAAGAGAATTTAATGTTACATTCAATAAATAGATGTTTAGGAGGATAAGACATATCTATTTTAGTGGTAGACAGAACAGAAGAGAATAGATTTCTATGACTCCCAGCTCCATCAGAGGACACATTATTAAAGGTAGAATGGTACAGAAGGATTGCAAAATAATGTTCGGTTTGTAATCCACATTTGAAGGAAAGATATAGAGAACAGAGGGGGTCTAGTAAAACAATAAAAAATATCAAAAGACTAGAAAAGAAGCTATTAAGTGGAAGATTTAAAAAGATCCCATTAGTTTAGGCTTAACCCGGGCCTGCCCACCTATGGTCGGCAGGCCTGCTGCATTCTGCCAGAGGAGGTCAGGCATGTCACGTGACAACATCAGGTTGTCTCTTGTCTAACCTATCCACAGCCCAATGAAGCTTACAGTCTGTGCAGGTCTGGTAAAAAGATGCTAAGCACGGACAACTGCTTAAAGTAAATGAGAAGCAGCCAAAAGATAGGAACAAATCACTTTCAAGAGGAACGGTCCAAACTATCAACAACTGTATGAAATCTTTAACAAGAGAAATGCAAAAAAGAACTGGGACTTCACTGGGGCTCACACGTTCCTCAAAGTGACAAAAACAGAAAAGCTAATGCTGGTTCATCAAAGGAGGGCGGTGCCAAGACAGGCACACTGCTGCTACTGGGGTTGGGGACTAGCTCAACTGCTCTGGAAAGCATTGGAGAATCCACTCCTGGAAAGAGCATCACATGCAGGGGATACAGATGGAAAAGTCAGACAGTCTCAGCTGTCAAGGAGCTCCGCTTTTTAAAAGAGGTGATAACACAAAAGGAAGGTTTCAGTCACAATCAGACAGGAAGACTCCATAGTCCTTGGGGCACGGCAGTAAAGCAAACAGTTGCCTCTTCATTAGGATCACTGCCACATGCCCATGATAAAATCATACTGGCGTAGGATGTTCAATACAGGGGCAAGTAGGGGCTTCAGTAGCAAGAACTTTCTTTCTAGGTCTTCATTTCCTGTGGCTGCAGCTCCAGCAGGGCAGTTGCCAGGCTACTTCTCCACAGCTACTCTATGCCAGGCACTATACAAAGCACTCTTGATACAAAAAGAGGCAAAATATAGTCCCTGCCTTCAAGGAGCTTATAACCTAATAGGGGGAAACAACACAAACAAATATATACAATGTGAATTATATGCAGGATAAATAGGAAAAATTTAAAGAGGGAAGGCACTGGAATTAAGACAGGTTAGAGAAGGCTCCCTATAGAAGGTAGGATTTTAGTTGAGACTTAAAGGAAGTCAAAGAGGTTAGAAGTCCAAGTGGAGGAGGAAGAGAGCAGAGGTGAGAAAGCATACTAGGCATGGAGAAGAGCCAGGGAAATGCCCAGACCTGAAAGATGGAATGTCTGGTTTGTGGAACAGCCGGAAATCCACTGTCAGTGGATCAAAGAGTACATATTAAGGAACAGGGTGTAAGAAGATTGGTGTTGCAATTTAAACTTTAAAAAAAATAATAATAAATGGAGGCAAATATCCTGGCAAGACAACGTTTATCAGCAGGGGAATGCTACCTTTCTGTAAATGGCTTGCTTCCATTTATGCCAAAGCACAGTTGTTCTTTTATAGATTTTGGAGAGTACGGAACAGCACAAGAGGGTAGGGAACACTGAGGATGGCATGACTGGCTGCAGAGCTGAGGGGCAGGGAGCAACATGACTGATTGGAAGTTTGGTAATTGGGCTAACAACGCCCGCCCCTTCCCCCGCACATCTTCTCTCATGAGACTAAGAAGTGCTCGTTGTTTGAGGCCAGGTACAAGACAGCAGCCCAGACTTTTGGACAGCAAATCAGATATCCCTGAAGCGTAGCTTGGGGGAGCAAAGCTTTCAGGCCCAAACTCCCTGTGTCCACATGCATTCTCCAAGGTCAGTCAAATTACTTGAGGTCTTACAGGCCAACTGAATCTTTGAACCACGTTCAGAGACAAAGAACCATGACTTAAACAATTACTAGACAAAAGCAGTTACAGGACAAAATCAATTAATAGAACCAATAAATAAATAATACAGGATTAATCTTAATCTTCTCACTGGAAAGGCAGGAGGGACTATATGCTGAGGAACTCTGAGTACCAAAGACAGTATTTTGTATTTGCTCCTTGAGGCAATGGGAAGCTACTAGAGTTTGCTAAGTAGGGAGTGACATGAGGAGACCTGCCTTCCAGAAGATGGTTGTGGGTACTGGGCTAAAAGCACTGCTGTTCCCAAGGTTCTTGGGCTCAGGGTCCTGGACTTTCTCCATTAGGGTCTAAGGGGAAATGGTGAAAAAGATAGTGCCAGTGGGGATTTGACCTGTCTGGTAAATGCTGCCTCCTATCTCTCCCTCAAGGTGTCATGACGCTTCAGCTAGGCTACCTTGTCTGTCCTGTAAGTAGGGCAGACAGTTGGCAGGTGGTGAAGATAACTGGACCTTTCTCTACAAGTCACACATGTGAGGGCTGTGCTGAAAGCCAAGCCTGTGCTCACAGGTGGTTCCATCAGAGTTCTTGTGTCTAGAGTTGGTCAACAATTGTTGCCAGTGGTGATGAGAACGTTGGGCTCCTTCTCCACAATGATTTCCCCTTGCAATGACGGTTGCAGAAGTCAAAATGAAAACAGGTCTGGTGGTTTAGGGGACATTGCTATTCCCAAATTCTTGGACTCAGGGTACTGGGCTATCTCCATCAGGATCCAAAGAGAGACAGTGATTATGGTAGTATGAGTCTGACTTGCCTGGCAAATGCAGGCATCTTCCCCTCAAGATGCCCTAAAGTAAATTTCTTAAGTATACCAAAATATACATTGGAGCACTTTTCATGTTAGCAAAAAATGTAAAAAAAAGAATGAACCCAATGATTAGACAATGACTGAACCTACTAGTAGTGGTAGTAAAGGAATATTATTATATTGCAAAAAAAAAGACTGAAAAATTCAGAAAAACATGCAAAGACATATAAATTGATTGTAGAATTAAACACTAGAAAAACAATATACAAAATGACTACACAAGAACACTACTAAAACAAGATAAATGCTGTATAATTACAATGACTAATCTTGACCTAGAAAAAGAATAAAGAAATGTTCCTCACTTCTTTCACTGGAAAGGTGGGGACCTTGGAAGTAAAATGCAACATCACCTGTGGCACTCATTCATTGCCTTAGATTTGCAATGTTGCATAGTGACTTTATTGTTATAAGTAAAGAATCACTAAGGGAAAAAGAAAGGTACTGGTGAGTTTTGGAGGAGAGAAGGGAGAGAGGTATAAAAAGGTACAAGGACTATATTTCAAAATGACTTTGACATAAAAACAAACAGCATTAATAAAACTTTCTTAAAATGTTTTATTTGTATCCCCAACACCTAGCACAGTGCCTGGTTTTTTATTTGTTTTTTAATTCATTGAATGATATAGACAGATGTTAGAGAATTACTGTGTTCCACTCCAACTGAGTAGAAAAGAACAAGAGGAAAAAAGTTTAGAAACTAATAAAAGAAACAAAGAATTAGTTTCTGACTATAAACATAATTATTTCAACAGAATGTATAGAACAGAAATTATAGAAACTATCTCTATAATTGTCTAAAAACAGATATAAGTATATTAACATACGTACTGACTGACCTGGTCTGGACATTCAGTAGATTCTGTATGTAAATAATAATGATATAAACTTAATAAGAACAAATGACTTTTTAACAAAATGCTTCTCACACTAAAGACAGCTCAAGTTTCTTAATAAAAAAAAATGCAACAATGTCGGAATGACTAAATTTCGAGACGCAGACAATGGATAATAGTTAAGAACACACGGTATCATCTTCTAATTCTTTTTCAGCTTCCACATGATCACCTGTTCTGTACCGGATTCATTCACTCATAGGCGTCACCTAATTCAGCCATTTCATTTTACAGATAAGGAAACTGAGGTCCAGAATGGCTAAGTAACTCATCAGCAGTTATACAACTAGTAAATGACAGAGTCAGGAGTTGAAATGCTTTCCTGTGACTCAAAATTCAGCATTCTTTCCACTAACCTATATTGGACTAAGCCTTCATAGAGAACAGGTTTTTCAAGCTTCTTGTTTTCTCCAACTCAACTAAACAAGAGACAGAGAAGAGTATTGTCTGTCTATAGATGATAAATACTTAAAAATCATATTCCTCAGGAATTTACACATTTAATATAAAAAAAATCAAGAAATCACATTACCTTTCACAGCACAATGTCTGAGTCGCTGATGAAGAGAATTATATTTATCTCTTAAAGGTACTCTTATATCTTCAGGATTGGGAAATGCTCTCACCAAAACTTCTGCTACCTATGCAAAAACAAACTTATTTTAGTTCTATGGGCAAACAAGTAACAAGAAAATCAAAGTCCTGCAAAGGCCCAGCCCTCGAGGAGCTCAGAGTATTACCTTTCGGGTGGGCGGGAGCTCTCCAACAAGACTCAGAACTATGTCCTGCACAAGCTCTTCAATATTCATAAACCTAGAGAAAGGTAACATTCTACATGCCCATTCCAGGGCACTGAGACAGTGCTCTACCATACAAGAATCAAACTCCAACTCCATATCCTAGAGAGGAATTAATAAAGAAGAAATAATTCTGGAAATATTTAAAATGAGATTAAGACCGTGTAGACTAATTTCACAAAATAATCTGATGAATTCAGTGATCACTACTATTATTTTACTATAAATAGGAATACCTTTTTCTTTTCCACATTTTCTCTTGCTATCTGATATTGTCTACAACTGTATGACAATTTTTCCCGGACATGAAGCATCCAACACAGAGCACAGAGTTCTCTGAAACAAGCTGAGCCAAAAATGTTAGTCAACATATGCTCCTGTCTTTGTGTTTTAAAGAGATATACAGGACATTCCAAAAGTCTCAGTGCAGTTTAAGCCACTAAAGCTTTAAAGTGTGCTATGACTCTTGAGGCACCCTGTAAAAATACACACACTATGGAAATATCTTTTAGATCACCAGAGAAGGAATTCCCCAAACCAACACAAATCAACATTCCGCAACTTACAGCCACAGACAATTGCCAGGGGAATCACAAGGTGCCTCCGCTCAGGTCACACAGACACGCGTCAGAGGCCAGCCTTCAGCCTCCTTCTTCCTGACGCCGAGGCCCAGCTCTCTGTTCACTACATCCTGCTGCCACTTTCTGCTGTTCTTAATGTTGAGTCATCTCAGTCACGTCTGACCCTTGGGGGCCCCTGGAGAGGTTTGCCATTTCCTTCTCCAGATCATTTTACAGATGAGGAACTGAGGCAAACGAGGTAGGTGACTTACCCAGGGTCACACAGTCAGTAAGTGTCTGAGGCCAGACTTGAAATGCAGGAAGATGAGTCCTCCTGATCTCATGTCCAGTGCTCCACCCACTGCACCATCTAACTGCTCTGGCCTCTTCAGTATATATTTCATAAATATACTTACTAAGAAATACAGTATTCTGTATAGCCTCCATACACTCAAAAGTTTAAAAAAGACTTGTTGCCCACCTCCACCTAAAATAGCCTCATTTTCAAATGGGTAACCTTTTCTACTTGCTCTGTACATGTGTTTCCTTGGGGGTTGGTGGGGGCAGTAAAAGGATGGCACGTGAGAAAAGTTTTCAAAACTGTTTCTAAAGAAATAATGAATTCTTCTACCATATCTACTAGACTTAAAAATATCTACCTAGCAATGAGGGACTTTAAAATTTGGGAGGTGGAACATACCTTGGACTTCACTTAGCCAATGTCTTCCAAAGATGAGCCAAGTGCAGTTCAGGCTGCGCCTGATGA
This sequence comes from Bettongia penicillata ogilbyi, assembly GCA_023548195.1. Lineage (NCBI taxonomy): Eukaryota > Metazoa > Chordata > Mammalia > Diprotodontia > Potoroidae > Bettongia > Bettongia penicillata. The sequence continues at coordinate 2,242,188 of JAJHZJ010000221.1, forward strand.
CTCACAGCTCCTCAGTGGCAAAGGTAAGCACTTTCCAGGAGCAGTAAGAGGTCCGAGTCAGTATGAAGGACGGCAGAGAGCTTAGACCAAGAGTATCAAACTCAAGTAGAAACCAGGGTCACTAGGCCACTCATAAGGATTGTTGCAGGCTGCGTACTGACTTAGTTTAAATGTAATATCTATTTTACTGTATTTTTATTTATTTTGTTAAATATTTCCTAATTATGTTTTAACCTGGTTTGGGTTACACTCAAGTCTGGTGGGCCCCATTGTTGACACCTCCAGGCATCACCTCATTCTCGTTCTTGTTTTCCTGAAAGAGTCAAGCAGCTGAAGGAATGAGGGGAAAGCAAGAAGGCGGAAGAAACCTTCAGTGTCTAATCTGAAGAGTCCTGGAACCTAAGGGAGCTGTATTTCGAAACCACTTTGTGCCATCTTTCACCCTTACCTAAGAGAGCTTCCCTTAGGAACAGACCATAAAAAGTATAAAAGACAATGAAAAACAACCTGATCAATTTTTTTAAAGTACAAAATTAATGGTTAGAACCAGTTTCCTCATTTACAAAATGAAAGGGTTGGGCCTTTCCAACTGAAAATTCTATATATTCATTCAAGCGTCACCTCAAGCATAAACCACGTTATTCAACAACCACTATTTAACGGCATAAGACCTAACTTGTAGACGTTGTGGCCCCAAAATACGTACACCCCCGTAAGTACTGAAATTACAAATTTAAAGTTCTAACATAAAAACAGTAACCAAATTTTAAAATATTTTTGAGTAGAGCAACATAAATTCATGTTATAAAATATGAAATATAAAAATACATGTACAAATATTTTGACATACAAAAGGTGCTCTATTCTATTATTTTTAAGAGGCTTTTTTTTTTAATCTGGGAATGTTCCTTATCACATGCAGTTCCTCTTTGTGCCCAAATCAAGCTATAAATCATGAAGTTCGTATTGCTACAAACCTATTGTTTTCCAAGAAACTTCATCAAGCTTTTGGTCTTCAGGGGCTCCAGGTCGATAGAATGCCATACCAACTTTACAATAATGAAGCAAAGACTCTGGAAAAGGGTTCAATAAAGGAAGGGAGCCTTTCATTCGAATCTGAAAAGAGAAAAATGACAAAAATATTAATTTTATAGGAACTTTAAAAATCCCCAGCACATTAGATTTCACAAGAACCACTGAGGGCCTAGACAAATATGGGAGGAACAGGAATAAAAAGGTAACTGGACCAGAAATTGCCAGTGAGGTTCCTCACCCACATGGGCAGCCACACCATTCAGAGAGGGAGCAGGGTTTTTACAGAACTGGAGAGGAGGGGATGGGGTAAAAGCTGACTGGTTAAGGGCCATGTCAGTGGGGCTCAAGGCTAACCTGATACAACACCCTTTTCCCCAGCTTCAGGATTAGGGGCTTCTTCACAACAGGAGGTGAGGGGCTAAGCTATTTCTCAGAACAGGCTGTATAACAGGATACCACAGGATGTCCTACTTTGGGTTACTTGCATTGTAACAGACACATGGGAAACTGCAGTTACACAGACGTGAACAAATGGAGTAATTCTCAAAACAGAGTAGTTCTGATCCACACAAACACTTGATTTAATCAAAAAGAAAGGAAAATGAGACTATAATAAGACTGTGGCGTAACCATACAGTCACAATCTTTCTATAATCAATTATACTTTTAAAAGGGGCCTTATCATGTAAATCATTCTGAAGCTCACATATATCTTTAAAGAGAAAAAAACCAAGTCAATTGTTTTACTTAACTTCTCTTCTTTTTTTCACCATCTCTAAAACAAGGAAAATATTTATTTATCCTCCGTTTTCTCTAAAGGAAAATTGAGAAGGCTAAACCTTGCAAAGTCTTCTGATCTCCAGGACTCGTTTCTCAGTGAAGGCAACATCATTTTCTCCTTACCTTCTGTAAGTACAGTTTATCAGGGGGCAGACCAACGTGTGTGATTCAAGCCCTGTTTCTGACACCCCAAGCCATACGCCCCTGGGCAAGGACAATGACATCTCAGGAAAGTGGCCAATACACTAAAACTACCAGAACATGCCCCCAGACGACAAATGAAAGCTCAGATCTAAGGCCTAATCACCAGGTCTGGTTATTTTTTAATAGTCCCAGACAGATCACGTAATTGTTCTGTCCATGTTAGTAGTCTGTGACCTAAAAACTGTCACATGAGCTTATGGTTGGTCATATAAGATTTCTGAGAAAAACGAACAAAGTCCATCCTTGTCCTGCTCTGCAAATGGGCAAAAATGTCCAAAATGCTTCTGTAACTTATTCTAACCTTTTTGGTGGTGCTTTGTACATGTGTGAAATTGGGGCAGGAAATGTGGACTGACCATCAGTCATCTCACCCAGAAACAAAAGAAAGGGATATTTTGGGTTCCTCCTTCTCTAAGGAAACTTCTATTTTTAGCACAGCCTCACATTAAATTGGACATGTACTAGAAGCCTGTCCACAGATAGTGTTTGGTGCTAAAAGTGCTGGGGACACTAATAAAAAGGACAGTTTTCCTGTCCTCAGGGAGCTTCAGAACTAGCCTCCATATGGCAAGCAAGCAGCAAGCTCCACAAGTGACTATTTCACAAGGCCAGAAATCCAACAGAAAAGAATGACCCTACACACAAGATGCTCCACTTTAGTGTAAAAATGACAGAGACAGCCATAAAGGAGGGAAGAACATGATGAGCAAATTCTATTCGCCAGAATGGTAAAGACAAACAGCAGGGCCAGGGGTGAGGGTGGCATTACCTTTTGCATCACTTTTCTTGCCCATCTCAATTTTAAGATGTACCACTGAGCTGCAGGAAAGGAGCAACAAGCTGCCCGGAACAGCAGGAGGATTCGCTGAAGGATGCCAGACACCTTCTGGCGATAATCTTTCTCAACTTTTAACAGGAGGTCATCACCATGGTCCTGAGAAAAGCAAAGTAAAAATAGGAATCATGTCATGTTTGTAATCGAAGGGAAGGGAACAAAGATCTTTACTACGTGCCAGGCACTGTACTTTAAAAATATTATTTCATTGATTAGGGAATCAAATAAGTAATTTTAAAAGTTAAAGCAAAAAAGAAAGAAAGAATGATATTTAATGGTCCTCCAACTGAAAAGTTTCTAAAGAATTACAAGGAAGGAAATAAAATAAAATACTGTAAAATTAGATTAATTTTTTTAAAACGTAAGTCACCTTTTTTTTAAATAGAGAAGAGAAAAAAAGGCCAAGAAAGAAACAGACAAGCAGACAGCTTTGAAAGCTGTTCATTTCCAGACTATGTTTTAAAAGAAAAATAAGTTAAACATAAAATTCTCAGAGAAGAGGGAACAAAAAAGGGATGAAATGATGAAAAAGTTCTACTGGGCACTATTTTTAAATGAGCAACTTAATACAAGAAAAAAAGAGCCTTTCAAAATCGGCAGAGCAATAACAAGTAACAGAATGGAAATATTTATTGCATACCTCTGCATCCAATATTGGAAGTATTGTTTGGAACTTCTGAAATTTAATTCTGATTTGTTTTGTGACAACAGAGAGCTATACTGTTTAATCACTTAATAGGAATGCTATATGAAATTACCCATTCTCATTTGTAAGTGGTTTAAAAAATTTTATATATCTCAGAAGACAGTTTTTATTATGGTTTTATTTTCAAAAACCTTACAGGAAGCAAAATCAGGTAGCTCATATCTATGACTCGGGGCAAATATTAAACAACTAGAGATAGAGGCAATTACAAACGGTAAAATAGTTTCAATTATATGAAACTGAAAAGATTTTGCATGAACAAAATTAATATAACAAGGATAAAAAGAAAAAAGTTTATCAAATATGTCTAATAAAGATCAAATATATGCAAATCTGTAACTCACAGAAATATATAAGGCCAATCATCATTCGCCAATGGATAAGTGGTCAAAGGATATGAACAGTTCTCAAAATGACAACAAAACTATGAATAATCATATATGAATGACTATACCAAGCCACTAGAAATAACAAAAGAAATGCACATCAAATAAGCCCCGAGTTTCATCTCATATTCAATAAATTTGCCAAGATAACACAAGAGAGGAGTACTCAAGGCTACAAGGGTTGTGAAAAGACCGGCATACTAATGCCCTGTTGTCAGAGCTGAGAACTGGCACAACCATTCTGGAAAGCAATCTGCAAACAAAGTGGCTAAATTATATACACGCCTTGATTCTGAGATTCTGCTACAGGATGTACCCCCAAGGAAGTCAACGGCAACAAGAAAGGCCTCGTAAATAACAAAATATTTGTAGTAGTACTTTCTTTTGGTAGAGAAAAATCTGAAACAAAGTAGTAGTCCATCAACTAGGAAAGAGCTGTAGTATATGAATCTAACAAAATATTATTGTGTTGAAAAATACAATGAATTATGATGAACAGAAAAGCAAGGGAAAATTTTTATGAACTGATACAAAGTGAAATAAACAGAAATAGGAAAATGATATCCATCATGACCACAATAATATAAATGCAAAGGACAATGATAAAATAATGGAAACATAATACTGCAAAATTACAATGACCAAGTTTGGCGCCAAAGAGATATGAGAAGGCACCTCCCCCTATATTTTTGAAGGGTAGAGGTACAGGTATGGAACACTGCAGATAATTCTTTTAATGTTATTTTTTTCTGAAGTTTTTTGCCTTTTTATTTTTTGTCATATGAGATGGCTTTCTGAGAGGAAGGAAGAAGGGATACAATGGAAAGCCAAAAAGATAAAAAAAATTAAAAATAAATTATTTTAAAATGCTTTTTTTATTTAAAAAATTTTTATTTTAAAAATGCAAAATTAAAAATGGACAGGATAATTGATTTTCAAAGTACTTTAAATTTTAATCCATCACACTTACCCCACTAAGAACAGCTGGCTGAGGACAATATAATGGAGGAGAGGGAAGATACAAGCCCACAGGTACTAAGCCCCATAACCTCTTACTGAAGTCTTTGGCTGAGTCTATCAAAAGCTGAAATGTCTCTGAGAGAATATCAGCATCAGCCATAACTGCTGCTTTCAATACTTCCTGTATGGAATTAAAAAGTAGGTCTACATCTTCTTCTTCAATAGGATCTAAAAATGGGAAGACAAATATTAACAACAGCATTTTATAACCATTAATTTGTAGAAACTGATAAATTTCAAAACTAAACACCTAACTTTTTAAAAACTAACTCTCAAGTATAAATATACTTACATACAATCAGTTAAAATTATTTATTAAGTGTCTGCTATATGCCAGATACTCAGCTAAGCAATAGGGATACAAGAAATGCCAAAGAAAAAGAGAAAGAAAAAATGTAGTCCATGCCCTCCAGGAGCTCACATTTTGATGGGAGAGACAAAGTTCATGCAAAATAAACATAGTAGAAGTGGAAGGTAAGTGCAGAGAAAGACAATAGCAGCAAGGGAGATCAGTATCTGGGAGGAGTCTGAAAGGACCAAGCAGGTGAGGAAGAAAGCATCCCAGGCCCCGCAGAGCAAGCACAAGCATAGTAAGTGATAAGAGGGGTGTGTGAGTTGTGCGATAGTAGAGTACAACAGAGTCCATGGAGACTGGAAAGCTAGGAAGGAGCTGAATGGTAAAAAGCTTCCAATGTCAGAGGATTTTATATTTGTCCTGGGGGATCAGTGGGAGCCCTTGGAACTCAAGGAAAGGCTGACATTCTTTGGCTTTAGAAAAAACACTTTGGCAAGTGAATGGAGGATGGACAGAATACTGAGAGACAGGCCAGGGAGACCAACCACAAAGCTACTGTGATAGGACAGGCATGTAACAAGGACAGTCTATATCAGGACAGTTGACTGTGTAAACTGAGAGGAAAGTCACACAAAAGATGTAGAGAAGGTAGACAACAGACTGGATACACAGAGTTGATATGAACGCAGAATCAAGGAAGACACCAAGATGGGGGCCTGAGTGATGGGGAGATGATGGTACCCTTGACAATAAAAGAGAAGTTGGGAAGAGGAGAGGCATGAGGAAAAGAAAACAAATTCTGCTTTGGCCACGTTCAGCTTGAGATGCCAATGGGACATCTGATCAGAGACGTCCAAAAGGCAGAGGGTGATGGACACTTTTTGTTGCTGTTTAGTCATTTTGGTCATATCCAGTTCTTCATGACCCCTTTCTGGGGGTTTTCTTGGCAAAGGTCCTGGAGTGCTTTGCCATTTCCTTCTCCTGTTCATTTTACAGATAAGGAAACTGAGGCAAATAGGGTTAAGTGACTTGTCCAAGATTACACAGCTAGTAAGTGTCTGAGGCCAGATTTGAACTTGGATCTTCCTAACTCCATACCCAGTACTCTATCTACTGTGCCACCTAGCTGCTCCAAGGAGAGACAAGGGGCTACATGTATGTGTGTGTGCGTGTGTGTGTGCATGTGTGAAAATCGAGGATCCTGTGAACAGATCACTAAACCTATAGGAACTGATGAGATCACCAAGTAAAATCCAAAGGGCCCTCCCCCTCATCAGGTATTTAGATATTTTCCTTTGTCTTGGAATATTTCTTCATATACATGTGGCCTCTTTCAGGTAATCTGAAGGCCATGTTCCCTTAGGCCCCAAGTCTGTGTTCCAGTCCTCATTTTTTAGCTGGGTACTGCTGTAGCTGTGAGCCCTTCCAAGCTGCAGTCCCAGACACAGCAGGCATCTCTGCCTGTTGGTCTTTCTTAGCTGGGGGTGGAGGGGAAGGGGAGGCAGGCATGGGAGAGGCAAAGTTCTTGGTTGAGAAGGGCGAGAAAAGGCATGGTTTAAAGAGGGATGAAAAGGTCTGGAAAAGCTTCTGTGGTGACAGAATTGAACAGGAAGGAACGAGAGAACCACTGTGCCAGAGCGAGGCTCCAGTGAAGATGATGCAAAATCCATTTGTCACGAACCTACACTGAATGGTGGCATCAATTTTCCCATTGTTTCAAAGTGACTAAGAGTAAAGGCAGCCGTAATAAGAGCAATGTAAGGATGAGGCCTGGCAGAGCGGCATTCCAATAAAGGCCCAAGAGGTTTACTAAGATGGCAGGATGGGTAAGCTATTAGAGTGGAGCAGGTGCAGGAGTTATGGCCTGAAAAGAACTGCAGGAGAGAGGCTACAGGCTACGGGCAAGACGGGACAAGCGTCGGGGTTGGGAGGCTTAACAGATTATAACCAAATAAAGGAATTTCTGAGTTCACGAACATGAAAGTGGAATATAATATGATATAATAACAAGAGCTAGTTAAGACCATTTCTGGGTAAGTCAAGGTGTCTGAAGGAGTAACAAGAGCTAGCATGAGGACCAGAGTAGGGGAGAAGAGAAAGACTGTGAGCCAGGAGATGAGTTCCCTAAGGAAGGAGGGAAAGCATCCTGGAGGGTAGCAGATAATGGCTACTAGAATCCTGACTGGACGATAAACAGGGACTGAATGACCCCTAAAGGAGCAAGGTTATGGAAGGATAGTGGTAAAGACAGATTCTGGAAGGAGCACTGGGAAGCTGTGTATACCTTGCATTATATTGTTCTCTATGAAGGATTATTAGAAAAATATAAGTAAGAAATGCACTAAGTAGAAGTATAAAGAGATTGTAATGTACATACATAAGAGGACCCACAAAAAATATCACAGATCCATCCATGTCTCGAAGCATGTTTTGAGTATTAATGAATTGGAAGAGCTCAGGGGCTAAAACTGCAAGTACTGTCTACTCTTTTCACATAACAAACTTAAGGTGTGGTTCAATCCATGGATACTTAAGACTTTTAGAAACAGCATGAAAGAATTTACATAAATTAACCTGATATACATAACACCAAATGATAGGCACCATACCTGTAAACTGTTTGTATTTAGGACCCAACTCATCAGCCACTTTCAAAGATGCTGGTCGACCTAAAAAGCCTTGTAGTCTTTCCTGAAAAATCTGTGTTGGAGTCATGTTTAATGGTAGAGTTAAGTCCTTTTTCTTATACCTCAAATCATTTGGGAAAGGAAAACAAAGTTAAAAGTCAATCCTATTATGAAGAAGTGAAAATTCCAAGATTTATTACATGGCTTTAATTTGTAAAAAGATAACTGTATATAATAAAACAACAGATACTACAAATATAACACATTACTACTTAATAAGCTCCTTGCCTAAAACTATACTTTAAGAAACAGATAGTGGAAATATTATTTTTCTTGATTTATAAATGAGGAAAATGAGTCATAAAAAAGTTAATAAATATATTTATGATTTCATGGCTAACAGTATAGAAACTGGGGCTAAGGGCCCAGTTCTTAGAATTCACTGTCCAGTGCTCTTTCCATGACACTATACTGTCCTCATGTTCAGAGATCAAATATATACAGTCAAAATTCATTATTCAGAATCTTAAAAACAATAGAACACAAACCACTTTAACTGACTACTTATAGCCTCAGTTAAAGAGAAAAAAATTAGAACATAATGGATTTCTTTCAATTTCCACACAAAATGTAGAGGTTTGTTTTTAATCTTTGAAAATATTAAGTACCTCTTTGAAGGTACTAATTTTAAATAAATACATCTGGGAAGTGACAAAGTTCCTATATGAAATGCAAATAACAGTAATAACAAAAATTAAACTCTGAAACTTACGACACTAGTGTGGTAACTGTGAACTTAAACATACTTGAAAAATACAAACCTTGATAAATCGCTGTTACTTTCATAGCATAATTTGAAGGCTAAACCAATGGAAACAGCCGTCTTCCAGTCACCAAGTCTGTGAGCAAGCCACACCGCCTCTGGAAGCAGCCCAGTGATAAATAGCAATTCAAGAGCATATTCAACTGTCCACAGACAAGAGAGATTCTGATCTCTGATAACACTTGCCACCTTAGAGTGTTGCAGAGGAATGATTCGAACAGACTGCTCTGTGAACAAACAAAGAAAAAGAGATAACAAAATGTTTAAGCATATTTATAAAACAACATGGGATTTTCAGCATACCAGCACACTTCCATGCTTTGCATGGTCTATGATATCTTCCCCAACTGGCTGATGCATTCAATCTGCTGCAGTAAAGTCCCAAACTGTAAAACTGTTTAGGGTTTGGGGTTATTTGGGGGAAGGGGAAAGTGTTTGAGGTTTCGGTTTTTGTTTTGTTTTTTTTTAAGAATGAACTACTTTAGTGTTCTTGGAGATCTTAAGTTGGCTTCTTTAAAACAAAACCACAGAAATCCAAAGAACCTAGATGGACTAACGAAATAATATTTAATACATTCTGAAAATTCCTTTTCACTCCCTATGTAAATGGTGTGGATAAAAATGCAAGCACCTGGATTTGATTCAGATCAAGACTCATTTCCACAACAGTTTAAATCAATCAAATATAAAACTGTCTCCATATGGTCCTGTGGATTTGAAGATAAAACTGTTTTCATACAGGCCTGTGGATTTGAAGTTAGTGCCCTAAAAGCTTATTTAGGACATCCTTCTTGGAGTTGTTATCCTCAAGAGGCATAACAGGAATTGAGAATCAAGTTTAGGTTCTGACCAAAGAATTGGTATCACTTATTTTTCTCAACAGCGTTCTCAGTTTCTTTTTTCTTTCCCACATTCAATTCTGATCCTTACCTATTTTTCAAGATGGAGAGAAGACAGGGAGGGGAGACTGAGGGCAGCGAAAACAAATGTCAATAACCAAAACGAGACTTCTTTCAGTCCCCACTCAGACCTCCAAACAACATGCTATGTCAGGCTCACTGATGACATTATATCAGAGGCTCCACAGACAGGCTGACACAACAGCCCAGAGCCAAACTTTGCTGTAATACTTCTGAATGTATACCTATATATAGAGGGCAGTTCTGTTCTAAAGAGTCACAGAAACCAGAGAATCCCAAAGGTGGAAAGGGAGCCAGATATAATTTCTGTATGAAGGATCTCATGGTTGAGGGGGTGAGAGGCAGAAGGAAAAGCTTATTACATTCATTCCTAAACAATTATTTCAAAAGGCATCAACAAAACTTTACTTTTAAAAAAAGGAACATCTGTACATCTGTGACAAATAAAGCTCGTCCAGGTTCCACTAAAACCATCCAGTTACAGAAATCCTTATGAATATCAATTACCAAAAAGGGATGATACAATATCTCCAGTCAGAGAAAGTAAGAGACTGATCTTATTGGCATTTTCATGTTACAAAAGTCAACTCAATCCGAACTAGAGAACGAACCACAGGAAGCATAATCTAAGGCGTTACATTTAGAACAACAAAGCATTGTTTAAGCCGAGGCAAAGCTCCATGTTATTTTTTCAATAAAAATACCTGATTCTATGTGAAGAGGAGGAAGAACACCCACACTGTGAGGTGGGAGCACATAAAGCGGCTGGTTGGTGAAATAGGCAGCCATGAATCGAGCCATGCACTGAACAATCACGACCGCAGCCTCAGGATGAACGTTTCCAATTATTCCAAAGTCGCAATGAAAACTCTCTGAAGCTAGAAAGCAACAAAACCACAGGCAGCATGAGGGGACTCTGACGGAGCCAGCAGAAAAGTGTTAAACACCAGTCTGACAGCAAGTCTTCACAAAAAAAACCCAAAAAACGTAACTGGCAATTATGTAATGGTGTCTACCCTTGAAGATGTTCATGTTAAACAATTCAAAAAATCAGAACAATTTTAAAATACAAGGAGTCTGATTAACATAATTCTAGGGATGCAAGAATTATAATTTTAACTTTTTTTAGAAACTACTAAAAAAAGCCCTTTAAAAACTCCAGAATATTACTGACATTAATAAACATGAAAATTAATACTAAGTAACTGTATTAAAATTCAGGTTTTAAAAACATATAAGATGTATATCACACAGCTAAATTATACATTTCAATCTCATTTCCCAAGAAAATGGTCATTGTACATTATTGTATGTAACAGCACGTACTGTATACTAAGTGGAAGTTATAATCTTCCCAACATTACTAATTGCTCAGTTCTATCATATCAAGTTGGAGGAGGTGGGAAGAAACCATTAGTCTCTTCAGATGTGAAGAGGAAAGAACTTGCATGCCCAAATACGAACGTATCCCATAAAAAATATATTACACTTTCATCTCACTTATCCTGGGGCTAACATTCAGTTGCCTCCAGTCCTCTCAGGCCATCATCCTTTCAACTCTGTTCTCTTTCACAGCTTTATCTCCTTGGAAAAGTTGTCTAGTTACCTGTGCTTCTGTGTTCTCTCCTCTCATTAACTTCCCAGCTTTTTGTGATCAAACCTCTGACCTCATCACTCAAATGAAACTGCCCTCTCCCAAGTACACACCTCTCTCCTAACTGCCCAGTCCAGGGCCCTTTCTTAGTCCTCACTCTTTTGATGTTTCTGTAGCATTGGACCCTCCTGCTCTCTGATTTTTCTTTGATTGCTCTCTCTTGGTTTTCCTACCTTTACAGAATCTTCATCTACTTCCTGTGCCTTCAGCCACCATCCAGGGCTTTGCCCTAAGCCCCGTTCTCTTCTTTAAATTCTTTCTTAGTGACCTCATCAGTTCCCACTGGTACAATTAACTCTAGGCACATGATTCTCCAATCTACAGACACTGCCCTGGCCTCTCTCCTAAGTTTCAGTCTGGCATCACCAACTACCTACTGGGCATTTGGAACTCGATGTCCCGTAGGCACTCTGCAAGCATACAAAGGCTCCTTTTTCTCTTTAAGAAATTTAAATACCAAGAAATTATTTTATTTTAGTATTCTTGACTTGGACCCAAATCTTATCTATTAATTATAAAATTCAAAGGAAACAAAGTCCTGTCCTCAAGTACTTGACTTTCTGCTTGTCAAGATCGTATTAATCCAATCCTTAAGGGCAGTTCGTACCAAATGGGCAGATTCTGAGTTTTTCTTCAACAGCTTCTCAAATTCAAATCCAAAACCAAAAAAGACACCAACGATAAAGAGCACAAGTCATTTCCCTAATCCTTATTAATTCTAGGATCAAATATAAACTCTTCTTTTTGACATTTAAAGCCCTTCAAAACCTGGCTACAATCTTCCTTTACATCTTAGTGAAGTTTTATGCTATTAAAGCTTTAAACTGATTCCCCTTCACCCTCAATATGATCCAGTAAAACTGGCCTTTTTATTGTCCCTCACCCACAACACTCCATATCTCCAGTTTGTCTCTGTTTTTTTTGTACTGGCTGTTCCCCATACCCAGAATGCACTCCTCCTCATCAATGATTTTTAGAACCTGCATTTTCCTTCAAAGTTCAGGTGAAGTGCCCCCTTATACATAAAGTTTTTCCTTATTACCCTTCCCCCTACCAGTTACAGTGTCTTTTTCTCTTAAAAATCAGCCTGCATGTATTATCATGTATTTTATTTAGACTTATAAAAATTTAATATATGTACAAGTTGCTTTGCCAGGATGTAAGCTCTTTGAGGGCAGGGCCTGGCCTCATACAGCACCTGGCACATAGTCTACTATGTATAATAACTGAATTGAATAAATCCTTGCTCATCAGTCAGCCTTTTAACAACTTCAGCCATTCAGAAGATAATCCAGTAGTTTTTTAAAAGATCTTTTAAGTATTGGGCAATAACAAAAATATTCCATGACACAAAGATGATATTTTAAATTAATGCAGAAACTCATGAGTCTATATCAATGTCCTTTCCTTTAACTATTAACAATATTTCATTGTCAATAGCTTCTATATCAAATGGAAGCTATTAAAAGTACATGCCATATGTTCCCATCTTTGTCCATTTTCCTGGTTCTTCAAGTACGCCTATCACATTAACCAAGTTATTATGCATTTATATTTTTTGACCTGCTAAGTGATTTAGTATTTAAATCTAACCTGGAGAACAAAGCATTAAGTTACTTTGTTGCTAAAATTAAAGAAAATTGGTGATGACCTCAATGAGCCACTTTAATAAATGAAAAGCCACAGAAAAAAATGTCACAGAAGATATTGGGAATATTCATATGTATTCCTTTTGGAAAGAATTTAACCAATATTACATGACCATGAAGATTTTCACCTTGAAGGATGGAAATCAAATTTTCAATCGCAAACTTAGTCTATATTCATATGCTCTGGACACTAGCGAAATACATTCACATTAAAAACATACCTGGAATATGTTCCTCTTCTTTGGCAGACATGTGAGACTGTCTCAGTATTTCTCTTATCAGATGGTCGCACATTCCTTGAGCATCATTTAGATTATAACAGTAGAGATGACAATACAATTGGGCAAGATAATAGCGGATCTGAAGAAAGCATGTCCTCTTTCCTCCTTGACCAAATGATAAAATACTAAGCTTTCATTAAAAACAAAAAAATTAATAATACTTAAATCTCCTTTAAGTTCTGAATAAGCTACAATCTCTACCTCCAAGACTAATTTTCACCACTCCTCTTCAGTTTACATTTCAGCAAAACCAGCCTCCATGCTGCTCCCCATTCCCTGCTTTTCACCTCTCTGCCATTCCCCAGTACCTGACACGTCCTTTCCCCTCACCTTCACCCTCAGAACACCTGGCTTCCTTCAAAGCTCAGTTCATGGGCCATTTCTGATGGCACATCAGTTGTTAGTGTTCACTCCCTCCTCTGAAATCATTGTGTATATACTTATTGGATGACATATTATACATAAGCTCCTTGAGATCATAGTAAGTTTTTCATTTTGTCTTGGTGTCAACTAGCGTAGTGCTTTGCACATAGCAGACCTTTAATGTCTGATGGACTGAACTAGTTGGATGGCAATTATCCACATTTCAACAGATTCTACTTTATTTCACATAATGTCAGGATGACTAAAGCTCACCCATCTAAAGCTCTGATGAAGAGATTTACACATTAGCATTTAGTGTAGACTAATGATGTGTGTTTGTCCTTCATTGCCGAAGAAGACCATGCCATCAGAAATGGTGACATGACTTGCACTTGACTTTGCTTTGAGTGAGGAAGGGCTGTGCAGGTCACCAGCCTCACTTCTCCTCCAGAGCCATATGAATCCAGTGACCAGATATTCATCAGGATGACTGATGATTCAGGTTTCAAACATATACAGCATGGAACAGAAGCAGGAATCGTCTTTTGCCCCTTTTTGTATCCCCAACGCTTATCATAATGCCTAACACATAGTAGGTGCTTAAAAAGTTTACTGATTGAATGATTGCTATTTAAAAGCTGGGAAAGCTCTTCTAAAACGGAATGGTTTTCCAAAAGACCCATGATGAAAAATGCTATCCACATCCAGAGAAAGCATTGCATGGTTTTTCCCTTTTGTTCTGTTTCTACTTTCACAACATGACTAATATTTAATATGATTGTACATGTATAACCTATATCAGATTGTTTGTCATCTCGGGAAAAGATAGGGAGGGATAAAAATTTGGAGCTCAAGATCCTATTAAAAATGAATTTTTTAAATTATCTTTACATGTAATTGGAAAAAATAAAATAACGTTTCAAAAAAAAAAAGTAAAACAGAGTACTTGCAGCCAGCAACAGATTGCCCTATTGCCTCAGTCTGTCAGTATCTATCACTAATGCTTAGAAATCATAAAGTTCTCAAAAACCAATCCCCTAGAAATTCGACTGAATTATTTTTTATAGAAATCTGCTTAGCAAAAGTAGTTTAATCTGGCTTTTAGCATGGATGAATGTCTTCAAGCTAGGTTAACGGACAGAAGTTTCATATCTTCCCAAAGTAGAGAACACTTAAAGAAGACAAAAAAGGCTCAGTCCTTATTTCTACATTTTTCCCCAGTCAAAAAAAATTATAATCCCAACTTCTCTCCTTTTGAACATGCAACCAGAGTCACTGACACATTCTGCACTAACTTAAAAGATACAAGAACTTTGCTTATAGACATAAGATAAATTTTAAAATATGCCTTTTTGACAACTAGTATGTATCAATTTTCTATTACATCTGGGCATTAAAAAATGCTTTCAGCACTGTGAAATCTGGAATTATTTTTAATGAATTAACAGGCTCGGCAAATCAAACGACATATTTTGTCACCTCTAAGTTAGCACATATTATTTTTTCTTTTTTAAATTAAATTTTACAATCAGCATTTTCTCCCTCCCATCAACTAAGAAAATAAGAACAAAATCTCTATTACAAAAAAGTATATTGAAGCAAAACAAATTTCTGCGCAGAGAATGTCTCCTAAACTATGTCTTAATTAATACTCTCTGCTTTCCCTATCAGGAGACGGATACAATCCTAAATTCTCTAGAATTGTACTTGGTCATCAGGCAACTATTTTGAGAGCACAGTACATTACCTATGGCTTTGGTTTCTTGTAGTGCTTTCTTCCACAGTTGAACAGATTCTTCATATGATCCCAAAAGAAAGTATTTCTCACCTCAAAAAAAATAAAACCAATTATCATTAATACTGTTAAAACTGTTCTACTGATAGGAAAACAGGTACACAAAAATATCACCAGTGACACTATACATTTCTTTCCATTAAGACTTTCAGACAGTCAATATTTACAAGTACCATGTAATTATTTACAGCCTTTGACCCAGTACCCAGTAAGCCTACACTGGGCAAGAGATGCCAGAGAAAAATAATCGCTAAAAAGAAAAAAAAATTTTGTTCAAAGATGTTCATGGTAATACCATTTATAAGAGCAAAAAAACTGGCAATAACTCAAAAACTCCATAAAGGGGGGAAAGCTTATCTAATTTTACTAAATTCATATAATGGGATATTATATACATATGTATATATATATATATATTATATATAATATAACCTGAAAAATAAGCATCTTGATAATGTTAAATGGACACATGACTTTGGGCAAGTAACTGTTTCTCTCTAGGTTTTGGTTTTTCTATCCGTAAAATGAGAAAGCGGTAATAGAAGAGGTTTAAACTTATAAGTCTCTTTCAGCTTTAAAGCCTACAAAAATCTATGCTAGAGATAATGTTGAGATATGTAGAGATGTATGTAGAGATAATGATTGAACTACATTCAATATGTGCAGTTATTCTAATAAAGACAGATGAAGTATACCGTCTCATTTTCATGATGCTGTTTTTAATACATGTTGTTTATTCACAATGGAACATGTAAAAAATATGCCTTTCTATTTCATCGGCTTGAGAGTAGATATGACAAATACTTATGAGTGCTTCCAAAAGGAGACAGAGACTAGTAGCATTTTTAATCATATGGACAGAAATTTCTTTTGGGACACTGACCAATTATAGACTTAAGTTTCAAAGCTTGGTTCAAGCAATATCCTGCCGTCTGTAGAATAGCCTGTATGTGGCATGCCAAGGATCTGACAACAGATTCTTCATTTGCTATCCTTTCAGTTAATTGTATATCATCCTTAGGGTCCATCCTACTGAGATGACCTTGATACCACAGAGTTTGTTTGTACAACCACTGCCAAAGGATGGATAACCTGCATAGAAAGATAATATCATATAAAAAACAAATTACAAATGAATATATAGATTATTTCTAACATACCTAACAGGCAATTATCATTTATTTGTCTCAATTTAAATTCTAAAAACTACGTATTTTATTATGAACAGCTCTTTTCACAAATATTTTCTGGCATACTCAAAAGTTGGTAATATTTTTCTAAATTATGTAATTCTAAAGTATGAACTGTTAATATTCTCCAAGTCTCTGATTAAAAATATTTGTTCAGTTGTTAAAAATCTAAGGAATTCTTATAAAGATTTCTTTTGTTCCACAAGAACTATAACATTTTTAATAACATGAAGCCTATTTAAACCTCTAGTAATAAACCTCTAGTAACATTGTAATGTAAGTATACAATCATACCTGTGGCCTGGCTTTTGAACAAGATTTATGGCCTGAGGAGGTATCTTTAAAAAAGAATTCCATGACCATGATTTCTGAATACAGTTATAAGAAAGTTGTTGAAAAATAGGTACCACCAATGATTCATGATTGGCCATCCTATTTCCATTAGCTGATGTTGAAATAAGATGATGCTGAAGAGCATATATGCCATTTAGACTGTCAGAGACCATCTTAAGTAAGTTGAAACAACCTAAAAGAGTATCTGAGAAGAACTGATCTTGTTGCTGAACGAGCATCAGCTTCAGCGTCTGTGATGTCAACTTTAGCAAATGCCCCACGTCCTGTCTGTATCTCAGGTCCCAGTACTGAATGGATAAACACTGATGAAAAAGTTGAAAGACACAGTCCAGCCATGTATTATGCCTTATGTTCTTACTTAAAAAAAGATTCTGTTTAGGAGAAGGACATTTTACAAACTGAAGAATGTAGAGAAAATGAGTAATACAGATTACTGTGTAATTTAACATTAATTTTTTGTGTTCCACGTTTTTTGAAATTCCAATGTTCCAGGCTGCAAGGAGATTTTTCTGGATACAATGTAGTTCTGTTACGGTTTCATCTCTTTCCTTAGTATCATCCTTTGCATGTATAGTGTCAAACATGGATGCAAATTCTAGTCTTCCTTCTTCAAACAACGAATCACTTTTCTGATTCCAAAAAGGGAAAAAATTGTTGGGAAATTGTTTGCTGTTATTACTTTCTTCTATTTCGTGATCCTGAAATGAGAAAAACAGATCTGAACATCAAACACCTCAGAGTAATGATGCTATAGACATGATCAGGGGCCCCCAGTTCTCTTTCCCCTTTACAAGCAAGAAACAAAGGCTATCTTTCTTGATGTAGTACTGAAATCAATACACACTATTATTGCTCAGAGTAAATAAAATGTGAGATCAAGTACCTGCAAATCTGCCATTCTCTCAGTCAATTCCCCTATTTCTTCCTCTGCCTGCAAGAATCTGGGGATGGCAGAGACAACAGAACTTTGGTTTCCCTGATGCTTTAACAGACTAGATCGGAGAGAATCCAATGCTCGCAATCTCAGGTTTTTTCCTTTAGACTATAAAAGGGAACAGTACAAGACTTTACAAACTCATACTTTCATCACTTTTTCCATACCAGAAACATGTTAGAGTACAAAAACAAACGGCATTATTTATCATTTTAATTTCTATAATAATGCAATGCAAATGTGTTTTACATTTTCTATAAAAATCATACCTGAGATATCAGGCCTTCATGTATTTTCTCCAGCTTTTGGGTTGATTCAAGTAGAAATGATTTCATAAGG
The DNA here is from genome assembly GCA_023548195.1 of Bettongia penicillata ogilbyi. Classification (NCBI taxonomy): domain Eukaryota; kingdom Metazoa; phylum Chordata; class Mammalia; order Diprotodontia; family Potoroidae; genus Bettongia; species Bettongia penicillata. The sequence continues at coordinate 2,260,378 of JAJHZJ010000221.1, forward strand.
ACAGACGGGGTAAGATTATCAAAAAATCGAAGCACTGTAACCATATATCCATCAGAGACAATGAGGTATGGTAATCTTGAGTGTGTTTTTACAGAAAATCTCTGTCTCATCAGGTCATTATCAGAGGCTGACAAATCAGGGGAATAACTTGAATCTTGAGGTACAAATTGCTGTGGTCTAGTAAACAAACCCCAAAATTTAAAAAAAAAGGATTAGAAGGGGAAAATCTGCAGGGAAATAATAGAATGTTTCCACTTTATATTGTTTTCCAAGAAAAAAGCCAAAAAAAGGGCAGAAATAAAAAGTGACAGTACAAAAAGAGCAAGAACGAAATACAAAGATAAAATTACTTTTTTCTCTTAGGAAAAATGCAACAATGTATTTTGAGTTAAACAGTAGTATATGTAAATGTTTATTATTATTTTATGTTTTCAGCAAACTATGGATTATCAGTTCTTTGATTCTTTTTTTTTTTTTGCCTCCTAGCAATATATTTAAAACAGAAGAGAAACCTAATTAGATTTTTAAGGTCCTGGTTTACACGTCTTATTTTTATACCTCTCAGGAAACCCAATACAATGCCCTGTACATAGGTATTCAAGATATGTTCATTAAATTTGATGAAGGGGAGTTAGGGACATCTGCATTCTTGATGAAGTGTAAAAAAATAAGAAATCAGTAATAAGGTAAGGTATGTGAAAACAGTGGTGGAAAAATTCTTTTATGTGCTTCTAAGTGAAACTTAGCATTTCCACAATTTAATAAAAATAAGTATTCTTTGAAATTAAATGGTTGTTCAAGGAATTTTTAAAGCACCTGAAATGTACTAAAGTATACGCTATTCTTAAGAAAATAACTTGTGGCGAAAAGTAAAGGAATGTTCAGTGGAAAGGTTAATAGATAGTGAGATAATTCCTAGATTCCCACCTACCAAAAGTCTCTCTAATTACTGCCCCTCTTGTATTCTTAACAGCAGTTCTTCTGAGTTCTAGGGTTGGAGGTGGAGGAAAGAGAGGAACAGAGAAGGGAGGTACTATACCATGACATGCATTTCATTGAATTCTCCACTCTAGAAATTTAATATGACAGAGACCAATGGCATCAACTTGATAAAAGTAGACAAAAGGTCTTTGCAAACATTCAGAAAATTCCATAAATGACTATGTTAATAGCTATATTCATATGGACACACAGTAAGTATAGCAGCTATTTAATATCTTTTTCAATATGTCCTCACCTGTTTACAAGGCTGTTACATGGGTAAAAAATTCTTTATATTTTGTTTTAGAAACTATCCCAACATAAATATTTTAAGTGACAATAAAAATCACTGGTTCCCTTATAAATTATAAATCATTTGTGACATAATATAAAAGTAAAAAAATAATTTCAGGGTAGTACACAAATACCTCCCAACACTTGCTCTATGCCTAATAAGTGTCATTCTCTAATAAATGAATTCAAAGTTATAAATCTAAAACCATGGCTAGATCAGCCAGTTATTTTATTGGGTCACTTTAAATTCTACATTAAAATTAACAAGAGGTGACATTCATATTAGAAATAAATATATGTTTCATGTACTTCTACTTCAAAAGTTTAGGACAATGTGATTAATCAACAAGGGTTTCTCGCTATTTAAAAAATACTAAAACTTCTGGGACAAATGCAAAAACTCATGTGCCCAATTAATTTTGAATTATAAGTTTTTAAAGAGTTAAACTTTCATCACAAGAAATGTGACTAGTAATTTTATATTTTTCTGATTCTATTAAGACATGTAAATAATATACTTACATGGCCACAATGTCAATTTTTCACCAGGGTAAAGCCATAATAAGAAATAGGAGAGAACTATAAATAAGAAACAGATATTGAAATGACAGACTCAAAAGAAAGACAATGTGAAAGATGAAATTATATAAAAAAATCTATACAAGTAACACTCAGGAAGGAAGATATCACAAGTTAAAAGACCTAAAAATTATGTCTTACTTATACGTTATTATGCTATCTCACCTATATGTTATGAGTGGATGAAGAGGAATAAATTCTGCTGGTCCAAAGTTAGCAATTCACCCAAACAGCTTAACAGAAGCAAGGAGCCACGTTTTAATACACAGGCCAGAAAAAGGCTATCATGAGTCCAGCTGACATCACCCACCCAGTAGGACCTAGGAAAAGAAAAGTATAACACATTCACAAAACCCTTCATCAATAAAGTGTAGTCTGCATTTTCAAAAATCCAAGCTTTTCCCAAGTCATGTCTTCTGAGTTCCAAAGACACAAATTTAATGGAGATGGAAAGATGAATGTATAGAGTTAGCTGTAACTATTTGTTGGGGAGTATTTTATTCATATTCTCAAAAAAATCTTTCTTCTACACATTCCACGAAACACATTCATTCGGATAACAAGATCTGCTTTCAAAATGCAAATGCCCACTAGATGTTTAAGTCTATTGGGCATTCACATAATTGTAAACTGCTTTAGTCAGATTAGTAGCCTCCAACTATAGAGTAGGGATCACTAATCATTCTTAAAGCATATTCAGTAGGTCTCCAAAACAGTTAATACTGCCATGACATCCCCTAAATGAATATTCCCTCCCCAGTGGGAAAATCTCCTCACAACTACTTAGTACTACCTCTTCCTCAGATTCATTATGGATACCACTCTCAGCTGCTCCCATCTCCAAAGAAATGATCTCCCTCTCCAAAGGCTAGGGACTCCTAAATCATACAATACTTAACTGACAACATGAGCATTCAGAGAATGGGAATTCTGATTGTGGAAGAAAGAAAAAGAGTTATCTGGCACTGGGCTAAGCCCTTTGCAAATATTCTCTTCTTTAATCTCACGATACTGCTAATATTTTCACCATTTTACAATTACAGAAACTGAAGCAGACAGAGGTTAAGACACTGCCTGAGGCCAGACTGGAACTCAGGTCTTCCTGACTTCAGGTCCAACATCTACCATCTGTGCAACTACCTCTAAAGTCCTGATGTGCCACTGAAAATCTGTCCCCGTGCTTCTTTTGGCAGAAATGCCAATTGGCTAGTTTTACATTAACATATAAGCAAGACTGAAAAATTATAATCCCAGCCACCCCTAGTCTCCTATTAGTTCTGTTCTCCTTCTCCACTTTATCCAAGTTTTCTCAACATACCTCAACTTCTCCTTTTCCCTAAGAAGGAAAAGGAAAAAAGGAGAAAAAATAAAGAGATGGGAAAAGACAGAAAAAATTTTATATACAATTCCCCTCTTTAATACCTCCCTCTTCTGCTTCTGATAATGACTGATTCATAGACTTTACTATCCAAAACTTCTAGAATCTATCACCCACAAACAACAATGGATAGAAAGCAGACTCTTGACATTTGTAAAATTCCAAGACTTCCAAAAATTGTTCTGTAATAACTTCCTTAAAAGTAAAAATTATTTTGGCATTCTTTAAAAGAGATCTTACCTAACGAGCCTGGATGGAACCACAGGATTCTTATTGCTACAACCTTTAAGACTACCACAGAGAGTAACAAAATTCAATATGTTTATAAATAGGATTTGCGTGGCCTAGAAAACAAACAAAGAAAACAAAAGAAACAAACTGAAAATTACTTTGTAACCTGCAGAATCTTTACTAATGAATTTTGATTTTAGATGGAAACAATAAAAAATAATACATTAAAATACTAGACTCAATTCCACCAATCCTATACATACATCCTAAGTCCTATGGGACTTAAGAAACTTCCAGTCATATAATGAATACAAAGGAGTACAGAAACTGGACAGATAGAGCAGGAGAGGGTGAAGCAAACTTTTAGCACATGGTAAGGTTTGGGCGTAGCTTCTGATCTTGAAATCCCATGACCAGAAATAATAATACCAATTATATATTTTATAGAATTAAATGAAATTATAATGAAATTTATGTGGGGAAAAAGTGGGAAAATTAGATTTAAAAAAGTGTGAAGGAAAATTACCATCACTGACTTAAAAAGATAAAAGAACTTCCATTAAAACCATCTGCTACTAGGTTAAAAAAAAAAAAGTCTAGCATCCCCCCTTATCACACTTGTCATACTAACCAAAAGCTATGGATAACTCAACAAATTATGTCAGAGAAACTGGATAACAATGTAGAGAAAAAATTAGATCCACACTCCTACCATACCAAATTCCAGCTAGATAAATGAAGGTTTGGGTTTTTGTTTTGTTTTTTTTTAATAAATTTATTTATTTAACTTTTTACATTCATTTTCACAAAATTTTGGGTTCCAAATTTTCTCCCCATTTGTCCCGTCCCCCACACCAATACACCGAGCATTCTAACTGCCCTTATCACCAATCTGCTCTCTCGTCTATCATCCCTCCCTTCCCTCGTCCCCATCTTCTCTTTTGTCCTGTAGGGTCAGATAACTTTCTATTTCCCATTACCTGTACTTCTTATTTCCTAGTAGCAAGAACAATACTCGACAGTTGTTCCGAAAACTTTGAGTTCCAACTTCTCCCCAACCCTCCCTCCCCACCCATTCCCTTTGCGAAGGTAGGCAATTCAGTATAGGCCATATGTGTGTAGTTTTGCAAACGACTTCCATAATGGTCAGGTTGTGTAAGACTAACTATATTTCCCTCCATCCTATCCTTCTCCGCATTGCTTCTATTCTCTCTTTTGATCCTGTCCCTCCCCAAGCGTGTTGATTTCAAATTGCTCCCTCCTCCCATTGCCCTCCCTTGCATCATCCCCCCGACACTGCTTATCCCCTTCTCCCCCACTTTCCTGTATTGTAAGATAGGTTTTCATACCAAAATGAGTGTGCATTTTATTCCTTCCTTTAGTCGAATGTGGTGAGAGTAAACTTCTTGTTTTTCTCTCAACTCCCCTCTTTTTCCCTCACTAAAAAGTCTCCTGCCTGCCTCTTCTATGAGAGATAATTTGCCCCATTCCATTTCTCCCTCTCTCCTCCCAATACATTTCTCTCTCACTGCTTAATTTCATTTTTTTAAGATATGATCCCATCCTATGCAATTCACTCTATGCTCTCTGTCTCTGTGTGTGCGTGCACGTGTGTGTGTGTGTGTGTGTGTGTGTGTGTGTGTGTGTGTGTGTGTAATCCCACCAACTACCCAGATACTGAAAAGTTTCAAGAGTTACAAATATTGTCTTTCCATGGAGGACTGTAAACAGTTCAACTTTAGTAAGTCCCTTATGACTTCTATTTGCTGTTTACCTTTTCATGCTTCTTTTCATTCTTGTATTTGAAAGTCAAATTTTCTTTTCAGCTCTGGTCTTTCCATCAAGAATGCTTGAAAGTCCTCTATTTCATTGAAAGACCATTTTTTCCCCTGAAGTATTATACTCAGTTTTGCTGGGTAGGTGATTCTTGGTTTGAGTCCTAGTTCCTTTGACTTCTAGAATATCATATTACATGCCCTCCGATCCCTTAATATAGAAGCTGCTAGATCTTGAGTTATCCTGATTGTATTTCCACAGTACTGGAATTGTTTCTTTCTAGCTGCTTGCAATATTTTCTCCTTGACCTGGGAATTCTGGAATTTGGCCACAATGTTCCTAGGAGTTTCTCTTTTTGGATCTCTTCAGGTGGTGATTGGTGGATTCCTTGAATATTTATTTTGCCCTCTGGTTCTAGAATATCAGGGCAGTTTTCCTCGATAATTTCATGAAAGATGATGTCTAGGCTCTTTTTTTGATCATGGCTTTCAGGTAGTCCCATAATTTTTAAATTGTCTCTCCTGGATCTCTTTTCCAGGTCAGTTGTTTTTCCAATGAGATATTTCACATTCTCTTCCATTTTTTCATTTTTTTGGTTTTGTTTTGTGATTTCTTGGTTTCTCAGAAAGTCATTAGCCTCCATCTGTTCCATTCTAATTTTGAGAGAACTATTTCCTTCAGTGAGCTTTTGGGCCTCCTTTTCCATTTGGCTAATTTCTGCTTTTGAAAGCATTCTTCTCCTCATTGCCTTTTTGAAGTTCTTTTGCCAATTGAGTGAGCCTATTTTTCAAGGTGTTATTTTCTTCAGTATTTTTTGGGTCTCCTTTAGCAAGGTGTTGATCTGCTTTTCATGCTTTTCTTACATCTTTCCCATTTCTCCTCCCAGTTTTTCCTCCACCTCTCTCACTTGATTTTCAAAATCCTTTTTGAGCTCTTTCATGGCCTGAGTCCATTGAATATTTATTTTGGATGTTTGGGATACAGAAACCTTGACTTCTATGTCTTTCCCTGATGGTAAGCATTATTCTTCCTCATTGGAAAGGATGGGAGGAGATACCTGTTCACCAAGAAAGTAACCATCTATAGTCTTATTTTTTTTCCCTTTTCTGGGCATTTTCCCAGCCAGTTACTTGACTTCTGGGATTCCTTTCCACACCCACCTCGCCTCTAGATCCACCCAGCTAGTGCTTGGGGTCTGAGATTCAAATGCTGCTTCCCAGCCTCAGGGCTTTCAGCAGGGGCAGGGCTGCTATTCAGTGTAAGATTAAATTCAGGTGCTAAAGTGGGGGGCAGGGCTGCTATTCAGTGTGAGATTAAGTTCAGCTGCTCGGGTTGGGGCATGGGGGAAGGGCCACTGCACGGGGCTCAGTTCCCTCAGGGAGTTTGTGCTGAGACCTTCAACAATGGGTCCAAGCTGCTGCCTGCTTTGGGAGCCCCTGTCTGCTGCTGCCTCCCAAGAAGGCCTGAGTTATGGAGACACCCCACTCCCCTCTCGGCCAGCCAAAAAGGCTCTCTCATTGATCTTTGTGCCTGTGGGCGGAGGGATCTGCACGGCCGCTGGAGATTCTGTCCCTGAAACCTGCTCGGATCTGCTCCTCTTGGTGCCGCGGGGCCAAGGTAGGGCTGGGCTCTGCTCCGGGTCTGGTGCACGACAGACCTTTGATGTCGGTTTTTCAGGGCTCTCTGGAACAGAAATCTCCTCCACTCTGTTGTTCTGTGGCTTCCATTGCTCCAGAATTTGTTGGGAGTTCTTCTTTACAGCTATTTTATGGGCTGTGGGTTAGGAGCTAGCATATGTGAATCTTTCTACTCCGCCAACTTGGCTCCTCCTTGGGTTTTTTTAATAAAAACTTTAGAAGAAAACAGAATAGCATAATTCCAAATGTGGAAAATGTGTTCTTATCAGTCAAATAACTAAGAGGAATAATTACGGATGAGGCTGATGAAATAACTTTTTTCAGACTGTTCACTGAAGAACCAGACAATAAAAACAAGAAAAGCGAGAAGCTGTGGGAAGTTTTCCTTAGCACTCACATCATAAAAACTTGCTCTGAGTCTAACAAAGCCTAACACCCAGTCACCAATCAAATGAAGAACAAAAACTTGCAAACATGTTCAAACTCATGTGTGTTAAGTCTTTTTTTCAGTCACATATGACTCTGCATAACTGCACCAGGGGTTTCCTTGGCAGACAGACTGGAGTGGTTTTGCCATTTCCTTCTCCAGTCCATATCACAGATGAGGAGACTGAGGCAAACAGGGTTAAGTGACCTGCCCAGGGTCACTCAGTTAGCAAGTATCTGAGACCACATTTGAACTCAGGAAAATGAGTCTTCCTGACTGCAATCCCAGCATTCTACCCCCTGCACCACCTAAGGGTCTCACAAATAAGTTTTAAAATGCAAATTTAAAGAACAACTAGGGCATACCTATCCAACTGGTAAAAAAAAAAAAAAATAAGAATGCTTAATATCTATGCAAATGGCACTGAGAGAAAACACAAACTCACACACTTCCACTGACAATATAAATTGGTATGTAGTTGAAGAACAGCAAGTTCTTCTGGGACATAAGACATCAGTGTCAGCAACTCTATCAAGCAATACGTTTTTGGAGACACCAGAAAGAGTGACTTCATCAGAGCTACAGGAGAAGTGCAGCACCAGGGGGCAAGGCACTGAAGCACAAGGAGGCAACAAGGAAGTAGAGGTAAAAACAGAATACACTCTTAAACGTTTAGCAAGGAAGGAGAACAAAGAGGATGAAGCATTAAGATTAGAGGACAGTAGGGTCAAGTGAAATCTATTTTTAGGTGCGGAGAATTTGAGCATGTTAGTACACCAATGAGCATCAGTAAAGGGGAAGAGAAATGGAATGAGTAGAGAAACGAGGTTCTGGGGGAGTGAGGAAAAGGCGAGATTAAGAGAAAAATGAGAGTTAAACCTGTCAGTCAACCAGAAAGCATTTACCAAATATCCACCAGGCGTGCTGAGTGTATCCACAGGTATTGTGTAAATGCCACGAATACAAAGAGAGGCTAAAAACACTCCCTGCACTCAAGGATCTCAGTTTAATGCAATCAACTATGTACAAATAAGTTAAACACAGGACAAACTGGGGAACAGCCACAGGCAGAAGGCATTAAGATTCAGTAAGGAGATCCCAGAAAGGCTTCCTGCAGAAGTGGGACTTCAGATGGTACTGGAGAGAAGCCAAGGATGAACCAGGAGGAAGAGATAAGGGAGAGACTCCCAGGCACGGGGGACAGGCAGGGGAAATGTTCAGTTGGGAGACGGAGTATCTCATTTGAATAACAACAAGGAGTCTAGTGGCACCGGATAACAGTTATGTACAGGGGAGAATGATAGGCAGGTAAGGAAAGGTAGGAAGGGACTGAGTTATGAAAGGCTTTCGAAGACTGACCAAAAATTGTGTGTTTGATTCTGAAGGGAATAGGGGACTGCTGAAGTCTACTGAAAAGAGAGGTGGCACAGTACGGCAGGCAGACCCACCAGCAGGCAATCGAATAGTCCGCAGGTGAAGTGATCGGGTGGGTGGAGTGTCAGAAGTTAACAAGCCACCTGCTTTATGAAGCCTTTCCTAATCAGTCCAGTTGTTTGCTAGTGCCCTCCCTACCAAAATCACCTTCTAATAAATTTGTATATATTTTCTATCTGCCTACATTCACACATGTTGTTTTTCCCCCTAAAATGTAAGCACCATGAGGGTAGAAATTTTTGGCTACACAATGCCTGACACATAAGGCACTTATTAAATGCTCATGGACACTTAGTCCCAAAGAAGATAGGTAAGCAGATAACTCCCCCCCACACCTTTGGGTAGAGGGGGGAGGTTTCCCTGGGTGCTGAGCATTGCATGTAATGTCAGAATTTTTTCAATATATCAATTAGTTCTGCTGAATTTTTTTCTATTTTTTTTAACTTTGTTTTTTAAGGGTGGTTGGTTTTCCAAAAGGGAGAGTAGGAAGAATAAGAGGGGAAATATAGGTGATGAAAAACAAAAGATGTAATAAAAAATTTAAATGTTGGTTGACTGATTTGATTAGAAGTTCTTTTGAGCTTCAACCTAGATCTGGTTTTAGAACAGGGTTTTTAAATTTTTTGTGGTGTCTCAAGCTATCTGGGGAAGCCTATGGCACTCTTCTTAGAATGTTTATAAATGCAGAGAAGAAAGGAAAATGCAGAGAATTACAAAGGAAAACAATTGTAATGAAATAGATATCCAAAATTTTAAAAAATCCCCAGACTCTACATTAAGAAACTTTGTTTTAAAGTCACCAGGACACCTGAGGCTGACCACCACCTCAATCACATACTTAGATACAATGTGAGATACAAATGAAAGAGCACAGAGGACTTGAATTCACCTCCTGTCTCTGACACTATCTGATTGACCTTGGACAAGTTACTTCATCTTTTGGGTCTCAGTTTTCTCAGCTATTAGATAAAGCATATGGCCTCTGAAACCCCTTTCAGCTCTGAATCTGAATTCCATGACGCTAGTGCATTTACTCAAGGATCCACTCTAGCCCAATCCCCAATTAAAAGATCCCTGGGTAGGCATGAGAGTCCCAGAGTGCTTATGATCTGTTTCTGAAAGGGCTTCAGGGCTGCCTCAGACCTCAGGGATATGGGATCTGAGCCCCTCTACTTATACACAAAAAGTAGTAAAACTTGAAGAAGTCCTAGATCATTCCTGACTCTACATAACCTCATGGACTTTTGTCCATGGGGTTTTCTTGATAAAGATACTAGAGTAGCGTGTCTTTTCCTTCTTCAGTGTGTCACCATTTTACAGATAAGGAACTAAGGCAAATAGGAGTTAAGTGACTTGCCCAGGATCACACAGCTAGTAAGTGTCCAAGGCTGGATATGAACTCAGATATTCCTGACTCCAGGCCCAGTGCTCTATCCACTGCATCACCTAGCTGCCCCATCCGAGACCACAAATTTAGATATAATTACTCAAGCAACTGCTACAGTACTAATAATACTAATAACTAGTAGAAACTAGTACTAGTTGCTAGAGTAATAGAGTAACGTTTATTCAAAAGACTCACTATTGAGGCAATAAAATATCTGGAAAATAAATACTATCTATTCAAGGTAAATTCTAAATTATTTCAAGTCAGTCTTCTCACAGATTCCACTTAGCTGGACAGATTAATTCTACTGACCTTTGGATCTTTTTGATTAAGAGTTACTGCCAGGGTCAGGCCATCCCTTGAAAATGCTATGATCAGGGCTCCTCTTGTCTTCACTGATTCACACTTAGGAACCAAAGTACTTAGAAAACATTCTTGATGTGCCCATTGAACCTGGTATGACAATGAACTGAAAAAAAAATAATGAAATCATATCAAATTCATCATAAACTACTAATTTCAAGAAGTAATTAAAATTGAACATAGCTGAAATAACAGTGTATACATTTATCGATTTCTACCACTGAAGACCAACTTCAAGATACCTCAAAATTTCATCTAGGGCAGAACAGAATAGCCATCAGTTAAATCAGAGCAACCCAAGTGTTCTATTAATAGGCCAAACCTTCCTGGTCTGATGGGCCTAGATTTCCTGATATTCAGAGTTGAGGGATTGGTAATCAAATACTGGTTCTGCTATTTACAAGATGCGTTCGCTTGGAGAAAATCATTTCACGCATCTCTGTCTGAGTTCCAACACTTGCAAAATGGTAGTAATATTTGTAAAGGAAAGTGCTTGGTAAAGCTTAAAGTGCTAAGTGAGTTAACATTATGCTATTGTGTCTACACAATAGTTAATAAACATTTTGATAGGAAATAAAAAATGTAAAGATTCATACGTACAAAAAGGTCACATTTCTTTTTAACTTCCAATTTGTTTTTTAACTTTTTCCAAATTACAGTCTTATATAAATCAGGTTCCCATGACGTCATGATTAACAACTTTGCCAGTTTCAAGAAAATAAGCAGTAACAAAAAGGGCAAAATCCTCATGGGCTCCAAATTTTTAAACATCAACCTCAAGCAATGAAACTCTTTTTCTCTTTCTTTTTCTTATCCTGGAAAGTACAGATCCATGGATGTTTATCTATTTTACTGTTTATTATTTTGTATAAGGGTTAAAAGAACTTAAATAGAAGGTACATAAACAGGGTTTAGGTTTAAGTTTTGTTTATTTTTAAAAGAAAAGTTATTCTCACCTAATAGATCGAGATACATTTTCATGCCATCGAAGTGCCAAAAATGTTAATATCAAATACTCTCCAGAATAAAAGGTAAATGAACACAAGCAGCAATCACCAAGCAACTGCCAAAATAAAACAAACAAGAAACAACTGATTTTACTTTACAAAAAATATTTAATAAGCTAACATTATTATAAACTAATTTGAAAGCCAAAACTAAAACACCTCGCATAGCCAACTGGCAATATACTACAAATTTTAAAAATCATATCCTTCATGTCAGTGATCCCACTGTTAAAATACAATCTCAGAACACTATATAAGAAAAGGCTAGCTATGAAAGTATTTATAGTTGCATTACTTGTATAGTGAAAACCTAGAAACAACTCACTGTCTATCAGTAAAAGAACAACATGCCACAGTCATTTAACATTACGATATAATTAAGAATGAAAAGCATGAGCTATATAAAGAAATATGGAAAGACTAAGAAATAATGGAAAGAAAAAAAGCAGAATGAGGACAAGGGGATTCATTGGTGTGGAATAATACATATTACAATGTCAGACTTTTTTGATATATTGATTAGTTTTGTATAACTGTTTTTTTCTTTGTTTTTAAATCCTTTATCAAAAGGGATGGCTCTCTCGAAGGGATGCATTGGGAAAATATTTTAAAAATCAGTAAAATTTTATTTTTTTTAAAAGCATCAGCACATACTTATTATAAGAAAACCTAAGGTAAGGGGGGGGCCTTAGAATTCAAACAGTGTAACATTCCAAATGAAATGTGAGTTACTTCTTATCAGTCTTAATCCCATTAATTCTATATTGTTGCACATGCTATTGAAAAAATATCAGGAAAAATCTATTACAAGTCTAAACCATATTCTTTTTGATATTTAGAGAACAAGACAGGAAATGTTGAAAATTTTCATATGACTAATAAGCTATTCTTACAATTACCATCCCAATATACAGCTGGAATTTTATACATCTTGCTAAAATAGATCACATGATTAACATTTTTCCTCAATTTCAAATCATATAATACCTGCTTAATTTCAAATTTACCTCATTACTTATAAAAACAGCATCTATTACAGCTTCTTTATCTTCAGGAGAAGGAAAAATGGTTGATTTCTCAGGTTTGATTTGTGTCCACTGACCCAACAGTGAAGAATTTTTGGAATATATAATATTCTCAGACTCTAAACACTCCCACAACAAAATGCATCCAGAAGGTATGGTAAGTAGAACTCTTTTTCCATCTCCTGATACATAGATATACAGTCTCAGAGAACATTCTGTGGGAAAAAAAAAATAACCATTCATCAGAAGGCCAAATTTTCTAGCTCCATAAATTTTTTTTTAATTTACCTATTTTTCTGCCTTGCCAATTAGAAATTCCTGATACATTAATTTTATAAATTAGAAAGAAAAAATATTCCAAACACACAAAACATGTGCAAAGAAAGAAAATAATGTTAATAAGGATGAATTTATATTAAGCACAAAAATATTAGGTACGCCAGAGACAGGTGTCACCAAAAACAATGAAAAGAGGTTTCAATTAGGATTTTTATAATTCCCCCTTCTATTTTTTGATAAATGTAAACAGATAATTAAGAGATTCCTACCTAAGGCTGTTGTTATCAGTGTCTTAGACTCTTCAGTTGCAGGTACAGTTTTCAAGCAGTCTTGATCTTTGTTCCAAAGAAAAATTTCACCAGTGTTAAGTAACCCAGCCAGCCAAGCATCTGTTTCCAAAAACAAAAGTATTTCTTCTAAACTACTGTTATTAAAATACCTGAAAATATTCTGCCATTCACTTCAATTATGAATTACTACACACTGAAATCCATTTTTCTTTAGGATTTCATTCATATAGGGAACTCGCAACAAAGGAACTCTCTACCAGTACAGATTGGCAGCTACTCCGCAATTTACAGTATTAAAGAATTGTCTGGGAAACTGAGAAGTTAAGTGATTTCACCAAACTCACACAGGCAGTGAGTGTCAGAGGTGGGGACTGAACTAGGTCTTCCTGGCTCAAGACCAGTTCTCTATCCATGTAACTATTACTTCCAAAATTAATTTAAGTTTTTAAAAATATCAGTAATACTTAACCATTACTAGAAGTTGTTAAGATGACAACATTCTTCAGCAAAAGCTGTAAACGAGGGATTTTCTTCTTTGTCTTTCCAGATGGTAAATTAATTTCATTTATATACTTATCATCCAAAAGGAAAATAGCTTCATTTTCCTAGGGGAGAAGAAACATTGGAAACACTGAGGTGTCAAACAGAATTATCTCCTCACTTATTCTAACTAGAGTAGCACCAGTAAAAAGCGGGGACAAGAAAGACAGAAGCTGAAATCCAGTTTGAAAAATGATTTAACACTTTAATCAGAAATCATATAATGGACATACACAGCAGTAAGTGAAAGCTGTCTAAAAACTTTCCACTGTTTTCTAAGTATCTCTGCTGTGTAAGTACTCTCTACGTTTTCCAGCATCTCATCTGCTAGTTCACAATTCTCTAACAGTTACTTTAAAAACTTAATGCAGTTTGGGTTTTCAATTATAAAGGGGTCTTCTAGGTATACTATAAAGCTAAAATCTACATAACACTTTAAGGGATGAAAAGCACTTTTATACATGCTATCTCATTTGAGCCTCACAACAATCCTGTGAGGCAGGTACCATGATCATGCCCAGTTCGGAGATGAGGAAAGTGAGGCTCTGGTAGGTTAGAGGATTTGACCAGGGCCATACAGCTTATTAAACGTCAAAAGCAAGATTCTACCCTAATTCTTCCTGACTCCAAGTACAGTTTTCTATACACTATGCCATGAGTTCTTAACCTCTTTTGAGTCACAGGCCTTTTTGGGCAATCTTATGAAGCCTACGTACCCCTTTTAAGAATAATTCTTTCGAACAACTGAACTGCTAAAGTTCGGTTAGAGGTTAGTGAAAATAAAGATGCAATTGTTTTTCCCTAACTTAACACATCCCTTGAGATCTGTTCATGGACACCTTGGGCATCCAAGAAGTCCAGATTAAGAACTCTTATACCATACTATAGGTAGACATAATCTATTAATTTTTTCTAGAAAAGGAAATGGCAAACTACTCCCATATATTTGCCACGAAAACTCCAAATGGAGACATGAAGAGTCAGATTATGACTGAAATGACTGAAGAACATTAAGTCTCCAGTCAGTCACAGCAGATTTATTCAGTATTATGTCACTGTCATGGACGAGATCTTGTACAAGGTTCAAACAGAAAAGAGATTCCCTTCGTAAGTCCTCTGGATAACTCCTCTTTGTTGAGTATATTGGGCTGACTGCATAAGAGGTGCCACAGTGAAATCCATGATTATTCAGAAGATATCAGTCTAATAATTCATACAAATGTAACTATATAGATGAAGAATGTCTGCCATTCAGACTATGATAAACAACTGAATGTCCAGTCTATCAAATTAATATATTAGCATGTCTATTTGGGACAAACACTGCCAATAGACAATGAGGTAGGCTCATCATTGAACAGGAGAAAGAAAACTATCTGAATTATACCTGAGAAATTATGCATGCTTTTACTAATTCAAAGCTGCTCCTTGGGGCAAAAAACTATCTTTTTAACACAAATGTCTTCCCATCAGTTCTGTAGGGCTGAGAATACCACAGTCTTTGAGGAATCAAAGTTGCAAGTGATTCAAAGGCTAAAATAATGAAAAGTACAGTCAGTGGAAGTCATCTGCACAATCTGACCAATGGTGACTGACCCACAAGAACAGAAATAAAGGACACCACGAAGGAAATGTATGATCAGAAAAGTAAGTGCCCTGGTCAGATGGCAAGGGCAAAGGATCACAGAGGGACAGTCCAAGTGTTCCACTGGAACTGACAAAATATACAAAGAACAAAAGAAGCCTTCCACAATGTCAGGTAGATCTTTTGTAGATCTATGGAAGAACTTGTCCATGACTTGCACAGACTCAGAAAGGAAGTATAAGCTGCAATCTGTATAGTCATAGGGAATACCTACTCTGATCAAATCACAGTTATACTTAAGTATTAAAGACGTATCTTGAGTGGTATCTTTAGATGGAGGATGCAGAGGGGCTGTTGAAATTTACAAACCCAGCTTGAGAAGGCATGGAGGGGGTTGTGAACTGGGGATCTGGCTCCCATCCCTACTTGTCCTAGCTTTAGAAGGTTCCCCTCTTCAGATTTACACCACCCTAGCTCTAAATAACAAAAAAAATTTAACTGATAGCAAAATAAATTTTTCAAATAAATTCCTCTTGGAGAAATAACCTTTCTAAAATGAAAAAGATCTTTACTTTTTAAAAATCATATTTATTTAAGGGTGTTAAATAGCATAGTGAGAAAAATGCCCTTGGATGGCATTAGAGTGCCTGGGTTCAATCCTGCTATACCACCTGTCATCTGTGTCACCTTAAGCAGGCCAATCATTTCTCTTCCTTAGGCCTCAACTGCCTGATCTGTAAAATGAGACTGGACTAGAGGACCAACTAAAGCCCCATCAAGAGTCAATATCCATAAGTAAAAAAGTCTACCTGCTAATATGTCTCAAATAGATAAGGAAGCATCTAACTTTCAAATGAAAGTGTGTCGTGTGTGTGTGTGTGTGTATGATATAAAACATTTAACAAATACATATACATTTATATGAATGAAAAGAAATACCGACCTGTCCCAGCCAGGAAATTCGAGGCCAAGGTTTTTTCTGTTTGATACTTGTCGATAATAAAACTTCTAGTTTAACCTCCATGTTGTCAAAAATATCAATAAGTAAAATAATTAGGAAAAGGTTACAGGATGCCTTAATGAATGATAGGGTGGAAAAAAAATAGATATTATTTTTTTAAGTTTCACACATACATATGAGCTTTTCAATATTTGGGGGTAGATTCCTTTTTAGACAACATATTGTCACCATTTCCCCCTCCTCCCCCACTCCCCCCCCACTTCCATCCTCTAGAAAAAAAAATAAATAGTTTTCTGAGGAGTGAAACAGGAATACTGTTCAAGCTTGTTTCACATACATGACTTTCCTAAAACATTATTCAATAGCAATTCCCATGCTTTATATTTTGATCTGTATATAATTTATTTTTTAATTGTATAAAAACTTTTTATTTCAATGATTACCTCCTTGCAAACTAAACAGAGGTGTAAAATCCTAAGTACAATTACTAATCCAAAAAAAAAAAAAACTGACCTAACAATATATTCCTTTTTTTTTTTAATAGAGCTCTGCTCATTTTATTCAAGGGAAAGCACCATGTTTTACAGAAGAAACTATGACTACCCTTATAGCTTACTGTTTCACATACACTATACATAGTTCTCAAGATATTTATGTTGCTGATAAATATTATCATTATCATCATTATCAAATATTAATATCATATTATATATAATACATAACTATAACTGTGATTATAAAATAATAATTATATTATAACAAATATTATTAAGTTTCCCAGTGGCAACAAATTCATTCATTCATTTCAGTCAGGAAAAAAGATTAGACAGCAGTGCTCCAAAAATAAACTACATAGTGAAAAATATTAGAATGCAATACAATGAATAAAACATTAAGACTGTAAACCAACACTACAGGAAACATTGTCTGCATTTAAACTAGCAGATGTAATGTATTTGTGCCATAAAAATTCTAAGATCTGTGGGGAAAAGGGAAGGGAGGAGTGTGATACAGGGAAGGCAGATTGGGGGAAGGGGTAATCAGAATGCACCCTGTCTTGGGGTAGGGAAGGGGAAAGATGGAGAGAAAATTTGGAACTCAAAATCTTGTGAAAATGAATGTTGAAAACTCAAAATAAATAAAGAAAAATTCTAAGATCTAGTCTGAATTCTACACAGGGTGAAACACAAATCATCTGGCAGGCTTTTTATCCCCAGAGGGAAATATTTTAACAGATAGCCCTCTTCTTAGATACTGAAATGCCAAATCTGTAGGTTTGGCAGGGCCTGCTAATTTGGATTACAAGGATGCTTTTTCACCTAGAAAGTATGGCCCATTTCCACATCACTCACTCCAGGAAAGAACATTAACACATCTGGGAACTTATCTCTGTACTGAGCAAGAAGGGGAAAGGAGGGAATAAGTAGTAAATGGAAATGAAAAGACTGAGACTGAGTCATTTCTGTGGTCAGATATCTGTACTAGAGACCCGGATGAGGGATGCAGGTAACCTACTCCTCAAGAGCCAAGAGGGCCCTTGTTAGCCCACAGGCATTCATTAAGCTAAGCACCCCGGATACAAAGGAAGGCAAAAAACAGACGCTGTAGTCAAGGAGCACATATTCTAATGGGAGAGACAACATGTAAACCAGGTACATTAGATTTATACACAGAATGGATGGAAGGCAATCTGAAAGGGGAGGCAATTAGCATGCGGGAAGGGCGAGGGGAAAAGGCTTCTACTGAAGATGGGATTGGAGCTGGGTCTTGAAGCAAACCCTGGAAATCGAAAGGCAGGGACTGGGGAGCTTGCCTGTATCTAGATAGTGGGGGATTGGGTTGTAAAGGTGAATGGTGAAGTATTCATTCCTCCGCCTCCTGGCAGACAGTGGATGACCTTCATACATTTCAGTGAGACACGGATGCAGAGATACAGTCAGCATGTAGATTTCTTTGCGTGACTATTTGTTACAAGGGAGAAGGGAATGGGTAATTGAACCAGTAACTGACAAAAGCAGAGAGGGGGAGGCGGGGTAGGAGAGGGAGAAACAGACAGACAGGCAGAGAGGCAGGCAGAGCATTAATGAAGGAAAATAGGGGGCACAAATAAGTCTCTTTTTTACAATCCTGCTAAATTTAACATACTATGTTACAAATAAAGAAAACAAATGAATTTCGCCGGTTTCAATATGCAATCCTCGTTTTCTTTGTTTATTGAAATATTTGTTGATAAATAATTTCACAATAAAACAGACAATGCAAAATAAAATCAAGGCGGTTAAAGGGAAAGGTGAAGAGGATAGCTAGGATGACGGGGGCTGTAGGAAGACTGACCATGAGGACGGAAGGGGGAGGAGGGGTTTATAAAGAGCCTACTATGTGCCAGGCACTGTGCTAAGCGCTTTGAATGAGGCACAAGTATTATTTCACCGGATGCTCCCAACAACTCCAAGAGATCGGTGTCACTATGATCCCCATTTTACAGAAGAGGAAACTGAGGCAGGGACAGAGAGAGGTTCAGAGACTTCCCCAGGGTCACCCAGCTAGTAAGTGTCTGAGGCGGGACCCAAGGCCCAGCGCTCCGTCACCCCAGGTGGGACGGATGGATGGGGGCCGGGCTGGGGGGGAGAAGTCACTGATGTGGAAAAGCGGGGAGCCCGTGGTCCAGGGGCGCGGTGCGGGGAGACTTACCGCGGCGGGGTGGGGTGACGGACCCGCGCAGGCCGAAAGGGAGGCCCAGGAACCTCCGGAGGAGCGCCCGGGCACGGCGGGCGGCGGCGGGAGGGCAGCGGGGCGGCCGCGGGGCCAGGGCTTCTCCTGGACACAGATCCCGGGCCTCAGCCCCGCCTCGGGCCTCGCTCTGCGCGGGCATCCGCAGCAGCCGCCTCCCTGCGGCCGCCCAGCCGTGGCCGCCGCGCATGCTCAGAGCGTCGCGGAGGAGGGGGTCCGCTCCCCCCCTCCGGCCTCCTCCTCTTTCTTCCCTCCCCCCTCCTCCTCCATCCCTCCCCCATCTTCCCCGTCTTCTTCCCTCCCTTCCTCCCATAACCCTCAGCCTTCCCTTCTCGCACCTCAACTCTGGGACCATCCTCAGCCACTCTTGTCCTCACACGATCGCTGGAGGAGGCTGCAGCCTGCTCAGCCTGGCCCTCGGTGCCCGCGGTCTCCGGGATACTCGCTGTCTTCTGTTTCGTGGCGTGTCACTGCGTGTCATTAGCGCGCAATGTCAGAAAGAGGGCCCTTTGCTCCTCGGAAGAGCTCGGACCCAGTAAAGTCCCCAGAAAGCAGACGTCTTCCTGTCCCCTCCCGTCTCCCTTTCAGCGTTCTCCTCCATCCTCCGCGACACCTGGGAAAGCGCAGAGACCTTCTCTGCTGCCCACCTCTGTCCCCACCTTCCGCTCTCCTGGGCAGCCCTTTCCTGCATCTTCTCTAATCGCCTTGGCTTCCTTCCACTCTCTATCTATCCCTCTCCTGTCCTCCCTCCTCCAGCCTCTCATCTCCTCCGCTTCCTAGGGAAGCACCTTTATACCTCCTTCTTCTCTCCCAGCCATTCTCTTCTTCTTCCTCCTCCTTCTCCTTTTTCTTCTTCTTCCTCCTCTTCTTCTCCTTTTTCTTCTTCATCTTCTTCCTCTTCCTCTTCTTCTCCTCTCTCTCTCCCCCTCTCTTCTTCTGTCTTTTACACCTTTTCCTTCTCCAAGCCACCACATCTTTATCTCCTACTTCTCACAACCCTGGATTTTCATGTCCACCTTAATTATCTGTCTCTTTTATTTAGGGCTCTTTAGTTCCCCCTCACTTTTGTCCACTCTTCATGACTTCCTATTATTGTCACCTTCTCTCTGTTCTGTCATTATCTGTAGGCTCCCCCGCATTCATTTACCTGTTCACTCACTCTTTACAAATAAAGCACTAAGAGAATTTTAAAAATTATTTAGTATTTTTATTTTTGCACCAATTTCGTAAAAAACTATTTTTGACATTGGGTTTTTTTTTTAATTTTGAGTTCCAAATTCTCTCACTCCCTCCTCTCTCCTTTCATTTAGAAGGTAACCAAATTGTCACAGGTTATACATGTACAGTCATGCAAAACATATTTCCATATGTCATGTTATGAAAGAAAATACAGAGCAAATGAAAAACACAAAATAAAAAAAGTTTTTCTTAAAGTGTCCTTTGATCTGCATTCAGACTTCATTAGTTCTTTCTCTGGAGATGGATAGCACTTTTCATTATAAGTTCATCAGCCTTGGATCTCTCTATTGCTGAGAATACTCGATAAAGTTGACAAACAATACCACTCCAACAAACAGCTGACAATGCTGATAAACAATATTGTTGTAACTGTGTACACTATTTTATTGGTCCTTCTCATTTCACTTTGCATCACTTCATGTAAGTGCAGGCTTTTCTGAGAGCATCCTGCTTGTCATTTCTTATAGTATAATAGTATTCTACATAATGTAACCTGTTCAGTCATTCCCTTATTGATGGACCCCCCTCATTTTCCAATTATTTGCAACCAGAAAAGAACTGCTGTAAATATTTTTGTACATGCAGGTCCTATTCCTTTTTGGCTTTTTATCTCTTTGAAATCATACAGACCTAGTAGTGGTATTGCTGGGTCAAAGGATTTGTAGCCCTTTGGGCATAGTTCCAAATTGTTCTGTGAGGTGGTGATAGTGCATTAGTGTCTCAATTTTCCCACATACCCTCCAGCATTTGTCATTTTCCTTTTCTGTCATATTAGCCAATCTAGTAGGTGTGAGGTGATACCTCAGAATTGTTTTAATTTGCATTTCTCTAATTAATAGTGCTTTAGGGCATTTTTTCATATGGCTAGAGATAGCTTTGATTACTTGCCCTGAAAACTATCTGTTCATATCTTTTGACCATTTTTAAATAGGAAAATATCTCTTATTTTTATAAATTTGACAGTTCTCTATATATATTTGAAAGGGGAGACTTTTGTTAGAGACATTTGATGTAAAAATTTTTTCACAGCTATGATTACTATTTCCCTCTGTCTTCTTTCCCCATTATTCTACTCTCTCTACTTTTCACCCTGTCCTCAAAAATGTTTTTCTTCTGATTATGGCCTCTCCCAATCTTCTCTCCCTTCTTCAGTCCCCTCCTTATATATCCCCTTACTCTCCTACTTTCTTGTAAAGTAAGATAGATTTCTGTACCCAATTGAGTGTGTATATTATTCCTCTTGGAACCAATTCCAAAGAGACTTGAACAAGTGTTCAAGTGTCTCCCCCGCATTCCCCTCATCCCCTCCACTGGAAAACTTCTTTTGTGTCTCTTTTATGAGATAATTTATTCTACCTCTTCCTTTCCTCCTTTCCCTTTCTCCCAGTGCATTTCTTTTTCTCACCCTGTACTTCTACTTTTTAGTATCCCATCATATTCAACTCATAGTATATGCATATATATGTGTGTGTATGTGTATATATGTATATGTGTGTATATCTGTATATATGTGTGTATATATGTATATATACATACACACACATATGCACACTCCTTCTATCTGCCCCAATAATCATCTTCCCATATAGGAAAGTAAACAGTTTAACCTTATTGAATCCCTTTGATTTCTTTTCCCTTTTTATCTTTCTATGCTTCTCTTGAAACATGTATTTGGAAGACAGATTTTCTACTCAACTCTGATCTTTTCATCAAGAATGCTTGAAAGTCCTCAATTCCATTAAATATCCTTTTTTTTCTCTGAAGGATTATACTCAGTTTTGCTGGATAGGTAATTTTTGGTTGTAATCCTAGGTCCTTTACCTGCTGGAACATTATATCTCAAGCTCTCCAAACCTTTCATGCAGAACCTGATAAATCTTGTATTATTCTGACTGTGGCTCCATTATATTTGAATTGTTTCTTTCTGGCTGTTTGCAATATTTTCTCTTTGACCTAGGAACTCTGGAATTTGATTACAATATACTTGGGAGTTTTCATTTTGAAATCTCTTTCAGGAAGTGATTGGTGAATTCTTTCGATTTCTATTTTACCTTCAGCTTCTAAATATCAGGAGTTTTCCTTGAAAGATGATGTCTAGGATCTTTTTTTAATCATGGATTTCAGGTATTCCTAAATTATCTCTCCTTGATCTATTTTCCAGGTCAGTTATTTTTCCAATGAGATATTTGATATTTTCTTCTATTTTTTTCATTCTTTTGATTTTGTTTTATTACTTCTTGATGCCTAATGGAGTCATTAGCTCCCATGTGCCCAATTCTAATTTTTAAAGAATTGTTTCTTCAGTGAACTTTTGTAACTCTTTTTCCATTTGGCCACTTCTACTATTTAAGGCATTCTTCTTTTCATTATGCCTCTTTTACCATTTGACCTATTCTGATTTTTAAGGTGCTATTCTCTTCAGTATTTTTTTGTGCCTCCTATACTAAGCTGTTGACTCTTTTTTCATAATTTTCTTGTATTACTGTCATTTCTTTTAGCAATTTTTCCTCTCCCTCTCTTAAATGATTTTTAAAATCATTTTTGAGCTCTTTCATGGCATAAGATCAATGCATATTTTTCTTTCAGGCTTTGAATGTGGCAGTTTTGACTTTGCTGTCTTCTGAATTTTTGTTTTGATCTCAGTCACCATAGTAACTTTCTATAATTGGTATCTTTTTTTTGTTGTTTGGCTTTCCAGTGTATTTCTTGACTTTTTAGCTTTATATTAAAGTTGGGTTCTGGTTCCAGGGTGGAGGGGATATCATTCCATGTTTCAAGTTTTTTGTGCAGCTGTTTTCAGAGCTAGTTTTGGGAGCATGTGAGTCTTTAGTTCTTCCAAGGTGCTATAATCTAAGGAGAGTAAACACTACTCTTCTGACATGTTCTGGTCT
Organism: Bettongia penicillata ogilbyi; assembly: GCA_023548195.1. Taxonomy (NCBI): domain Eukaryota; kingdom Metazoa; phylum Chordata; class Mammalia; order Diprotodontia; family Potoroidae; genus Bettongia; species Bettongia penicillata. The sequence continues at coordinate 2,283,412 of JAJHZJ010000221.1, forward strand.
ATGAGAGACCACAAGTATTCTTTTCTGCCCTAGAACTGTGACCAGCATCCCTACTCCCCTGTGGCTACAAACTCTGTTTTGCTAGTGCTCCTCCTCACACTAAAATTGTGACCCAGATCCAAGTATAGGAAATGCAACAGAGTCCTGTCCCTTGTGCCAGCAAAGGAGCCCCTATAATCTCCTTCTGACCAGTTGTATGATATTCTCATGGTCTGTGGGCCAAGAGCTCTAGAAGCAGCTGCTACTGCTTCTGATTCAGTTGCCCCCAGTGCCTGCTCCTCATTTTCTGGGACATTACCTGCATTGGTGTAGTCTGCTCCCCACTCTCACCCCTGTGTGACAGAGTTTTCCTGCTGACCTTTAAGTTGTCTTGGGCTGGAAAAAAATGTTTCACACCACTCCAAAATTTGTTTTGAAGTATTACTTAAAGCTGTTTGGATGAGAATTTGGGAGAGCTCAGGTTAGTCCTGCCTTTTCTCTGCCATCTTTCAATCAGGAGCATTTTTTATAACAATTCACTTTATAGAGTATCATCCAGTCCAAAAGCAAAAAAAAAAAATCCATCATCTATTTAGTCATTACATATTGCAGCTTATGCAACATTTTTTGCTGAAGATGCAGCAGGAGAGAAATTATTTGAAAAACTTGATAATATTCTCAAAATTAAATCATTAAGTACTGTGATACTTGATGACTTCATGAAGAGGTAGAGAAATGTGAGGATAAGGAGAAATACACGGGAAAGCATGTTTTAGAAGGAAGGAATCAGGCCAGGACTTTTAGATTACAAAGAAGATTTTTATCTCTGTATAATGACCTTTCTTTGTGAAAAGAATTGTTATGTACCTGATACAGTGTGTGTGTTCATTCTTCATTGCCAAAGAAGATCATGTCATCAGAGAAATAATGATATGACTTGCACTTGACTTTGTTTTAAGTGAGGGACGTCTGTGCAGGTCACCAGCCTCACTTCTCCTCCAAAGTCATCTGATTCCAGTGACCAGATATTCATCAGGACAACTGTAGATTACCCAGGATGAGGCATTGGGGTTAAGTGACTTGCTCAAGGTCACACAGCTAGTGAGTGTCTAGTGTTTGAGGTGAGATTTGCACTCAGGTCCTCCTGCACTGGTGCTCTATCAACTGTTCCACTTAGCTGCCCCTAACTGATATAGTAAGTACTTATGATATCATAAAGAAGAAAAGAGATTACATTTTGACAAGAAAGATTTGTTAATGATGTGGAAATTATCCTTGAGTCAGTTGTTTGTATATATTTTAGCCCATCAACTTCTCAAAGCTGATTAAAATTTTTTTTAAAAAAAAAGTAGAAGAGAAAGGAAAAGAAAAAGATATGTAGTATAATTGAAAGTTTAACCAAAAAATTTAAATAAATAATTGAAGAAATTTTTAAATGGGCAATGGAAATAGAAATGTTACTAAAACTGACTCTAATTATTTTATCCAAATATTTAACCAGTTGAAAATATAAATTACATATTTTTTGAAAATCACCTTTATTAAGGAAAGAAAAGACAAAAGAGGTGGAATTTTTAAGATGCACACACAAGAAAACAAGAGAAACATACAAAGAAATATATTTGCATGAGCAGAATAGCTAAATGAAAATGAAGTGCTTATATTCTAATAGAGGGATAAGAGACACATGTCCCTTCAGAATTACACTGTCTTTAAAGGTAGCAGATGGAGTTAAGAAAATCATAGGGCCTGGCTATGATTTTGTTTTCTTCTGCTAATTTTACAAGATGAAGGGAATGGGAAGAAATAATGAATACATTAAAGGAAATGAGGAAAAAAGGAGGAGAACTTACTATTTTGTAAGAAAAATGCTTCTATGAGAAGAGTATAGAGACATGGAGAAAAGAGTGGCAGGCAAGCAAGCCTTTCATTGATTTAATTTGAGCTAATCATAGGGAACTTGAACACATACTGTACATGCACAAAATAAGAAAATTGATTTAGAAATAAATTAAACCAAACAGGGAAACAGGTGAAAAAAAGATGAAATAGGTCAAAAAGAGAGGGAGGAAGAGATATTAAAAAGGAGGGTAGAATTGGGAAGGAAATAGTCACAAACAAAACAAATTTCAGCTTTGGAGGGTGGAAGATAACCTGCAACAACCGGTGACTGGTTCTAATCTAGGTGAAAAAAGGACAGAGAAATGGGAGCATACCACCTCAGTTACAGATTTCTAGTGTTGGTCCTATTATTTCTCCATCATCATCTCCTTCATCTTTGTAAATAGGTGGAGCAAGGAGCAAAGAGAGGAAAAAGGAAAAGAGGATATGATGGAGGAACACGACAAGTGTGTGGACTTATTCTGTTTGACTTCTTTATTGCAAGTGTAGCCTTTGTGGTTGTCTGGGTGCATCTTTAAAGAGGAAAGTGAGAGACTAGGGTTCCCAACCAATGGAAAGTGGACATTACTTGCGAGATTCAGCCACACTTTTCCTCTCCCATTAGGTGATTCCTTTTCCCTAATCTCTACCCTTGATATCACTCCTGCAGTGAGTATTCTCTACACATGAATCAAAGGAGTGGGAAAAGATTGAATAGGGAAATGTGACCCAACAGTCCAGACAACAAGATGACAGTTCAGCTGATTTTTTTTCTAGCCTAGTGCAAAGTAAGAATACACAACAATAAATCTAGTTCAGCCTTTTGGAAAATTTATTTAGCAATTATTAATAATTAAAACCATAAGATTCCCTCCCAATTTGACTCCTACCCCAGCCAGAACAATTGCCTGGGTGGAATAAGATGCCAGCTCCCATGGTGAAGTCCATCTCCTTGGCACTAGGTAATCCCCTCAGAGCTTTCCTTTCTCCTCCAGCACATGGAACTCTACCACTTCAGGTATTTATATAGCCTGCTGCTGCCACTACCAGCACTAGAGTGTTTGGCTCAGAAGAGGAAACAGTTTTTTGCCCCCAAGTTAATAGTATTTTATTTTTTCAAAGCCAAAGTCAACAAAAGTGATTAATGTATGGAGGTGTGATAGTTATAGCCTCAAAAGAATAAAATACAAATAAATGGATTGTAACAGGGTACTGTCCTGGCTTTCACCCAAAATCTGCACGAAGCTAAGAATACATGGCAAGTGTAAAGTAGAACTGGTCAATGAACTTGCTTCTTAAGAGCAAGAGCAGTGTACTTGGCTGGTACATCACCCACATGGTATTTTGGAGTATTTTGGAGTATTACATTTGCTGTAACCACCAGTTCTGTTATACTAACCATATGGTAAATAGGAATCTATTTGATGGTCGACATCTCTGCCACCAGAACTGTTGTGTATTCAAACAATATATACAGGATAAATTGGAGATCATCTCAAAAGGAGGGCACTAAGATTCAAGAGGACTAGGAGAGGTATCTTACAGAAGATGAGACTTATGAGAGGAAATATATGAAGAGGTGTAAGGTATAAATACACTGGAAAGGTAGGGGAGAAGGGCAGGTTATAGAGGGTTTTGAATGCCAAATAGAAGATTTTATTTTTGATCCTGAAAGTTAGACAAAGTCATTGAAGTTTATTGAATGGGAAAATGACATAATCAGACCTGAGCTTTAGGAAGATCATTTTGATAGCTAAGTGGATGATGGTCTAGAGTAGGGTGTGATTTGAGACAGTAAGACCAACCAGAACACCTTGAGGGGATGAGATCCTGCAAAAGGGCAGTGACTGTGTCAGACATAAAAAGTCAGTGCATATGTGAGAGATATTAAAAAGGTAGAAATGGCAGGATTTGGTGACCAATTGGAAATGGGGGATGGGGCTATAAAGAGTGAGAAGTTGAAGATCTCACCTAAGTTTATTTATTTATTTATTTATTTGCTTGTTTGCTTGTTTATTTATTTATTTGTTTGTTTGTTTGTTTGTTTGTTTATTTATTTATTTTATGGCATTCAGTTCCACAAGCTTTTGAGTTCTAAAGTTTTTCCTTCTTCTTCCTTCTCCCCTCCTCAAGACGGTATGCAATCCAATATAGACTGTACATATACATTCATATTAAACATATTTTCACATTAGTCATGTGGTAAGGAAGAATTATAGCCAATGGAATGAACCACAAGAAAGAAGAAAAAAAACAAAACAGAGAGAGAGAGAGAGTTAATAGTCTGCTTTGATCTGCATTCAGACTCCATCATTCTTTCTCTGGACATGCATAGCATTTTCCATCATGAGTCTTTTGGAATTACCTTAGGTCATTGTAGTGCTGAGAAGAGTCAAGTCTATCAAAGTTAGTCATCGCACCATGTGGCTGTTACTGTGTACAACATTCTCCTACTTCTGCTCACTTCACTCAGCATCAGTTTATATAAGTCTTCCCAGGCTTTTCTGAAGTCTGCCTGCTCGCCATTTCTTATGGCACAATAGTAGTCCATGACATTCCTATGCCACAACTTGTTCAGCCATTCCTCCATTGATGGGCATCCCCTTGATTTCCAATTTTTATGGTGGCTAAGTTTCGAGTCTTGATAAATAGAAGGATGGTCATACATGTAATAGAAATAAGGAAGTTGAGGAGAGAAGAGGGTTTGGGAAGAGGAGTAATGAGCTTGGTTTTGGACATGTGGATTTTAAGATGTCTATGAGACAACCAGTTTGAGGTGTCCAAAAAGTAATTTGAGATGTGAGACTGGAGGTCAGGAGAGAGATTAGATAAACAGATCTGAGAATCATCTGCATAGAGACGATCACTGCATCCATAGGAGCTGATGAAATTATCAAGTAAAATAGCATAGCGGGAGAAGAGACGTGGCTCCAGGGCAGACCCTTTGAAGGATATCCAGTTAGTGGGCAAAACCTGGATAAAGATTTGGCAAAGAAGACTTGGAAATTGTGATCAAACTGGTAGGAGGAGAACCAGGAGAGAGCAGTGTCATGAAAACTTAGAAAGAAGAAAGAACTAAAGAAAAGAAGGGGGTTACATTGCCAAAGTCTGCAGAAAGGTCAAGAAGAGTGAATACTAAAAAGAGTAAAAATCATTAGATTTGCTAATTTAAGGGTCATTAGTAAAACCATTCTTTAATAGATAATGTGGTCAAATGATAATAATCAGTTTCAAAAGAATTGCAAATTGTTAGCAACTATATGAAAAAATGCTCAAATCACTCAAAATAAGCAAAATATAAATCAAAACAACCCCGAAGCTTCGTCTCATACTGTACATACAGACAAATATGAAAAAATACAGTCAATGTTGGGGAAATTGTGGGATAATGGGCATCCTAAGGTGAAGCTGTGAATTAGCATAAAATATTTTGAAAAGCAATTTGGAATTATGCAAATAAAGTGACTAAAATGTCCATACCCTTTGATTCAGAGATCCAGTTACTGGGCTTATACCATAATGAAGGTGCCCATCATTTGGGGAATGGCTAAACCAATTGTGAAACATGAATGTAATGGAATATTACCGTGCTAAAAGAAATGATATGTAATGAATACAGAGAAGCATGGCAAGATCTATAGGAACTGATGCAAAATGAAGTAAACAGAACTGAGAAAGCAATCTATAAAATGATTACAAACATGTACAGGGAAAGAATCACTACAAAAAAATTGTTGCAAAATTGCAAAGAACAAATATGGCTGCAAAGAAGAAATGTGAGAAGAGACTGTTCCTCTTCCCCTTTGCAGAGGTGAAAGATCTGTGAATGTGGTTTATTGTACATCTTTTCTGACTTTTTCAATGTATTGGTCAATTATGTTGATTGTGGTTTTTTTGGTCTTTAACAAATACTGTTTGTTACACGATATTGCTCTCTGGGAGGAGAAGGAGAAGAGATACAAAGGAAAGTAATGGTGATATTAAAAAAATGACATCAGTAAAAAGTTTTAAACTTTTTTTAAATAGACAAAAAAGTGGTCTTTGGTTACTTTGGAGAAAGCAGTTCAAATTGAATTATGATGTCAGAAGTCAGACCACAGAATTGGTGATTGATATGAACTTGTGGCTTTCAAAATGATCCTCTAGATTCACAAGGGTAGGAAACCTGTGGCCTCAAGGCCACATGTGGCTTTCTAGGTCCTTGCAAACAGTCATCTGATTGAGTCCAAGTTTTACAGAACAAATCCTTTTATTAAAGAGATTGTTCTATGAAGTTTGGATTTAGTCGAAGGGCCACACTTGAGGACCTAGAGGGTTGCATGTGACCTTGAGGCTGCAGGATCCCCATCCCTGAGAAGGTTCAGGAGTAGAGACTGTACTGGGATTTGCAGACAGGCTGTCGGATCAGCCTTTGGGACCCAGCCTATCAGTAGCTGAGACAAGGGCTTATCCAGTAGCAGTGCTACATTTGGACATAAACTTGTTGGGTCCAATGCAATGTAGAAACTATATTAAGTCTGAGCCTCCTTTTCCCAGAGGCTGAGATTGTAAAGGGGAGAGTGTGTCTCCCAGGTTTGGGGGGAAAATATTTGTGCTTCTGTTCTTGCTACATGAGTGTAAATACCCTTTTTTAAAAGCTATGTTATTATTCAGTCACCTCCAACTCTTCATCATCCCATTTGGTGTTTCTTTGGCAAAGATACTGGAGTGGTTTGCCATTTCCTTCTCCAGCTCATTTTACAGATTAGGAAACTGAGGCAAACGGAGTTAAGTGACATGCCCAGAGTCACACAGCTAGATTTGAATTGTCAGAAGCTAGATTTGAATTCAAGAAGATGAGTCTTCCTAACTCCATGCCCTGAACTCTATCTACCACTTAACTGATGTTAACTAGATAAGTGAAACTAAGGTACTAGTGAATGGTATTTATCAGTGAGGGCAACACACTGGAATAGGGGTTCCAGATTATACCCTAACCTCTCAGAGCTACCCCTAGAACTATAAAGAGGAAATGTAGCTGTCTTTGCACTGGGAAATCAAGACTAGAGTATTTGCTACAGTATAACTAAAATCAGTTAAGGAATACTTAAAAGAAAAGAGAAAGAAATTCAAAAGGGGACATAAAGAGGAAAATGTCGCTACTACCAATGTAAAATTTAACATATACTTGAAAAAAATACATTGTATAAAATAGGGATTCATGATTTCATATAAAATTATCTTTTTCTGTTCATCCTGGCATATGAAAAATGTTATGAAAAAATGTCTAAAGATGATAAATGTTGGAGAGAATGTGGGAGAGTTGGAACACTAATTCACTGTTGGTGGAGCTGTGAGCTCATCCAACCATTCTGGAGAACAGTTTGGAACTATGCCCAAAAGGCTACAAAAATCTGCATACCCTTTGACCCAGCAATATTGCTTCTAGGACTGTATCCCCAAAAGATCACACAAGTGGGAAAGGATTCCACATGTACAAAAATATTTATAGCAGCACTCTGTAGTGGCTGAAAACTGGAAATAAAAGAGATGCCTATCAACTGGGGAATGGCTGAATAAATTATGGTATATGAATGTAATGGAAGACTATCGAGCTATAAGAAATGATGAACAGGAAGACTTCAGAGAGGCCTGGAAAGACTTACACGATCTGATGCTGAGCAAAGGGAGAAGAAGCAGGAGAACATTATGCACAGCAACGACCACAGTGTGTGAGAGCTTTTTCTGGTACACTTGGAACTTCATTGCAATGCAAGGACTTAAAAAAATTCCCAAGGGTGTTTTAAGACAAAATGCCTTCCACATCCAGAGAAATAACTATGGAATTCAATCGCAGAATGCAGCAGATCATTTTTTGTGTGTTTTTATCACATTTTGGTTTGTTATATGATTTCTCCCCTTCATTTTAATTCTCCTGCACAGCATAACTATAGTGAAAATGTATTTAATAGGAATGTATGTGTAGAACCTATATAAAATTGTACGCCATCTTGGGGAAGGAGAGGGGAAGTAGGAGGGAGGGAGGGAAAAATCTAAGTTATATGGTAGTGATTGTAGAACACTGAAAATAAATACAATTAATAAAAAAATTATGTTTGTTGATATCTGTCAAGTTTATAATTAAAATATGAAAATTTCTTTAGAAAAAGTCTGTATAGAAATTATTTTTAATATGTTTGGTACAATACATTTGCCATTTTACCCCCCATCACCCCTGCCTTTCCAGTGTTGATTTCTCTTCATAACTATCTTTTATTTAAGTGTCTTATATTTAACCTATGTGTACTTACACGTGTACAGATTGCCTTTCCCAATAGATTGTAAACTCCATGAGAAGGGATTATTTCATTATTTTATCCCCAGTGTTGGGCACATAGTAGCCATTTTCAATCTAATTCAATAAACATTTATTAAGTACCTCCTATGTGCCACTCACTGTGCTAAGCTGTGGGCATATACATAAGAAAAAGAAAGTCCTAGTCCTCAAATAGCTTACAATTTAACAGGGAAAGACTACATAAAAGAAAAAAGTTGGATGGAAGAGGAGAAGGTATCCCCACAGAGGCATGATGATGGTGGAGTTAAATCCAAGGAGTGCAGCTGGTGGAAAATGAAGTTAGCTGGGCTTATGAGACCTCTTTAAATGGGGGATTTAGCAGCGTTTTTTGTTCCATCTTTCGATCAGAGGGGCAGAGGCTGCTGAGAGCACTGAAGATGTGTGAGTCCAGGAGTTGATCAATGTCCAAGGTGCTGAGTTTCCTAGTGATATTTCCTCAGGACTTATTAAATGCTTCTTGATGAACTGACCCAGTTCCTTTCTATAGGATAACTCTTCAGTGGCTTGAGAATTCTATGATTGGACTATTTAAATTACCTTCTTTGTGATGGATGAAAATTCCAAGAGACAGAGTTTCTAGGTAATTAATAATCGATTTATTAATTAAGCTAGCTAATAATCAATAAATTGATGATCGTTGGTTTGTCTCAACCACCAACGACATAATACCTTTGGGAAAAGGGGGTGCTCCTGACAGGTGAGAGTCAAACCTAATTGATGAATAATTAATGAGAGGTTGGATATATTAATGAAGAAATGGATTAAAATTCTTACATTCCTCTTACTTGTGACTGGATTCAGCAATCTGGACAAAGGAATTCATCTCTACCCAGACCACTCTACCTGATTTTTTCCTTCATGATCTGAGTTCCCATAGGCTGTCATGGAGCGGTACAATGGCATGGGCTCGAGTGCTTTAGGGTTGGAATATATTTAGATTAGATTCTATTTAGATACACCATAAACAAAAGTAAGGTCCCCTAGTGGGGTGAGTTCTACCTAAGATTTCAGAGCATGTACCCCAAGGATTAGGCCAATCTCCTCTATCAGTCTTATTCTCCCGAGACTGGTTGAATGACCTGCAAGGACTGGTCTCTGAATGAGGAAATAAAAATAAAGAACCTTAATCCTAACTTAACAATTGGCTATTAATATAATAGAAAAATAATCACTTCTCTAAACTTCTTACATTATTTTAATTTTAATTTCCATAAGCAATCACTTATAGCTTTTAGAATCTTAAAATTTACTAGTATAAATCTTTATATAGTAATCTTTGATTATTTACCAGTTCTCTTCTGTTCTTATGATCTTTTTTTGTTTCAAAAAAAAGTTCCATTCCAATTAATCTCTGGAGTTGTCTTCTACTCTGAAGAAGCACTGCTGGGCAAGATTTCTCAAACTAGATTTTGTCAATTCAGGCTGAGAAATTCCTCAACATCCTCAACAGTAATAAGAAAGTTTAGAAGAGGGGAGACTTTGAGTCTGAAATGCCTACAATTCAAGATATATAAAAGGCAGTGGTGATGCAATAACGCAGCTCAAGAAAGAGACAAGGTTGGATATGGGAATTATCTGTGGAGATGATCAATGTGCTCATGGAAGCTAATGACTGCGGATCTCAGGATTCTTGTAGGAAAGACTACAACCTTAATACACTTTCTCCATGTTTTATTATGATTAGAATTATAATTACTTTTGCCCCTGTGAAGTAATACAAGCTTTTATCATCCCCATTTCACAGATGAGCAAATGGAGGTTCAAAGAGAAGTGACTTAATTTGGGGTCACTCAACTAGTAAGAATTAGATTGAGGATTTAGACCTAGCTCTCTTAACCCTAGGGCCAAGACTTTATTTCAATTATACCACACTACAGTGTGGGAAAAAAGAATGAGAGAAGGAAAAAAAAGAGTTGTGAGATGATGACTTTCCTTTGAATATCTCCATCAGGTGGTTTCCAAATGTGGAGGCATCACAGCCTTACTTCTACCTGAAAAGGCAATGCCTGAGCTCTGCAACTAGACTGGGTTTTTACAAGCCTTTTTCTTCCATCTCCCTCTCCCTCTCCCTCTGTGTGTGTGTGTGTGTGTGTGTGTGTGTCTCTGTCTGTCTCTCTCCGTCTCTGTCTGTCTCTCTCCGTCTCTGTCTGTCTCTGTTCGTCTGCCTCTCTTTCTCTCTCGTCTCTCTGTCTGTCTCTCTCTCTGTCTGTCTCTCTGTCTGTCTCTCTCTGTCTGCCTCTCTGTCTCTGTCTCTCTCTCTGTGTGTCTCTGTCTCTCTCATCTCTGTCTGTCTGTCTGTCTGTCTGCCTCTCTCTCTCTGTCTCTCTCTCTTTCCTGGCTCTTCAACTTCTCCACTGTTTCTATTAGCCATCAAACAAATAATAGTGCCTCACTCACCAAGTTCCTTCATTGTGCACAAATAACAACTTACTAAACACTTGAAAAAAAACTTCAAAATTAATTCATTTGTTCATCTTTTTAAAATATTTGCCAGTTGTCAATTTTGTTGTTCTCAAAAAATCATTTTTAAATCATTTCAGTCACTTTCTTAGTCAGATAATTATCTATTACCTCGTTTCCCCTTTTTCTCCTTTGTCTCTTAGTTTCCTTTCTCCTTACTTAATACCTCAAAGATGAGAGTATTACCAAGATTAATCTAAGTAAAAACTAGTGTTTGATAAATGGTCTTTGGGAGCTGTAGTTACTATGTGATAATGCCTTGGAGAAATGCCCAGATCTCCTAGCATGAAGGCATCTTGCTCACCTGTATTCCCCTACCATGTGGATGGGAGTTGTCTATTTGGACTGGCCGTGTAACCAGAACAAGCTGTCTTTAAAAATGGCCAGACGAGGACAGTTTTTTTTAAATCCTGCACATTTTCCCCTCTAGTATCCAAAGACTAAAGATCATAGTTCACCCATAGTGTGGATGCCATGGGCTAAATTGGGAGATGCTATGGGGTGAGGATACCTTCTTCACTCCCCCTCTTTTTGTTCCTTTGCTTCCAAGTTTCTCCTGGCCTAAGGTTTCTGTTTTGTTTATTCTCAGTTTCAGGTGCAATTGGTAACCCCACCTGATCAGGAATTTGAGCCCTAGAGGCTTTGGAGCCAGGATTCCTGGGAGAATGTTGCAGTCAGCCAGTCCAGCAACAAAGCCCTGAGAAGTCAAGGTGCCCAGGATTGGGCCTAAGTGTAATTTTGGGCTTTAAACTTGGGACTGTGCTCTACAGGAATGAAGCTAAACTGTGACCTAATTCCCTTTCCCCTCCCCAGAGAGTGAGGTGGTCTTTGGGGGAGGAGGGAGACTTAAGCTCCACTTGCTGGGGAGTAAGTTTGGCATATTTGTGGTTATATCTTTGAAGTAAATACTCCTTTGTAAAAGCTACTCTGACTGTTAGTGGTTAATCAGACCAGGGGCACAGGTCACTTTCCTGACATCAAGCCTAGATTCACCTCTTGAAAGTTTCCTCTTGCCCAGACTCTCAGTTACTCTTGCTTTTTGCCTTGTGGGCTAAACAGAATGTCTAAGTCCTCCTTCACAATATTGTCTTTCAAGCGCCCTCAAGTATCGTGTTACTTACTCCTCTTTACCCTGCCTCCCCTGCCCTTCCCAGTCTTTTCCACTTTGAACATTTCTACTTCAAATGCATCCTATCAAGTCCTTTACTATTTTGATTGCCCTCCTTTAGACACTTTTCAGCTTATTAATATTCTTCAATTATGGTGCCCAGAACTGAACATAATCTGTTGATGAAATCTAATAAGGGTAGAGTAAAATGGAATTAAAATGGAATTCCCTACCTATTCCTGGGAGCCATATCCTTCTTAAAGCACCCCAAGATTAAATTAGTTTTTTTGGATGCCTCATCCCACTGCTGACTCATATTGAGTTTGCAGTCCACTAAGAGCCCCACCCAGATCTCTTTTTAATCCAGAAAAATGGCTCTATGATTCCTCATTTCATACTTGTGAAAATGATTCTTGATACCCCCAAGTTCAAGGTTCTATCCCTTTTGAATTTGAATTTATTAGATAAAGCATATCTCTAGCCTGTCAAGCCTTTTGGATCCTGAACCACTCATTCATTATGCTTTCTATCCATCTCAGCTTCATGATATCTGTGCCTTTCTAAGCCATCAATAAAATTATTGAACCCCACAGAACTGATCCCTTGCAGTTCTTCATTGAAGATTTCCTGCAACGATGACCATTCAAACAGATCTGAATCCCTGACTGTATTATTGTGTGACCCAGATCTCTCCTTTTCTCTACAAAAATGAGATGCTTTCTCAAAAGCTAACAAAAAAATTTTCATAACATTCCACTAGTTTTAGTAACCTTGTCAAAAAAGAACTGAAGTTAGTTCACCAACAACATGACCTGTTGTTGATGAATCCATGTTGACTCTTTGTACTCATTATTTCCTTTTCTAGAAGTTTATCAGCCATCTCTTTAGTGAATCATTCTAGAATTTTCAATGAAGGTAACATCATTGGGACATTAATCCTTTCTCATCTTGTGCTATCTACCCTGCTTTCCATCTAAGTATCACTGGCAGTGGCTCAGCAGTCATGCCCGATTATTCTTTCAGCATCTGGGGATGTATAAATTCACCAGGTTAGGGAATGGTAATTCATGAAAGGCATCTCTCATTCTTCCTCCTTACTTAGGTTGCGTCTTGACTACCTATTACCTAGAAATGCATCCCATGTACAGAGAAGGGTCAGTGCTGTGTGTGAAGAACAGGGAGAAGGACAAACTGGCTAAGTGATAGGCAAGGGAAAAGGAGTAATGAATAATGAGGCTGAAAGAGGTTGTAAAGGGCTTTAAAAGGCAAAAGTAAGGAGTTTTCATTGGACCCTTCAGGGAGATATTGGAGTTTATTGAGGAGAGGAGTGGCATAGCTAAATTTGTGCTTAAAGAAAATCATATTGGTAGCTGTATGTGGGATGGATTAGAATGAGGAAAGACTTGAAGGCAGGGAGAACAATTAGAAGGTCAGGGCAAGAGTCTAGGTGAGAGATTGTTAAGGTGGTGCCTGAGTAAGCATCAGAAAGATGTGAGAGATGTTGAGGAGGTAGGAACAAAGATTTGGTGACTGAATATACATAGTGGAGAGTAAGGGGTTGAAGATAATACCATTTAGGTTATGATCATGGGAGACTGAAGAATAGTGGTACCTTATGCAGAAATATGAAAGCTTGGAAAAGGGGTGGATTCTGTGGAAAAGTTAATGTATCCTGTTTTGGACAGGTTACATTTGAAAAGTCTTTGGGATATCTAGTTTGAAATGTCCAATAGGCATTTGGTGATGCAAGACTAATGCTCTAGAGAAAATGTGACTGGACATATTGGTCTATGAATCAGTCACGACAGCTAATGAGGTCATCAAAAGAATATAGAGAAAAAAAGGCACAGGTAGGACACTTGTTGAACACCCACAGTCAGGGGATCAAGAGTCAGGAGACTTCAGAAGGGGAAATGTACTGAAAGGGAATTGTCACAAAAACTGAGAATAGAGTAGTAAAATTGTATCATATGCAACAGAGATCACAAAATTAAGACCCTAAAATTTGGCAACTAAGAGGTCATTAATTACTTTGGAGAAACCAATTTCAGTATAGTGATGAAGTTGGAAGCCAAATTTCAAAAGGTTGAGGTGGGAAACAAGAAAGTTCAGTTTTCCACAGTCCTAGGTGATAAGGGTTGTGACCTAGCATGGACAGGTTAGAGGCCAGAAACTAATGTGCAGACTCAAGGAGTTGTATGAGGAAGGGCCTATCAGAGAGGAGAGCATAAAATCACATGGCCAAAGTATGGAAGATCCAAAGTTCAGAAAACAGTATAAGAAGCCCCATTTTTCTAAATATGTTGTAGTCATCCTGTATCCTTACTGAGGAAACTACCTGTCCATTCAGGGGGAATGGACATAAAGATTAATAAAGGCTTTCCTGATTTCACATGTATTGTTCTTTATTTAAGGTGAGTATGTTTGTCACTGTTAGGGGCTTATTTAGATGGGCTTACTTCTAACCATTCTTGGGGGCTCGTCTGTGATCCTTAGTATCAGAAAGGTTAGGGTGGAACCTTGCATGTGGGGGATAGGAGTACACATACTGATTTTTCAGTGCCCCAAACACCCACAGGTATGGTTCCCCTCTTCTGACTGTTAACTTCTTCAGGACTGTTTGGAATTGTTGTGAACTCAGGAATGCAGCTAAAACAATGGATTGAATAGCAGGAGGCAGCGTAAGTCAGGGACCTGAGCAAGGGCCAGAAAAATCCGTGGCTAGGTACTGCCTTGTCTACCTTGGGATCTTAGGCACAACCAGTCCTTCTGTGACTTTCAGAGCATAAGTCCTAAGATAGGAAGTGAGCGCTCTTAAGATATGGTACCAGGGAGGGGATGAATAATACTCTGGGCATTCCTTCAGAACCCCGTCTGAAGGAATGCTGCCTATATTCCTTCCCCTGTCTGTTCTGGAGAGAGAGTAGAGAAAAAGAGGGGGAGGGAGAATCTACATTATGGCAACTATCTTTTTGAAACTGACTTTGAATCAGTTGGAGTAAATTGACAAGAATAGTTGAATTTTGACCGATCTAATCTAAAATTAGTTTACCTCCTACAAAAGGATGAAGTGTATTGCCCTATCTGTTCTGTGTATACCTGTGTGTTTGTGAAGTGTTTTGTTAAATTGTAAATACAGGCAGCCAGAATAACAAGGGATGTAGAATTTCCCTTGGAATTCTATCTCTTAATTTTCCTGTCTCCCTCTCTGACTACAGCAGCCTCAGAGGAGTGAGTGACTAGAGAGAAAGAGAGAGGGGGGTGGGGAGAGGGAGAGAGAGAGAGAGAGAGAGAGAGAGAGAGAGAGAGAGAGAGAGAGAGAGACAGAGACAGAGAGACAGAGACAGAGAGAGAGAGATGTTTTACTGTTTGGCTTTATTTGTTCCATGAATGCTGTTAATAGAGAGTTTGAGACCTTTTTGAAAATGGTTAAAAAAAAAATCTTTCTTTCCGAATTCTAAACCCTGGCCAGGTTTGTGAAGGTAAAAAGAAAGATTTTTTGCTCTTTGTAGCGTATTCCATTTTTAAAAAATGTGGCTCTTTTTATAAGTTAAATCGTTAGGCTCTTAACCTCTAAGTTTCTTTTCAAGAAACAAGGAAGCTAGAAGAAATGGTGAGTGTTTGGTTTATTTGAGATATAAAAGGAGGGTGGATATGGGTAGGATGGCAGAGTATCCATGTGCTCAGACCTTGTACTCCCTCTCCCTTCCCCTATCTCACTTAAGAAGATGTTTTGCCTGATTGGGAAATCAATAGACAAAGTTATGGAAGGTTACTGGATTTAAAAATTTTAAAGTTGTTTACTGTGATTTGTAATTATTACTATTAGTTATAAAGTTCCCAAGCTTCATGCTTGGAAGTCATACTTTGTCAGTATTAAATTATTTAAGCCTTTTGGCTGGTCTAGGGAGGTTCTTTAATCTGATTCAAAACCTTTTTTTTTTTTTTTTTTTTTTTTTTTTTGTAGAAACTGGGAAGATCTCTCTGCCTCAGATAGGGCAGAGGCAGACCATTCCTCACCTTACCTAAAGGAAGATCTCTTTTGTAATGGAAATTAGCAGAGTAAAAGATAGGCAGTATGGAGTAAAAATTTGAGTTTTGATTTAATGAGATCGCAAAGCTAAAATCTGTACTTTATGTTTAAATTAAGTGAATATATCTGATACAAGACAATGTGTTTAAAATTGCGAATTCACTTTAGAATTTCAGTGATTTCTTTTAAAAGTATTAACTTTATCCATGTGCTCAGACAAAGCTGAATGGGTTAATGATTTATTTTTTGTTTTAAGTAAACATATATAGTTTTAATTTTTAGGTAATCCATCCAAATATTGTTGCAATAGGAATTGCATTGTTAAATTAATGATGAATTGGTTAAAGAAGCTATTATGAATTCTGTAAGAGTTTCTGTGTTATGGAAATGTTATTGAGAAAATGAGAATCCATAAAACAACACACATATATTTTTATATATAGGTGTGATTTTCAAGCCTGTTCTATCTAAGGATGTATTAAGTATGTTAAAAAGTTGATTTCTGCTAAGAAGGAAGTGTTCACTAAAATTGTTTTTGCTATGAATCAAGCATTTACAAAAGTATGTTTGTAAAAGGAAGCTTATGGGCAAATGTACACAAGGTTTGGTTTTAGATCTTGTAATTTTTGCCAGTTAGGTTCATGAGGGTTTTGTGAAAAATTGTAAGCTGTTCTTAAAAGAGGGAGATATTTGTTGTATGAAGAAGTGTTTTGTAAAATCTTCTGTATGATTTTTGAAAGACCTACCCACCAAATTTATATTTGTAAGCTAATTTGTTATAATACTAAAGATTTTATGGGGGCTGGAAGATAAGGGGCAAGATAAGGGAGACCAGGAATTTTATGGCTCCAGGAAGCTCTGTGATAATTTTAAGACAAAAAGTCTCCTGGTCTCATCCTCTTTTCCTTTTGAAGCCCAGTCTTTACAGGACTTCTTAAGATCTAATCTAAACTGGAGAAGCTCAGAGAAAAGATGTTAACTCTTTCCCATTGTCAATGGAGAGGAGTGGCACCTGCTCACCCAGGGTCCCTAAGACTTGAAAAGCCTAAAATGATCACACAAGTGGTGTGGTTCCTGGCTTTGTTAAAGTTGTAATCCCTTAAGTAAAGTGTAAATGTTTTGTATGTGGAGTTCCTAAACAAGGAATTTGTTCTGGTGATAAATAATCTTTAGTGATTGGTTTTTAGGACAAATATAAGATTTAAGATGTAAGTCCTGGTAAAACTTTTAATCTGTGCAACTTGCCATTTGATAAAAACCTCTGGGACCATTACTTATTGTGTCCTACTACTCAAAGAGAAATGTGACTGTTACAGGCAGAAGTTTTCCTCAGGGGACAATCCTGTCCTCAGCCTGCAATGGGATCCTTCTGGCTCAGTTTACCTATTGTGTTCCTTTGGAAAAGAATGTTCTCCCCTTTGACTATTTCTGAGTCTGACTATGAAGTGGAGATAATATATAATTAGGTCCTTGTTTTGCATCTTCATGGCATGGTTCTATAATCAAAGCACATAATTTAAGATATAAGCACAATGCAAGTAGCGGAACCTTGTTTTCAATTAATTGGTTAAATAAGTACTCTAGTATGAAAGATAAACTCCCTGAAATAGAACATTCTTTCTAAATGTTATGGCAACAATTAGATAAAGGAAAGGACACCAAAGTATAAATATGATGTTGTATCATTGTTCCATAGAACAAGATTGGGACTTAAAGTTAACTGTAATGGTACAGAAGTGTTGAGGTTGGGGGTGTTTGGGAGCCCAAAATAGTAATATGCTGGGTCCTGTTCAAATGAATTTAAGCCAAGCTTTCTTTCAGCTAAAGGTCAAAGTTTGTTATCTACAGAGGGACTGAGGAAGGAGTCCAAGGTGGCCCCTGGTGGTCTGGGGGTTCCAGGAATGGTCTTGATGGCAGCACCCAGGAGCCTGGAGAATTGGATTGATGGCATAGTGATAGGGAAAAGCTTATGGGCCTCAAGAGAGCCTGTTTATGTGGAGAAAGTCAAGGAGTTTTCAAGGTGAGGTTTCCAGGGCCTTTTTAGACAAATAGGACTAAAACTCTTTTGGGGCAATGGACAAAGTTTCCCAACTTGGAATAAGGTCTTTACCTGTTACAAAATGTTGTAAAAGCAATTGGTATTAAAACTGGATCAAGTTCCTGAGACTAAATCAGAGACATCTTTAGTTCGGGGGAAAGAATTTCACTTTAAATTTCTTAGAGGCAGGTAACCTCTGGTCATATTTGGCATTGATGGAAAAATTAAATATTTCTGTTTTAATTTGAATTTTATTTTATGAACATAAGTTGAAGTTATTGTTTGAACTTATCATATGTGTAGCTCATTCTTTTAGATTGAGCAGGGTTAGAAAGACATAGAGTAGTTTGGGAAACAGATGTAAATCTATTAGATCAATAACATGATAATTATTAGTTAATCAGGAACAAGAAGATGTATAGAAAGGCATGCAAGCTATTTAAGACTTGCTTCAAAAGATGTTTCTTAGCCAATGTGAAATTATAGTCATATCTGAAAATGATTATTGGAGATGCTTTTTTTAAGATTTTTATGGGACTATTCACTGACTGTTCTTCTGAGTCTAATTCCAAGTGTGGATAGCAAGAAAAGTTGTCTGAGCAACTGATCTATGATGCCAGTGAGTCTGTGATATGCTGGTATGAACTGCAAAGGGGTGATCTCATGGGAAGGTTGAGAGAGCAGCTGTTCAGCCTGGGTTGAGGTAGGATTCTCCTGACTCAATTTCCCTACTGACACCTAGCAGACTTTAAGCCTGGCTGAATGCCAGTTGACAATCTACTCCTGCCTGGAACTGAGATGAAGTTACGGAGATGTTTTTTCCCTGCAATGTCCCTACATTGGCAATTTCCTGTAATAAAAGTTTTGTGAGGGGAAGAGCCAAGATGGTGGAGTAGAAAGATACACATATGCTAGCTCCTAACCCACAGCTCATAAAATACCTGTAAAGAAGAACTCCCAACAAATTCTGGAGCAGCCAGAAGCCACACAACAACAGAGTGGAGGAGATTTCTGTTCTAGAGAGACCTGAAAAACCAACGGGAAAGGTCTGTCATGCACTGGACACAGAGCAGAGCCCAGCCCTGCCTTTGCCATGAGGCACTGAGAGGAGCAGATCCGAGTAGGCTTCAGTGACAGAATCTCTAGCAGCAGCACAGGTCCCTCCACCCACAGGTGCCAAAGGTCAATGAGAGGGTCTTTTCTGCTTGCCGAGAGGGGAGCAGGGTGTCTCCATAGCTCAGGCCCCCTTGGGAGGCAGCAGTGGAGGCAGCAGCAGACAAGAGCTCCCAAAGCAGACAGGAGCTCGGATCCATTGTTGAAGGTCTCAGCATAAACCCCCTGAGGGAACTGAGGCTCATGTGGTGGTCCTTCCCTCACCTGAGCAGATGAACTTAATCTCATTCTGAATAGCAGCCCTGCCCCCGCTGAAAGCCCTGAGGCTGGGAAGCAGCATTTGAATCTCAGCCCCCAAGCAATAGCTGGGGGGAACTGGAGGTGAGGTGGGTGTGGAGAGGAAACTCAGAAGTCAAGTAACTGGCTGGGAAAATGCACAGAAAAGGAAGAAAAAAAATAAGACCATAGAAGGTTACTTTCTTGGTGAACAGATATCTCCTCCCATCCTTTCTGATGAGGAAGAACAATGCTTACCATCAGGGAAAGACATAAAAGTCAAGGCTTCTGTATCCCAAACATCCAAAATAAATATTCAGTGGGCTCAGGCCATGGAAGAGCTCAAAAAGGACTTTGAAAATCAAGTTACAGAGGTGGAGGAGAAACTGGGAAGAGAAATGAGAGAGATGCAAGAAAAGCATGAAAAGCAGGTCAACACCTTGCTAAAGGAGACCCAAAAAAAAATGCTGAAGAAAATAACGCCTTGAAAAATAGGCTAACTCAACTGGCAAAAGAGGTTCAAAAAGCCAATGAGGAGAAGAATGGTTCAAAAGCTCACTGAAGAAAACAGTTCTCTCAAAATTAGAATGGAACAGGTGGAGGCTAATGACTTTCTGAGAAACCAAGAAATCACAAAACAAAACCAAAAGAATGAAAAAAAAAAGGAAGATAATGTGAAATATCTCATTGGAAAAACAAATGACCTGGAAAATAGAACCAGGAGAGACAACTTAAAAATTATGGGACTACCTGAAAGCCATGATCAAAAAAAGAGCCTAGACATCATCTTTCATGAAATTATCAAGGAAAACTGCCCTGATATTCTAGAACCAGAGGGTAAAATAAATATTCAAGGAATCCACCAATCACCACCTGAAAGAGATTCAAAAAGAGAAACTCCTAGGAACGTTGTGGCCAAATTTCAGAATTCCCAGGTCAAGGAGAAAATATCACAAGCAGTTAGAAAGAAACAATTCCAGTATTGTGGAGATACAATCAGGATAACACAAGATCTAGCAGCTTCTACATTAAGGGATCGAAGGGCATGGAATATAATATTACAGAAGTCAAAGGGACTAGGACTAAAACCAAGAATCACCTACCCAGCAAAACTGAGTATAATACTTCAGGGGGAAAAACTAGTCTTTCAATGAAATAGAGGACTTTCAAGCAATCTTGATGAAAAGGCCAGAGCTGAAAAGAAAATTTGACTTTCAAACACCAGAATGAAAAGAAGCATGAAAAGGTAAACAGCAAAGAGAAGTCATAAGGGACTTACTAAAGTTGAATTGTTTACATTCCTACATGGGAAAGACAATACTTGTAACTCTTGAAACTTTTCAGTATCTGGGTAGTTGGTGGGATTACACACACACACACATACACACACACACAGAGCACAGAGTGAATTGCATAGAATGGGATCATATCTTTAAAAAATGAAATTAAGTGGTGAGAGAGAAATATATTGGGAGGAGAAAGGGAGAAATGGAATGGGGCAAATTATCTCTCATAAAAGAGGCAAGGAAAAGGCTTTTTAGTGGAGGGAAAAAGAGGTGAGGTGAGAGAAAAACATGAAGCTTCCTCTCATCACATTCGACTAAAGGAAAGAATAAAATGCACACTCATTTTGGGATGAAAACCTATCTTACAGTACAGGAAAGTGGGGGAGAAGGGGATAAGCAGGGTGGGGGGGATGATGCAAGGGAGGGCAATGGGAGGAGGGAGCAATTTGAAGTCAACACTCTTGGGGAGGGACAGGATTAAAATAGAGAATAGAAGAAATGTGGGGGGCAGGATAGGATGGAGGGAAATATAGTCTTACACAACATGACTATTAGGGAAGTCATTTGCAAAACTACACAGATATGGCCTATATTGAATTGCTTGCCTTCCCAAAGGTAATGGGTGGGGAGGGATGGGGAGAAGTTGGAACTCAACTGTCAAGTACTGTTCTTGCTACTAGGAAATAAGAAATACAGGTAATGGGGAATAGAAATTTATCTGGCCCTACAGGACGAAAGAGAAGATGGGAACAAGGGAAGGGAGGGATGATAGAGGAGAGGGCAGATTGGTGATGGGGGCAATTAGAATGCTCAGTGTTTTGAGGTGGGGGGAGGGGACAAATGAGGAGAAAATTTGGAACCCAAAATTTTGTGAAAATGAATATTGAAAGTTAAATAAATAAATTTTAAAAAAAAGTTTTGTAAGCTTAATACCAGACCTATTAAATAATAGATTGTTGGTAGGGGAACATCTGAGGTCTAAAATTAAGGTTTAGGATTTCAGACTAACAGCAATAAGTTAGCGTCCTTTAATTGTAGTAATAGCATAGCATGGAAACAATCAGGTCAAGGGCTTGTGAGATTAGCATACATAATCATTATTATTTTTGTCTCAGTTAATGTTAAAAGAAAAATGGTTTGTGATCTATATTGTAAATGCTTTAAAAGAAGCATCACATGACCAGAAGTTGGAACTGTTTTATGACATGATATTTACCGTTACTAAAAATGATTATTTATTATATTTGTGTAAGTACTGGAGCCTGTTATTGACTCCTTAGTGAAATCTCATCCTCCTGATGGAAATGGATAGTGAGTTCATGTAAAATGTAAAAACTTGATTTTAATGTGAATCTCTTAAACATAATTGGCCAAAGTTCCAATTTTGATTTTGTAAGAGTGATAAGAATGGTAATCTAAAATTGTATTAAGGTCAGTTTTGTAGGAGAGTGGACATCTGGATTTCTACAAGAAGATAAAAGGAAGAAAGTGCAGAGATGTTGTACTGAAGACTGCTTGAAGGAGCACCCAGACCAAAAAACTGCATCAGATGATGTTCCTCCCCAGACTACTGTATGAGATGGAACCTCTAAATGAACAATTCATTAATTGACCTTTTCCTTTTGCATCTCTTTATCTGTACTTATAACAAGGGGACTACCCCTTTGTCATTTGTCACTGCATTGGTCTACTTTGCTCCCTTCTCATATTCATATAAAGGAAAGATAGATGAAGGCAAGAATTCACAGGGGAAGAATGTGAGGAGGTATTGATTGGATTTAGGTGTGGAAACCAAAATTTTAATAAAGAAAAAAGGGGGAATTTTGTGGGAAACAAGAAAGGTCTGTTTTCCACAGTCCTAGGTGATAAGAGTTGTGTCCTAGCATGGAGAGGTTAGAGGTCAGAAACTAATGCGTGCAGGCTCAAGGAGCTGAGTGTGGGGCAGAACCAAGGTGGGGGAGTGACAGCAGCTACTCACCTAAGCTCTTAGATAAACTCCTTCAGATACCTCTAAAAAGAGAATCTGACCAAATTTTGGAGGGGCAGAATCCAGTAGGAGACAGACTGTGGCAGATTCACAGCCCAGGACAGACTGGAAGGTCAACTGGAAGATTCTGTCCCACGGGGGTGGAGAAGCACACAGCACACAGTGCAATGCATCTCCACCAGGGCAGGGCTGAGCAGGAAGCCCTGGGCGGTCTGAGGCAGCTGCTGCACTGCGGAATCTCGGGCATTTCAGTCCAGGATGGGACTCCAGTGGAATCGAGTGAGTGCCATGAAGCCCCAGGTATCTGCCCAGCTGCTCCTGAGACTATCAACCCACAGATGAAACGTCTATAAGTCACCTACTTGAACTTCCAGGAGCCAAAATGGCGGAGTGATTGGTAACTGCTCTCTCGCCCTTCCCCTTGTTGACCTTGAAAGAACCATAAAATATTTCCCCAGAAAATTCCTGGATCAGTGAAATCAGCAGAAGGAGGCAAACAGTCTCATTGCTCGTGAGGCTAGGAAAATCACTAAGGACGATCCTTCTTAGAAAGGGACCAGTGTAGGATCAGAGTTGTTCCAGACAACCCCACCTCAGTGAACTGGGAAGAGGAGACTCAGTGTGGTGGAGCCTCATAACCATCAACACCAGGACCCCAGGCCTGCCTGAGCATCCCAAGGGAAACAGGAAGACACTAGGGCAGTCAACTACTGGGCTTATCTTTGCTCTAGTTCAGCTGAGGAGACCTCCTGTGGCCAGACCACTCCTCCCCCACACTTAACAAGCCAGCTCCAGGGCAAATCTGGGGAAACACAAAAAGACTTCACCTGGCCTCTGCTTTCTCACACCAGCCAGCTCAGCTGGCTCAGAACCAGAGACCACAACACACAAAGTCTCATCATCATTAGTACGAAGCAAAGCAGGAAAGAAAAGACCACAGAATCTTTCTATGGGGACAAGGACCAAAACACAAATACAAAGAGGTCAGCACTGAGACTGTACTCCCATCTGAAACTTCAGAAGGGATTATGAACTAGTTCCAAGCACAAAGAGCACTCTTGGAAGAGCTGAAGATTTTAAAAGTCAAATTAGAGAAATAGAAGAAAAACTGGCCAACGATTTCAAAAGTATGAAAGAAAGAATTCATTGAAGAGAACAGCTCCTTTAAAAGGAAAAAATGGAAAAAGAAGCACAAGATCAAGCTGTGTGAGGAAGGGCCTATCAGAGAGAACATAAAGTCACATGGCCAGGGGATGGTATTACAGGAGATCCAAAGTTAAGAAAACAGTATAAGAAGCCCCATCTTTCTGAACGTGTTGTAGTCATCCTGTAACCTTACTGGGGACGCTACTTGTCCATTCAGGGGGAATGCATGTAAAGACTAATAAAGGCTTTCCTAATTTCACAACAGGTATTATTCTTTGTTTAAGGTGAGCATTTCTCACTGTTGGGGGCTTATTAGATAGGCTCACTTCTAACAGTTGAGGAAAGGAAAGAAATTAATATGAACAAATTTTTCTGGTTTAGTTGAGAAAGGGAGAAATACAGGATGATCTATAAGGCAGAGTAAGGTCAACAGCTTTTTTTGTTTCTAACTCTTATGTGGATCTGCGAAGACTGGGAATGAGAACCAATTAAGCAATGGGCATTAATAAATTAAATGGCTAGGATTATACACACACACACACAAAACAAATTTGTCATTTTTCTTAAAATGATCTCATTATTAATATCAGCTGAACAAGAGTTCAACTCTACATGTTTCTGATATGCTATCAGTGAAAATGGCATTTAAGATGACAAGTTGAGAAGAGGGGCTGGATGAAAACAAGAAGACTTTGAGGAAATCTTTGGTGGTGTAGTAGAGGCATAATCAGAAGTTAGATATAAAAGCAAAAAGCATCCACAAAAAATCTGTATATTGACTGATTAATGTCCCTTGGCATATTTTTTGCTTGTAGTTTGCAGAAATTTTTCTTTATATTTCTAATTATAATGTTGAATTGGAACTGTAATGTATGTAAACAAGTAGAATTGTGAATTTTGCAGCCTTTTAAATTTTGTCTTTTTGTCTACTATTGCAAGTCACTTAACTTTAGGGCTTTTGGTAACCGTTAAGACTTTAAGTTAGGGCTACAAAAATGTGCATACCCTTTGACCCAGCAACATCACTTCTAGGACTGTATCCCAAGAGATCATAAAAATGGGAAAGAGTCCCCACATGCACAAAAATATTTATAGCAGTTCTTTATGGTGGCCAAGCACTGGAAATCGAGGGGATACCCATCAGTTGGGGAATGGCTGAACAAGAAGTGGTATGATGAATGTAATATATTGTGCTATAAGAAATGATAAACAGGAAAGCTTCAGAAAAGCCTGGAAAGACTTACATACACTGATGCTGTGTGAAATGAGCAGAAACAGAACACTGTACACAGTAACAACCACAATGTGCAAGGAATTTTTCTGGTAAATTTAGCCCCTCACGGTAATGCAAAGATCTAAAACACTCCTAAAAGACTCTTGAGGCAAAACGCCATCCACATCCAGAGAGATAACTATGGAATCAGAATGCAAAATGAAACAGACTATTTTTACTTGTGTTATGTTTTGTTTTTCTTTTTTCTTATGGTTTCTCCCATTCATTTTAATTCTTCTATGCAACATGACAAGCGTGAAAATGTGCTTAATAAGAATGTATGTATATGTATAGAAACCATGTAAGATTGCATGTCATCTTGTGGAGGAAGTGGGGAGGGATGGGAAGAAAATCTAAGACTTATGGAAATGACTGTAAAAATAAGAAAACAAATAAATTAATAAATAAAAATTTAAGTTGCAGAAAAGGTCTAGATCCGCATCATTAGATGAGAATTTTTTAATCTGGAAGTTCCCTATACTAATAAAATCAAAGGTCCAATTGCTATCCCTATCCTTACCTATTATTTTTCTTCTAACCTCATTGGAACATTATGTATACAATCTTTGAATTTTCTAAATTTTTCACATGAGTTACAAGTAAGTCAGAGGTTTAACGCTTCTTGATCTATTGCTTAAAACTGTCATTTATACCTGCATACTTCACAACTCCTATAGGCTTTTAAAAAAATCTGATGTACATGACATATAACATTATTTTCTAGTGTAGTCTGCCAATTGCTTCTATTGATTTTTTTCAAGTTTATTACATTGTCTTTTTTTGTATGTAGTGGAAGGCAGGTGGACTTGTGATTTGATCAATGTAAGGAACTTCTTCCACTGAAGATAGGCAACTCATTCATAACATATTCTTAAAGTGACCTGGGGCAGTAAGTTTAAATGGCTTACCCATAGTCATATAGTATGTCAGAACAAAGGCTTGAACCCAAGTCTTTCTGAGCCCAGACTTAATCCTGTACTACAGAGGTGTCAAACATGAAGCTTTATTCTGGCCTAAACCAGAATAAAATATAATCGGGGAGTAATTTTACCAAATAAAAATTCGACAGAACACACATCATATTAACATGTGGTTTCCTATATTGACATACAGCTGTAGAAATCCTTATGCAAGATTTAGTGGCCTGTTTCTACTTGAGTTTGATGCCACTACTCTACTACACTTTCTACTACTACTTTTCATATTTTCTCCATTATTTCATTTCAATCATTTTTAGAATCTGGTAATTATTGCTCAATGCCTGTCATAATTTTGAAATTTTTTATCAGCAGTTTTCTGTTGATTTTCAGTGTTACTTATTACTTAAATTACTTAACTATCATTTAAAGAACTGAATACTAGATATCAGAAGAGATAAACTCCTATTTCTGATATTGACTATCTTACCATAGACAAATCTCTTACTTTAAGATTAAACTATTAATTATTATTAAATGGAGATAACGCCCAACTATTGGAAATTCAGGGGAAATAATTCTGTAACTGTAAAGTACTATATAAATATTAACTATGATGATTATTCATTTGAGGATATCTCCATGGTTAATTAGGTTTATTTTTTACCTTTTTGCTTGATATTTAACCTGTTGCCATTGACTACATGCTATTTTAAAAAACTCTTGTTATTCTGCTTTGCTTATGGTGGAGTCAGGGAACTTATAACTCATGTGATTTTTTTTTGGTCACTTGTCTCTTTTAATATACAAATATATGAATAACCTAACTTCTCTGCAACCTATCATTGTGCCCTTCCCGCTGAGATTCCCTGTAGAATTTTCCAAAACCACTTATTTTCCCTCTGAATCATCACTCAGGAACTGGCCTAGCTGCCTTCTCTGATAGTCCTTTTGAAACAATTTATATTATTTTTATTGATGTCTTGTTTTCATTAAATTAATTTCCAAATATGTTCCCTCCCTGCCTTCTCCAGTAAGACATCTGTTGTGTAACAAAGATTAAAAAAGTTTAGCAACACTAACCAACACATCAACTATGCTATATAGTAAATGTAATTGATACCCTCAAACCACCCACCTGCAATGTAGGGAAGAAAGTCTGCTAATATCTCTTAAATATAAATATTTTTAGGGTAATTCTGAATGTTTACACTAAAAATCACAAACATGGAACATATTTATATGTAAAACACACACAGTGCCATCTTTAATCTCTATGTATAATGAAGTGTGAAAAAGAGACTTCAAAACAGGTTTTAGTTTGGCAACACATGTTATTTCAACTGCATAAAAATGATTTTTTAAAAGTACTAACAGAACATTCTAGTAGTAAAAAAAGAAGTCATTTGGCTTATTTTCTACCACTTCTTATATGTATATATACCAGAAAGTTAAGAACACAGAAACCATACAATCCAATTGTGCAATGCACTTAATTAATTCCTTAGGTCTTCTGGGGTAGCTACTCTTCTGGATTAGGGTACACACATCTGAACCTTTATTTTACAGCTCAAAGAAGACATACTTAAAGTCCATTTCCATCCTATGATGAAGTCATGAATCAGTGAAGTCGTTCTAATTTAGCTTGAAGAGATTTAAAATTCCCAGTGCTAGCCTGCACTGCTAGTGTTGAGCTCATAGACTGGAGTTCAACAAGATAGCAACAAACAGCATCCATGCAGAGATTTGTAAAACGGCGTCTGTAAAAAAAAAAAAGAAATACAGGTTTATATACTTAGAACCTTGTATACTTACATATACTTAGAAACATCTCCTACATGCCCTTATATCCAGGGGTTTTTTCCCCCCTTTTTCTTAAATCAGAGGTAAGTCAAAAATAGATGTGCACATGAGGGATAAATGACAAATAATAAAATTTCAGAAAGTAAAATTAGGGAAATAATCAGTAAAGTTAGATAAATGCAGGCAAGTGTTGCTTTCAAGCTTTTAGGTGCTTTAGGTACATAACAATCATTTGGCAAAAGCGGATACATGATCTAAAGAGGGGTCAGAATAGACAGCATATTAGACATTGTTATGCTCATCTCTAAGTCCAGAAATAAAAAAGGGGAGAAAATGGGGAAAAACAAGCCAAGGAAATGAATTTTATAGATAATATCCTTCATAATTTATATTAATAAAATTTATGTCAATAAATTTTTCTAAGGTTTTTAAAGTGACCATTTTGAGAATGAGAATAATGACCAGATGCTTAAAATCAGATGAAATCAGGAATATTTCAGCATTAAAAATGAAAGAGGAACTTAAATTTTGGAGTAGAAGTCCCTAAGATGATTTTAGTGAGGTCTATAGTCATGATCTTTAGAAACAAACTAGATTTTTCTTAAGCAGTTTTCAAAATTAAAATAGAACTGCACAGTTCAATGTTATTTCCCTTCTCTATTTCTTTTTAGTATGTAGAATTAGAGATGTAAATAAAAATCAGGATGAGTACCAGGTTAATAGGTTAATTTGCTAGGTTAATAAGAAAGAGTGTAAATGTCTAGAATTCACTGTTAACACCTGTTGAGTTTTGTCAACCTGGGTATACATAGCCAGAGCTTAAATGGCCTAGGGCGCTATATTGCTACATGATTAGGAGTTATTTTAAAGAGTATGGTACTAAGAAAAGGCTGAAAATACAAGTTTACTTACAAGTAGTCCTCATAAATTTTTAATAATAGAAGAATATTAATAGCAAAGCATGAGGCCATGCTTTGTGATTTTTAGTAATTTTTAACAGTTAATTTGCATTGTGTCAAATCGACCCACTTTGGTCAAAAGGAAAAAGCTTTACAATTTTTCCCATCTCAAATTCTTACTGCAAGTTTTATCTTAAAAGTTGTAAAACCTTTTGCCATATTGTAACATTCAATAATTTCTGATTACCTCTCATAATTAGACACTTGGTTAGGATTCTCAACATATCTAGATAATAATACATGTATACAATCCAAAAGGTGCAAGGGCTTCTTTATCCTAGTCCAGAATGGGTCCTATAAAGAAAGAAAATCAGCATTTTCATCAGGCATCTAAGTTAGCTAAAGAAGTTAGACTTGCTATCATCATTAACAAGCACTCTGATTGTTCGGAGGTGTTGCAGCCTGGTGGAGCGTTGATTTGGGAGTTAGGGTTTGAGTCTTAGGTCCACACTTAACTGTCTGTGTAATCTTGGGAAGATCCCAACCTCTCTTTGGAAATCTCTACCTTTGTATGGACTGTTGTATAGACTGGCTGATGCCCTGATGAGGAAAAGCACAAGGCTGAGTACTAGATATAGCCCTGTCCCTTCTGCACTCTCTAACACTAGACAGGCCACACAGTTTCTCCAGTCTGGAGTTTATTAATCTGTTGAAAGGGCAGTATCACTTGCCTTTCCATCTCACAAGGTTGTTGTGAAGAGCAAATGAGAATACATGTGTGAATATGCTTTTAAAAAGGCAAAATAAAAACTAACAGAAATTTAAGATATTACTATGTCAAAACCATTGCCTTTTGATCATCAAGAAAATATGTATGGCTCTTATCTTCAGGAGTAAAAGTAAGCAAAACTTTATTAAAATAAAATGTTAATCTAAAGTTTCACTCAATGAAAAGAATTTTAAGAATGAATAGCTTAAATGGGTTAAACAAAGTAAGTTTGACTCTTTTTTTATTGGAGGGTACTGTCACAACTTGTGCATAATTTTGTAAATAATTTGTCTATAATTTGGTTCCAAATATTGCTTATTCCACTCTGAGTTAGAATGCATTTAATTATTAAAAGGTTAGCATACTGAGGAGATAGCACCATTTGAGCCAATAAGTAAATGAATCTTCTGTGATCCTCTTCTCGCATTTTTCATAGCACTTTGTACTAGAAATCTGTCAAACAAAAGGCAATACATTCCAGTTGTATTTTCCTTACCCTTGATTTGAACAACTGATCGTATACTTCCAACAGTCTGGGCAGTGGCACTCCTATTTCATGCATTGTCTGTATCACAAATCCTACATCCCAGTTCAAGTTACACACTTGCTGCTCTAAGAACTGTACAATAAAATCTAAAAGGGGCGGGGGAGGAAACACAGTAAGAAATTAGGAAGAGTTTTATTCATTTAGAAGTACGTTTCAAAGAGAAATTTTTAGACTGGAATGTAAGTTACGCTTGAAAAATTAATATCACCTATTTAGAATTAGAAGGTTTTTTTTATGCCAGTAAAAATTCAATTTATAATTCCTTTTTAAAATTTAAAATTCAATTTTGTTTCACTGTTTCATTTCTGTATTCTCTCCCTTTCCCCTCCCCCACCCTTTGAGAAGCCAAGAAAAATAAAACCCATTGCAAATATGGTATAGTCACACAAATCAAGTTCCTACATTAGTAATGTCAGAAAGAAAAAGAGACGGGGGAGAAGGGAGGAAGGAAGGGACAGAAAGAGAGAGGCAGGGAAGAAAATATGCTTCAATCTGTACTCTCAGTTCATCTGGAGATAGCATGTTTCATCACGAGTCCTTTGGAAATATGGTTGGTCACTGTATTGATCAGAGTATTATTAGGTCTTTCAAAATTGAGTCAAAAGATTATTTCACTGATTTTTCTGAAAGATATCTAACAATTCCTCAATTTGACCAAATGATTCAGAATTTAACAAACACAACCACTAAATTGTTATCCATAGAACAATAGTTAGTACTCTCATAAGATGGATAAACACTGCAAATTAATCTTACAGATTAATTAGTATGAATTTTGAAATAAGACTTCTATGGACAAATACTTTCAGATAGGTCTGTGCCTGGTTATCTCAATTTTTTAGGGCTTTGTGCTCCTGAGGTTAAGATAAACAATTTATCTCTTTTGCTTTAGTTAATTTTTTCTTCCCTTCCCAAAGCCCAGCAAGTCTCATAAATGAAGGTCAGTGGTCATTCAGACAGGAAATTGGGCAAGAATACAAATCAGTGTAAACTGATCACTCCTATGGGAAATACACAATTCAAACTTAGGTCAAGAAGATTGTTTTTCTATATTCCTGTAACCAGATTAAAATCAAAAGTTTTAAACTATTCCTGGCCAGGGAGTAAGTAAAAAAATGAGAACAAAAAAAATGCATGGTTGCCATTAGGCAGGTACTTCATTTTAATTCTAAGAACTTTAACTTTTTATTCCTAAAATGGGCAGGGGGGGCGGGGGATGGTGGTGGTAAAAAATATTTGGAGACAATGTAAAGTTTTCATGGTGTTGTACAAAAAGCACTCAACTAGAGACTCAAGAGATATGGGACCAAACACTTAATCCCTATGTGACTGTCATCAAGTTTCTCTACCTTTCTGAAATTTAATGTCCTTGTATGAAAACTGAGAATGACACTCACTTAGGAGGAAATTCCTTTATAAACTTTAAAAATTATACTGATGTTTGTTAACCATTACCATACCACCCTACAATGGCACAAATAATCAAAAGTATTAAGTATTTAATAACAAAATGTGTTTTAAGAATTCAATATTCCCCAAAAGCTCAAATAACTAAAAAAAATTTTCTGCACACTATGAGAAAGATATAAATGAATAAATTAATCATCAATAATTTATATTAAAAAAAAAAGCCACTTCCAGGTTACATTTTGGACAGATTCAGCCCGAACATCTACAGCTTTTATGTTTGAGTCTGGTACAATGATTATCTGCATTAAAAAATGTGCAAGTTCCTAATACAACCCTGAATTCTCAATTAAACACTAGATTTTCTTCAGCATAGTTTTAGTTTATTTTATTATATTTTAATTACCTGAAAATCAAAAAGCAAGTCTACCAATCT
Organism: Bettongia penicillata ogilbyi; assembly: GCA_023548195.1. Classification (NCBI taxonomy): domain Eukaryota; kingdom Metazoa; phylum Chordata; class Mammalia; order Diprotodontia; family Potoroidae; genus Bettongia; species Bettongia penicillata. Next base: position 2,315,107 of record JAJHZJ010000221.1, read on the forward strand.
ATAAGCATTTTGTTTACCAGAAGGAATAGCAAATCACATAAAACCTAACTCTCCCACACTATTTCCTATAAATATCATCTTAGCATACTAGCTTTTCACACTAGAAAGACAAGACATGCAACTGACACAAACAAAATATGGTTCTATCTATAAAGACCAGATGGTCAAATTATATTACTTTATACTTTTTTTTGTAAATAAGAGGGAATGTTCCTAAATTTTTCTATGTTTTTTTTTTTTACATTCTTTCATCTTTTCTTAAGACTTTTAAAGTAAAGATGCGGCATGGTTGGAACCATTTCTCAGAACCATAAAGATATTCCAGAAGTAATGAAGGAAGACATGTAGGCCACTGCATGAAACTGGTTTTGAAATGTACAAAGAAGCTAAGGTGATGCTGACTTCATGTCAGGGTAATGATCCTAATCCATACTAGGATGAGCACCCTCCCTCCAGACGTATAGAGTCCAGTAGAGGACAACCAAAAAGCCAGATCCTATACTATTTTATAACAATATGGTATGCGTAGATGTTCTTGACCAAAGGGCAAGATGTCATTCAGGGAAAGGAGCAAGTAGGAGATGGCCAAGGCACCTTTTCTATGACTTCTAGAACATAAAGAATGTATATGGTCCTCATCAACACCTCGATAATATATAAAAACCCTGCAATTGAAACATTAGTCATCAAAAAAAACCATTCAAAAGTTGAGTGAGCTTACTGGAGATTGTTCAAGTGGCAAACTGGAAGTTATAGCAACAATGCTCCTCTAGGCCAAAGGTGTCACATATGTGACAGTACCAAATGCTGGAAAAGAATCTGACATACATAGGATTACTGGGCAAAAAAAACTGGTCTGCAGCAAATGTGTACCAAAAGTGTACAAAATCCATATATTTATGGATTACATTTTGCACATTTTGGATAAATATTTTGCTTTCTCTTATCTGTGCAAATGCACTTTAAAAACCAAATAATTAAAAACAGATATTATAATTTTAAGTATATTATAATTTAAATTATATAATTATTAGCACCCTAATAATTATATAATTTAAAGTATAATTTAAGTAAACACTTTTTATCCTATTGTCTCTATTTTAACTTCCAGATAAAAATAAAACACCCTGCAACAATTAATGCAGCATGAGCCACTGAGGTACTCTGAAATGCCATTCCTTCTTAGAGCTGTAACACTGATTGCATCATAGATATAGCAATTATAAGATGTTACTATGGGACTAAAGAAAGAAAAAAATGCAAAAAACTGTTGTAGCAGCTATATGCTAATATTTATACGCTGTATCTCCAATGTTCACTGCTTACCTAAAGGAAAAAATCGAGGTGTGCCAGCATAAATTTTGCCGAGCAGCACAATTTTCAGACTAAGAGCTTGCATCCTATCTGAGGAGCTCATTGTCACACTGTCGTTTAATTCTGCAAGAAAGAAAGAAATTTGTCACGTTTACATTCCTTTTAAAAGTAAAAATCTATAAAAGTGTCCTAAAAGAAGCCTACCACTGAAACTACGATGAACATTATTAGTAAATTCTGGCCTATTAATGCTAACACTCCTGCCACGGTTTAAGGCAGGCACCTACTACTCTCACTAGGTGATTTTTCAAAGATAACATTTACAACATGAAAGAAATATAGTATTCTTTGTGGTAAGAATACACCAATATTTAGAGTAAGTTAAAGTTAGAGAAAGTTAAATTTGTAATTTTGTCAATCTCTATCTCTATGCACTCAGCCATTCATGCAGATATGATTTTACTTGTTCTTGAAGTCTAGGTAAGTAGCAATCTTCTTCTTCCTTCCAAATCATTTACACATTCTGGTCAGCACATCCAAGCACGCACCTTTCTCTATGATATCTTGCCAAAGTGTCTGTACCAAGATAGGGTCTGAATGGCCAGCACAATGAATTACTGCAAGCTTACACTCTGCAAGTTTGAATGGATCAGCAAATTCTCCATAAAGCTGCGTTAAAAAAAAAAAGAAACACAAAAGTAAATTAAGTGGCAAAACAGTTAAAAAACAAACAACAGATTTCCAAAGACTATACATGTTAAAAACAATCCAGTGAAACTTGATCAATACTATTTAAGTTAAATAAAACATACTAATAAGGTCTTTCCCCACCAATCTGAAATATGATGTAGAAAAAATGCCCCTAAGCTGAGACTATCGAAAGAAAGTCCTACTTTTAAAAAAACTGCTAAGAATTCATTTATTTATTTATCAAGAATAAATCACCCTTCTCAGACAGTTTGGGAAACGACAGTACTAAAATAAGGTACTCTAACCAAGAAATACGGCTAATTCAAATTGGAAGGAAAGGTCATGGTCAAAAGTCTGAAAAGTATACAAAAAAAGTGAATGCTTCCAAAAGAGAGACTGGAGGGTTAGTTTGTATTAAGAGATCTTTATTAAAAAACAAAGCAAAATTAAACAGATTTTCAGTGCTAGACTGTTCCTAAAAGTTGTCAGGGTATTTTTCACTGACTGAGAGAGTTAACCTGCTTTTTCCAAATAAAGAAATAGTCACCTCTGGAAAAACCATCGAGGTGATTCTGAACCATTAAAACTTTCCTGGCCTTCAGACTCCAGGGAATCTTTTTTAAGGGAACCCCCCTAAAACCACGTAATCAAAAGCAAACCAAAAATCTTACTTTGCATTTTGGACAAAACATTCTGAAAGCTTTACAACAGTTTTTTCTTTCTTTTTATTACCTTGGTTATGTCCATTAGCTCTGAATCTAGTTGTGAAATTGCATCTTGCACCGAAGAATGATGAGAATACTGCCTTTGTAACGTATCTTGTATCTGAAGCTGGATCCTCGCAACCTGATTTTTTAAAAAAGGAATTTTTTTGTAAAATAACAGGGACTTAAAAGTTCTGAAAGAAAAATAATTAAGAAATAAAATCTTCTAGTAAACCAACAGCTCTTTACCTTATGGATCTCATAAGACCTATTATAATTTCCTGAAGTTATAGTAAACAAAACAATGCTGCTGTCTTATCGTTTAACTTGCATAACTCCTTAGAGAAAGAAATATGTAAAATTATTAAACAACGGCAACATCTCTTTTGATAGTTGTGATGTTATTTCATTAGTGCAGAAAGTCACTGCTGCAGAGACAGACAGCTAGGTGGCAGTGGAGGGGGGGGTCTGCCGTAAGGAAGACCTGCATTTAAAACCAGCATCAGATACTTATTAGCAATGTCACCCTGGGTAAGTCACTTAACCTCTTTGCCTCAGTTTCCTCAAATGTAAAATGGGGAAAACAATACCTAACTCACAGGGTTGTTGAGAGGAACACAGGACCAGTATATAAACACTTATTTTCTTCCCCATGTCCCCTTCCACAAAGAGTTACCAATGAGGAACTCTATGCAGGTCATCACCTTCTGAGAAATTTAGTCCTGAGAGAGGTGTCTGGAGTGCTAAGAAGTTAAACCCCAAGGTCATAATCAGTATCTGTCAGACACATGACTGGAACCCAGGTCTTCCTGACGTGGAGGCCATAGTACATCTATTACACCACACTATGTACATCTCCATGCTGGTTATATCTAGATAACCCAAATGGTTGATTTAAAAAACAAAAAACCCCAGCATTTCTACTGCACTGAAACATGGACAAAAAAAGGAAAGAATAAAATTTGTGGTTTCTACAGAAGCATAATTAAATAGTGAGGCAGATGTTTCCTGAAGTAGTATGCAACATAATGAGCAGAAGGTGTGAATGACTCATTTTTCCTTACTTCCATCTTTTCTTCAAGTTCATGAAGGAATTCACCATCTGCAGCTATTGATGAAATGGCAGTGGAGCTTTTAGCACTAAGAATGGCACGAGCAATATATTCCAGACGCTGTTGAAGTGAAATTTCAGTGCTGAAGGGAAAAAAAAAAGTTGCTTTAAATCAGGTGCCTCAACCTATATGTTGAGGCCCATATGTTAAAATGAAGTAATGTGCCTAAAATGAACAGAAAAGGGCATTCTAAACTACTGACAAGTAACTGTGAAAACTCATAGATAGCATTTTCTTATAGCATCCATCTACAAGGTTTTATTATTCATTGTTTACCATGGCTAAGCAACTAGCTATGCACTGTGGGGAATCTAAGAGATGTATCAACCTTGGCTCCCAACCTCAAGCAGAGGCTGTATACTAGTCACAGAGAGTATCAAATATCATAGGGAGCGACTGTGGTAAAGCTTCTATAAATGTTTTCTGAATTAATCACCCTAGCTAATTTCAAACTTCCTAAGACTATTTCTTGAAGGGATTTTTTCCTTCTATCATTTCTAAAAATTTAAAGGTACATATGAATGAAGTGTTTTATTTTTTAAACAGAGGTTCATGGACAGACGAGGTGCTTCAGACTTCTAGTGGCAGCACAAAATATGGGTGTGGGAACTGACAATGATGAAACAATAATATCAGACAGGCCAGATGATGAAGTTAACCCAGCAATGAGGAAAGGAGTGGCCTGGATGAGCAAGTGATTCTATCTACACAGAACATCCCCAATCACTTGCAGATTTAAAAAAAATTACTATCCTGCATGGATGGCACAATAAGGAAATGAAACAATACCAAATTTAACTGTTTTCTGTTTCCTATCCTCACAGAAAAGTTTTATTCATTTTCTCTTTTAGACCATTCACTCTATGATTTCATGTGCCCTTCCATGCACCAAAATCAATATTTAATGTGATAATTACACTAACAAATTTTTTTTTAATACCTATTTCTGAGCATGTCCAAAAGAAGTCACTTAGGAAAGGAATGGGATGGGATTCCATGACAAACAAAACAATGAGCAGCTCTACTTTTTTACACAACAGGCCCTTGTGGACACTATAAAGGTTACACTGGGTGGGTGCTAGTCTTGAATCCTGCCCTAGACATTCACTAAGTCATGTGATCCTGCTCGAATGACCCTTCTCAGCCTCAATTTCTTCTTCAGAATCATAAGGATAATAATAGCACCTACCTCTCAGAGATGTAGTAAAGATCAAATGAGATAATGTATGTAAAACGTTTTGCAAATCTTAAAGCACTCTGTATGCGTAAGCTATACACTTAAGATAGATAATTCCTGCAATGCAATGAACATCAATAATGTTGATTCTAGATTAGACAGTCCAGGAATTAACTAGATTTTTTGCTTTAATCTGCCTTTTAAGTGTCTTCAAAGCTCATTATTTTTTTCTTCCTTTGGCTTCCTCCATTCTTCTCTTCAGATCACTAAGTACAGGCTGCCCTCTCCACCCCCTGGGAGGCTGGATTTGACAATTTCCACAAAGAACCTGAGCCACTGTGAATGTAAGAGGGCAGGAAGGCTGGACTTAAGTCTGGGGTTCAGGGTGCTCTTAAAGTAACAAGATGATAGAAAACTTCTTAAGGAAAGAGAATAAACTGACTACTTCTAATAATGTCCTCAAGGTTCTAAAGAGCTTGTTTCATCTTTTCTAAGAGGTCTGGTCTGGTCCTCTTCCTTGACTCTGCACAGATTTTAGCTCAGCTCTGCCATGTGGAAAGAGGTGCAGCTGTACTTCAATCAGGGAAACCCCAAAAGGAAAATTCAATAAATACTTCTTTATCTTTTGGGGCTTTCACATCTAGTATACTATCATTTGCTACTCCTTCAGGTGCCATGGCTAAAGATGATACTAAAGTAGAAAAATATACACAAAATATACACAAAACATAAATTCCCACAAACTACAGAATTTAAAAGCATTATTATTGCTGTGAGAAAAATTTCATCATGTGGCACAGGCCAAAAGCTTGGTTGGGCAGATTTCACCACAAACAGGTGAAATCCTGAATAGGCAACCCTAAGGGTATTTTCATCTTTCTAATGTCTTATATATAAAAGTTGCCTAATAATTCTTGCATTGATTTCCTTTCTCAACAAATCTATCCACTAAAATGGGATTCTGATTACCTACATATTTAATTTATCCAAGCTACTCATTTAACAATGAGGGATGAATGCATGCATGATTTGCCTATGGTTCACTGACATTAACATAAAAAAGACTAATTAAAATGGCCAAAATTTATTTAACACATATCTTACATTTACCACATACTACTCACCACTTATATTAACTGAACCACTTGGAGAGGTCATTTGAATAACTGAACATTTAGAATTATATAACAATTAAAAAGAAATATAGTTAAATTCTTTTTAAGCAAATCCAGGAGTTCTATTTAATAGCTATCAGTAAAGAATATTCTCAGGTGGAGGGTCCTGAAAATAAGTTATTACCAACAGAACCACAGGATCCAAGGGTTGGAAGGGGGCTCTGAGGCTGACTAGAGTGGCCTCCACTGGACTCAGAACCTCCTTAACCACAGCCTACAAAAGACAGAAACCCTGCCTCCAGACTCCAATGAAGGGAAAGCCACTGTCTCCAGAAGCAGGCCAGAAAAACTTGTCTTTATATAACTTACACCTATTGCTCCTGGTTGTTCCTGTGAGGCCAAGCAGAATAAATCTCTTCCTTTCACTCCCCTCCCTCTTGCCCCTATTTCCATTTGAAAACCTTTCAGGAGTGAGGCCAAGAGGGGAGAGTAGAAAGATGCATATACTCTAGCGCTTCCCTCCACAGCCCACAAAATATCTGTAAAAAACGACTCTCAACAAATTCCAGAGCAGCAGAACCCACAGAACAGAGTGAAAGAGGTTTCTAGCCAAAGGTAATCTAGAAGGTCGACAGGAAAGGTCTATCTCACCAGATGCTGAGCAGAGTGGAACCCAGCCCTGGTCACACGACACTGGGAGGAACAGGACCTGAACAGACCTTCAGGGAAGAATTTCCCGCAGGAAGGTCCCAGAGCCCTCAACCCACAAGCAACAAAGGAAGTTCCAGAGGTCATTGTGGGAGGGCTTTCCCAGCTGGGTGAGAGGGGAGCAGGGTCCCTCTAGCAGAGGCAGCAGCAGCAGCATACACAGCTTGGGTCCACTGTCCAGGCAGCTCAACTTAAAGCCCCTGGGGGAAAATTAAATAGCCGATCTGAACCTTAGACCTCAGTGGTGGCCCCACCCCCACTCAAAGCCCCTGGAGGAACTGAGCAGCTAATCTGTATCTCTCAGTCCTGACCACAGTACTGGGGGGAGGAGGAGCACTAGGACCCTCCTCTTAACAAAGGATTCAGAAGTCAAATAACTGGCTGGGAAAATGTCCAAAAAAGGGAAAAAAAATAAGATCATAGAAGGTTACTTTCTTGGTGAACAAGAGTCTCCTTCCATCCTTTTGGATAAGAAAGAAAAGGCATACTGTCAGAGTAAGTCAAGGCTTCTGACTCTAGTACCTCCAAAATGAATGTGAAATGAGTTCAAGCTTTAGAAGTGCTTGAAAAGTGAGTCAGAAGCTTGCTAAAGAAGAACCAAAAAAAAAATGCTGAGGAAAATAACACCTCTAAAAATAGGCTAACTCAATTGGGAAAAGAGGTTCAAAAGGCCAATAAGGAGAAGGCTTTAAAAACCAGAATTAGCCAAACGGAAAAGGAGGTTCAAAAGCTTACTAAACAAAGTAGTTCTTTAAAAGACAGACTGGAATTCAGGGAAGCTAATGACTCTGAGATAAACCAAGAAGTTAAAAAACAAAACCAAAATATTGAAAAAATAGAAGATAATGTGAAACATCTCACTGGAAAAACAACTGACCTGGAAAATAGATCCAGGAGAGATAATTTAAAAATTATGAGACTACCTGAAAGTCATGATCAAAAAAAGAGCCTAGACATTATCTTTCATCAAGTTATTAAGGAAAATTGCCCTGACATTCTAGAACCAGAGAGCAAAATAAATATTGAAAGAATCCACTGACTACCTCCTGAAAGAGACCTGAAAAGAGACTCTCCTAGGAATATTGTGGCCAAATTTCAGAGTTCCCAGGTGAAGGAGAAAATATTGCAAGCAGCTAGAAAGAAACAACTGTATTGTGGAAATACAATCAGGATAACACAGGATCTGGCAGATTCTACATTATGGGATTGAAGGGCTTGGAATAGGATATTCCAGAAGCCAAAAGAACTGGGATTAAAACCAAGAATCACCTATCCAGCAAAACTGAGTATAATACTTCAAGGGAATAAATGGTCCTTCAATGATATAGAAGATATTCAAACATTCATGATGAAAAGACCAGAACTGAATAGAAAATTTGACTTTCAAATATAAGAATCAAGAGCAGCATGAAAAGGGAAACAGTAAAGAGAAATCACAGAGGACTTTCTAAAGCTGAACTGTTTACATTCCTACATGGAAAGATAATATTTGTAACTCTTGAGCCTTCTCAGTATCTGGGTAGGTGGAGGCATTACACACACACAGCATGGGTTGAGTTAAATCAGAAGAGATGATATCCATAAAAAATAAAATAAGATTAAGGAGTGAGAGAGGAAAATATTGGGAGGAGAAAGGGAGAAATGGAATGGGGCAGACTATCACTCATGAAAGAGATAAGGAAAGTCTTTCAATGGAGGAGAATAGGGAGGAGGGGAGAGGGGAAAAGTGAAGCTTACTCTCTTCACATATGGCTTAATGAGGAAATAACATGCTCAGTCAATTTGGTGTGAAAATCTATCTTACACTACAGGAAAGTAGGGGAGAAGGGGACAAGTGAGGTGAGGGGCATGATGGAAGGGAGGGCAAATGAGAGAAGGGAGTAACTAGACGCAAACACTTTTGGGAAGGGACAAGGTCAAATGAGAGAACAGGAAAAAAAAAGAGGGAGACAGGATAGGATGGAGGGCAATATAGTCTTATACAACATAAGTATTATGGAAGTCTTTTGCAAGACAACACATATATAGCCTGTATTGAACTGCTTGCCTTCTCAGTGGGGATGGGGAGGGAGGGAGGGAGAGAGAGAAAAGTTGGAATTCAAAATATTAGAAATGAATGCTGAGAATTATTATTGCATATAACTGGGAAATGAGAAATACAGGTAAGGGGGTATAGAAATTTAACTTGCCCTACAAGAAAAGAGAGAAGATGGGGATAAGGGAAGGGTGGGATGTGATAGAAGGGAGGATACATTGAGGGAAGGGGTAATCAGAATGCAAGGTGTTATGGGATGGGGGGAGGGGAGCGATGGGGAGAAAAATTGGAACTCAAAATTTTGTGGAAATGAATGTCAAAATCTAAAAATAAATTAAAAAAAAATAAAATGCACTAAACACTATAGAAAATAAAAAAAAATAAAGCCTTTCAAATGCTTCAAAACTTCTTTCATGCTCCCAATGAGTCTTCACACTTTTTCAGACTAAAAAACCCTAATTCATTCAAGCAATCTCATATGGCATATTCTCAAGTCTTTTTAATATCCTGCCTTTTAGAAAGGTTCCTGGTAAGGCCTGAGTCAGGAAGAGTAGAGTAAAACCTGTTCAGTCATTTTAGCCCCATTTAAGATTTTCCTGGCAGAGATACTGGAGAGATTTGCCATTTCTTCTCCTCTTATTTACAGATAAGGAACTGAGGCAAACAGAGGTAAATGATTTGCCCAGGGTTACACAGCTAGTAAGTGTCTAAGGCCAGATCTGAAGTCAAGATGATTCTTCCTGACTCCAGGCACCTCCTAGCTGTTCATATCTTCATAGACATATAGGAAAAAGGCAAATTTCAGCCAAAGCTACTCCAAGTGACCACGAATCCTAACTTAGTAGCACCTGAATGAATAACGTTATAGTGTTCTTCTAAAACTTCATTGTCATTTCAGAATTCATGAGATTTTTAATTATTTCTCACACTGAAATAAAACCTTTTTCATACCTATGCATATCAGCTAGTTTAGCCAACACTCGAGCGGCATTACTAAAACTCCTGTTCTTCTCAAAGTATCTCCAGAGTAAATCCATATAACGAACTTTGTTTTGATCAACCTTGGCCATACGGACCAGATGTGGCTCCAGAAATGGGGAAGCAATCTGGAAGATTTATAAAGTCAGTTAGATTCATTCACTAATTGCTGGAAATGTAGACACCACTGAAATAAAATTGCAAAATACACAACATCTTTTAAAGTATAAAGTGCATTAGAAGTGATGCTTTAACAGGTTGTTCCCTACTGTATTTGAAGCAAGTCATACCCTGACACTTAAAACATAGACAGTTGCATATATATACACATTAACCATTCCTGTCAACACTGAAGATGAGAACTTTAACCTAAGTTCCAGACTGAGAAAAGACACAAATCTGTTCCATATTAACAAGTGATAAGAGAACACAATTCCCAATTCTTATACATGTACCCTAATACTAATGAAAAAATTAAAATGTGAAGAAAATCCACTCTTACCTGCAGCAGCTTATCTGCAAGGTCAGCTTGTATCAGCCAGTTGTAAAGAGCAATGCTAAAAAGTTCATCTTTGGACCGTTGAGCCAACCTAAGCATTTGTTCAAACTAAAGGACAGAAAATATGCAATAAAAATATTGTAAAAATTGACTGATGATTGAAATTATCTGGTATGTGTATACACACACTGATTTAGTCATAAACATTATTAATAAACAGAAATTTGAGGTTTCTTCAGAGTCTAGAATGTACAGCAGTATAGTTAACAGCTCTGACACAGTGCAAGTCCACTATATGTTACGGGCACTTCAGGTGCAATTCCCAAGAGATAAGTCAGCCCCAATGCTTCCTACACACCTCTACAAACTTGGTTTCAAAAACTGACTCCTTACATGATGTCCTGCTTCTTCGTTGCTCAGCATGTTGGGGTCTGATGACAAAACTGGAGGACCTGGCTTTTTTGGCACACTAGGAGACTGAGGAGCAGCTTTACTCTGATTGACAAGTTCCTGAAGTGTATCTGTAATGCATTTGTAGCTATTCAACCTGTAAAAGTTTACAAGACATCATAGACATTTAGATACTGTTTCAAATGTGAAAACAATAACAAAAAGCAGAATGTAAAACCCTGACATACCACTAGGATTGTCATTTGTTAACTTACCTCTCTTGGAAAGCCTGCAGTCCTACAGTGTCCTCTTCTGGCTCTCCATGTTTATAGAAATGGAGTCCAAGACCCTGAGGATCTTTCTTCTCTGCAGCCGTGAGAGAGAGTTCCACAACACCCTCATAAAAACGCACTAATAGACAGGAAAAAGTTTGGGGATTACATTGATTAGCTGGCTATGAACCATGGAAAAACATATCTGAAGAATCCAAACTGCAGGTCATCCAAAGGACAATAGAGAGATGCATAGTGGGTGCAAAAAGGCTGCAGCATATTATCAAATTATGAAGAACACACAAAAAAATAGAAAAGATGTCATCAAAGAGATATATGACGAGATTAGTGGTCTGGTGGATAGCATTGGACTTGGAATCAGAAAAACTTGAGTTCAAATCCTTCATCAGACATTTATTCCTGTGCTATCCTGGCCTCAATTTCCTCATCTGCAAAATGGGAAAAACAGCATGTACCTTATCAGGTTGATGTAACGATCAAATGAGAAAATAGATGTAAAGCACTTTGCAAACTTTAAAACACTATGTAATTGTTAGCTACCATTTTTTCAAATGTGATGCAATGACTAACCATGATTTGAGAGAACCAGTGATAAAGAATGCTACCCATTTCCTGACAGAGAAGTGACAGACTAAACTTGCAGAATGTGACACACTTTTGGACACAGTCAACATAAGAATCTGTTTTTCTTGGCTCTGTATGCTTGTAGTTATTTTTTTAGGTGGGAAGGGGAGAAAGGAGGAAGAAAGATTATTAAGAAATTAATTAAAATACATCAGAATAATATTAAAATATATAAAATAATATATTTTTTAAAAAGCGATGGCCCTATCAGGAAGCGTCAGGCTGGACAGCCCGTGTACTGCAGTGCACTCCCAAGGATGGGAAAGTGAAGATGGTTTGTGATCAGCAACACTGAAAGAAGGAACCAAGTAAGAGAACACAGATTTCCTGATAACTGAATAATTACACACATCTCTTTCTCAACAAGCACACAGAAGTAATATATTATCTTCAAATTTCACACCTAGGATCTTGGTGTCATCATTATCATCATCAAAAATTGGTTCTTTTGTGTTCCAGAGATGGCATGACTCAGGGTACTAACATACCCAAGAAGATAAACTAAATACATTTCACAAATTTTTTTTTCCTACTTTTTATTGTCTTAAAAGTTTAGTATATATGGTTTCCAGTTCGCTGTAGGGGATGAAGAAATTCAAAACCATTCTCTACTTAACATCCTCCTCCTAATCCTAAATTGGCTCCTCCTCTTGATTTTGTGAGTAATATCATCAATCTTCTATTTTATTTTTAATACTTTCATGTGCTTCTCCCTCATCTTTCATATCTAATCCCTGATGAAGTCTTGCCTAATACTCTCTCAACATTCACATCTGTTCTTTCCTCTTTTCTTTTAATGTTACCACCTTAGTATAGGCTCTCCTTACCACTTACCTTTAATACTGAATAAACATTTTATAACGGATTATTATTGATTCCTCAATACTTCTTACACTAAGCTTTCCCATTTCTGTGTCTCTGGTGAAGCTACTTCCCATGCTCAAAATGTCTACTCTCTTCTTCTAATCTTGCTAAATTCCTTTCTGTTTTTATATGAACTTTCTGTCTTTCCTCAACTGACAATTGCTTCCCTCTTGAACTGCACCTGCCACTTTATGCCACATATCTCTTGAGGGCTCACTGTATCTTATTTGACACTTAGCTCTCTGTAGCTCTTTCTTCTCCTCCTCTAGAGGGTGCCCAGGATTGTAAGCTCCATGAGAGAAGAGACTTGTCTATTGTTTCTCCCAATGGTTATCACAATGCTCTGTCAAACCACAGGTAAATCAATAAATATTAGCTAAATGGAATACAATCCTTAACTTTCTATCAAGTAAAATACGGATCACTTCAAAGAAATTCAAAATAATGTCACCTAATGCATAAAATTCAATTTTAAAATGTTTTTAAAACCTAAGAAAATACATACATATAGAAAAAGTAGTTTGTTTAGACCAACGTGGAAAAAGGAATAGGATATAAAGTTTCAACTGTCAAAATAAAAAAGCACTGAAATGTTTGTAGAAAGCACTGCCAATGTCATACAATCACTGGAATCAATACAGGGCATGCTCTGATGCCACTAATCTAATGGCTCAGTTCCTTAGCTACTTAAAGATAAGTCTTTGTCAAGAGGCTCTCTAATCATAACTTCCCTTACTCGTGTCTCTATTCTATTATCCAACCTTGATCCAGCATGTTAAAAAAAATATAAAAGACACTTTGCTTCTTACCTTGTCTATACTGAGCACAAACATTAGAAAGATCCACTTGATTACTAATTTTCTGATATTCTTTCAGTGATTCCCTTAACATTCTTTCCTTTTCAGGTTTGCTTTGAACTTGTCGGGAGCGCTGAAGAAGCTCATTCGCCTAAACATAAATAGATAATGAGACTATGCAAAAATGTGTACAAGGTAAAGAAATATTCCAATACATTCAATCTAGGCTAGAACACATACTTTGTTCTATTATCATTAAGATGTAAAAAATTTACACATTTGATTCTTCATAGTAGTGTGAGACAGTAAGCCATTTGATAAATGATCTCTAACGAAAGTTAAAAAAGCAAACTTATGTTTGATATTCCTAGATTAAAGTTACAAAGATAACTTTATAATCTTTTTCACCTAGAAGAAGAAAGAATATTGCTTTAAATTCACTATATGGGTAATTATGAACAAAAGCTGTATTTGTTTGGAGATAGATGCCTTTGAGTTTCCATTCGTAAAAAAAGAGGGTAATAATGGCATTATCTACCTCACAGAGTTATTTTGAGAAATAATAATAATGAAAATGACATTTATATAGTGGTCTGAAAATGCATTATATACATTATTTCATTTGAGCTTCATGAGGTAGGCACTACATACATTATTATCATCGTTTTACAGAAAAATACTTTGTAAAACCTTAAAGGGCTACATAAATGTGAGTTACTAATAAACATAATTTCATTATTATTATTATTAGGTATCCTTTCCTAACATGTGGCTAAGCTGAATTTTTACTGCAACTCTGTCCTGTATTTTAAGAAATGTTTTATATTTTAATTTAATTTCAGGTATTCAGATATGAACCACTTTTTTGTATAAAACAGAGATTTTAAGATAACTCATTAAGTCCTCTTTACATCTTAGATCATCTAGTCTAACAAATTCACTATAAAGATAAGAAAAATGAAACCCAGAGAAGTAAAGCATATAGAATGCTCAAGGTCATACAACTGAGTTCATGTCTAGTGCCCTATTAACCAGTAACATCTTTACTAAATCCTGGACCCTTTTTAGTAATGCTCATACCTTGGAACAAATTGCATCATCTGTGCTATACAGAAGAGGGCAGATGTCTTGTAAGTGTGAACTGATACCATCAACAGCAGCATTATCTCTGATATAACAGTTGATAAGAGAAGCAATCAATGCTCCAGTCAGCTCTTTGTCTCTAATGACCAGGTCTTTGAAAGTAGTGATCTTTAACTGCTCCTGAAATTCCTAAAAGAAAAAAAAAATACCACTCTGTATTTGAAAAGTAAAGAAGCCAAACATTTCCAAACAAAATCATACATGCACAAATTTCTCTCCTTTAGATAAAAAGCCTCAAACATAAACTACATTCATAATACAAAGAAAATGTCTTCATTCTTAAATAAACCATTAAATCATTGCATTTGAACTAGAAGGAACCTTCTTCGAGAACTAAGACGACCCCCCTCCCCACATGCACGCCATGCCCCCCACCCCACCCACATACTTTATGGATGAAAAAACATAAGCATGGAGATTTTGATTTGTCCAACCTTGGAAGGCTGGAACTAAAGGCCAGGCTCTTGGCTTCAAGTCAACTCTTCTGAACACATTTTTACAACCTGTTGATTATCTATCCTAACAAGATAATACTAGGAATCTAGGGAGTCTGAAACAGTATACAATTCAAAAATTATTCACATTTATCTTGTGACTGGCAGGGGGGTAGGGTTGGGGGGCACGAGGGGAGTGTGGATACAAAGGAGAAACAGCAAATTATATGTTCTGTATGTAGGCTACTGTTTACTTTGCATTTCCAAAGCACACACGACATGATCATGAAGGAAGCCCAGAAGACTGGTGACAGAGAAAGCTAGCCAGAGATATCCCTCAGATGAATTACAAAGTGAATATTGAGTTGCTGATATGTTATCAATAATCTTAAAGCCTTCCTCAAATCACAGTGCCTGCTAAATAAAGTTAAAAACTATTATTTAGGTTAGCACTAAGGACATAATTCTTTTCATTAATAAGCAGAGTATCTCTGATAAAACACCATCTTGAGTTTTCTAAACTTCAAAAAGAGTAAGAATCCAAGAAAAGAACTTTACCCAACAAATAAGGAATATTAAATTAATAAGCCTTTCTAAAAGCTCTTACAGAGGGGAAGGAATCACTATGAATCAGAACAATACGGACATACACAAATACATAACTCATTCAAAGTTCAGTTTTTATAACCAGTAACCATGCTTCACACTATTTTGGGATGATCATTCTCCAACATCACTACTATAAATTAATCAAATCTCCAAAACAACTCACTCCTCTAAACTGTAAATAAATGTGAAGCATATCTGAAGAAATAATATGAACTCTACTGTTAATATGTTGCATGAACAAAAATACCTTCTGAAGTTCTCCTACAATGACAGTGAACTGATGTTCACACAGGAGTTTCCACAAAGCCAAAGCCTGGTATGATTTGCGAACCAACTGCTGGATCCCTTGCAGTGAAATTTTTTCACTCACTTGAGCCTCTGCTGGAAAAATAAAACTTAGGGAGTTCCATAATAAAGATCAATGTAAAACATTATAGCAGTGAAATGACAGGCTTAACATATAGGCAGAGAATGACAATGAACAGTGGTTCTTAACCTTTTCTGTGCCATGGACCCCTCTGACACTGGAGAAGCCCATCTCAGAATGTCTTAAAATGTATAAGATGGAATTTAAAGTATTACAAAGGAAAGTAATTATATTAATATTGAAAAAATTAGTTCAGGGACCCAGGGTTAAAAACACTTATGTTTTGCAGTGGCTGACATCAGATTTCCAAGATGTTTCATTCAGGAGCCACTATTATGGCACACCACAGGACACTATCACTAACGTAAAATGACAATTGTAAGAGTAGGACAATGCTCATCCCCAGGAAAGCTCTTGTGATCGGAACACCTGACGAATAATATAAAATTCAGTGACTCTTGAGTTTCTACAAAATTGGAGCTTCTTAGAAGCTCCTATGGTCGTGAGCATTTTATTACTCCAAAAAAAGAAATTCTACCTCCTTTTTTTTTTTGCTCTTCTTTTGATACTACTTATTGGGGCCATTGTTGGTTAAGTAAAGCAAAAAAAAAAAATAAGGGCAAAAATTATATCGGTTTATTTTATGCATCATTAAAAAAACTTCAGCATGATAATTTTACTTTTCAAAAAAAAATGATTAAATTTTAAAAAATTTTGATGGAAATGAATGCAAAATTATTTTGAAAAATACTTTACAGGTACCAGGTTATTACTGTTAATTAAAGTTTACCCCAGTAACTAGGAAAATGACGGTAATTTTATGCTGTCCTGTAAATGACTTAAATTCATCCATTCCAATCAACAAGAGAGGAATCAGGTCCTTTTATCTTTGTTTCTCTCAAAACCAAGTACAGAACTCTGTACAAAGCAGGAAATTAATATTTGTCAATTGGTAAATCTGACTGATACTCTAGACTAGAAATATTCAAGCTTAATTTTGCAAAAATAATAACATACCATGGAATTTCCTCTGTAATTCCTGTTGCATTTGTTGAGAACTTCCATTTTCAGGACGCATGAATCCAATAAGCCTCTGTTGCACTCTGGCAGGGGTAGTACTGAAATTGGAATAAAAAATTTAGGCAGCTGAAATAAATGAGGAAATTTCATTGAATTACATTAATTTTTCCTTCATCCTTTAAGTTCCAAAGACTTGGTATGAGGAATGGTGGTAAAAGCAGGTATAAAAGAGTATGTTATTAGAGCTATCTTCCCCCTTTAATATTCCTAAGGAAAAAAAATGAGAAACTCAGAGAAAAGTAATAAAGCATGTCAAATATTTGTGCATGAATCCAAATTCAAAAGATGTGAAGATTACAATGACAATTTTGACAGAAATCAAAGTAAAATGAATAAATGAATATTCCTCACTAATATCTAGATGAGGCAAATATAGTAGGCCTGCCTTATCTGAGAATGATTAGTACTGGAAAAATACTATTTAAAGTGAATTCATTTAAGACATGGACCAACATTTTATAGTAAATAGTGAAAAGATGGTTTGAATGAAACTTTATACTTAAAAATGAAACAAAAATGACTGTCAAAATAAAAAAATTTTTAAAAGACAAGTTTTGTTCTTACTGTGGGTTGCCTACGGGTCCACCTGCAAATTGTGAATTTCTGTCCAGAAATTCCTGCAAGCCTTTTAGTTCCTGTAGCACTGACTCTAGCAGCTGAGGTGGTACACTACTTTCAATCTACAAATAAGAGGAACATTTTAAAAAGCTGAAAAACTTTACATTACAAAATAAAATATGTAGTAATTTGAACATTCAGTATTGAATAAAAATAACTTGATGGGTTCACTGTGAGAAGCAAGATTTTCAGAAACAACAAAGGGAGCTACCCACTGATTCACACTGAGACTAGAACAAAGGAGTTAGTAAACAAATATGGAACTAGGATATCAGAGCTGAAAAGATGACAGATAACTTTTGTGTTAAAAAAAAGATGCAGAAAAGAGAAAAGTATGTTGGGTTTATATTTGTAAATCAATCAGTAAATATGTATTAAGCACCTACTATGTGTCAGGCACTGTGCTAGGTGCTGGGATACACAAAGAGATTTCCAGATCACTTCAGCTGTGTGTCATCATCTATAAAATAAAGATTTTGGCCCTGGTGACCTGTGAGATATCTCTAAGACTCTGATTCTAATCTGATGGAGTACAAAAGTAAATGAGCTCCAATTCTACAATCGTTAGCAGTGGATAAAAGAGGATATCTGAAAGGTCACCAACTCAACACAACTGGAAGAAATATATACACATACATACATGCATGTGTGTATGTACAAATACAGTACACGGCTTTTCTAAAAAATTTAAACTTTAAATTATTTTAATTTAATATAAATCATGAGGTACAAACTCAGAAAAATGTTTGTCATCTAAAAGTCTACATGTTCAGACACACCTAGTGGATCAGTTTGGTTTCTTTGATTATATTTATCATTTCGGAGGACTTAGACAATTATTAGGAGTCCCTGTAAAATGATAGTAATATGTAAAAAAAAAAAGAATCAATAAAATGTATACTAAGGATTAAAAAAAGAGCCTAGTAAGTACAAAGCAAAAAACTAAAAATCAGCATCCCACATTTACCGCAATAATCTCTCTGTTGCCACTCTTGAATACTCTCTCCACAACTAAACTTGCATCCCAAATATTTCTGAAACACAGAAGAATATTTTAATTAACTAGTGCACTAACTCAATAAAAAAAATTCTAAACATTGTAATGACCATCTAGTATATCAATGAAAACATACAATGCTAAAAAAAATCAGCTGCTTTTATACTTGGCATATCCCAAAAAGTCAAATTTACTTAATTTATTAAATTTTTATTGAGAGAAAATAACATAAATTGTAGTTATGTAAGGCCACTAAAAGAGACTCTTGAAATCATCCCTATAAAATATACAAAGAGAATCAGTTCCATAAGATGATGTCAGTGGAGGCAAGCAGAACCAGCAAAAACATATACACAACCACAACAACGTAAAATAACTTTAAATGAAATATAAGTGTAATTATAATACTCAAACATGGCCCTGGAAAAGAGATGAGAAAATGCGCCTCCCATTCTTTTCTGCACGCTCTGGGTGCGTAATATTGCATATGGTACAGGGGTTAGCTGATTTACTGGTTGGGCTGCCTTCTTTTCCTGTCTCCTTATTGCTTCTTATAAGAGATGACTTGCTCAGAGACAGATATTTTTAAAAAAGGAAAACCATGTAAAAACAGTATCAGCAAGTACTTAAATGTAATGGATGCTGGTGCTGCTTTGTGGCATATAGCTTCCCTTTATTTGGATGAACTGTCTTGGAAAACCCAAGAGCGCACAGCCATGTGTAAATCACTTACAATCTCCCTTTCTGTTGTTGTTTTCATTGTTTCCGGGGATTTTATTTTCTGGTTTGTTGAAACAAAAATTAGTGTCAACAAAAAAATGGAAAAAAAAATTTTATTGTGTTATGTTACAATGAACAGAAAATGTTACAGAGCTAATTCAAATAATGCATTTTCCTTAAGCAACTTACCCCATAATTCGAGAGAAGTAAATGCAGATACCATTGTGCTTGCCAGAATACACCATCTCTGGCCCAGTCATAGAACTAATACTTGTAGGAGGCTGAGATAACTGGCTTCCAGTAAGATACACTGGTGTTGACATGGCAGGAGAATGCACACCTAGGACACACACAAATCCTTTAAAAAGTTTCCTAACCTTCAACAAAAAAAGATTTTCCTCATGTGAATGACACAATTAATTAGACATCTGGTTTAGTTTTCCTCAATACCTAATCTAGGTCCAAATGTGGGGGGACCCTAAAATATCTCCGCCATTATGAGCGGAATGCTAGGTACAGCTAAAGGAAGACTGACAATATTTTCACCTTCTCTTCAGTCTGGAACATAACTATGTTGGAGCTATTTCAGAACTTGTCCACTCTACCACCTGAGTAAGGGATTTGTCACGAATAACACTAATGGCATTCTGTCAAATTGAGTCCCAATGTTGCCCCTTGGTAATGGTAGCTGTAATGTCCTTTTGTTAATTGGTCTATTTTCATTCTTTTACTGAATGTTCGCAAATTAAATTGCAGTAACAAGAGAGTCTTAAGGAAGACAACTACCACTGCTAATTCCTACCAGAGACAAAAATGTAAAATATTAATCAAAGAATATTTAGGGTAGGTTTTAGCTTTTCAATGCTTTTAAGTCTAAAACAGATAAAGTACCTGGAGATGGTGTTCCCAAAAAGGATGGATTAGGATATGGACTACTGACAGGCATAGGGGAACCTAAAAATAAAATAAGAATATATTTATAAAGAAACATAAAAAACCTTTGGAAATAGATTCTATATGGGAGAAAGCACCCCTGAAGCCCAAAGGGCCTGTGAGGACAATATCCTCACAGGCAGGAAGGACAGAGCCCAGGGAAGCTGAACATTCCCCAAGGAATCTATCAGAGGCAAAATAATTGATTAATATGATTGCAGCTTTCTCAGAATTCTCACTGTGGGGAATGCTGGTGCAAAGTTTTAGTTGTCAGGGAAACATGTTTTTTTAAATGATGCCAATGTGTTATGAAATTTCAGATATAAGGTGACAACAGATATGTATGTTCTTCCGTGAAAAAAAAAAGCAATAATTAAAACAATGAAATGTTTTCAATATTTAAAAAACACTGTGGAAACAGTTACAAAAAAAAAACTGAAACAGCTTAATTTCAGTGCTTCATACTTACTAGGATAGACAGGAGACCCCAAAAGGGGTCCAACATTACTTGGAGGAGGAAGGGCTGATGGAAATCTCATCTGTGCCTCTCCACCATACCTAGTTTAATAGACAAATCCTGAGTTACTGCATTCGGTATATAAGTTGTTCAGAAACTGTTAGGTTCAAAATGTTTAAGAGGTAAAAGATTATACTGAAACATACTTCTTAAAATTATATTAACCATATGCCCATTATAAACATTTTTCCATACAAAAACAGCACTGTAATTTTCATGTGACTGTCTTTTACTTTTATTTCTAAAATCATACCACACTTTCTAAAAATATTTTTTCAAATAAAACATCTCTAAGAACTATTCAAAATCCTTCACTGTCACTAAAATTTGACTAATCAGAGTGTAAATGATACAAAATACTAGAAGCTTAAGAATTAAAAGGGAAATCATTTATTTCAACTTCTACTTGAAGCATGAATCTACTCTATAATTTGACTGAAAAATAGACTTTTGGGTAGAGAAAGAACTCACTATCTTTCTCATTTCAAAAGCAGCCTATTACTTTTTTGTACATCTCTAACTGTTTTACGCATGCATACACACATGAACTGAAATCCATTTCCTTGTAATTTCTAGTCACTGTTCACAGGAACCAAGCAGAATCAATCTAATTCTTCCTCATCAACATTTTATTGGGGTCTTATATCTCAAGGTTAATCAGAAAAAGAAAGGTAATGGGAATTAGAGCAGGAAAAGCATTAATCAATTTAGTCCCTTCTCCTATTACAAAAGAAGAAACCAGAGAAGTTAAGTAATTTGCTCATAGTCATTCCAGCGGTAAGTGGAAAAGTCTAATTTCAAATCAGGTCCTCTGATTTTGAAGCTTATGAAATTCTTTGTCCTAATGGAAGCTGTATTTCATAAAAGATTTAACACACTAGATTCACAAAATGTTACCACAATGCCAAGAAATAAAAGAGGAAGAGAAATGGAGAAAGGAAGAAAAAAGAAAAAAAGTAAGATGAGACACATTGTGGTACCTGAGGTTTAAGTTAGGAGGAGATGGCTGGGCTACATAAGTGTGATTTGCTCAATTTCAATGGTCCCTGATCAAAGGCAATTTTGTTTTCTTATCCTCTTAGCACTTCTAAGGAAGGTACATGGCACAAATCTCTTTTACAAGTGTGTATTGATTGGTATTCAATTTCTTGCTTAAGAGCTACTCATTTAACAGTCTAAATTTGAAACTAGGTCTAATGGTCTTTTTCCAACAATATTTTAATTTTAAAAGCTACAATTCCAGGATTCAGAGATGTAACTGAAACAATGTAATATAGATAAAAGGAATATTTATTTGTATACCTGAAGAATGCACGAGTTGCCCAAGCAGATACCTCTCTATCACAGGCAGCAGTGGAGCAAGCCAAGATAAGGCAAGTTGCACAAGCCTGGTCCTCCTATAGAAAATACTACCATCCATAAATGTTGCAAATATTAAAACATCTAAATATATTTTAATCTTTTTATGCTAAAAAAAAATCTGACAATACTGCCAATTTCAAAAATATATCTTGCAATATTACAGTATACACTTCTTACCTTATTAATAGCATTAATTCTAGTTTAATCCAAATTTCTTCATTTATGGACATCCCCTACTTAATATCCTACTTCTCAGAAAAGAGTGATATGTTGTGTCATGAAAGCCTCCTTAGTATTTAACCTTAACAGTCATTTTGGTTTATTCTGAGTTACAGTTGTTTTTAAAGCAATTGATAGCTTTCTCATTTGGGGTTATTTTTTTCCCCCAGTGATAGGAAAAAGTATATTCCATGTTTTGTACAGAAAAGTCAAATTAATGAAACAGAAAAAGTTGTACTTACTATTTAAAATAACAGTAGGACCCTAGTTTGTTATAACATGGATTAAAGTACATTCATTAAACATACCCACAGGAAAAACCAGAACAGACCACAATAAAGAGCCTAAAATACAGTTCTGTCCCCAGGAAAGAAAGACAAAACTGGAGCTACTAAAGAAATAAAAACAAATACAAAAAGATTAAAGAATGAAACTGGTTGACTTTGACACTCTTCAACATCACAGCAATTCTCACTTTCAAACAACAGAAGTTTAAATCAAAGAGGTTCACTTGGGCTTATTATTTAAGCTGAAATTTTATGGCATGTAATAAACATGAGGTACAAAATGACCACCTATTGGTTACCTGAATTATATGAAAAAATTAAACACTCTATTACGTCTGGACAAGAATATATAGTTACAAGAATTAACCTGATGTAATTTGAAGAATCTTTCAATATCTTCTCCATCTCCCCCCAAATTACTAACAAGGAGATGCCTCAGTTGATCCACAGGTCTAAGTTTGTGAAACATAAGACTCCCCTAAGGAAAAAAATGAAGAAATTGATGAACAAAAATATCACAATAGCAGAGTAACAAGTGATAACAAGTGACAAATCAAAAACTTTGCTCTCACCAAGACAAAGATGTAAAGGATAAAGAACTCAACACCCTTGTAAAAAACAAGACAAAAAACCAAATATCCCCAGAGAAGTCATTAGTGCTTCAATATCAAACACAGTACTTGATCCATAGAACCATATAATACGTTTCAAAAGAAAACACTGCTAAAAATGCTAATGATAATATGGATCTTTTTTTTTTTTACTAGCTGCTCTTAGAAATCAAGCCCAGATGGCATGGGATTTTATATTGTTTCAAAATACTGAATAATGGCAAATAAAGTATATTATTTCAGGAAACTGTTATTCTTCTTCTATGATCCACAGTTTTCAGATTATTTTATCTACATATGAATCATAAGTCCATTAAGTAATAGAAAAATTACAATAGTCCGAGACCTCATTAGAATAATGACTATCACAAGATAATGGTATTGTGCTAAATGAGAATAGATTAAACCCTATTGTTTCACAGAGCTATTAACCACTATTTCCTTTTCCCTTAACTCTATTTTAATATGAAATGTATACACTTACCTGAGCAGAAAGCAGGACAAATTTCTTTGGGGGTAGCATGTGTTGCTGTACAACAACTGGTGAATCTGTTATTGGAATATGGTCCTTATTTAAAGGTGTTATTATTTTATCAATTTTCAACTCGTCTATTGCAGAGAGAGCCCAAGAATGACCATCAACACGTGTTGTCATCTATTGATTTAAAAAAAAAATCATTTTCACAAGTCACTAACTGTAGGTAAGAACTCTTAGGAAAATTACTTTACTATTCTATGAAGAAAAAGATAATTCAAAAAACACACTTTAGACATTAATATTCAAGTCCTAGTTTCTATGATTTTCACTTCTTTTCCCCACTCATATATATTCTTTGTGATCAAAAAGACAAAGGCAGTAGCATTTTTGACCTTCAAAATCACATTTTGAGACATGACATATGATATGCTTACAATGGGCTCATACTATATATTCTTAACCCAAAGCATATCTCACTTCTAGATGATGGTCAATTAATCTAACATTTGCATTTTGCTAATATGCAAATTACTGTTTCTGAATTACCACCAAACAGTTACTGTTGATACAACAATTTTCTCCATTTCTTCTTTCGCCTCCAAGAAACAATCATAAAAGCACATCTTTCTATTTCTAAGGCCTCCACCTTAGATTGGGCTCTGACCACTATTTCCTTAGACTATTGTCATGGTTGCCCTGCCTGGCGTCCCACTCCACTCCATGTAATTCTCTACAGAACGGCTAAAGTAAAGATCTGAACGAGTCACTCTCCAGAGGTTCCCCACAGTTAAGAGGATCAAATATAATTTCTTTTTAACTTTTACTGTTCTTTATGGCCATGCTCCAACCAATTTTCCTAGCTTCATAGTGCATATAACATATTTCATAAATAATGTGATTCACGCAAATTGGTCTTCTCAGTTAGTTACCCGACCTTCCATCAAACCCTCAGTTAGTGTGTCCCTACAGAGGATGTCACCAAAATCTACAAAGTGCTCCCTCTACACTCTGGCCTCTCCCTTTGAAACAAAGCTTAAGCACCACCTTCTCAATCCCTTCCAAAGGCTAATGCCCTGGCTCCCCATCTACCTTGCATTTATATTTACTCTATACACTTGAATTTGTTGGCTTCCTTAATAGAATGTAATCTTCTTGAAAGAAGAGGGTGTTTCATTTGACTTTCTGTCATCAGTGTATAGCACATAGTAGCTGCTTAACTAATACTCGCTGACTAATGGGATCCTAGATTGAGGACTGGAAGAGAACTCCAAAAATCTTCTAGTATGAAACACTTGAGGAAAGGGCCAGAGTAGTTACATAGGTTAGCTTATGTCCAAATCCAGTAGTACTCTTGTTCAGAACTATAACAGCTTTCTCACTGATGATGCACTGTCTTTCAATTCTCTGAACTCCAAAATGTAGGCAAGACTTTCTAGGTAATACCAAAACAATTTAAACCATAGAACGTGCCTCATGAAGAAAAGACTGACCAGAAAACAGTGAGTCTCCATAGAACTGAAAAAAGAAAATTCATTAAGAACCAAAGTACTTCAAGGAAGAAATAAATCTAGGATTAAATGCAGGTTCTTTTGATATAGTGTCATATACACTATATGAAACTTTTAAAAACTCAAATGATGTGAAACTCACTGCAAACACAGCACTGATGATTTGAAAAGAACAAACTATAACAGTAAATAAAAATTGTTCTATTACACTTAATTTTCAAATATAATTCATATTATTAGATAATTAGAAGAAAATAACCAAAACTAAATCACAATTTTCCCTTTTCCTTACAGGAATGTATTTACATGTTTAAATATTTGGATTCAAAATTTGAGTTAAAATCTTCCAGAATACTCAGAATAATTTACCTGGGTTTCCATCATTGGCTTTTGGAATGGAAAGGTGTCATGATTGACACACCACAAAATATCATTATCTTCATTTTCTGAAGCTGCCATCAATAGAACACCTAAAACGCATAAACGTGACAGAAATGTGACTACATGCAGTAAGTCAAATTATATGGGTAACCAATGTCAATTTTAATTCTAAAAGATTAGTTAACTTAAAATTCATTTTTCTACAGTTAATTAATGTAAAATCCAAACAATAATTGGTTCAAGTTTACTGCAGATTGTCTTAAGGGAAAAATGTGTTTGAAAGAATAGTTACTGAATTTTTTGTTCAATATTCAGCATTACATAAAGTGTTAGTCTCAAGACAGTGAAAAGTACACAGTAAAGTCTACATTATCTGTGTGCTTGAAGTACAAATGTTTTTAAAAATAACATAAAAAATTAAACTTATTATTTGGCTTTAGAAAATGGTCAAAGACAAATTCTCAGTCAAGTACTTCTCTGTATTTAACCCCCTCTCCTCCTTATCTGACTTTATTGTCAGTGGCTTAATACTCATGGCATTAGTGGATGAATCACTGATATCCCTGAAAGCCAGTAATTTATCCATGTATCATTAAGAAATTTTACCCCTATGCTAATAGAAAAAAATTGGAAGCTAACTGATAATACACAAAGTAATGCGAATAACATTTATTCACAAAACATTTCTCATGTTAAAAAAATTAAGTGAATTTGGAGAGTAAACTCAAAGTGAGAGATTTTACTTTTTACCTTTTAAAGAAAAAGTTGCTACAAAAATGCTAAATATCTTTGTCAAATATATCCAAGACTATAGTAAAACAGGTATAAGTAATTTTACCAACATTCACAGCATGATTTAAGTAAAACAAAACCCACTTTCCATAGTTAATGTTTGAACTTTTAGAATGATCTAGAATAATCAGCATCAAGTAACAAAACGTAAAACAGAAACGCGCACCTATGAATCCTCCTTAAGGAAGTAATAGATTGAGTGCATATTCAATAACAGTATAAATGTGTGTTGTGTGGGACAACTGAAATAATTCTGATACAGATGGAATTTTCTGTCTTGAAATTCATACTAAGAAAAAACAGAACAAAAGCATATTATGGCACTTGCCTTTGCTGTAAAGAGCTCTGTGCACCTTTGAGGGCTTTTCCACCGTTGAAGAAGCTGAGAATCCGGGAGGTAAGCGGACATGAACTAGTACCAGTGTGCTGGGCCTTGTAAATGGCTGTCTAAACGGGCATGTACTGAAATACAATCTCACACCTACACACATGGAAAATAAGAAAATCAGTCACTGATAATTAAGGAACTAAAATGCTAGATAGTGGCACACATTCACGATCCAAAGTTTTAGTAGGAAACAAAGGACTCTGCTAAATTCATAAAGTTTTTGAATTCACTTGAACTGTCCCATAGGAATCCGTACTTGAGTTCAATAAACGGCGGCTATCACAATCAAATAATAAGTTTTAATTGGTAGTGAAACAGTTTTTCAACTTGAGATTAATTACTGTAGAGATTTCTAAACCATGACAGAGTTGGGGGAATCCAGCATCGAGCTCTGGCTTAGCAACTAATGAATTACAAAATCTTGTGGAACTTACGTAAGCTTTCCCAGTTCTGGGCCTCCTGCCCTTGACTCTTAGAAGCCCTAGTTTCCAGCGCCTGACTCAACACTCCCAGAATGAGGTCTTTGCAGCTCCCCACAGCTGCTATCACCTCCCCCACCCTGAGCAACTTTGTACTTTATGTATTAGTTTACAGTGTTACAATGCGCTGTCTACTCTGATACAAGGACTTTGAGAGCAGTTTCATTTTTGTCTTCGTATTTCCAACGCCTGGCACACAGGAAACATTTAATAATTTTGTTGCTTGATTGATTTCCTCATTCACTCAAAATACACTTTGAAAAACAAAGTTCTATTTGAAGAAATATTATGATTTGCACCTTCTTTTATTTTCCTTGTTCAAATGAGGAGCTTGGGTCATTTCTAGCTCTACAGTGGACTGTGGTTTTATGTTATATAATGATGCATGACAAGTAGAAAATAAATGTCTTATCTCTTCATCTGATGACTTAAACATACCTGCATGTGTGATTGCTAGTAACTGACAGTCTATAGATTCTGAATTTTCAATCACTGCTATTTGGACAATTGGCTTAAAAACAGATCGATCTATGGTCCTAAAAACAAAAGAAAAAAATCTAAATTTTAAAAATTTTCATATTGTCAGGAAATATGCAGTAAGTTACAATAGGGAAGTTTTTTTTTTTTACATTGTTTACATTTTTACAAATGCTTACATTTTTACACAGCTCAACCTATCCCAACCAAACTTGAGATTAATTTAAATAGTCAAGAATCAACATAAAAATAATAATAATGTTCTCATTAGAAAGAAGATGTTCCATGGTTTCTCCCATTCATTTTCAATCTTCTATGCAACATGACTATGTGAAAATATGAAATGTAAAAATGTATTTACTAAGAATGTATGTGTGGAACTCATATAAGATTGCATGCCATCTGTGGTTGCCAAGAACTGGAAATCAAGGGGATGCCCATCAATTGGGGAATGGCTGAATAAATTATGGTATATGAATGTAATGGAGTACTATTGCGCCATAAGAAATGATGAACAAGAAGACTTCAGGGAGGCCTGGAAGGACTTATGATCCGATGCTGAGCGAAAGGAGCAGAACCAGGAGAACTGTGTGCACAGCAATGACCACAGTGTGCGAGAGTTTTTTCTGGTAGACTTGGAACTTGGTAATAATGCAAGAACTTACTAAAAAAAAAAAATCCCAATGGTGGTATTCTAAGGCAAAATGTCTTCCACACTCAGAGAAAGAAATATGGAAGTCATTCGCAGAATGTAGCAGATCATGTTTGTATGTGTGTGGGTTTTAGTGCATTATGTTTTGATTTGTTATATGATTTCTTCCATTTATTTTAGTACGATTACATAGCATGACAATTGTGAAAATGTACTCAATAGGAAAGTATATGTAGAACCTATACAGAATTGTATGCTGTTGTGGGGAGAGAAAGGGGTAGTGGGGGAAAGGTGGGGGGTGGGATACAATCTTAATTTTAAGGAAGTGATTGTAGAACACTAAAAAAATAATTAAAAAAAAAAGATTGCATGCCATCTTGGGGAAGAAGGGGAGTGGGAGAAAATCTAAGATTTATGGAAGCGATTGGAGAAAAATGAAAACAAATTTTTTTGAAAAAGGATGTTCACTTATACCACGTTTATTTAACACAGTATTGAAAATTCTAGCAATTGAAGCAAAATAGGAAAAAAGACACTGTAAGAATTAACACTGGAAATGAATAGTTGAAAATACCATTTTATGTAGACAACCTAATGGTATAACCATAAAATATATTGTCTTGACCAAAAAATTACTTTATCAAGGTCACAGGATATGAAATTAATCCACAAATATCATTTATATTCTTATTTAAAGAGAGACCAAAAAAATATCATAAAAAAGAAACGCTACAAGCAGTAACAGCAAAAAACAATGCTTACATAATTAACCAAAACTGAGATACACTATGATCTGTATATCTCATGGACAACTGAGGTGGGATAAGAAATTTTAGCATATGTTAATGGGGGGGAAAAGCTGGATTTGATTATTAGTACATATAAGAATGTTAACTGTAAACAATAATTATATCCCCCTCATTATCATTTATAGAAAATTAGTATAACTTAGAATAGGAATTCTGATAAGGTAGGCTTTTTTCATCTTTTAAATTTTAGGAAAAATTGCTGTGGGAATGTGAAATTTATCTTTAAAATATACTAGAAAATATAGTAAACTATGAATCTAACAAAACAAATAGTAAAACTAACTAAAATTAACAAAATAATGTTAGATCTAAACAAATGAAAAAATACCTAATCCTCAGGAGTTAATACAGCCAAAGATGACAATATTCCCAAAATTAATTTCAATATTTCATGAATACCAATGAAAATGCAGAAAGTTTTTTTATAAAGTCAAATAAAATTATAATGAAATTTAAATGAAAATAATATATGAAGTAGAATACGAAAGGGTATACTGAAATGAGAAAAAAGGCTGATAAAAGATTATTTGCACTTAAAGACTTTGAGACATAATGCAAGGTTATTATTACAAAAACTATCTGGTAATTGGCCTATAACCCACTAGATCAAGGGAAGAGATTATGAGATACCGGACATCCAATCATATACACATATACAAAAGATTATTAGCTGATAAACTCACAGAGTGGTTTTTGTTAAAGCTATTATTAAATAAATTTGTATGAGAAAACTTAATAATTTACAGGGTAAATGATTTAGGTCAACATCATGCACAATGAGTGAGTTATATACTTCAATAAATTCCAGTTGATCACAAATTTAAACCAAAAAAATTTTTTTTAAAAGGATAGAAGAAAATACAGTAATGCACTTATCACAATTGGGGAGGGCAAATGACTCGCCTACAGTCATACAATGTGTTAGAGGTAAGAATTAAACAAAGGTCTTCCTAGCTTGATTTCAAGACTAGAGCTCTATCTAATATACTATGCTGACTCTCTAGAAGTGTTTGATTTACATTAAATAGCCAACTTGTGTACCACAATTTTAAAGAAGTAAAATTACGGGAAGAATATATATGGGAAATGGGAAAAACACTGGTGGCAATTATAGGAAAAAATATATGGGAAAAATATTTATGGCAAATAAAAATAACATATAAAGAACTTGCTATGAGGAATAATTGAATGTGAACAAAGTTAATCCCTACTGCATGACAAAAAGTCAAAGGAAATGAAAAGATTTTCCAAAGAAGAACAAACGGTTAACTTTTTCAAAAAACGACTGTTTAACCACTATGAGAGATGTAAATGAATACAACACTGAGGAAAAACTTATGCATTAAAATAGAAAAATTAATTAAGAGCAATAAAATGCAATGCTTGGCTGGGTTGCTGAGAAAAAGCAATACTCTTTCCCTACTGGTAGAATCACAAACTAGTAGAATCTTTTTAGAAAGCAATTTGGAAAAAAGATATAAACAAATGATCAAATCCTCTGACCTAATAATGTCATTATTAGAAATCTGTCCTAATAATGGTATCAAGATCAAAAGAAAATGTGTCACTATACAGAGATTAACTTCTTAAAAAACTAAACAAACAAAAAAAGCCATGGGGTAATAGCAGGAAAGAACAATAGAAAATGCATAAAACACAACTGGGTGCACTGCCACGGTCAAGGCTCATTATTTGTATTACAATCTTTATTACTGACTGAACAGTATATAAAACCTTGCTTTTTCATGGGACTGCTTGAATTTTGTAAGTCTTCTATTTTAGAGGAGAGGATCCGGCTCAGTTGATTTTTTCAAGTGCTGGAATATGTAGTCAACATTCTTTGGGATTTTAGCATAATCCCAATTTTAATTCATTAATGTTTAAATTATAGAGACATTACTCAATCTCATTTATTAGTGTTAAAAAATGAATGGGATATGAAATACTTAATATTACTTTTTTCAATTACCTTGCAATGTTTCCAGCAGCAGAAACAATAGCACTCTGTGAAACAGAAGCAACTCTGGATATTCCTTTTCCATCATGGCCCAAATCATAAACCTGTAATTAAATAATTATGTTCAAATAATTCCCTCCTTCCAAAGAAAAAGAAAAAAAGGCACACAAAAGCATGCATATGTCTTTCTTCAAATTTTTTCTAAGCTTACTTTATCTATTTTTCATGCAAAAAAGAAAGGACAAAGTTGGTAGCTACATTAAAGGAAGTTCAGGAAACAGTTTGGGAATATCTTTAAAAAAAAACAGCTCTAAAAATTCATGAATATTCTAATGAAAATGCAATTATTTCTACTAAAAAGAAATTTTCTTTTATTTTCTCTTAAATGTCAGACAACTATTTTTAGTTACCTGTATCACACCTCTTTCTGAGCGAGTGTATAAGATATTCCTGGAATTGTCGATTGCAATCTGTACAATGGCATCTAAGTTTGAGGGAAAATTAAAAAAAAAAATTGAACACAATATTTAAAACGAGTTAAGTTTGCTGTACCAAACCATTATACCTCAGAGCCTTCTTCCCAATACTGTCTAGCAAAGATTCTAAGCTATTTAAAGGAGAGTTTTGCCAAGGAGGGTTTTTGATGAGGTGTAAACTGATGAAATAGATGGAAAATGTTTTGGAAAAAATTTAAAGCCCCACATAAACATAAGGTACTGTGTGTACTGAGCTTGAGGTGACCTGTATTTTTCTTTTATCCATTTCTTTTCTATGAAGACAGCCAAAAATGTCCATAAATAGTATATACTGAGTTACTTCAGAGAAATGAGTCTCATTTACTTATAACAAGTAGGTATTTTATGAAAAATACAGTTTGAAACCAATTTCCTCCTGACAAGTCTTTCTAGCCAATATAAAACAGAAGTTCAATTTTTCACCTGTATTACAAGTATTTATTTAAATTAGTCATTTCTTCTGGCCTTTCTACACAGTTTTTAGTGTCTCTAGGCACAATACTCACAATATCTTCGTGCAAAGAATCTCCACAATACTAGCAGCCATGTTAGTAAAATCAATGCAAAATAACAGTTTTTCCTACAAGGATGAGGATTAGCCAATAAAACATCAACTTACTATTTAAAGTATAGCTGTAAAATATCTGACTTTAATATTTTCTTACCATCTTCTGAGAATGTGAATTGCAGCAAAGATGGAATAAGGAAAGAAAGTGAACTCTTTGAGTGGTTTATTTTTCTGCACCTCTGGCTAAACCAGCCGGCTTCTGCCTGGAGAAATATAATAAAGTATAATTCTATGTTATCTCCCTCATAATAATTATTGAATCTTAATTGTATATCTGTTGCACAAAATGCCAATGATTACAAAGGACTGTTAAAAACTAAAAGCTGTAGGATACGTCATTAAAACTTAGCCAAAGGACACCCTTTTGCCCATGTGTTATCTTTATTTTTCCCCTTGAAGAGCTGGTAATGGAAATGGTTTATACTGGTAAACTAATTCTTTTATTTTCTTGAAAATTCTTAACCAAGCAGTAAGGAAAAGGATACACCTATTTAAGAAAAAAACACCATCATTCTAAGAAGTTTATGGATCCTTGGCTACCTCCATTTCACATAAATACCTTTAAAAAGACTCAATCATAACAGTAGCAGCAAACCTCCCCAGAAGTCTGTGTATTTGGAAATGAAGGTGGAGAAATTTGTTGTTTTAAGAAATTCAGGGAACAAGGCACACATTCACAACTGATGGAATAAGAGGGGTAAAAGAGCAGAAAAAGAAGGAAAGACATGCACACAGAAAACTATAAGTAAAATAAATACAAGGTCATTTTGATGGGGAAACACTAACAGCTGAGGGTGGGGATCAGAAAAGGCCTTAGATATTCAACTGTTCTTGAAAACAATTTAGAATTACTGAAAAAAAACTTTAAAATTCTTTGTAATTCTTAGTATTGTGATTTTCTGATTCAGTAATATTGCTGCTTTTATACCTGAAGGAAGTTATTATTACTTCTGGAAAATAAGCTAAAAACAATAATCACTTAATATGTATAAAAGGCAGAGCTCTTTCGAAGAGGAATATTGTGGGGAAAATCATATACATATACTATACTTTAAAAAATTTTAGTCAATCAATATTACTGAGGATATGCTGGGTATTATAAAAAGGGGCAACAAATCTGAGTCATGTGTTTATGATTACTTTCCATAACTTCCCAGTGTGATTTTCTGGGGGGAAATCATGCAAAGTAGTATAAAACACCCTAGACAGAATTAGGAGATACAAGTTCTACTTATCCCACCACCTGTAGGATCATTCTCTGTGTATCCATTTCCTCCTCTGTAAAATAAAACACCTTTCAGATATACAGTTAGCAGAAGAATTCTTAAGCATTAAAGAGACAGAAGAGATTTTAAAAGATGAGACAATTTAAATTACAAAATCAAAAGCTTTTGATAGACAAGACCAATTCAGCTAGTATGAGAAGCTGTCAAATGAGTGAAAGTTATCTGGCATCAAACATCTCTAATGAAAGTTTGATATCCAAAATACACAACAAGTTGATACAATTACATAAGGCCAACAACTGCCCTTCAACAAGCAGTAAGGATACAAATAGGTAAAAGGACATCAGCCACAAAAAGAAAGGCAACAATTTTGGAGAAGCTGTGCAAGATCAGTCTGCTCGCTATTCACTGTTGGTGGAGCTGTGAACTAGAACCACCACTCTGGAAAGCAACTTGGAACTATGTTAATAAAGTGGCTAAAATGTTCATACTTTTTGACCTAGAAATCCCACCAACAGGAATATATACCAAGAAGGTCACTGATAAAAAAGTTCCAGGGCAGTTAGGTGGTGCAGTAGATAGAGTCCTGAAGTCCAAAGGATCTCAGTTCAAATATGGCCTCAGACACTTGACACTTACTGTGTATCGTGGGTAAGTCACTTAACCCTGATTGCCTCAATTAAAAAAAAAGTTCCATATGCACTGAACTATAACAGTACTTTTTATGATAGCAAAGAACTGAATATAAAGTCCATACTCTGTTGGAGTACGACTAAATAAACTGTGGATCATAAACGTGATGGCATTATTGTATTGTAAAACAAAAAAGCATGTCAAGACTTATATGAAATGAAACAAAGTAAAGTAAGCAGATCCAAGGAAACAATGTAGATGATGACTATAATCATGTAAATGGAAAGAACCACCACCACACTCACACAAAAATGTTGCAAAATTAAAAAGACTTTTAAACTCCAAAGAAGAGATAAACAGATGGCCACCCCTCCCCCTACATACACATTCTTTTCCTATATCTGTGAGAGGGCAAGTGTTCACAAGTTTGGAACTCTGCATATGTTGCTGTAAGAATTTTGCAAAGTACTGATCTGTTTCCCTGATGTTTTTCTTCTTTAAAAAAAATTTATGTTACAAGAGAGGTCTTCTGGGAGAGAGGATAGGGGAAGAAGAAACTTAGATGATATAAAAACAAATGATATCCAAAAAATACAGTTTACAAAAACACAAATTACAAACTACAATTATGGGGAAATACTTCAAATCACTAATAAAAGAAAAGCAAATCAAAACAACTCTGAACTTATATCCAAATTAGCGAAGATGAGAAAAGACATAAATCATTAATTGGATGGACTTTGGAAAGGAAGACACAGTAAAACTGCCTAGTGGTGAAGCTGTGAATTGGTATAGTTAACCATGCTGGAAACAACTTGAAATTAGAAATGTAACTAAGCTGTTTATATTCTCCACTCTGATGGGCATATACCTAATGGAAAGTCATAGATAAGAAATATTCTATATATAATTACATAATCATAGTGGAACTTTTTAACAATAGCAAAAAATTAGAAACACAGTAAGTTCCCATTAAATTGGGGAACAGCTGAACAAACTATAGTATATCAGAATGATTGTGACATAAAAAAATAAGCATAAGAAATTCAGAAAAACATGAGAAAACATATGAACTGAGAGAGTAAAAAAAGTAGAACCACGAAACTATATATGACCATAACATGTAAATAAAAACACTAAGAAGCAGAATGATTCAAATCAATTGAACTGACCAAATCATCACCAGAGGGCAGATGTGAAATACTTCCCTCTACTTGGTAGTTCCAGGACAGAATACTGCATACTTCTGTCAAGTTGTTCTGCTCAACTGTTTTTCTGTTACAAGAAAGGGCTCAATGGAGATGGGGATATACTGGGAAATTACTATGCTCTAAAAAACAACTGCCATCAGTAAAACCTTTAAAAAAATAAAATGACAGGATGGGCCAGATAAACTCTAAGTTCCTCTTAACTCAAACATTTTGTGACTCTACCAAATTAATAAAGATTAGACAAGCAAACATTTTATTTTTTCAACTTCTACAATTTCTGAGGACAATCTATTACTGAAGAAGAATCACAGTAGTTAAAGGTAACTAATTTGGATTTAAATGTAAAGATAGCAAGCTCCTTGAGGGCAGAGCCTATCTTTCCTCTCTTTTTCTAACTTCAGTGCTTAGCATGGTGCCTGGCACATAGTAGAAGCTTAATAAATATTTAAGGATTGATTGAAAGAATGATTCATATATTTGCTAACAAATCAACTCTCATTCTGATTCCTCAATTATATGTTCCCTAATTAGAAAAAATAACCTGGGATTCTAGGAAGCCAAGGCAATGGAATTTGAAGAAACTGGAGGAAAGACACTATAGGGGTAGATCTCCCTTTTGCTAAAAGATTAAATTTTTTTTAATTTTCTCTGTCCTCTTAAGATTTTTATCTTTTACCCTAGAAAAGTAGCTTAAAACCTTCCTAAGCACATCTTTCTATATTCTTTCTCTAATATAAAATACTAATTCCAGAACATTTCTCATTTTCACGAGATTACTAAAATCTTCATAATGAAATGT
This sequence comes from Bettongia penicillata ogilbyi, assembly GCA_023548195.1. NCBI lineage: Eukaryota > Metazoa > Chordata > Mammalia > Diprotodontia > Potoroidae > Bettongia > Bettongia penicillata. Next base: position 2,351,177 of record JAJHZJ010000221.1, read on the forward strand.
TTCAAAAAAAATCTAACCATCCCCACCTAAATCAAAAGATTGATAACTATCTAGTTTCCTATAATTGAATACTTACTTGGTATGCTACTTCATATAAACAGCCATCCTTTCCAGCCAAAAAAATTCTACCATTATCCGTAGAAGTAATTGTCAAAAGATAGGTATTGTCAGTGGGTAGTGAATACAAAGGGTCTGGAAGTAATTGCATTCCACCAGACGTGCTGTCATTAAGGACTCCCACACCTAGTTTAAGTAAAGAAACAATGAAATATTTCATAACTCTAAGAGAAATATACATTTTACTTTTTTGGTTTTTAAAGTACAATCACAAATTGTCATGAATAACTGATTTCATTATAGATATAAAGAGTTTTATAATTGATCATATTTAAAATGTGCTAGGCAGGTTAATATTTTTGTGGTTTTGAATAAGATATATTTATTTCTTTCATCAATTACTTGATATTCAAGTAAAACTGCATCTAAATTTATTTGAAGAAATCCTTAAGTACATGACGAACTCATTTGCCAGACAAATCTGGAAAAAGTTTGAGATGGGCTAAATTGATGGGAATGCAGAAGTACAATTCTGCTTTAAGTATATAGTGAATTCAAAGAATTAAGCATCAAGTCATCTAAAACGCACTTCTAAAACTCCTTTCTTTAAAATAATTGTCTGTATTTAGGTCACAAAAATCTTGCCTCTAAAACAAATACCAGGACTCACAACGACCAGGACTCACCACTAAATTCTGAACAAATCAGTATGTTAACACATTAAGCAGAGAAATTATACCACAATTAACCCAAACTTATGGAGCAATGTTATACTCTTTCCAATTAAATAGTCAATGAAGTCAATATTGTCAAGTACATTAGTTTCAAATTAAACTATGAAACCATTCAAAATATTTTCATTTAAGACACAACAAATATACATACATACCTGTTTGCAAATTAGCATAGCTCAGTCCTAGAATGACTATATCTACAGGGGTGGCCAGAACCAGGAGGTGTCTTACATGAGGCTGAAAAATACCTTAAGAGGACAACAGATAAAGAGATCCTTCTTAAGGAGGAAGAACATGAATTTATGAAACAAACAAACACCTGGCATTCTGTGTATAGTAAATCTCATAATATTATCTGATTCTAGTTCTATTAGTCTTGATTTAAAATATACATTATTTCTAACATATGACATCCAACAATTATAGTAACTTGAAATCACAAATAATCTGTTTCGTTTAGTTGAATAAGAGTGAAAAGCAAACACTGGGAAAAAATCTTTATAATGACTAATATTCAGAATGAGGGTTGCATAGCAAAGTGATATATCACAAATATCATAACGGCATTTCTTGGTAATTTTAAAACAACTTGTATTTTTTTAAAAACTAAATTCACCTGGCAGGTGTCTGTAGGAAAAAGTTATAAGAGGATAAACACACATCATGATTTATCCTTAAAAATTATCTCCATTCCTAAAGCATGGAATTCAGGCTTTTTCAGAGAATTTGGGTTTTTCCCTCCCTTAAACTCCTTTCAGGTAACTTACAGTTACTTCAATGCTAATATGCATCTTGAGAGATGCAGGACATGAGATAAAATTCTAATTCATTTATTCTGTCATTTATTCCCAATTATAAAGGCATTAGGAGAGAGAGGCTGAAAGACAGATAAAATGACTGGGGATTTTATGAATTTCATTTAGCAATCTCAAGATGAGGGATTCAAAATCTAAAAGAATAATGTAGCCCAGAAACAACAGCACATTTAACAATTGGTTTTAATATAATGGAAAATTACATTAAACAGAAACCTAAAATAGTGCCACCTCCAATCAACTTTAAATGACAAATATTTAGGTACCATAATGAATGAGGAACAAATTTAAAATATTTCAGATAAAAAAGTAAGTTATTGGCTAAAATTAATATATGTGCTATAATATAGTTATTTTCACATTTATAATGAAGAAGATATATCTAAATTATTTCAACTTTAATCAGTGTAATCTAAGAACAAGGATTCAAAATAAAATCTTGCTCATTTAAAGCATTTACATATGGATTCTACCCATATGGAGTCTCACACACATAAATGCACACACAATTTGTGTGTCTGTATGTGTGAGCACTGTATTCTACTTTCTTACCAGGTTTTGGCTTCACAAGACCCACAGCAAGAATAGTTTCACTAAGTCCATCAAAGTAGGCAAGGTCCCCTCTGCCAATAATTGAAAGAAAAATTATACAAGTATGAATAACAGAATACTTTTAATATTCAAATTATTTACCAAGTAAATCTTTAATTACTACTTTTATTAATTACAAAAATGGAAGTAATTAATATTTACAGCAAAAGGGTAATTAGATGGTACATTGGATAGCATGCTGGGCCTAGAGTCAACAAGAATCATCTTCTTGAGTTCAAATCTGGTCCCATACCCTGGGTAAGTCACTTAACCCTGTTTGCCTCAGTTGGAAATGGCAAACAACCAAGGAAATCCCAAATAGAGTCACAAAGAGTCAGACACAACTGGAAAATTGCTGAACAACAAAATAACTTTCAAATTGTATTTAAATGTAGAAATCTTGCATTAAGCTTCTGCAAAGTATACTATTTCAAAAAACAATCTATAATAAAGAACTGTACAAATATTTTCCTCAAAAATGTTTTTAGATATATTGCATTTAAATGCCTATAGGAAAATAGAAGAAATCCATTCACTATAGAAACATACAGCTGAGTGGCTAAACTGGGATTTGAAAAGTGTTAGAAATGGAACAGTGAGAGATGTAGGGAAAGAAAGAGAGTGTGCAGTGGCTTGTCATATATACAAGGTAGGATGACGTCCACAGATCTATGTTCACTGCACAGATGAGCAGTGGAGCAAAACGAACATATTCATCCAACTCTACAGCTAAACGTTAAAGGACTAACTCTGGATTGTGCTCAATCTACCGACAATAAAAGGGTGGCAATACAAGAAATCACTTGTAGATTATGTATGTGCACTGACCATGAAATACTTCCTATGTTTCAGACCTTCCAGCAATTCTGTATTTTACTTTTATCAAGTGTTTTGCTTACAAGTAATGGGTCTTCTCCACTTCTTCAAGGTGGAACTATATTCAAATTATACCTTTCCAATGCAGTGTAGCAAAGCACTGCACCAGAAGTCAGAAGACAGGTCACTAAACAATTGTATGATTTTGTTCCTCTACTTTCTTCATTTTTAACGCATTGGATTATAATCTCACTAAGGCCTCTGTTAGACCTTTAAGTTCAATAACTATACCAAAATTACGTAAAGGTAATCTCTATTTTTTGTCACAACGTAATGTGATCTGGATAGCCTGATTTGTTTAAAAAAGGCAGCCAGTGGAAGAAGTATAAACTGATGCTGGAGTGGAAAATCAAATAGTAAGTTTTTCAAAAGAATCTTCTTAACTTCACTTATAGATTATTAGGAAAGGTACAGTAGAATACTGCAATTAAAGAACTGAAATACATTGTAGGTGTTAGATTCCTAGTTTCAATGTCTGAGGAATTATTAAATATTTAAAACATACATACCCATCTTCATAGTTCCACATAAATATGTCACTGTCAATAGTAAGCCATGCCCTCCCAATCTGAGGGAATACCCCCATCATACAGTTACACTGCATATCTGAAGCATTATAGATGTAAGGTTTAAATGTTTTAATCTCACACCACACCTGTTTCAGAAGTCTTAAAAAGTTGTTTAAACAAGTTATAACTTCTTCATGCCTTATACAAAGTAAATAACCTGTGAAGTATTAGGAAATTTTATCTTTAAGAATTACACTATTTAAAGCACAAAAATTCTTGGTAATCTTTGAGAACGAGCAACTTACGGTATATCTATTTGGTGATATTGAGTTTTGTTACCTAATCAAAAATCTTAATTAAAAATGTACCACACAGAATTTTAACATCAATGCTTAATATAAGAAAAATTGTTCATGTAAAAAGGGCAGAAAAATTATATACAAGTAGGTTCTGATTAATGCAAATAATGAATCACCCTGTATTGGTTTTGTTATTTAAATCTGTACAGTATATTTCTATTAGGTTGTAACTAATTACCATATTTTAAATAATTATGACTGAAAAATTAAAATACCTACAACCACTTCAAAGGGATTTGTTGGATACAATTACGTATGGCATTTGGAAGTCATGAATACATGTCAATTTCACAAAGAGATGGAACAGCTTGAGTAGAAAGAGTACTGAACTTGTAGTCAGAAAGAACTAAAAGTCAAAATTATTACTAACTGTGCAATCACAGGTTAAGTTATTCAATCTCTGAGTCTCCAGTTCCTTCTCTGTAAAATAAGGATGGTATAATCAAGGTATTAATGAAGTCCAAGTGTGAACATGTAATATTAATAGAACAGGAAGGTCTTCCCTGTCAATTAATAGATCTAACACATGAAGCCTGAGATCACATGGAGCTCAGACTGGGAAGAGCTTGCCCAAGAAGGAGAGAGATAGCAAAACAGAGAGTGAGAGCAGACAGAGCACTGAGAGAGAAGCAAGCTGTGAGTGAGAGTAGTTGGCCCAAGGAATAGAAAGAGAGGGAAGAAGCAAGCTGTGAGTGAGGGAGAAAATTTCTCAAACTGAACCTGTTTTTGTGGGGAGGCCTGACAGCAAGAAGGTTTAAAGATGTTGGTGCTCCTTGGACAGTAATAAGTACCCTGTTAAATCTTACCTCCTAGTATTCTAATGATGTCTCAAACAAATATTTTGGCTTTATCTTTGAGGAAAAGAGTTTGTTATATTTTGAGAATTTGCCCTGGAAATACTCATGCATATTCATAGCAGCTGCTAAGGATATCTGGCATTACAGAATACAATAAAAAAACTGTTCTGTGCTAAAAAAAACAACTTATATAAACTAATAGGATTAGAAAATATGAAAATGAGATCTATGGGATAATTTGCGATAAAAAATCTCAATATAAATATTAAATACAAATGACTCATATTAAATATATATATTTAAATGTAAATTTAAAAATTTAAAAATTTATAAATATAAAATTTATATTTTAAATATAAATTTAAAAATTTAGATGGGCTGGAGTGTAAGACAAAAAACATAATAAAATGTTATTTTTAGGCACTTCAGAAGAATTATGACTGGAAATTTTAGAAGGAACACATTTTCTTTTGCTAACTTTTCAATTTATGCTCCATTCTTAGATCATGTGGAATTTCCTTTCCATTACCTGGCTGCTATTGCCAATGTTTCAAAACATCCCTTTCAACCATCCTATTAAGCCTTAAGTTAAATTATTTGTATAATTCCTTGAGCTCTTTATCAGACTACAAATCATTAAAATCTACAACAATCTTCTAAAAAATAACAAGCCAAATGATAAATGCACCTTCATTACAGAAAAATGATAGAAGTGTACCCCACTTTTAAACACTAAAATTTAGGAGATCCTCTAAACATGTTCATCATCCTACTCAAGATATAGTTATCCTCCAGAAACCCAACAGACACCCCACTCTAGGCATCTTCTTATTTCCTGTAGCAGGAAGGGTAGTGAGTCATTTTTTAAGAGATGAATCCATGAATAACTATGAGAACTATTTGAACAGAAGCATACTAACTTACAAAACAACTAAATTAAGGGTAAGATGTTTGTTTTACAAAATGATTTACTAGAGATTTCTTTAAATAGTTATCTTTCACAAATGTCACTAATACATTTTAAATTATACAATTTGCAAAATTTTAATTTATTGTAATTTTTCAGGAATACCTTTTCAGCACACGGTACACAGCAATGACTAAAGTATAACCAACATATTTTTATGACAAAAACTAAACCAAAAATAATGAATATAATCCAAATAACAAAAAATTCTCAATTCTCTCTCTCTCTCTCTCACACACACACACACACACACACACACTCATACACACATACACATGCACATACACTCTCATCTCTCCCCACTACCCCTCAGCAAAATAAATATAGGATACGACCAAACTGTTCAACAAGCTCAGGGGGGAGAGGAACTCTTCGAATGGAACTGATCTCTGGAAGATTGGGTACTGAGAGCAAACCAGGTCCTTGTAGAGGATAATCCATGTCTGACATGCCTGAAACTGTGGGACTACCTACAAAAAAGAAAATCATTTGCTCAAAATGAACAGTAAAGATTGTTTGGGGCATTAAAGGTTTTTTTCTAATTATAGTCTCTAGTGGATCTGCGCACTTGGTTATTAGGGCAAGTGAGCTACGTTATTTTCCTGAAGCTCACTTATCTTACAACATAAGCCAATGATAGCAATAAAATACCTGCATCTAAAATCAGGAAGACAAAAACATCAGAAGATTTCCAGACAAAATACATCACTTGCCTATGTTTATGATCTATAACTATTTTTGAAGTTACTTAAGTATGATTACGTTGTCTAGCTGTTTGTAGTATGTTTTTATTATCTCTCCAACCACATGATAAACTCTTCATTGGAAAGAACCTTATGGTTTGAGATGCTCTGGGATTCTCAAACAAAACATTATAGAGATAAAACTTTGCATTTTCTTTAATTTCATTTTTTCTCATGGATCTTGCCATTCTTTTGCAAGACAGATATCTCATAGACATATAAGTATAAGCAAAGAGATAGAAGAGAGAGGGAGAGGATCTATAAGTACAAAAATATTTATACTAGAATACTATCGTGCTGTAGGAAATGATGAAAGTGATGGTTCAGAGAAAACCGAGTACTCTTCTTGTGTGAAGTGACTCAGAGTGAAATAGGTAGAACCAAGAGAACAATTTATACAATAACAACAAAATCAGAAAGAAAACAACCTTGAAAGACTTTAGAACTCTAATCAAGAGAACGACAGAGATTCCAAAAGACTGAGAGGTTTAGGACTAAGCAGCCATCTCTTGACAGAGAGATGGGCTGAGGGTGTAGATTAAGACGTATTTTTTGGATATGGCCAATGAAGCAATTTGTTTTACTTGACTGTCCTTATCTGATACAAGAGAGTTTTTTGATTTTTTGAAGGGAGGACAATCAGGAGAGTGCAAGATGATAGTAATGACAAAAAGAAAAAATAAGAAAAGAGCATCAATTAAATATTTTAAAATGCACAGAAGAAAACAGAAGGGGACAAAGAAGCAGAGCAGTACTGGAAATACGTTAAATTTAACATACAATTTTTAAAAGTACTACCTAACTGATTCATGGCTTCACATAAAATGCTTTTTTTCCTGTTCTTTTTTATTTTGAAATGTTCACAATTATTCAATTCATAATAAAAATTTTTAAATATAAAACATTAAAAATATGACACCCTTCCATAATATTTTTGCTACTACACCTCAGATTAACAATACTCATACAAGCTATTTGTTAAATGCTGGATAATAGCTCACAAAGTGCTTTACAATTTTGGGACCCAAAACAATGGAAGGGGGCATCCATACAGGACTCAATTCTTTGTGGGAACAAAATATTAATGTCAATCTCCTGTATCACTCTTCAAATACAGAAGTTTAGGTTTAAAACTTCCCCCTAAAAGAAAAAAAAAACACAACAGGAATGGCACACCAGTATTGAGGAGTAAAAAAATCTCAAACTCCTCTGCCATCTGGCTTTCACAGTGAATTACTGACATGAGGGAAATGGTGAAAATAATAGAGAAGCCTTGTACTGCTCTCCTGTAAATGTTGGTGCATCCTAGGAGAACAAGGATTGACATACAAGAGGGAAGGGAAAAGAAGGATACTACCAGTCAGTCAGAGTTACACACATTCTATAAATACCATTCTGAATTCTTGACTGGATCTACTCACAGACCAGTTCAGGTCCTGAACACCTAAACAACCTCAACACTCTCCTAATTAGTCTTGGCCCCAGCACCAATCCATCCTTCACAAAATTGTCAACAAACTCCCCTGTCAACTTTCAGCAGAATCTAGGATAAGACACAAATTCCTTAGTCAAGAACGTAAAGGCTTCTATAATCCGACCCTGGTCTACTTTAAGAACCGTATTTCCCCTTACACCCTTGTTTCAGTCAAACTGGACTTGCTATTTCTTCCCTCTGCGAACTCCCACAAGTTATTATTCATTCCCCAATGAAACGCCACCTGGTCCACAAAAGGCATTCTATGTTTAGCAGGTACTTTATAAATGTTTGCTGGTGACCAGCAAGATAATTCTGGCAGGAACATAACGGCTGGCTGGTGGAGCTTAAAGGGAAGACTCTGAAGCTACGGCAGTACACAACACCAGTTAGCACTGGGGACTTCCGAGGCCAGCCAGCGCAATGCTAACGAGACTCCTAGCTCTTCCCCCACACTGGCTCGTGCCCCGGCCAGCTGATCTAACTTGGGGCGGCTGTCTGCGTCACCCCTACTCTGAACTGGCTCCTGCTCCGTTCTCTCCAGAAGCAAGCTCCCCGAGGGCTCGGCTTTGCCTGACAGAATCGCCCGCCTCACCTGGGGCCGGCACCATGAGCAGCTCCGACAGGTCGGGGTAGAGGCGGTCATCCTGCACTTGGCGGTCGATGAGCCGCCCCGCGTTCTCCAGAGCCTCCTGCAGGGCCGCCACCGCCGAGGGCGTGACCGGCGCGGCCGCCGGGCACACGAGCGAGGACGGCATGGTCGGCCGCCCGCCCCGCAACGGAGTGGCCGCCGTCAGTGCCGCGGCGAGAGCAATCGGCAGAGCTGAAAAGAAAGAGAGGACAGAGACGGACAAGCCCAGAAGATGCGTGCAGCCCAGCGGCGCCGGTCAAAAGCGCGCCGGGGCGCCCGGCAGTGACGCATTTCCGCTTCCGTAGTCCCGCCTCTCGGGCCTTCCGTTGCCCGAAGCAAGAGGGGAGGAGGGGTGGAGTCGACGGGGCCTGCAATTTTGGCGGGGAGGGCTGAGAGGTGAGAGGGGCGGGGCGGGGCCGGGCCTGTGTGGCTGGGGAAGAGAAAAGGGAGGAGGGTGGGGAAAGAGGAAGCGGGAAAAGGTTGGGGAAGGGGAGGGGGAGGGGGAGGGAAACGGGAGGGGAAAAGGAGCGCGTTCGGGGACGGGCCGCCGGCTGCGGGGTGAGGCGGGTTCCGGCTGCGCGACGAGCGCGAGGCCCGCACGGGGCCTGGGCTGGGGTCCCGGACCTCCCACGGCCGCCAGGGGGCGCCGCGTCACCCTGGGCAAGCCTCTGCTCCGGGGCTGCGAGGCCACACGTGCCCTGCGGGGCCCTCGGGGGCGGCCTTTTGACGGAGTCCCCTCACTAAAATGATTTCTTGTGTGACTGACGTTTGATCAGTCTCAAGTCCCCACGCGAGGACCTAGAAGGCCCGCGTGGCCTCCCCAGCCCTGCGCTTGTCACGGAGTTGCCTCAGCCGCCCCGTCTGTAGAGTGAGGATCATTAAATAACCGCTCCTAACACTTAGGGGGGTTGTGAGGGTAGAATGAGATGCCTGCACAGCACTTGCACGCTTTAAAGTTTATAAGAGAATACATTTTATATAAGTACAAAAGTACTAAATGTAAACTATATGCGAACCTGTAAATATTTCATGTATAAAAATACACTAATAATAAAATTATTATTATCATTCCAAGAGATAGGTGCTTCATTTTCAATCAGACCCACCAGCGCGGTGGGCCCGTGGTGCCCGGCGGTGGGTCCGTGGTGCCAGGCACTGAGCACCATAACCACGGGCCTGCTGACTATGAAGGAGGTAGGCATCGTTACCTGGAGCAGAGGATAACCCGGACACAAGGCTAGAAAGAGCAGACCTTGCCCTCCACGTTTGTCTGCGGGGAATCCGCAGCATTCCTAACCCTACTGCGCTCAGGCTCTGATCGAATGGAACAGCCTTTGACCTCGTGAAGCTTACGCTGTTATGGAGTTTTATTTTTGTATTATACAAGTAGAGTAAGTTGGGGAGAGGGGTGTTGAAGAATGAAATGGATTTACCCCTGGAGACACCTGACCTAAGCTTTGAGGGAAAAGAGGAAGCCTGTAGGGAGTCCAAAGGAATGGTGATGGAAGATGGAATTTCATGTACAGAAAACAGCAGGTAGGCCAGTTGGACTGGGCCACAGGGTGTCAAGATGGAGCATCATGTAAAATAAGCATAGGAAGGCAGATTAAAGCCAGGTGGCAAAGGGTTTTATATTAAATACGATCATCGGTCCCTTTCTCTTCACATTATTGTTTTTTGACCCACTTACTTTAAAAATGTTATGCAGTTCCAATTTTTAATCATTGCTTCAAGGATCCTTTATTGAATATAGTATTGATTGTATTATCATAAAAGATGCATTTAATATTTATTTCAGCATTTGTTTGTGAGGTTTTTAATACTCTAAAATGGTCAATTTTTGTCAATGTGCCATTCACAGGAGAAAATAGGTATACTCCTTTTACTCCCATTCAGTATTTTCCTAAGGTCAAGCATATCTAACTTTTCTTAAATTCTATTCAATTTTTTAACTTCTTTCTTACTTAGTTTTTGCTTCTATTTAAATCTGAGAAGAGTGAGTTGAGGATCCCCACTATTATAATTTTGCTATCTATTTCTCCTTAAAATTTGTTTACCTTTTCCTTTAAGAATTTAGATACTATTCCATTTGGTGCCTATATGTTTAATATTGATATTCACTGTCTATGGTACCTTTTACCAAAATGTAGTTTCCTGGTCTTGAACCCCTCAATAGACAAGAAAGAGACTCAGGCCTTCCTCCTACTTTTTGGCTACCAGCAGGAATATATCCCACATTTCGGAATCATCATGAGACTCCTCTACACTGACTTGCCATGCTACACAGACTGATTATGTAGCCATGTTATATTGGAAGCAACCAGACAGGTGATCCTACAAACTCTTCTGCTTGAACCCCTGTCATATATTCATGCCATTGAACACCAAGACTCAGCTAGACTAAGGGCAAGAGGCTAGAGAATGAGGCAGAAAGACTCCTTGGGTTCTGGATTTATGTAGGCAGTGGTCAAGTATACCTTCTTTGAGAAGCAATTGTTAGCCTGCTCCTGGGCCCTAAGTGAGACTGAAAGGGAACATTTAGGTTACAGTGAGACTTAAAAATCTCCATTCTCTAATGGGTCTTGCCCACTAACAAATTACATAAACCTGGGAGCGCTCAAGAGGCATCAATGTTCATATGGAAATGGTACATTCAAAGTCAAGGAAAGCACAGACCCAGAAGGGTGAATGAGCCTCAAGAATTGTGGTTGACCAACCAGCTGAAAGAGATGTACCCAAAGTCATCTCTTACCCACACCCCTAGCTACCTGATGCCCTCGTCAGTCCTGGAGGACACAGGCACCTATTTTACTGATAGAACCTCTTGCATCAAAAATGATTAATGAAGTACATGACATTGTGGGGCCTGAGGGTGAGATTCATATCACTCAAGCCAACAGTCAATCACTCCAATGGGCAAAGCTGTGAGTAACGATCATGGAGGTCATGACATAAGCTCCAGGACCTCTGTTTAAGAAAGGAGCTTAGCACAGTTTTCTCCCCATTTTCCACCAGCTATACAACTTTTGCACTTCACTATCATGTCCATGCACTGGGTACTTCCATTTGTTTCCACCTTTCCCCCCGTTTTCAGCTTCCTTTTGTGTGATCTTCCTCCATTATATTGTGACCTCTTTCAAAGTTGGGATTCTTTTTTTTTTTTTTAACTTGCATTTGGATGCCTAGTGCTACAGTGGTGCATAACCCAGTAGTTACACATCCAGATTGACTCTTATTTTCAACCCAATTCACATCCAGCAGGAAGTTGGATGATCTCCATAGGGCACAAGTTTGGATATAAGTTTGGACAATTTGAACCCTCCTGGCCATACACCAATAGTCTGGCTAGTGGACCAACTATCTATTACATTTACCATGTCCAAGGCTCCACTTATTTTTCTTAGGACAAGAAATTTACATGCCAAGCTTTTTTACAATCAGCGAACAAAGCACACAGTGGTTTCTTGTATTTTCTGCATTTTTATGTCAGTTAAGTGATCAACCAAACATTTATTAAGCTCCTAATAAGTATACCTAACCTATGAATAATATTATTGTGCTAGGTGCTTTAGAATATAAGAATAATGAATGAAACAAAGTATTTATAAGGAGTTACATTCTAGCTAGGAGAGACAAGTATATATAGAAGTATATATACAGAATAACTATATGGAAAATAAAACATCATTAAATTTAAGAGTTTGGGAAGGAGGATATTAGCTATTTTAGAGATAAATTAGGTCAAGTCAGGAAGCATTTGTTAAGCATCTACTGAGTGCCAGATATTTTGTTAAATGCTAGGAATACAAAAAAAAGAAACAGCTCCTACTTTTAAGGAATTCAGAGTGCAATGGAGGAGATAACATACAATTATGTATAAATTATACACACACACACATGCACACACACACACATAAACTATATATGATTAAGTGGGGATAGTTTCAGAAGGGAGGTGCTAAAATAAAGGAGAACCAGGAAAGACTTTTTGCAGGTTGTAAGAATTTAACTCATACTTCAAAGAAGACAGGAAAGTCAGAAGACAAAGATGAGGAGGGAGAGAGCTCCAAGCATGGGGGATAGTTAGTGGAAATGCCTGGAGCTGGGAGATGGAACGTCTCGTTGGAAGAACAACAATGAAGCGAATGTCACTAGATCTCAGAGTGGAGGGGAGTGTCACAGGTGAAACTGAACAAAAGGATAAACTGAGGCAGTTCTCCAAGTAAGATAATGTTCGGTAGCTAGGTCAATGATTTGCTTCCATTTATGCCGAAGACCCCAAGCAAAAGAACAGTTCCCCTTTTATAGGTTATAAGGAGTACAGAACAGAAAAGAACAGAGTACATGACATCATAGAATTGAGGGCAACATGATTGGTTACAGAGCTGAGGCGCAGGGAGCAGCATTAATTGGAAATCTGGTAATAGGGGCTAGCAATAATTCCTTGCTTTGGTCCAGAGACTAAAAAGTGTTCATTGCTTAAGTCCAGGTGCAAATAGTGGGCCAGACTTTTGAACACCAAACCAGGCATTTTTGAAGAATCACTTGGTGATGTAAAGATGTTAGACCCAACTCCTTTATGTTCACAAACATTTCCCTAAGGTCAGCTAAATTTCTTGAGGCAAGAATAGATCAGTGATTAATAGAACTGGATTTTTTAACAACCCATTCCAGAAAGCTGAATTCTGAACCAAGATAAAGGACAAAATCAATTAATTTTAAAAAGAATCAATAAATAAATCATACAGGATCAATCTTAATCTTCTCAGGAGTAAGGTGAGAGAAGGAAGGGAAGGGTCATGCTATAAAGGGCTTTAACATCTGAATGGAAGAGTTTATATTTGATCTTATAGGTGATAGGGGAACCATTGACCATACATATGGTCAGACCTGTCTTTTAGGAAGATCATTTTGACAGCTGAATGGAGGATGGATTGGGCTGAGGAAAGACTTGAAGCTTGAGATGAGCCAGAAAGCTATTGCAGTATTCAGTTGTGAGGTGATAAGGGTCTGTAGCAGAGAGAGACAGAAGCATATATTAGAGCTATTATGAAAGTGGAATTGACAGGACTTCCAAACAGATTGGGGGTGAGGATAATGACAGTAATAAGAAATTTGGGGAGAAGGAAGGAAATTTGAGGGAAGCATAATGAGTTCAGTTTTGAACATGTTGAGTTTAAGATGTTTATGAGACAACCAGTTTGAGATGTCCAGTAGAAAGTTAGAGGTCAGGAGAGAAATTAAGTTAAAATAGATATCAGAATCATCTGAATAGAGATTGATATTTGAATCCTTGGAAGCTGATGAGATCACTAAAAGAAATAATGTAGAAGAAGAGAACTTAGTATAAAGCCTTGGGGAACATCCACAATTTGGGGGCATTACAAAGCAAAGGAGATTGAAAAAGAGCAGTCAGACAGACAGGAGAAAAATGGGATAGGACATTGTCATGAAAACTTAGAGAGAAAAGAGTATCAAGGAAAAGAAGGTGACCCATAGGTTAAAGGTTACAGAAAGGTCAAGGGGGATGAGGCTCAAGAAAAGGGCATTAGACTTGGAAATACACGGACTACACTCTGATGCCAAACCATTCGACAGTGCAAATGACTCATGATGACCACTGCCTTTCCCAGGTTTTCAGTAGCTGTGGCTGTGGAAGATGGAAGACATGGGGGTTTGTAGCACCTCTAGCAGTACTTGTCAAGGCTTATCTTTACAGGGATTACTTTCCTGAATGGTGGCTATGGAAGCTGGACTAGAAGCAGGACAAGTGATCCGGGGCAGCTATGTGCTGCTATGACTAGGAATGGTGGGCTCACCTGCCACTTGGCAGTGGCTGGTCATTGGTAGTGGTGGTGGAGAGGATGCTGAGCCTTCTGTCCCCAAGTGCTGTTCACCTTGATAATGACTGTGGAGCTGGAAGGCTCCATTCTCCAGAAAGGAGAGAGCACACAGAGCAAAAGGTGGTCAATAGTGTTTTAAGGCAACAGATAGGTCAAGCAGAGTGAGGACTAATAAAAGATAATCAGATTTGGCAATGAAGACATCACTAAGAACTTTGGAAAGAGCAGCTGAATTGAGTGATGAGGTCAGAAGTCATATTGCAAAGGGGTGAGGAGTTAATGAGAGAAGTAGAGGAAGTTAGTATTGATAACCTTTTCTAGGGATTTGGTAGAGGCAAGGAGGAAAGCTATAGGATAATGGTTTGAAGGGATAATACAGTCTAGTGAAGGCAATGGGGAGAAAATGAATAGATTGAGGACTCTGAAGGCAAGGATTGTCTTTTGCCTCTTTTTGTATTCATAGTGCTTAGCACAGTGTCTAGCACACAGTAGGAGCTTGATAAATGTTTACTGATAGTAAATGTTGTTCAGTCATGTCTGACTCTGTGATTCCATTTGGGGTTTTGTTGGCAAAGAATACTAGAATGGTTTGCCATTTCCTTCTTGTTTTGCAGATGACGTAACTGAGACAAACCAGGTTAAGCAACTTGCCCATGATCACACAGCTAGTAAGTACCTGAGGCCAGATTTAAACTTAGGAAGATGAGTCTTCCTGACTCTGGGTTCAGCGCTTTACCCATTGTGCTTCCTTGCTGCCCCATGTTCTACTGAGGAATATGATTTGTGAAAGCTTACCTACTCTCTAATAATACTATCATTGAGGATGCCCTCAATATGAATGTAGATTCTTCACATGAAAAGTTTTACACAGATGGCAAAGGAGGCATACATGTTAGCACAGTTGATAGTCCTTTGGCTTCCCTTTTTTGTATTAATAATGTCTATCATTTTGTTCCACTATTTTTCTCTCTGTTGGATCCTCTGTGGATCAGTTCCTTAGTTGCGACAATTTTGTCACTTATAAAAATGTAGATGTCCTGCAGGTACACTTTGTATTTGAGTTGCTTTTCTTGTCTTTGCTTTCTTCAGTCATTTCTATTTCCTTGATTAAGTGCATCTGGATCTGTGGTGTCAAGAGTCCAAATGTGGTAGTTCCATTGTAATTGATGGTGAAAAAAATTTATTATAAAACTCTGCCAGTTTTTTCCATTTTCCTTTGTTTCCCTTCCATTTTGATCTTCAGATATCTGTGGAATGACTTTACTTGGTTGCATCTGTTGGCAAGCTGTCTTTAGTTTTACACTGCATTGCTCCCCTATTTTATGATGCAATACTGCTCACAAAATTCTATTATCCTTCTTTGTAAGATTTTATAAGAGAGTTTATAATCTAAACTTGTCTTGCCCTTGGTTATTGCATCTTTCTACTAGGTAAGGAAGTTTGCTAATGAAGGTGTTTTTAAGGGCTCTTTTGGTTTTCCTTTTATTGCAACTGATTAATACTGGTGAAACTTTAGTATGGCATTATTGTAATATGTGTATATATACTTTCTGTTGTTTATATCCTGTTTTTTATTATCAGTAACAATCCTAGACAAAGCTGTTTATATTTGTTGCCTCTACTTATTCTACTGTGATTTACTTCTCACCATTTATATTCTGGTCAATTGAAACTCTTGTCTCCAAAGTTACTAATGATTTCTTAATTGCTGAATTTGATGCCTTTTTCTCATTTTTCACTCTTCTTGACCTCCATGTTGACTTTCTTTTCTCCAGAATATTCTCTGATACTGCTCTTTCCTGGTTCTCCCCCTACCCTTTTGACTATTTCTTCATTGTCTCCTTTGCTGGATCTTTTTCCATATCTTGGCCTCAAACTACAGGTAAGTCCCAAGGCTTTGCGTTGGGTTTTCTTCTCACCTCTCTATACTTTCTGATTTGGTGATCTCATCAGCTCTCATGGGTTCAATCATCATCTCTATTATCTTTTAGGTCTTAATTATATGTCTTGCAATTGGAGTCTGAGACAACCAGGTGGTACAATGGCCAAAGTCCTGGACTTTGGAAGGGGTTAAGAAGATCTGATAATTACTAGCTGTGTCTATTGTTGGGCAAATCACAACCTATGTTTCCTCTGTAAAACTGCTCCCATCTCCCATGATTGTTGTAAGAATCAAATGAGATAATATATGTAAGGGAAGTATACAAATGGCACTATATGATTGCTGAAGGCCCTACATAAATACTAGCTGTTATTATGGCTCTCATGGTCAGTGAATAGAGTGTTGGCCAGGCCTGGTTGGGATTTGTATAAGTTATAATAAAAACACCGCATACTGATCCTGGAAAATGTAGCAAAAAGTAGCAGAGCCTGAGCCCTCAGGAAAACTCAAGGGACTCATCCCCACTTCCCCCACTGAGTTCCTAAACATACTTCTAAGTTTAACTCAAATGTCATCTCTTGTATTATGTTATTCTTGGATGTTCTCCCCTCTTAGACCTCACAGACACTTTTACTTTTAGCTATCATGTAATATTGTGCACTTTTCCAAAAGTAATCTGGTCTTTTCCTTCCTTTCCTTTCACTTACGTGCCCAACTCATTATCCAATTGAAACCTATGTCCAGAATGAGGTGCACCGATGGACAAGCTGCAAAGGTTACGGATTCATTTGCCTTTTGTAGCCAAGACAACAGGCTCTTGTTTTTTTCCTGAGGACAGAGTGAGGCTGAAGTTTTTTGAATTAAATTTAGGACTTCTGCAATATTTCAGGACTTTGATGTGAAACAGGAGCATCTGAAGGACCGCATTATTTATAGGTACCACAATTGATTTGGACTCAGCACTAGACACTCTTTATGACAATGGAAATACCTTTCATGAGCATACGTCTCTCTCTTTCATGTCTTGGTTCATATTAATAACCATGGCATCATTGAACACTATTTCTGTTGTATTTTTTGAGGAATATAGTATAATTTTAACACATGTATCTGAAGAAAGCCTTAAAGCAGCATTTTATTCTATGGAATCAAATGCTTTTTCTGTAGTCGGCAAACACAATAGGATCTCATATTTTTTGTTAGTCAATTGCATACTTGTAAAGATGTGATATATGTTGACTTGTAAAACCTTGTTTATTAATTTTTCAGATTATTTTCACCTCCTCAAATATGTTTCCTATTGTCTCTGTACCTACTCTGGGTGCTCTTTAACTCCTAAAGATGCTTAATAAATGGTGAATGTGCTAGTACCAACCAGCTTTGCTTGTCTGTGTCCCTTTTTGAACTTCTTTCTCTTGGATCAAGAAAGTACCTATGTTGTGAGAAAAGGTGTAGGAAGTAGATGATTATGACAATTTTCCCTGTTTCATGATTTTACCCAGAGGTAGGCCTCAGAAACACTATTAGCATGGTTATTTTACTTTTCCGGGAAGGATCAGTCATTAAATCTATATACAGACTCAGAACCTATCTGTGCTTCAGGTTTTTCTGTTATCAAATATTTTCACATACTTCTAGTGAATCTCAAGTTGAATAGTGGTTTTCAGGCCCAGCAGAAAGTGATCTTTCTCATAAGACTTCCTGGTGTTCTTAACTCCTCTAAGGCACTTTTCTTATTCAAATTTGTATTTGTATCATTCGTAGTTCAGCCTTTTCAGTTGTGACCAGCTCTTTGTGACCCCATATTAGAGTTATCTTGGCACAGATACTGAAGTGGATTTATATCACATCTTTTATCTTTGTATTACACTCATTCCCTAATGCAGTGCTTATTATATAACACTTAACACATATCTTATTATTATCATTAACAATCCAAGAACATGATTTAATGGAAAAGGTATTTGGAATAAGTGAACCTCGTTCTGATTGAGCTCACCCAATTATGTGACTTAATACAAATTAAGTCACTTCTTGGAGCCTTGGTTTCCTCATCTGCAAAATAGATATAACTATGCTTGTACTGCTTCCCTTGAAGGCTTAAGAGCCTTTTAGAAAAGTAAAGCTATTTATTTGCACATTATTGTCATTTAAAATAATATGATCCTGGAGAAGCTGTGTTAGAGTGGAAAAAGAACAGGCGGTTGAGTCAGAAGACCTAGACTGAAGACCTCTCTCTGCAGCATCCTAGACATGTGACCCTGGACAGGTCCCTTAACCTGGCAGTACCCTAGGCAGAGCCCTCTAAGACCAGCGTGGGCCACGTCCCTCATGCCCTCTTGGCTTCTGCCTGGACTATGGCAAAGGCCTCTAAAATCTACCCCTCCCAGGAACACCTTCTCATTCTGATCGTCCTCCCTGTACTGGGAATGGCTGGACATATTCATCTCCTTACTTAATAAGCACCTACTATGTGCCCAGGACTGTGCTAAGGGCTAGGGATGCAAATAAGAAAGACGGTTCTTCCAGTATAAGGGGAGTGGGTGGGGGTGGACAATACACAAAAGGAAGCTGAAAAGGAAGGGGTTCTAGTGGTGATATCAAGGACAACAGCTGGTAAATGAAAACATAAACTCCTCTCTATGGCTTTAAAAGTTCACAACCTAATCCAAACCCAATTTTCCAGCCTTTTATAACGGACTCTCCTTCTTGCACTCTACATCCAGAAGTTCTTGCAACTCCTTATGAGCCACTTTCCCATCGCTGCGCCTTTGCCCTGGAAGTACCCCTTGCTTGGAGCACTACTCCTTCCTTCCCTCTTACTGCCTTCAAGTCTCAGCCCGATGGCTGAGTCTTTCCAGATGCCCCTTTCCCCTTCCCCCCATACCCATACTACTTAAAGTTTATTCTTTATATACTTATCCATGTAAGAACAAGCGGGCTCCTGGAAGAGAACGTCAGCTCCCTGAGGGCAGGAGGTGGTTCCCGGCACGGCTTGCTAGTCCCAGAGCCCAGCACACCGCCCGGAGCTACGGAAACCCGCCCCGCGCATGCTCCGTTATTCGCCGTTCCCGGCAGGGGGCGCTGTGGCCGGAGCCGCAGGCCTCCTCCTCTGGCCCGGCGCGTCGCCTCTCGTTGGCCGCGGCGCCATTTCCGGTTCTGTGGCGACGCTTCCGCCCGGCGACGAAGACGCTTCCGCCCGGCTGCGCGGCGCTGGGCGAGCTTGGAGAGCTTAGGTCCGTGCCTGTCGTGGGAGCCGGCATGGAGACCTCGACTGGCGGTGACGGTGGGTTCGGGCCCGGGCGGGGGCAGGGGCGGTCCGGGACAGACAGAGCAGCCCTAACGAAGCCCCCTTCTCTCCTTCCTCCTGCCTCGCAGGCACCGACGCGCCGGCGGCCGACCCGGAGCTGGCTTCCACCATGGGCTTCACCGGCTTCGGTGAGTTCGGGGGCGCCGGGCGGGGGGCTGCAGGAGCCCCGGCACCCCCAGGCTAGCCCCGACCCCTCCCCTTGCAGTGGAGGTCACCCGTCCGCGGCCTACCCCTTGACAGCTGGGCGCTGCTGCCCCTTCTCTGGCCAGGGGCTCGGGAGGCCCGGGAGGAGGGTCCGGGAGGGAGGGGAGGGGAGCAGGGGAGGGAGCAGGAGGAGGGGGGGAGGGGAGCAGGGGAGGGAGCAGGAGAGGGGGAGGGGAAAGGAGAAGAAGGAGCGGATGGAGAAGGGGAGGAGGAGGGAAAGGAGAAGAAGGAGCGCATGGAGAAGGGGAGGAGGAGGGGGAGGGAGGGGCGCGGGGGGGGCGGGGTGGAGGCTGGGGAACGGGGTACAAGGAGCGCAGCAGGAAGGGGAGGCTGATGAAGTTTCTTTGTATTCAAGGTCTTAGGTCAGAAAAGGTTCTGCAGACCCTAGTACTAAGTGGAGATATACATTGGTTACTGTGGGGAGAAAACTATTTTGCAGATGCTGGGGGATGAATAGGGAGTCTGAAGTATAGATACATGGCAGAGGCGTCTCTGTGAGGGAAACTGTAACAGTTGGATGGATTGCTGCTGTGACCTCATCCCTTACTAGTCATAAAGAGAAATGCATGTTTACAATGAGGGCATGTTGGACATCAACCAACAAATATTTGTTATTTATTTTTAGCATTCATGTAAAAAAAAATTTAGTTCTAAATTATCTCTTTTCCATGCTCCTCTACTACCCCTTGAGAAGGCAAACAATATTAATTATATATGTGAAGTCATGCAAAACATGTTTCCATATTAGCCATCAACAAACATTAAGTGCCTGCTGTGCTAAGCACTTTGCTAGGTGCTGGGGATACGCACACACACATGCTTAAATAAATACATATACATGTATATATGTGTATACATGTAAATTATATATATATTCCCAGCAGTCTGGAGAGTTTAAGATTCCATCTATTCACCCCTTTTTTTTTACGCAACGGACACGAATTCCACATCCAGACATCCTCGTTTGGATACATATGTATGTGTGTATGTATGCCATTGTACCTAAAAGTGACTAAGAAAAGATGAAAAAGCAAAACTGCTTTATGATTATGGTATCGTTTTTGGAGCCATGCTCCAAAGTAAGGTAAGAGGTTGCATGGGATAATTTCTGTAGTTCCCTTTATCTCTAAAATGCTGTGATTAAATAACTGGTAAGTTCTGCAGTATTAGTGCGTCAGTATTGACTACTTCAGTACGATGGCACTGTCATTCGTTTTAGTCCTGTGATTTCACTGGTATAAAGAACTCACAGCAAGGAAACACCTTCCACCTGCTTTGCCAATTTATAGTCTTAGATATTGGCCTAAGGTAGTGAGACCTTAAATGATCAGTCACACAGCCAGTGTGTGTTACAGGTGCATCTTGAGCCTGTGTCTTCTTGACTGTTTCATGTTGCCCCTCTTACTTTGGGTGCTTTGGCTGCTACCATCGCCACCTCCCACTACCACCTGTATTTTCTGGATGTTGCAAAGTTGCACAAGAAAAAAGAGTATTTTCTAGTGCACTTGTATGTAGCCTGCAAAACAAAAATGGGTATCTATAATAGAAAGTGTTTTGCCAAAAGATGGTTTTTGTTTCTAACTCACCTCCTATCCTCCCTATTTTTGTTTACCTGTGTGGGGTCTAAAGCCTCAGAGTATGTGTGAACAGCATCGATAACTGACATAGAGCACCTTAAAGTATGTTCAGGGATTTGACATACATTTATCTCACTTGAGCAGTGTAACAACACTTGAAGTTGGTAGTTGGCTGTTCTTATTTTATATGGGCTTAGGCTGTTTTTTGGTTTAGTTCAGGGGAATGGTTCTTAAGTTCTTTAATTCAGAGATAACATTGCTGCTTTCCCTCTTCTCACCCTTAGAACAGACAGACAGACAGATACAGAGTTACCTTCCCCATTCTCCTCCCACAGCAGGATCAGATTTTTAGGTTAAAGAAGTGATAACTGGAGGCTCGAGGGGCATCTGTTGTGCATTGAACACTTGGTTGTGATATGTTGTGGTCATCCTGTACTCTCCTGCAAATTAGACTAATCAAAAATTTTATTCACTGTGCAGTATCAACTCTCTCTGTCATCCATCCCCCTCATTTTAGGAAAGAAAGCCAGGACATTTGACTTGGAAGCCATGTTTGAGCAAACCCGAAGAACAGCTGTGGAAAGAAGTAGAAAAGTTTTGGGTAAGTTTAGATGCCTGCATTTGCATTTGTTTCAAGTTAAATGTTATAGGTTGCATAATAGTATAAGTACTATTAGGTACTTTAAAAATGGTTTTTAAAATTAATCTATTTTTAGTTTTCAGCATTCACTTCAACAAGATTTTGAGTTCCAATTTTTCTCCCCATCTTTCCCTTTCACCTTCCCTAAGGTGGCATGCAATGTGATATAGGCTCTTTATTCATATTGAACCTGTTTTGATATTAATCATGTTGTAAAGAAGCATTAGAACCAATGGGACAAACTACCAGAAAGAAGAAACAAACCAAAAAAAAGAGAGCAAATGATATCCTTCAATCTGTATTCCGACTCCATAGTTCTTTACTTGCATCTCTTGCATTACTAAGGAGAGATGAGTTTATCAAAGTTAGCCATCATGTGTTGTGACTGTTACTGTGTACAGTGTTCTCCTGATTCTGCTCACTTCACTCAGCATCAGTTCGTGCAAGTCTTTACAGGTTTTTCTGAAGTTTGCTTGCTCATCATTTCTTGCAGCACAGTAGTATTCCATTACATTCATATACCACAACTTGTTTAGCCATTCTCCAACTGATGGGCATCCCCTTGGTTTCCAATTCTTTGCCACCCCAAAAAGAGCTTCTGTAAATATTTTTTGTACATGTGGGTTCTTTTCTTGTTTGTATGATTTCTTTGGGATACAGCTCTAGAAGTGGTATTGTTGGATCAAAGGGTATGCTCAGTTTTATAGACCCTTGGGCCCAGAATGGCTGGATCAGTTCACAACTCCACCAACAATGTATTAGTGTTACAATTTTCCCATATCTTCTCCAGCATTTATCATTTTCCCTGTTTTGTCATATTAGCTGTAAAAATGTTTTATGACTAGTTTTATTTCTAGTTTTAAAGCTGTATTATGTAATATTTTTTCTTGAACAAGTGTATATGATTTTTAAGCTTCTATATTTCAATTTCAGTAATCTCAATAGCTGTAAATACTCCTGCCACCAAGACAAAGGACAAACCATCTGCAGCTTCTCACCTTGTGTGGTTCTCATCTATAACCTGCCATAAATCCTTTATACAGGACCTACTGTGTTCATACTTGAGATGTTATTGCTCTAAATTATTATTCTGGTTCTTTTGATATTCCCTGGTAATTGTTTTAAGACTTGTGTGCTGTTCTTCTATGTTTAGAGTACAAGTTTATTTGGAAATCACTAAGGATAGCAGAAGATTATTGGAACTCTCACCTCAAATTGTACTCCAAAATAGTAGAAAACAGTGGAAGCAATGTGAACTTGCAAAAGGTTGGCTTGTGACAGACCATTTCACAGTAACTTTTTTTGAATATGATAAAAATTGGAACTGAACAGAAGATGGAAGTCTCACCAAATTTTCCATTATTGAATGCTCACAACTTACTGGCATTTTAAAGTGTGCTTTTATGGGTTCTCCAGGACTTTTAACTTCATTGATGAATTAATTGATCAACTCCAGTGGGAGATATAAATTGATCAAAGAGTTAAAGGATATCAGTTTTGGTCTCCCCAAAGCTTCAACTATTTATAGATCCACCAACAACCTGATGAAAGTCTTTGTTTATCTGAAGCCCTGGAAACAATGAATTTTATTGTTTTATCCCATGTTTGCCATTTGCATTCAATCTGGTACCTTACCCTTTTAATTTGCATTCTCTATTTAATAGAAAGTAAATACTTTAATTATTTAAAACAATTTATATATTTCCTCTTCCTAAAATTGTCTTTTGGCTATTTCTTCATTTGGGAATGGATATTATAGCAGATTTTTATTAGATAGTTTCAATTAATTTTCCTTTTAACCTTATGGAGTAGTTCATTGATATTTTGATTAATAATTACATCTTGCTCAATGAGCTCATCAGCTCCCATGGGTTTAGTTGTCATTTCTGTGCAGATGATTGCTAGATTGATATATTCACTTCTAACCTTTCTGCTGAATTCTAGTCCCACATCACCAAATGGTCTCTTGGACATCTTGAATTGAAAGTATTGTAGGCATCTTAAACTCCTCATGTCCAGAATAGAACACATTATCTTTCCTCTGCCCTGCAACCCTCTTCCCTTTTCAGTTTTCCTATTACAGTTGAGAACTGGAAACTAAGAGGATATTCATTATTTACGGAATGACTGAGCAAATTGTGGATTGTGAAAATGGTGGAATATAATTATGCTGCAAAATTGAAGAAAGAGATGGTTTCAGAGAAACTTGGGAAGACTTGTATAGACTGATATAGAATGAAGTGAACAAAACTAGAAGAACAATTTATAATATAACGTTATACATTGTCACACAACTATGTGTGACCTCTCCATGCCCATGGCAACTAAGACTACACATGACATACTTCTAACCAGAGAAAAAGACAGTATCCTGGAGTAACACCGTTGAGCACCTCACCATTCTGCAAGTCATCCAGGCCCACAAACCTTAGTGTCATCTTTGATTTCTGTCTTGCTCATATAGACTCCTTCATGTTCAATCTGTTGTCAGGCGTTGTCATTTTCTTTTTGGGGTTTCTGTTGGGATGATTGGTGGATTCTTTCTATTTTACTTTGTTGTCCTCTGGATCTAATTGATGTGTGCAGTTTTAATTGACTATTTCTTAAAATATAATATATAAGCTTAAAATATAGTATCTAAATTATTCTTAAATTATCTCTCCTTGATCTGTTTTCCTGGTTGTTTTTGCTACCAGATATTTTAAATTTTTGATTTTTTTCAGTCTTTTGATTTTAGTAAAACTTTTTGTTGTCATGAAGTCATTGATTTCTTTTTGCATTGGTTTTGTCAAAAAGAAAAAATATAAATCCTTATGTCTTATTCTCTACTGAGTCTTTTACCTAAGTAGCATGTTTCATCATCAGTTTTCTGGAGTCTTGGTTGGTCATTACAATCATCAGAGTTCCTAAGATTTTCAAAGTTATTTGTCTTTATAATATTGTTGTCATTGTATTCGTTATTGAGATTTTGCTTACTTTACTTTATATCAGTTCATACAAATCTTCCCAAGTTTTTCTGAAACCATTCTCTTAATTGTATCTTGTAGCACATCTCACATTTATATGTGATAATTTGTTCGCCCCTCCCCTAATTTACTTCCTTAGTTTCCAGTTCTTTGCCATCTCAAAAAGAGGCAAATATTTTTGTACATCCTTTTGTAGCGCTTGTTTTGCTTTGGACTAGTTGCTTCCTTAATCCAACCTCCTTCTAATTTTCCTTCTCCCTTTCCCCCTTTTCCTCCATTCCCTTTTGAGTGACATATTCTATCCAAGTAGGGTTCAGAGGGGACGTACGTATCATCTTCCTGTAGTAGAATGTAAGCAGTTCATTTTTCTTTCGTCCTTCAGCATTGTTCATTGTTTACCTTTTTAGATTTCTCCTAACGCTGTGTTTTCACTTCAGAATTTCTACATAGCTTTTGCTTTTCATCATGGATGCTTGAAATCCTTTACTTCATTATTTCATTTCCTCCTGTAGGATTATTCTCAGTTTTGTTAGGGATATCCTTCTTTGCTATTAAGTCATAGCTGTGTTGGAGTCAGCATATACCAGCTCATGAAAACTAATTGAAATTTTCAGTGTAAGCGCTTGCACCTCAGAAATCAGCAAATACTACAGTGAATACTTGATTTATTATTTTGTTGATTGTTTAGACTTAAGAAGGTGATGAAGAAAATGTTACTAATGTAGATTAAATTTAAAAATGTGTCGTGCCCTGTTGAGGGCTAATTATTAAACATTTACCAATACACCGTGCTGTAAACTTTTATACTTTGCCTTCTAGAATATCGGATACCAAGGTCTCTATTCCTTCATCATGAGGACTGTTAAATTGTGGAAGATCTGGATTTTGGCTATAATTTCTTTGAGGTTTGATTTGGGGGTTTCTGTTAGAAGGTGCCCACTGAATTCTCTTTCTATTTACCCTCTGGTTCTCAGAGATCTGGGCAGTTCTCTTTTCAGATTTCTTAAAATATCATGTCAAGGCTGTTTTTTTTTTTTAATCATGGCTTTTAGGTGGTCCATTGATCCTTACATTTTTTTCTCTCAGTCTGTTTTCCAGGTCAGTTGTTTTTTACTATGGTGTTTTACATTTTCATTTGGTTTTTTTTCAGTCTTTTAACTATGTTTTTCATGTTCTTGTCTCATGGAGTTACTAACTTCTGTTTTTTCCTTTCTAGTTTTCTGGGAGCTTTTTGCTTGGGCAAGGTTTTGTACTTCTTGTGCCAAGCTGTTATCTCCCTTTTCAGTTTTTCCGTAACCCTCATTTCTTTTAAGTTTTTTTCCTCAAGAGATCTCATTTCATTCATAATTCTTTAAAAACTCTCGAGGAAAAAAAACCTAAACTCTTGCTTCATCACTTCCAGGAATTTTTAGTTGACTTTTTTTTTTCAAGCTGTATTTTTCTTTGAAGCTTTCCTTATAGATGTTTTTGGAATAATTTCTTTTTTGGGGTTTGTGTCTTGAGCATTTTTGGAACCATGATATATTTTTCTTTTATTTTGCTCATTCTTCTGACCTCCTTTATCACTTCAGACTTTATGTTAAGACTGGCACTTGTGAAGGGAAAGACACGGCTGGTCCTCTTGCTGCTTTCATGGCCTGTTGAATGTTGTGTTATTCCACTGTCTTAGGGACAGCTTAGGCTCAGAAACCTGTAAGTTTTCAGTGTTCACATACTGTCCCTGTCCAGGATAATCAGTGTAGCCTGTGCTTGAAGCACAGCAAAAACTGCAGTTGCTCTTTGTGGTGTTGATTCGGTGATTTTCAAGAGTACCTAATTAATTGACCCTTCTACAATTTTATCTCATTATCTTTCACACAATTTAGCAGAAAAAGTTAAAATCCAGTATTGCCTAATCGGTAGGGACACTATTAAGTGGTTTGTGAAACTTGACACTGTCTTTAACTTTGTTGCGAACAACACACAATAAAAATTATATAACTGATCATATTTTTTACTCAATGATCATGTTGCTCAGTCTGTGTCCTAAAGATGTCATTAAAGGGAAAAAAGACCCTGTTCTCAAAATATTCAGCCCTTTTTTACTTATGAGAGGAGACATTGCATTAGTGGAATGAGTGTGGGACTTGGAGTTGGGGAGACCTGACTTGGATTCTCTCTGAACCAGAATTTTCACGTTTTCATCAGATGAGGGTGATATTGGCCATGGCAATTAACTCTTATGGCCGTTGTTATTTCAAGTGAAATAGATGTAAAGTGCTCAATAGATGTCAGCTATTATTACTCCAATTGTGGAGTAGCTGAATAATGATTGTTAATTCAGTGAAACATGGCAGAGACAAAGACAGTGAAAGGGAATGTATAAAGTCTTATGTGAAGATCTGTGGAATTAGAATAATATTCACATTGATTAGAAATGTGTATGTGTATATTCAGAACTTATGTAAATGCACAATGACTTTAGGTCAAATGTGTTTTTCATCTTATTAAAAGGCATTTTATGGATTTTTTCTTTTTAATTACAACATTAGTATTTAAAATTTTAGAACTTTATTTGGAATTTTACCTTATTAGTATTTTGGGGTGTATGTTAATTTTGAGAAAAATACTATATTTCCTATTTTTTTAATACTGAAATCTTTGAAGCCTAAGTATGAATTCTTTTTTTTCTTCCATTTTTAGAAGCCAGAGAGAAAGAGGAAGAACTGCAGAAAGAGAGAGAATTAAGAAGACAACATGAAGACAATGAATCAATACCTTCAGGCTCAAGTTTGACCAAACATCCTTCTGTATCAACTTCCAGGTGCCTAGTTTTCTAAGAAGGAATTATAGAGCATTTTCAGTTGTCTGATTATTTAATAAATTGCCATAATATTACCATTATTGTTTTGGTGATCAAAAGATAAATTTAAACCTGATTACCAAAAAGAACAAAAGTTTGCACATTTTTCTTGCTTTTAGACAAATTCAAAGTATCTATCTCTAAGTCTAAGGCCATGAGAAATTATATCTGTCATATTTTAAGTAATTTGAATTTTCTTAATGTAGTCCAGATGTAGCATAATATATTTATTCATTTTTACTATGGAGTGCATTCTTAGAAATTTAGCAAGAAATCTGTTGTTTCACATTTTTTTTGTCTAGTTTTTTTTTCTCAGTAAAATGTATATTTTTTTGTCTTTTTTCAGAAAATTTACATTTATGGTAAACTTTCTGCTAGTTTGAAATGGGTGGTAGAAAATAATAAAAAAGTAGACATCTTGTTACAATTTACTGATTTAAGGAAGATAAAAAATAGCCAATAAGGCTGTACGTGTAATTTGAGGACATGCAGCTGTAAAGAAGTTTCCTTTTTCAGGAAAGATTTAGGTAAATTCATCACAATTGAATTACAATATTAAAAGGAAAATAGGAATTCCAACCATTGCTTCTAAACTTCTGAGTATGAGTATATGTAAGGTAGCTCACATGCTTATCCAGAAATTGGTCCTTTGGGAGACAGGATATTGGATATTTCTTTGATGCAATTTACTGACATGCATTAGATTAGACTGAATATATAAAATATGTAAGAAATACTTTATGGTGACATCACTTTACCCTTGTACTTACTCATTCTTTCTCTTCTCTAAACCACCCCTTTAGTAAGTCATTTCCCAACTTGGGTCGTTCTGCTTTATCTAGCTCTTTTCTATTCATGGTCTCTGACCCATTTTCTTTTCATTCTTTTTCTCATTTCACTTATTTTTGTTGTAAACTTTTCTGCCCATTCATGTTGTATCTTTTAAGTGTTTCTGATATATTTGTCTTTAAGTCATACATTGTTGTATGAATGTTGGTGTATGGGAATATGTGCATGTGTGTTGTTTGTTACGTACAGATAGGCAAACGTTTTAGAGAATTTGCTGAGTTATAATCAGAGCATGTAGCAAGACATAAAACCAAGAATGCCGGGCACTTAAGGATCTGTAAGATAGGAGTACCCTAACAAGGATTTGGCAGGTGTAGGAGAGAAGCTCTTACATTGCCTCTGCTCTTGGCTTTGGCTTTATAGTCTAGGGACAGATGTCAAGGAAACTGATTGTCAGAAAACATCAGCCATGCCCTGTGTATGTATGATTTTATGTATGTGGATCCAGCTGTAATTTTAGGCCAATAACAGTTGTTTTCAATATGTTTTTCCTTTGATTGTACCATATATAAGGAGACTGTATAAATTGAAACATCATTCTCACTTTATCTGTCTTTTTACTTTTTCTTCCTAGAGCTGTCAGCTAGTATTAAAATAGAAAAAAGGGACCCTATTCCCCCTCTTCCCCCACCTCTTTTCTTCTACTGTCTATCATTTCCTAGAGTGTTATATTAGAAATGACCTTGTGAAAAAGGCAATGAAAAGGCAGAAATATTTTAAGTTTTTAGATAATTTGAATTTAATTTTTCTATTATTCTGTATTGCCTAGAGGCAATAGAGGAAGTGAAATAACATTCCCAAATTAGGTATTTCAAGTAGCTATTTTAATTCAATCATTCATATTAATAATTAGAGAAGGTGTTTATTAGCCATAGGATTTCCCTGTAGTCTCTCTTGACTTTACATTTATTTATTTATTCCCTTGGTTAACTTTTCTTATATTCTTGATTCATGCATATAGCCTAAAACCTAGCAAAAACTTGAAACAAGGATTGCTTTGCCTTTTTTGTGTTAGACCCCTTTGGCATTCTGGGGAAACTGGTGGATAGGACCCCCTCTCAAAATAATGTTTGCTGCCCTCATTAGTAATTGAAAAAATGCCAGCTTTCTTTTAGAATTTAGTAAAAATAGACATAGATCCCTTGTGGATCTGTGGACCTCAATTTAAGAGTCTTTGAATTAAAAGAAAAAATTCTTCAAAGATTCAAGATGATGCTGTGAAAGACCTTTAGTTATTTCCTTTTCTCTTCTTTCCCTCAGCCTTCATTCATCTTTATCCATAAAATGTGTGCCTATCATCCAAAAAATTAGTGAAAAGGGAATTTTCCTTAGGCTGTTGCTTTTCATTCTTATTTTGATGCAGGGGAACTCAGGGGAGTTGAGCAGGAGTTGGAGATAGGTCAATTAGTTTGGTGACTCTTTCCCAGCATAGTGTCATTATTTTATTTGAAGTGTTGTGAATTTCCAGACTATAAGGTATACATACCTACATTCAAAGTACCTAAAAAAACTTAGTCTAAGTGAATTTTGAGTTATCTAACTGACCCTTTCTGAGTTGCTTTGCTTATGTTTTAGCATTGACAATCAAGAGTTATTTTGCTTTGAAAACCGAGTGACTGTTAAGTTACTCCATAGAAGCGTGTACATCTACAAGCAGGAGACATGCATAGCTTCTTGGAAAGAGGACTGGGCTTTAACTGGATTTTGAATGGTATGTAGGAGAAAGAAGCTGTTTGACAGGAGGAAGAAGGACACTTTAAATAGACTCAACAGCTTGAACAAAGACTTGGTATCAGGGGTGTTTGTGGTGTATTTTAGGGGTAGTGCAACTCGTCTGACTATATTAGGGGTTGTAAAAATGCTAGAATTAAGATTGGATGCTCAAAAAGAATCATGTCTTGGGAGAGTTCAGGCTTAATTTTGGGTTTAGGCAGTTGCATATAAAAACTATAAGTACCATGCCTTTGGTCAATTTTTAATACATTTTTGAATGGTTCCATAATAATAGTTTCAACTGCATGCAAATGCTTTTAGTTGATATTTATGAAATTTAGCATGTAAAGTCCCTCTGTAGCATTTTAGAATGATACAGTAGTGATAATCAAAAGCAAAACAGTTTTGAATCTCACAAAATACATTGTTACAGTTCTTAAGTTTTTTGTCTGTTGTTAACATTGATGGAGAGCTCATTGTCCAGAGCAGTAGTAGATACTGTAACTCCCTTCCTGAGATAGTATTTCTCCATGTTAATGAAGGACATTGGCTCAGCAGTAACAGTGGCATCACAGTTAGTAACAAAATTAGAAATTGATCTTAGCATTACAAGCCTCTGGTTCTTTTAATTTTTTTGATAATGACTTTAATATGTTTCCTTGGTAATCTTTTATATTTCATTTAATGCATTTAAAAACATTATTTTGAGAAGGAGCCTGTAAGCTTCACCACTCTTCTAAAGGGTTCCAAGACACAAAAAAAGATTAGTCTCTGAATTAGAGAGAAATGTTAGTGCAGAAAAATTGACAGTTTGTGAACATTTGAACTAATCAACAAAGGGAGTAATAACCTATTGTAGAAGTCTTTAAAACTAGGATAGATTATTGTTTGGAATCTTGTGTTTGTATTCCTTTGTTGAGACTGAGGAATGACTTAATTAGGTGTCTTAAGAGCCTGATTGACTTTTTGATTTTACATCAAATAATTGGAACTTGGAAACTGATCGCAAAGACACAAAAGAGAATATTTTTTAAAAGCAATACATTCATAAGTCAAATTGGATGTAAGAAAAAGAGCAAAACAAGGAGATAGTATTAGTTTTTAGTTTTCCCAGGGAAATAATTGCAATGCCATCTTATGAGTCATGTAAATATACTATATGTTGGATGAGGCACTGTGGGAAATATTCCTACATCAGTCTTCTGGAGAATCAACAAAATGATTTTATTCTTTCTAAACTTAAGAAAAAAGTTCCCTTAATGAAAACTTGTGAAATGATTTTTGTTTCTAAAAATTCTGGAAAAATGTATTTTTGTTTAGGGAAACATTGAGAGTCCTTAGGTTGAATTAGTTACTGAACATATTTTTGAGACCGTATGTGGTGGAGAAAATGATAGCCAGAACCTGTGGGAAAAGGAAAATTGATTATTTTGCTTTTGGTCGATCTTTTCCATTTTTTCAGGTCATTTATTTTACAAACCTGAGTTTTACCTTTGAATGCGGGAATGGATGGGAGAGGGCATTAACTACCTATTCCTGTTGGTTGTGTGTTGGCATTCTCTCTCAAATCTGCTTTATCTTTTCTAATCTCCTGGCCACTATTCTACTTACAGGCTCTCATTACTGCCTACGTGGACTACTGAGGTAGCCTCCTAACTGGTCTCCCTGTTTTTTGGTCTCTCTCTTGCCTGCAATTAATCCTTCCTGCTATTAATTTATTTTTCCTTTATTAATTTTCCTTTTTCATTAATCTAATTATGTCATTATTCTCCATTGGGTGCCCTATTTTTTGGCAAATAAAACCCCAAATTCTTACCTTGGCATTTAAGGACCTTTCAGTTTGATGTCTCTCTCCTTCTTTTACCTAGTTTTGCACAAGCTTGGTTTTAGCCAAACTTGCCCATCAACTGTCCTTGGTAAACATCCAGCCCTTTTCTACCTCTTTCATTTTGGTTTTGCCTTTTCCTATGGAGGAGATGTTCTCCTCTCCCTGCATTTTGAAATCCAACTTGTCCTTAAAGGTCTAGTTTATTTGCTCCTCTACACCCAAATGGAAGCTTTACTTTCTCCTCCTTCCCATAATGCTTCATGTCACTAGTACCCTCATCATATTTTCTTCTGCATTGTAGGGATCTGTCCTAAGATTTCATGGTGAGATGATTTGATTCTGTATTATGCATAACATATTAGCTTTGTAACCATGGATTTTTGATCTCTCTGAACCTCAGTTTCCTTATGCATAAAATGGTGATAAAAATGCCTGTAGTATCTATCTTCTGTGGTTCTTGTGAGGATCAGTCGTGACTGAGTTCACTTCTGGCCTCACACACTTACTAGCCGTGTAACCCTGGGCAAGTTGCTTAACTTGTTTCTCTCACTTTCCTCAACTATAAAATAGAGGTAATAATGACACCTACCTTACAGGGTTGTTGTGAGGGTCAGATGAGATATTTGTGATATCTTAGTACAGTGCCTAGCATGCAGTAGGTGCTTCATAAATGCTTCTTCACTTTTCTCCCCAGTCTTTGCCTTTACTCTGATTTTTCACCCGAAAATGGATTTTTTGGGCTACTTCAGTAGTTATATGTTAATACTTTGAAGATGTTTACATTTTTACATCTTTATATGATAATTTGTTGTTTTTATTGCCTTGTGTTTGAAATCCTTGTTCATTTCTTTTTAACCCCATTTACAGAGTGGAATCTGGGTGTTTGTATGGTGTATTTCTTTTGAGAGGCAGCATGGTGGTAGATAGAGGACTGGCCTTGAGGTCAAGAAGAGGTGGGCTCACCTCTCCCACACAGACTCTGGCCATGGGCAAGTTAAAGATGACTTCCACCGTTTTCATTGGTGGAAGGAGTTTCCATAGTGAGACTTCCCCACATCTCTGAATGTAGATCTCTGTTCCCCTGCACAGAGTTATTTTTGATAAAACATTTTTATTGTTTTTGTGTTATGAACATTTTTCTTATTTTGTGCTTTTCGCTATACTGTTAGAGCTTGTGATGCTTATTTTTAAAATATTCGAACTTGATATCTTTATCTCTTTATAATTTTCATTTCTTTTTTAATAATGAAATTTATCCTCTCTGTATATCTGGAATAATTATTTTTTGTTGGCGTCTAGTAATAGATTGGTTTTTAAAAAAGTTTGATACATTTGAGATATATTGCAGTTTGAGGTATAAATCCAAAAAAATCATCTTTTCCCTACGTATCCCAACTGGAGTTCAGGGAGGGGAGGTCACACGGCTTATTGGTAGCAGTGTTAGAGTTAAATCAGGTTTTCTCATGACAACTGGGTTGTTTTGTTTTCGTTTTTTTTTGGCATACCCTTGTCTTATAATGATTTTCATTATATGTTGTTCAATTTTTGTTTTCATCTCAATACTATATATTTCTTTTTAAAAACATTTCATTGCTGTAATTGGTTTTTATATCACCTAAACATGTCCCAGTATTCCACCTCTTCCCCCTTCTTCCTTCCCAAAGAACTATCCCATATAAGAGTATGTTTTTTTAAAGAAAAGAAAAAATGATAGAGAATAAAAACGTTAGTACATTCAGAAAGTGTGAAAATATATGCAGTGTTCCACATCTATTGACCTCACACCTCTGCAAAGGGGGAAATATCTTCTCATACCTCTCCTTTGGGGGTCACAGTATTTCTTTGTAATTTTATAGCATTAATTTTCAAATTTCTTTTCATTTTTCCATTTATGTTATAGTTATTGTGTGTATTGTTTTCTTTGTACAGCTTGCTTCACTCTCTATTACTTCATGCAAGTCTTCCATGCTTTTTCCTCTAACTGTTACTGATTGTGGTCTTGGGCAATTACAGAAGAGTTAAACATCTGCATCTATGGAGATTTCTACAATGGGAGTTAACCTCCAGAGCTCACAGATCTCATAACTGCCCTACATTTTATAGGGTCAGAAGATAATCTTCTATTATTGATGCATATGCTGTAATTTTTTTCCCTGAATGCTTTTTTTAAACTTCTTTGGAATGACAATAAATATTGATGTTGTTCCTTCTGTTGGTCTTTTGGTCTGCCTGTCTGTCTATCCATCTATATCTGGATAGATAGAGTATGGTTTAATAGAAAGAGCACTGGATTCAGACAGATTTAAATCCTGAATCCAACAGCATCTTCTTCCCTTTACTAATTGTTACAGTGATTATATGGAAGACTTACTTGTTCTTCAGAGGTTTAAAAGATTATCATAGCAAGTTATCTGGGTCCTTTATTTTTGGAAGGATAACTCTCTGATGACTTACCTTATTTCTTTTTTTGAAGCAGGTCTATTTATTTCCTGTTTCCTGTTGTGTTAATTTATATTTTTAGAAATACTTCATTGAAGTTCTCAAATTTTCTTTTAGAATGTGTCATTCCCTAATAGTAGTCTTAGTTTCTCTTTGTATTTGTTATGATCACCTTTTTCATTTCTACTTATGGTGATTTCTTTTTTTTTGATGAGTTAGCTAATGGTTTGTTAAAGTTATTACTCTTTAAGGAAAACTACCTCATGGTTTATTAATCCAATTGCTATATTTTTAATTTTTACCTATTTTTGTTTTTATATTTCTTTTTTCTAACTTCCTTAAAGACTGTTAAGGTTATTTCTTTTGTAATTTTGTCAGGTGCAGGCTATATGTTGCTTCCTTTTCACTCATCATTCATTGTAGATAAAAATTATTTTTATGAATCAATTTTAATTTTTTGATTCAGTTCTATACATTTGGCTTTGAGAACTTCTTTGGTTGCAGCCTGTAGGTTTTGATAAATGGCTAATTTTAAAAATAGGGTCAACTTTGATAAAATAAAATACAGAACAGGGTTCAATTTTTTCTGTCGTTTGAATTTGGGAACTTTGAGCCAAATAACTCTAATGTACCTATTTAAATAAAGTCACAAAAGTGATGTATCTCCTAGGATTTGAGGATAAAATCTTTACTAATAAAAAAATAATTTTTCCAATTTCTTCTTTATCCCAGTTATTGTCAAACAGACATTTCTTTAGCTTTGTGTTTTTCTGTAGTATCGTTATGTATGTCTTACTTGCGGTGTAAAAATATGGTATGCATAATTCCAGCTGTTTTGAACTTTTACCCAGCCTCTTTTGTAGGAGTTTTGCTGTACTTGGCAACAAATGTGTATCCCCTCTGCCTGTTCTGTTTAGTTCTCTTACTCTAACTGGTGCTTACATCTTATTTAGATATCTTGATTTCTTTATTTTTAATCTTTTTTATCAGAAGAGTCTAAGGGTATGTGGATAAAAGGTTGACCTTAGAATCAGAAAACCTCAGTTCAGGTCCTGCCCCTAATGCTTTAAGTTGCTGCATGATTGTGGGAAAGTCACTTAATCTGTCATTGCCCCAGTCAGTTCTCAAGGTTACAAAAGAGTTACTTTGGGTTCAGACAGTCTGTGTTCAGATCTTGTCTCTGCCCTTCACTAACTGGGCAGATTATTAAACCTCCACGTGCCTTAGACAAGTCCCTAGAATTTATCTACTGAATCTTATGTTAAATTGTTGTCTTCCCTGGTGGAGAGGGTTGTCAATGCTTACAGTTTCTTCCTTTATTTAGACAGTATTTTATACTAGATTTATCATATTCTGATAATTGTTCCTACTGTTATACTTTCACCTATTTTTCACCTTTTATGAATTCAGGTGGCAAATGATTTTATCAGTCAGACAACAAGGATTTATTAGGTGCTTGCTTAGCATCAGGTGTTCTGCTAGGTACCATGGGATATGGCAAAGTAAGACAAAAGTCAGTTCCAGTTCTCAAGGAATTTCTGTTCTGTGTGGGAAAAATTATGTATGAACAAATATATCCAAATGTGCACAAAATAAAGAATAATTACAAGGTAGCTTAGGAGGGTAGAAGCCTATTAAGGGAGATCAGAGTTATTAGTCTTGGAAGATCAGGGATCGGATGCGTAGTTAGGAAGGTGCCTTCCAGTCACGGGGTCGTTTGGATCACGTACTTGCTGCGTACAGGTGACAGGTTCTGTTGTAGTCATCTTTTAATTCTCCCTTTAATATTGTATGATACTCTTTCCTGTCTTTCTCAGTCTTTATTGGTTTATTAGATGATACTGATAACTGCTGTATTGTGCTTACAATTGTGTGATATATTTTAGATTGAAACGGTTTGATTTTGTTTCAGTTTGTATATATCTTTTGATATGTTAAATGTTTCCTGTAAGTAGTACATTAATGGATTTTGTTTCACTTTTTCAAATTCTGTAACTCATCTTTTAAATTGGATAATTCAGTTAATTTACATTTAATATGTATTACATTTGATTTCTTTTCTAGCTTTTTAATTTTTCACTATTGTAAGTGTTTAAAAGGAGTGAAATACTTTATTTTTCTAAAGTTTCTACCAATAAAATTGTTTAAAGAATTAAGCTTTTTTTGCCATTTAAATGAGAAACTGTTATTTCTTGTAGCTTTATTTTTTTAAAAAAATTAAATAAAAGATAATTGCTTTCAGCATAGCTGGCTCCTTTCTTTGTCCTCTTTTTTTGTCAATGTAAAATGTTTTTAAAATTTATAAACCAAAGTGTATATTTAACTCCTCTTTTTAAAGTCATAATTCTCATTAAAAAAAAATCTCAAAACCTAATTTATTTCTGTTTCTTTTACAACGTTTTAATGCCTTAATTTGTAGACTTAGCTTTAGGTTTAAATTATCCAGTTATTTCCATTGAGTACTTATTTCTCCATGGACGTGAAATTTTTCCTTGAGTGTAGTTATCCTTTTATTTCGATAAATTTATTCTTCGAGAACTTTTTGGTTTTTGAAATTTGTTTGTCTTCTAAAAAAAAAGTTCAGTATTGCATGAACAAATATTTTCCAATACATTCCTTTTAGTATGCATACTTTTTGACCAGTTTGGCCCACTTGCCTGTGTTACTATTGAAGTATACAGGATGATTCTAATTGGAACTTTATAAGATGTGATTTTTCTTTTTGGATGCAGTAAAAATTATTTTTCTTCATTATTTTGAAATTTAATAATTATTGATCAATCATTGCATTTTGTATTTCTCCTAGCAATGTTCCAGTGAATTATTTCCACTTGGGAAGGTGGTGTGATAACTGTGATGTTGTACATTCTGGAATATTTATTCCAGTTGTCAGTATTGAGCTTTAGGTCTTTTCCTTTTTAATGCCATCCAGGATCCCAAACAATCTAAATTAATCTTTTTCTTATTTCTTTACCCATATACCATTCGAGTCTTACTTTAAGTCCCTTTTTTTTGCTTATTGTCTAATTAATTTTGTATTTTTAAATGCCTTCCATTGTTTCTAGTACAAATCACCTTTTCTCTTTTCGTTTTGTCCTTTCTCTTCTTTTCTATTACACAGTTTAGCTAGTTTGCTTTTAATTCATGTTTTTTCATTATCTTTTAGATGAGCTCCTTTACTTCCTTGCTATTTTGATAGTGTTTTTTTTCCTTTTAAAAAATATCTTTCAAAAGCAGATGACCTTGAATATGAGGGGTCAGCACCCCACTTTTCTCCGTGCCTTTCCCCACCTTCTGCATTAGACAAGGTGATAGGAGGAGAATGGTCCAGTCTGTATTCTTAAGTCACAGTTAGGAGTTTAGAAAGAGATAAAGGGGGAACTGGTGGTTGTGACTGTGACTGGATACTTAAGGCTATGTATTTCATTGCTAGGACTATTGTTGCAGTCTTTTTCTTGGTCTCCTAATTTTTCTCTTCAGTTGTTCATGCTTATCCTTTTACAGCCTGGAACACTGAGTTGCAGTTTTGTGGTTGATTTGACTCCAGGCTCCAGGGTTTTCTATTTGCTCCTCTTCATCCCTCATTGGGGGTGGGGGAGGATGCCAGTACAGAGAACACAGCCCCTACAGAGGAAGCTTAGTTTTCCTAACTATTTCTATAGCTTAATCTTGGGCAAAATGCTCAGTAGCTCATCATTCTCTTTCCATTCCTTCTTACTTCCCATGGGCTGGCTACCTGCTTTATTATTCGGTCCTCATCCCTGCAACAATGTACATGTTGATAATCGTGGAAGAACTTTTTTTTTTTTTAAAGAGCTATCCTTTTCTTCCTTCCCAGTTTTTGTTGAGGGGAGCTAGGAAACTACTTTGTTTCTTGGCTTTGGTCTACTTTTCTGTTGTAGAAGACTCATCATAAATTAAAATATATATATATATATATATATATATATATATATATATGCATATATTTTATTGTTTTAATCAGCTACAATCTGTCTTCTTACCCTCCCATCCCTTCCCCCCAATTAAGAGGTATTATGGACACGTACTTAACCAAAATAAACTTCCACATTGTTCATGTCCAAAAAAAGCTTATCTTATTCTGCATTCTGAGGCCTTCACTTCCCTGTCAGGTAGCATGTTTCATCATTAGTCCTCAGGAATCCTGGTTGATTATTGTGCTGGTAAGAGTTAAGCACAATAGTTTTCTATTTGTGTGTGTGTGTGTGTGTGTGTGAATGTGTATACACTAGCTTGTTCATTGTCCAATATATGGACACCCACTCAGATTCTCATTCTTTCCCACCTCAAAAAGAGTTATAAATAATTTTGTATGTCCTTAAAGTTTATTTTCCTTGGGACTAAATCTTTCCTTAATCTCCTCTCTCTCCAATTCCCTATCCTTCCTCCAATTTCCCTTCTTTTTCCCTTGAGGGAAATATATTTCTGTATCCTACTGTATGTATGTGTGTGTGGGGATTCTTCTTAGGACCAGTTCAGATGACAGGTTGAAGTGTCAACCAGTTACTGCTCTCCAACCCCTTCTCCTTGTTTATATAAATGTCTACTTGGGTACCCTGATTATGTGAGAAAGTTTTCAATAGCTTTCCATTCCCTCCCATCCCCACTTTACCCCTTGTAGTAATATCCATTTTTAAAAGCTGTAGAATTAAAACACATCACATAAGATGGCAAATGAAATATATGTGTTATAAATCAACTGATGCAACTAACTAAAGGGGAGGAGTCCAATTCATTTGTTTCTTCTGGAAATGGTCAGATGTTCTGAGTGAATCTTTTCAGTCCAGGCCAAAACTCAGGACTATTGCTGTCACAAAATGAAACTAGATCAAAATTATGACTTTCCCAAGTTATTTACCTACCACTGTATTTTATGTGTATATGTTAAATTAGTTGGATTCTGATTGTCTGTCTATCTCTTTCTCTCTATCTGTATGTAAAAATAAATTTTTGGATTCTTTGAACCAGAAGAGCACTTAGAGATTGAATGGATCTGATAAGCTATTCTGAAATAGGAATTCTCAAATTGGATATTAAAAAATTAATACTGAAAGAAATGGCTTTTTCTTCTTTTAAGCTGCTGTTTTATATTTCTATTTTTTTAACTTGATGTTTTGTTGAAATTTTTAATGGTAGCCAGTCTGGGAAAAAATAAAGCATTTGCAAACTTTTCTAATCCAATAAATAACATTTCTCATGTCCTACTTCAAGTCCTTACATCATGTTGAATCAAAACATATTTGAAAAATCAAATACATTTCTTTTTTCAGCAAGGAACAGTTTTGGCTGTTTATGGACCCATCCTCCACCCCTGTACTAAAGACTGAACAATTTTTATTTCTCTTCTCTAAATATTGAAAGTTAAAAGACAAAAATGGAGCTAGAAGTCCTCAAGTCCTTTGCAACTATTTTCCCCCCTGAATATTAGTTCCCTTTTATCAGCCATGAAATCAACTTTGATCCTTTCAGTGGTATGACTAAATATGTAATTCATGTATTTGAACAGAGCAGAAACTTCAGGTTTGATATCTTTATGGGCTCGTTAACATTGCTTAGGAAAAAAAAAAATCTTTTCTAGTCATGGATTATCCTAGTAAATAATAGTCCTCCTGAAAATATGCATTTTATAAGGGGTTCATATAAGAAAGGATATACATTAATCTGTATTTCACACCACTAAAGAAAAACAAGTCAGAGAACTTATTAATGTTTTGTATAATTCAACACAGTGTTTATTCTTTATAACATTGAATTGCCAGGAATGAAGAAATTAAATCCTGAATAATTATCACAAATGAAAACAAGAATCTTACAATTATTTTTAGATTAAAAAAAATGAATAGTTTTAAGCATTAGACTGCAAAATATTTTTGAAGTTTTAGAAAACTATAGTGCATTCAATCTAGCAGATATGCCAGTTAATCAGCAGATATTCATTGAACACCAATATTAAGTGCTGGGCTTGTAAAACTCACAATGAAATAGTCTCTGCCCTGAGCTCACAACCTATTGTGGGGATGTAAGTATTTATATCCAAAATAAATACAAAGTGATTTTAGAGATGTTGGACACTAACAGTTCGGGTAGGAGTGGGGCAGGAAATTGGGGAAGGCTTCTTGCAAAACATGTCATTGAACTTAGTTTTGAAGGAAGTGGAATTCTAAGAGGCAAGACAAGGAGGGGGTTCATTTTGTGCACAGCATTGACCAGTACAACAGCATAAGAGATGACTAATGGAGTATGCTATGTGAGAAACAGCAACCATGGAATTGATATGTAGTTCAAATATGTATTTAAACATTTTGGGAATAATATCGAGTTTTTCTTATTACTGTTTCATAGACTCAGATTTCAAACAGAATTTGGCTAATTTTACAGGTGTGGTGAATATAAAACAAAGAAAACTGAAGGATGTCCATTTAAACAGAGTGAAGATTTTTTAGCCTAATATGTTCCTGTTGATCTTTTCCAGCGATATGGAGGTGCTGGTACTTCTATAATACCCTTTCCCCAGCCTGTGCCTCTGATTTATATCTGATGTCACCAGATTTTGAGTGAGTTTGAGATAATTTGAGTGAGAAAATCAGAAAATTCAGTTGAGTAGCTGAAATAAAGTAAAACTGAGAAGAATGATAGTGGAATTATATATTTAACAATAATATAAAATATCCAGTTTTTAAAAAAAATTTAGATTTTTCACATCTTATAAGTACTTAAACAATAGCAGAGATAGTCAAAGACAAGTATTTATTAATTCCTTGATAGGTTTCAAGAACTACGCCAAGCCTACTTGGATACAAATAAAGGCAGGAACGTAGTCCCTGTTCTGAAATAGCTCACATTCTCATAGGGGAGACAGCACCCAAGCAATTAAGTGCACACAAGACCTTCCAACTATCTCAGGGTGAAAGGCCTTGTGGGATTGTAAAGTTAAATGGAGAGGAGTTAAGTATGAGAAGATTGAAAAGATAGGTAGGGTTGAATATAAAAAAATAAAATTATTTTTCTCTATTTTTAGTGACACAGAGAGCAGTGGAAGTGAAGATAATTCTGATGAAGAATTAATTGGACCTCCTTTGCCCCCTCAAATGACCCAGATACAATCTGAAGATACAGATGAACTCATAGGCCCCCCACTTCCACCTGGATACCAGGATAGTGAGGATGATGATGATGATGATGATGATGACAACGACGACATACAAGATGAAATTGTAAGTGTTGCTGTCTTCTATTGTGCTCTATCACTTATTTGATCATTCCTGTGTGTGTTAAGTACTCAAGGTGCTGTTCAAAAAAATGGAACAAAAACAAAACAAAAACGTAAAAAACCTCTTTCTCATGACTACATTACAGATTGCTTTTTGTGATCTCCCTAGTTAGACATTTCTGAAGATAAAGCATTTCTCTCTGTACAGCTTCCCACCTGACTTGTACAATAAACTTGAAAATCTTGTGACACAAAGCTAGATAAATTTGCTTTAGATCTAGGGCTCAACTGCCAATTTTAATCGTTAAGTCTGCAAACATTTATTGATAGCTTCAGATGTGCTAGGCACTGTGCAAAGACAAGACAGATTTTTTTTGCCTTTCAAGAAGCACCTTGGATTTGGAGTTCAGAGGATCCCAGTTTTAATTCCTGCTCTGCTACTTACTTCCTTTGTAATGTGTGACAGTTTAGTTTCCTTCTCTGGAGCTCTGTTTCCTGATGGGTAAAATGAAGGGGTCGGACTAGATGATCTCTGAAGTCTTTTAAAATTTTAGGTCTATAATTTGGTAATTAATACTACAGCAAAACAACAAAAGGGGATAAAAAAAGGAGCACATGCTGGTTGCCACAGGGCCTTATTTTACAACCTCAAATCGTGACGCAGGTTGTCTCTATGGAGCATCTTGGAGAATCCTCTGGAAAGGTGCTGAGCACAGATAGTCAGGTCTGCTGGCCAGAGGGTCCTCCCTTCTTCATCTTCTCTAGTACTACTCCCTGCTTCTCACATTTCTACCCCCCCCCCCCCAAGTACAGTAAAGGTTGGAGCTCAAGTTGGGAACTGGAACAGGTATGGGAAGAGTGAGGGGAAAAAAATAAGCATTTATGTAGCAGCTACTCTGTGCCAGACCAAGGTGGGGAACCTGTGGCCTCGAGGTCACATGTCACAGAATAAATCTCCTTAATTAAAAGGATTTGTTTCACAAAACTTGGACTCAGTCAAAGGGATACACTTGAGGCCATAGGTTCCCCACTCATGTGCTAGACACTGTGCTAAGCCCTTTAAAAAATATATCATTTGGGGGTGGAACCAGTATGGTGGGGTAGGG
Organism: Bettongia penicillata ogilbyi; assembly: GCA_023548195.1. Classification (NCBI taxonomy): domain Eukaryota; kingdom Metazoa; phylum Chordata; class Mammalia; order Diprotodontia; family Potoroidae; genus Bettongia; species Bettongia penicillata. The sequence goes on from JAJHZJ010000221.1 coordinate 2,394,160, forward strand.
ACAGACTTGCTAGAGCTCTTCCCCCATGTCCAGCCAAATACCTGTAAAAAATCACTCTAAACAAATTCTGGAGCTGCAGGACTCACAGAATGACAGTGTGAATCAAATCTCCAGCCCAAGACAGCCTGGAAGGTCAATGGGAAGCATTTGTTGTGCTGCCTGGGTGCAGAGCACAGTCCAGTGTGGGCTGTGCTGGCACAGATGGGACCTGACTAGTCCCAGTGCACTGAATCACTGGCACCTATGGCAGTTTCGAGACCTCACAGCCACAGAACTCTGAGGACAAATTGGAATGTCAGTGGAAAAAGCCTTTAGGACCTGTGTGAGAGAGTGGAGAAAGTAGAGTGGTGCTGCAGCCCCAGGGTGGTGGAGGGGGTGGAGGAGCCCATGGCAGCTGTACCACCAGCAGGGGCAGTGGCAATGGCTGCTTCTGGAGGTCTAGGCCCACAGATTGTGAGGGGATTGAGTGGCTGACAGTACCCCCCCCACCCCCAAACCCACTGGAAGCAGAGAACTGCCTTGACAAAGAGCTCAGAAGTCAAGTAAATGGTCGGGGAAATGAGAAAAAACCAGAAAAAGAATCAGACTATAGAATCTTACTTTGGTGACAAGGAAGATCAAAATATACAAACAGAAGATGACAACAAAGCTAAAGCTCCTGCATCCAAAGCCTCCAAGAACAATATGAATTGGTCTCAGGCCATGGAAGAGCTCACAAAGGATTTTGAAAATCAAGTAAGAAAAGTAGTGCAAAAATTAAGAAGAGAAATGAGAGTGATGCAAGAAAATCATGAAAAACAAGTCAACAGCTTGCTAAAGGGGACCCAAAAAAATGCTGAAGAAAATAACGCCTTAAAAAATAGACAAACCCAAATGGCAGACGAGTTCCAAAAAGCCAATGAGAAGACTGCCTTAAAAAGCAGAATTGGCCCAATGGAAAAGGAGGTACAAAAGCCCACTGAAGAAAATAATTCCTTAAACATTAGAATGGAGCAGATGGAAGCTAATGACTTCATTAAAAATCAAGAAATTATAAAACAAAAGCAAAGGAATTAAAAAATAGTAGACAATGTGAAATATCTCATTAGAAAACCAAGTGACCTGGAAAATAGAGACTATTCAAAAATTATTGGACTACCCAAAAGCTATGATCCAAAAAAAGAGCCTAGACATCATCTTTCAGGAAGTTATCAAGGAAAATTGCCCTAATATTGAAGAGCCAGAGGGTAAAATAGATATTAAAAGAATCCACCAATTATTTTTCTGTGGCTTGGGATAAAATTTCATTGAAAATTCTATTCACTGTGGTAAAATTGCAGAATGCTGAAATACAGCTTTTTTTTTTTTAAAACAAGTCTTAATTGATATCTTTTGTTTCTTACGTCATCATAGTTATCTCAAGTATTCCCTCTTTTTCCCTTCTCAGAGAGCCATCCCATAAAACAAATAGTATTTTTTAGAGAGAAAAATAAGTCAGTACATCTGATCAGTATGTTGAAAAACTGAAAAAAATGTGCAATGTTTAACCCCTGTGAACCTTCCATGAAGAGGTGGGTTGTGATGAACCTCTCATTTTCAGTCTCTTTATTTGAGTCCTTGATGCTTACAATTTTGTTGCATTTTCTTTTGATTTTTTTGGTGTATAGTGAGAGAGCTACGTTCCTTGCATTGTTACTGTGTATGTTGTTTTCTTAGTTTTATTTCACTTTACATTAGTCCGTTTAGATGGGAAGCACAGGAAGGTGCTTCTCTGTATTTATCACACACACCATTTCCTACAGCACAGTAATATTTTAATACATTGATGTATCATAATTTTGTTTAGTCATTCCTCAATCAATGACATCTTTTTTTGTTTCTAATTCTTAGCCACCTCAAAAAATGCTGTTATAAATATTTTGGACTATATGGGGACTTTCTTCTTATTAATAGTTTCCTTGGAATATAAGCCTAATAATGGAGTCTCTGGTTCAGAGTGTGAACATTTTAGTCACTTAATTCACATCATTCTAAATTGTTTTTCAAATTTCACAGCTCCATCAATAATACATGAATATGCCTGTTTTTTCACAACCCCTCAAACATTATCTATTGCCATTTTCTGGCTATTTTTGCTAATTTGTAGGGAATAAGGTAAAATTAAAGAGTTGTTTTAATATAAATTTCTCTTATTATTAGTGATTAAGAATATATCTGATATCTGTGAGAGGTTTGTGGTCAGATTTTCTCTTTGAAGAGTTTCATCTGTAATATTATGGTTGCAAATCCATTTAGAATGTATTGTGGAGTGTGGTATAAGATATTCATCTAAGTGTATACATTGATCAAAGCAGACTTCATAGTAAGTCTCCTAAATGTAAGAACTGTATTGGCTGAGACTCACCTTTTAATTCATGTAATTTCTTGTATTTGATTTTTTGTGGATTCCTCCCAAATTCAAGAAAGACCAGGCAATAATACCCTTAAGAGTAGAAAAATTTCCTCATAAGTGGGCAGGAATTTTCATAGACCTTTTCCTTTGTTCCCAGAGCTTCAGTGGGAAGTCTACTCTCTGGCCTAAGTGTTCATATAAGGAAAAAAACACAGATAAAGATTTCCCTTTGTTCATATTGTGACTGGTGCAGTTGGATAGAAAATCAGTTGAGCAGTCTTTTCTCTTTTGCTTTTTCAGAGATGAAGGGTGGGCGATGATGGTGGTGGGACTTGGTCAGGGTTCTTCTATGCTTTTGTTTTGTCCTTCTTCCTTGTATTTCCCAGAAATGTTTGTGTTACAAAGAATGAAGACTCCCCTGTCCTGTTGGTATTTGCAATTTTACATCTTTGAGCTCACTAGGTGGCGCCATTGTGCAGAGAGTGCTGAGCCTGCAGTCCAGAAGCACTGAGTTCCGATTTAATCTCAGACACTCTGTAGCTTTGTGATCTTGGGCAAGTCACTTCTGTTGCTTCAGTTTCCTTAACTGTAAAATGGGGCTAGTAATAGCACCTGCCTTGCAGGGTTGTTGGGAGAATTAAGTGAGATAATATTTGTCAGTCACTCAGCATGGTGCCTGGAATGTAGTAGGCATTACATAAATGCTTTTTTCTCTTTCCCTCCCTTTCCTTTTGTTATAATTATTCTTAGCATAACTGAAATTAGGACTCAAAAATGCAAGTTCTCCAGTTACGAATCGTTTTTTCTTAAACAAAGTTTAGCTAAGTTTGTTGTTTTCAAGTCAGGATAAAACCTATTTGTCTATCTTGAAACTCAAGTTTGCATCACACAGCACATACTTACTAGATATTAAATGGCGGATTTTCCTCTAAAAACTGTGTTATGAAGGAATTTGAGGAAAGCTGTTTCTGAAAAGTTTTAACCAAGTCTTTAGAGTTGTGGTCTCAATAGCCTTAAATACCTTCAAAAAACAAGGCCAAAGCTCTCAGCCCCTGTAGAGAGAAGGGAAGTTTGCAGTTATTTTTGTCAAGTGCTTGTTTTTTGTATTTCTGTCACTGCTGAATAACTCTTACCAATGCTCCAGTGTTTAGTCTTCCATGTTTTTGACAAGGTGAAAGGATTTTAAGAACATATCTTCAAGTCTCCAGTTATTAGGGAGAATGAAGGGCTTCTGTGGGAAGCAGAAATGAAGTTTTATTTGGAGAAAAAAGCAATCGGATGTGATGAAAGTGTAGAAAGAGACTTGGCTTTTGTCAGACCAGTGGAGGAAGCCTATTTACACTAAGGTAGAAGAAGGGAAAGGACAATTGTATGGTTACAGCTTAAAAATAGCTATAGATTGGTAACTCTTTCTGAGGAGGAAAGAGTTGGATGCTCCAAGGAGAAAGTAGCCGCTTGTCCTCCCAGGAATTGTAAAGTTGAGCCAGAGAAATTTATAATGTGAGAGACATGCAGGACGGGGCCTAGGAAGAAGAGGAGTGAGGGTTATTACTGAGTAGCTCTTCGTTGACCTGATAACAACTATTGTCTTCTTGGGACGCGTATCCAAGATATAACATGTAAATACTGTATTAAAAGGAAACACTCATCATAATTATTTGATATGCTAGGGGGGAAAATCCTATTTGAGAGTTAATCCATTTTTACTAGGACTCAGATATCACCTGGTGTCATTTCCTGTAGAGTATTAGCTAATACTGTAAATGATTCACACCGTGGTGATATCTGGTTTCCAGGAAGTTTCTTTTCCTCAGCTTACCTTCTGATTTATTATGATTAAGATGTCTGAAATATTTGCTGTATTTTATGAGAATGTATAGTTTTCTCAACGTAACCTCTAAGGGGTACAAATATTTTTAGCTGAATGATACAGCACTAGGATAACATCAGATTTTTTTCTTTTGAGGAAGTAAAAGACAGGTGTTGGATTATCAACTTTAGAGACAGTTTCTCATCTTTTGACATTTATACTTTTAAGTTTTTTTGTATGTGGAAGATGGAAAATCATATTAAGTAACACTTTTAATTTAATCCAGATGTTTTCAGGGAGGTGATTCCTTAACAATGGTAGCACCATGACCTGAAGCAGGACAAAACCACCATTCTTTGCTAAATATTTAGAAGATTCATCTTTCTCAGATTTCTTACTGATTTCAGAACCTGACAACATCTTGGGCCAGGAGTCTATGTAAATAACTTAGATTTATTGCTTGAAACATTTATAACATCATTTATTAAAAAGTAACAAAAGCTTATGTTTCTTTTGCAAGCTTGGGAGGTTTCTTTTAAATAAATTTTAAATAATAATAATTTGTGTGTGTATATATGCATACATATATATATTTACACCAAAATTTCTCCCAGTGCAATCTCTCCCTTTTCCCACCTCTCAGAGAATCATCTTATATAACAAACACTATTTTAAAAAAAGCAGAAGAGAACAAAAATTTGCAAATGATATGTTGTAAAAATCTGATTATATTTAGCATTCTACATCCATGCAAAGGTGTGGGATGTAGGTTTATTTTTTTATGTCCCTTCTTCAGAGCCATGCTAATTCTTTGTAAGTTCACAGCATTCACTTTTCATTGTTTTATAGGTCTTTCTGTTTACATTGTTATAGTTATTGTGTATATTGTTTTCTCATCGTTTATACCACATTTTAATACTGCATTACATTTTATAAATCTTTCCATGCTTCTCTGTGTTCATCATATTCATCATTTCTTCTAACACAGTAATGTTCTATTACATTCATGTACCACAATTTGTTTAGCCATCCTCAATCAATAAGCATCTATTTTGCGTCCAGTTCTTTGCCATCACAAGAGATGTACAGAGACATTGTTGTATATGGGGACTTTCTTTTCAATGACCTCTTTGGGGTACCCAGTATTGGAGTCTCTGGTTTAGAGAATATGGAATCTGAATTAAAGGGTGTAGACCTTTTAGTCAGTTTATTTGCATAATTCTTAATTGAAAAGCCTAGAAAATTTCACCAGAAGTACCAAAAGAAAGAGAGGATAACTAAAATCAGTTTGGAGTCAGTGCTTTTCCTAGAGTTAAGAATTGGTTGATGATAAATAGAAAGAAATAAAAGATCTCAGAACCACCATAACACCATTGAGAAAACTTTTGTCCAGGTACATTGGAGAGCCATTCCCTTTCAGCCAGAAGTCACTAATTAGCAATTTGATCTCTGTATCATTCCCTTAAGATGTGAGATTGGAACCATGGATGGATCCTTATATTTACTGCTGTTGATTTTAAAATTCATTTAGGCTCCTAGTGAGTTTTCATTGAGAATTCCCTGATATGGTGTTTTTGTTACTAAGTCATAATTTTATTTATTTATTAATTAAATTATTTTTTCCAAAAGTTCTTCTACCTTCTCTTTATCACTTCTCTCTCTTTTCCCCCTCACTCAGTGAGAAAGCAAGAAAAACAAAATCCCTGTTGTAAATAGGTACAGAAAAGTAAAACAAATTTCCATATTGGCTTTGTGCAAAAAAATTGTGTTTCAGTCTATACTCTGAGTCCATCACTTCGTTGTGTGTCATCTGGAATCATGGCTGGTGATTGGGATGAGTCAAGTTTTTAATTTTTACAACTGATAGTCTTCTTTATAATATTGTTATTACTGTGTAAATTACTCTTGTAGATATACTCTCTTCATTCTTAATTCATATACATCTTCCCATGTTTCTTTGAAATGATTCCCTTCATCATTTCTTATAGCTCATCAATATTCTATCGTCATGTTCATATACCATAATATGTTTAGCCATTTCCTAAGTGATGAGTACCCCCTCAATTTCCAATTCTTTGCCATCACAAAAAGAGCTGCTATAAATGTTTTTGTATATTTGGGTCCTCTTCCTCTTTCTTTGCTCTCTTTGGGGATTGCTCAAGTAGCAATGTTATTATGTCAGAAAGTATGCACAGTTTAATAACTTTTGGGGCATAGTTCCAGAAGACTTTCCAGAATGACTAGACCAGATCATAATTCCATCATCAGTGCATTAATGTACCTGTTTCATCAGGGGTTGTGAGGTAGAACATCAGAATTGTTTAAATTTCATTCTTGAATTATTATTGACAGGTAATTTTTTCATATAGCTGTTGATAGATTGAATTTCTTTTTCTGAAAATTGTATGCTCATATCCTTTGACCATTTATCACAGAGGTGGGGAATCTGTGGCCTTGAGGCCACATGTGACCTGCTAGATCCTTGGGTGCTGTCTTTTGACTAAGTCCAAGTTTTACAGAACAAATTCTTTTGTTAAGGGGATTTGTTCTGTGAAATTTGGATTTAGTCAGAGGGCCGTACTTGAAGATCTAGAGGGCCACATGTGGCCTTGAGGTTGCAGGTTCCCCACTCCTGATTTATCATATGAAGAATGTAAACCAAAGTTTTACCAGAAAAAGAGATGGACAAAAAGTCATTAAATACTTTAGTAATGTGATGTCTGGATGTATTTCCTGGAAAATGGGAAGTCTCATTTGGAGAACGCATTTTTGGAACAAACTGTAAGAAGAAAACAATAAATTTTATGAATGTAATTAAAATTTAAAGTAATTTATAATTTTAGGTATTTCTCTGTTAATCATTCTGAGCCCAAAGTTGATATTTTGGCCAAAAGTATTCAAACAAAGCCTGAATAAACTAATTGATTGAACTGAAATGTTCATGAAATGTTTGTTTTTAGCATTGTCTTCAGAAGCAACCCTTTTGTTTAGATGCATAACTACTAAAAGGTTAGGAATAGTGTCAAATTAGATTGATTAGATTTGCTCTTTATATGTAAGGAAGGATTTTAAATTCTTTTTAACTACATACATATGTATGAAATGTTTAAAATGATACTATTTTATAATATATTAAGGCACATAGATAATTGTATGAGTTGAGATTGGAATTCAGTGCTCCTGTCTCACTTCTGTCATTGGCTTATTGTCACATGCTTATTGGCATGGAGATAGCCCTTTCTGTATCTTTTTTAGTAAATGGGGGGATTTCTTTTGGAAGTTGTGGTCATATATGGAAACCACCACTTACACTCTTTGTTGGAATTTTATGAACAGAGAATTCCATTGCCTGGTAAACATCTCAGCAAGGGCTTCTTCAAATTGCTTCTAAATTTCTTTTTTTTTTCCTTTTTTTTAAAATAAATTTATTTATTTAACTTTTTACATTCATTTTCACAAAATTTTGGGTTCCAAATTTTCTCCTCATTTGTCCCCTCCCCCCACCCCAATACACCGAGCATTCTAATTGCCCCTATCACCAATCTGCCCTCTCTTCTATCATCCCTCCCTTCCCTTGTCCCCATCTTCCCTTTTGCCCTGTAGGGCCAGATGACTTTCTATTCCCCATTACCTGTATTTCTTATTTCCTAGTAGCAAGAACAATATTTGACAATTGTTCCTAAAACTTTGAGTTCCAAATTCTCCCCATCCCTCCCTCCCCACCCCTTTGGGAAGGCAGGCAATTCAATATAGGCCATATCTGTGTAGTTTTGCAAATGACTTCCATAATAGCCGTGTTGTGTAAGACTAACTATATTTCCCTCCATCCTATCCTGCCCCCCGTTGTTTCTATTCTGTCTTTTGATTGTGTCCCTCCCCAAGAGTGTTGATTTCAAATTGCTCCCTCTTCCCATTGCCCTCCATTCCATCATCCCCCCAAACCTGCTTATCCCCTTCTCCCCCTCTTTCCTGTATTGTAAGATAGATTTTCATACCAAAATGAGTGTGCATTTTACTCCTTCCTTTAGTTGAATGTGGTGAGAGTAAACTTCTTGTTTTTCTCTCAACTCCCCTCTTTTTCCCTCACTAAAAAGTCTCCTGCCTGCCTCTTCTATGAGGGATAATTTGCCCCATTCTATTTTTCTCTCTCTCCTCCCAATACTTTTCTCTCTTAGTGCTTAACTTCATTTTTTTAATATATGATCCCATCCTATTCAATTCACTCTGTGCTCTCTGTCTCGTGCTTGCACGTGTGTATGTGTGTGTGTGTAATCCCCCCAACTACCCAGATACTGAAAATTTTCAAGAGTTACAAATATTGTCTTTCCATGTAGGAATGTAAACAGTTCAACTTTAGTAAGTCCCTTATGACTTCTCTTTGCTGTTTACCTTTTCATGCTTCTTTTCATTCTTGTGTTTGGAAGTCAAATTTTCTTTTCAGCTCTGGTCTTATCAACAATGCTTGAAAGTCCTCTATTTCATTGAAAGACCATTTTTTTTCCCCTGAAGTATTATACTCAGTTTTGCTGGGTAGGTGATATTCTTGGTTCCTTTGACTTCTGGAATATCCTATTCCATGCCCTTCGATCCCTTAATGTAGAAGCTGCTAGATCTTATGTTATCCTGATTGTATTTCCACAATACTGGAATTGTTTCTTTCTAGCTGCTTGCAATATTTTCTCCTTGACCTGGGAATTCTGGAATTTGGCCACAATGTTCCTAGGAGTTTCTCCTTTTGGATCTCTTTCAGGCGGTGATCGGTGGATTCCTTGAGTACTTATTTTGCCCTCTGGTTCTAGAATCTCAGGGTAGTTTTCCTTGATAATTTCATGAAAGATGATGTCTAGGCTCTTTTTTTGATCATGGCTTTCAGGTAGTCCCATAATTTTTAAGTTGTTTCTCCTGGTTCTATTTTCCAGGTCAGTTGTTTTTCCAATGAGATATTTCACATTCTCTTCCATTTTTTCATTCTTTTGGTTTTGTTTTATGATTTCTTGGTTTCTCAGAAACTCATTAGTCTCCATCTGTTCCATTCTAATTTTGAAAGAACTATTTTCTTCAGTGAGCTTTTGAACCTCCTTTTCCATTTGACTAATTCTGCTTTTGAAAGCATTCTTCTCCTCATTGGCTTTTTGAACCTCTTTTGCCAATTGAGTGAGCCTATTTTTCGAGGTGTTATTTTCTTCAGCTTTTTTTGGGGTTTCTTTTAGCAAGGTGTTGACCTGTTTTTCATGCTTTTCTTGCATCTCTCTCATTTCTCTTCCCAGTTTTTCCTCCACCTGTCTAAGTTGATTTTCAAAATCCTTTTTGAGCTCTTCGATGGCCTCAGCCCATTGAATATTCATTTAGGATGTTTGGGATACAGAAGCCTTGACTTCTGTGTCTTTCCCTGATGATAAGCATTGTTCTTACTCACCCGAAAGGAAAGGAGGAAATAATCTGTTCACCGAGAAAGTAACCCTCTCTGGTCTTATTTTTTTTTCCCTTTTCTGGGCATTTTCCCAGCCATTTACTTGACTTCTGAGATTCCTTTCCACCCCCGCCTCACCTCCATTTCCACCCAGCTAGTGCTTGGGGTCTGAGATTCAAATGCTGCTTCCCAGCCTCAGGGCTTTCAGTGGGGGGTGGGGCTGCTGTTCAGTGTGAGATTAAGTTCAGGCACTCAGGTAGGGGCAGGGCTGCCACACAGGGCTTGGTTCCCTCAGGGGGTTTATGTGGAGACCTTCAACAATGGGTCCGAACTCCTTTCTGCTTTGGGAGCCCCTGTCCGCTGCTGTGTCTTGAGGTGGCCCATGCCACGGAGGTACCCAGCGCTCCCCTCTCGGCAAGCAGAAAAGGCCCTCTCACTGACCTGTAGTGCCTGTGGGTTGAGGGACCTTCATGGCTGCTGGAGATTCTGTCCCTGAAGCCTGCTCGGATCTGCTCCTCTCGGTGTGTGCTGTGTGGCCAAGGCAGAGGTGGGCTCTGCTCCAGGTCCTGTGCACGATGGACCTTTGGTGTCGGTTTTTCAGGGCTGTCTGGAACAGAAATCTCCTCCACTCCATTGCTGTGCAGCCTCCACTGCTCCAGAATTTGTTGGGAGCTCCTCTTTACAGATATTTTATGGGCTGTGGGTTTGGAGCTAGCATATGTGAATCTTTCTTCTCCACCATCTTGGCTCCTCCCCCCCCTGCTTCTAAATTTCATGAGAGAAAAATGAAGGGTGGGTGGGTCATGGTGGAGGCTTGATAGTATTGAAGATTTTAAATTAACTACTTTTATAGTGAACTAGAGATGAAACTAATTAAATTTGAGACTGATCCTCATCTTAGAGGTTTAACTATTTTTGCAGTAGACTTTCAAATGAGGAAGTCTTTGGATTCCGTGAAGGTGAGTCCATGTGTGCAGAAAGCACAGAGAGGGATTAACTTCAATGTTTAACACCCAAAATGTTAAATACTTTTACTCAAAAGAAAGCATTTACTATGGGCACCTCAGTATCTTTGAGATTTTAAAAATTAAATTGCTGGGGGCGGAGCCAAGATGGCGGAGTAGAAGGACGCACATTCACGAGCTCCGAGCCCACAACCCATGGAATTGAGGTAAAAGGAGAGCCCCATAAATTCTGAATCTCTGCAGGGGGTGCACAAACATAGGGGAAGAGATTTCCGTTCCACTGAACCCCGGAGAGCCGTCCCGGGGTCCATCGCAGCCAGGAAAGCGGACCCCACCCCCACCCCTGGCCGCAACCCAGAGAAGCTGACCTGAGCGGACTTCAGAGAGGAAAGCTCCGGGAGAATCTCCGGCAGCCGGGAAAGTCCCTCTGCCCACAGAAGCTAAAGGTCAGTTAAAAAGAAGCCTGCGCTAGGGGAGGGGAGTGGGCCCCCTCGGGAGGAAGCGGCGGAGGCAGAGGCGTGGGCGGGCGGCTGAGGCGGCAACGGCCCGGGACTCAGGAATCCCCCAGCAGCAGGTAGGATCTTCAATACTGAAGGTCTTTCCAACCTGAGGGAGCCGAGCAGGGGAGACGGCCCTGCCCCCACCCTGCTCTACTGCTGAACGCCTCTGAATAAAACCCCCAAGGGAGCTGAGCACAGCAGGCGGGGTCCCCCACCCCGCCCCCATCGGCTCTGTTCCTGAAAGTCTCTTCAGAAAGCCCCTGAGGGCCCAAGCTAGGAAGCGGCCCTGCCCCCACCCTGCACCAGAACTAAAGCTTGCCGCGGGAAAGCGCATTTGAATCTCAGAGGTCAAGTACTGGCTGGGTGGATCCGGGCGGAGGTGGAAAGGAATCTCAGAAGTCAAGTAACTGGCTGGGAAAATGCCTAGAAAGGGAAAGAAAAATAAGACTTTAGAGAGTTTTTTCCAAAAAATGCAAATGATCCCGACCTTCGGATCTGATGGGGAGGACGAGGACGTATTTTTCCCATCAGGGAAAGATGTGGAGGGCGGGGCCTCAGTACCCCAGACACCCCAGGGGGGTGTTGGGTGGGCTCAGGCCTTGGAAGAGCTTAAAAAGGATTTTGAAAAGCAAGTTAGACAGGTGGAGGAAAGACTGGGAAGAGAAATGACAAAGATGCAAGAAGAGTATGAAAAAAAGGTCAATATCTTGGTAAAGGAGTCCCAAAAAAATGCTGAGGAAATTAACACCTTGAAAAATAGGCTCACTCAATTGGCAAAAGAGGTTCAAAAAGCCAATGAGGAGAAGAATGCATTCAAAAGCAGAATGAGCCAAATGGAAAAAGAGGCTCAAAAGCTCACTGAATTTAATAGTTCTCTCAAAATTAGAATGGAACAGATGGAGTCTAATGACTTTATGAGAAACCAAGAAATCACCAAACAAAACCAAAAGAACGATAAAATGGAAGAGAATGTGAAATATCTCATGGGAAAAACAACTGACCTGGAAAATAGATCAAGGAGAGACAACTTAAAAATTATGGGACTACCTGAAAGCCATGATCAAAAAAAGAGCCTAGACATCGTCTTGCATGAAATTATCAAGGAAAACTGCCCTGACATTCTAGGACCAGAGGGCAAAATAAGTATTGAAAGAATCCATCGATCACCACCTGAAAGAGATCCAAAAAGAGAAACTCCTAGGAACATTGTGGCCAAATTCCAGAACTCCCAGCTCAAGGAAAAAATCTTACAAGCAGCCAGAAACAAACAATTCCAGTACTGTGGAAATACAATCAGGATAACCCAAGATCTAGCAGCTTCTACATTAAGGGATCGAAGGGCGTGGAATAGGATATTCCAGAAGGCAAAGGAACTAGGACTCAAACCAAGAATCACCTACCCAGCTAAACTGAGTATAATACTTCAAGGGAAAATATGGTCTTTCAATGAAACAGAGGACTTTCAATCATTCTTAATGAAAAGACCAGAGCTGAAAAGAAAATTTGACTTTCAAACACAAGAATGAGAGGAAGCATGCAAAAGTAAACAGCAAGGAGAAGTATTAAGGGACTTACCAGAAATGAACTGTTTGCATTCATACAGGGAAGGACAATATTTCTAACTCTTAAAACTTTTCAGTATCTGGGTGGTTGGTGGGATCACACATACACATGTACACGCATGCACACACATACACACATGCATTCACATGCAGAGACAGAGAGCACAGATTGAACTGAATAGGATGGGACCATACCTTAAAAGAAATTAAGGTAAATGGTGAGAGAGAAATGTAGTGAGAGGAAAGAGGGGGAAATGGAAGGGGGTAACTATATGTCATTTAAGAGGCAAGTAGGAGATGTTTTTAGTGGAGGGAAAAAGAGGAGAGCTGAGGGAAAAAACAAACAAACAAACAAACAAAAGTTTACCCTCATCACATTTGACTAAACGAAGGAGTGAAATGCACACTCATTTAGGTATGAAAACCTATCTTACAGTATAAGAAAGCGGGGGAGAAGGAGATATTGGGGGGGGGGATGATGGAAGGGAGGGCAAAGGGAGGAGGGAGTAATTGAAAGTCAACACTTGGGGAGGGACAGGATCAAAGGACAGAAGAGAAACAATGAGGGGCAGGTTAAGAGGGATGGCAATTCAGTTAGTCTTACACAACACGACTATCAGGAAGGTCACTTGCAAAGCTACACAGATATGGCCTATATTGAATTGCCTGCCGTTCCAAAGGGAATGGGTGGGGAGGGAGGGATGGGGAGAATTTGGAACTCAAAGTTTCAGGAACAATTGTTTAGTATTGTTGTTGCAACTAGGAAAGAAGACATACAGTTAATGAGGAATAGAAAGTCATCTGGCCCTACAGGAGAAAAGAGAAGATAGAGACAAGGGAAGGGAGGGATGACAGAAGAGAGGACAGATTGAAGATAGGGAAAATTAGATTGCTTGGGGTATTGGGGTGGGGGGGAGGGGAGAAAAGGGGAGAAAATTTGGAACCCAAAAATTTGTGAAAATGAAAGTAAAAAGCTAAATAAATAAATTAATAAAAAAAAAAAAATTAAATTGCTGATACTGCAAACAGACCAGTTTTACTTTGGGAATATCATTTTGCAGATGGAAGATAATGTTAATACTTTGCAACTGTAGAATATTTCCAGGTGACCATTTAGTGGTATATAGGGATTATAGATAATCTTGATAGTGAACAGAGCCTAGAATAATTATTCTTTGGATTTCTTTTCCACATTTCATAGTTGTTGGTTTGTTTTTTTTTTTTATCTCAGTTTATGTCTGTGCTACCATAACTTTTCAAGAACTTATATGTCGAGTTCAGTATTATTCTGTGCAGTGTGTATGAATCATTTTTTGTTGTCCTTACTTCAATAATGTGATCATTTTCTTTTATTTAATGTGATTAAAGATTTATTGAAAAGACAATGAATTGTAGAGCATGCACATAACTTATTTTGCTTGTTTGATTTCCTTTCATAAATTGTGAGAATTAACTGCCTTTCTCCTGAGGAACAAAGCACTCATAAAAAACTTACTTTTGAAATGTGGCTTATATGTTAGAATGCGCAGATTTCATTTGTTTCCTCTTGTGTCCTTTTGGTACCAGGTGTAAAATTGCTGTTCATTGATTCCCTTATTTGCATCTTATCAAAAAAGAGGTTTGAAGATCTTTTGATTTCTCTAGGTTTTGATCAGGGAAGATTTCAGAATTTAGATTTAAATTCAGATCTGATATCCTGTCCAGGCTCGCCACACCGACTGCTGCTCTCTCTGCCATGTCACCTGCAGCTCTCATCAGGGTCCTTTCTGGATAACCTGGGCTCTGTTTAGCTAACTTTCACCTTATCTTGCAGACTCTAGCTAGCTCTGAGAACAGTGATGGAGTCAGCACTGCCATTCATGGAAAGAGAAAGTCAGTCAGTTGCCTCATGAGTGTCTCATCATCTCTCATCTCTCCAACTCCCTGGTCCAAAATGCGCTCCTGACCACCACTCCCTGTATTTATTTTCTTCTTCTATTAAAATGTAAACTTCTGGAGAGCAGGAACTGTCCTGGTTAATTGCGTTTGTGAGTCTAGCCCTTACTTAGCACAGTACCTAGCACTTAGTCATAGTTTAATAAATCCACTCCAGTTAATTATTTAATTAATGTCATGTGAGATAAGGAACTGATTTTTAGAAGTTTAAATTTAAAGCAAAAAGCCCACAAAATAGTTGTCATGAGATAGTGGAAAGAACATGGTGCTAGAGTCACCTGAATTGGGTTCAAATCCTCGCTCTGATACTTAACACTTCTCTGTCCTTGGGCAGGGCCTCTGTCTACTCAGGTGTAAAATGAAGTGGTGAAACTAGACCAGAAGTTCTTAAGCAATACTTATGAACTTTAAAAAACTATTTCGCTAGCTATATTTCAAGTGGTGAAACTAGACCAGAAGTTCTTAAGTAATATTTATGAACTTTAAAAAACTATTTCGCTAGCTATATTTCAATATAATTGGCTTTCTTTGGTATCCTTGGTATTTTATTTTATGCACCGAAAAACATTATTTATAGAAGGGACCTGTAGGTCCATGGTACAAAAAAGGTTGAGAACCCCGAACTAGTTGGTCCTTTCCAGCAGCAAATCCATGTTCTTGTGACTCTCTGACCTCAGTGCAGGACGAGAGGTATTGCAGGAGTGGTTCATTCATTGTCTTACAGTGATCTCTTGGGAGCTGAAGTGGTAGAGAAATGTCTGACTTTTTTTTCGAATAGGGATTCTTTCCTCCAGTAGAGTTTATCCTTGTGTTTAGCGAAAAAAAGAAAAAAGAAAAAGACAGCTACAGTATTGCACTTGTATTCCCTAGATTCTTAAAAAACATAAACAGCAACAACGAAAAACCTCCCTTACATTGAGTATGTTGTTTTGAGGGTCATGGCACACACAGGAAATGTAAGGCATGGTCAAGAAACGCAAAGACACAGATGGCTTGTACTCTATAACACTGGAAAAATTAACTTCAGGGAGATAACTCCTGTGAAATACCAGAGTAGAATCAGAGAGGTAGGGTAGAAGCTTGATTAATTTTTTTTTTAAGTAAAGCGTATTTCTTAAGTTTGTTTTTTTTTAAATGTGTATGCACTACCACCTGGTTTATGAGTACAGTCCTTTGCCTTAGGGTGTTATAGTCTTCTTTCCCACCATTTATTGCTCTTTTTATTCTATCCAGGCCCCTTTTACCTCTCTAACCTGGAGTTCTTGCTGTTGTATTACTTTGCTTTTCTCTTTGTCTGCATCATTTGGACATCCCTCAGTGTGTCACCTTTCCTTTTCCCTTTCTGGTCATGGTGTCTGAATTCCTAAAATGAAAGTAAATTTCCTAGTGAGATAGACACAGCCTAGTCAAAGAACATGAAAGACTATTTATAGCTTTACTTATTCCATATTTCCAAGATTCCCTTACACTACCATGAAATAATTTGTATACTTTGGAATGATTAACTTTTGATTTTGTATTTTGGGTCATTGTGCAGGGAGAAAGGTTGTGAATCCTAGAAGTGGACAGTCTTTGGAAAAGAAATTTCCTATTTCCTCTGGGTGGTGGCTATGCAGAATTACTTGGCTAGAGAGCCTTCTCCTTGGGGGCTGAATTTCATTACATAAGGTCCTGAACCTTATGTTCTAGCCTTTTAACCTTGCCTGTTCCCATCACTTCCTTCCACTTCAAGTGGATTCAGTTTTATTCCTATTCTAGTTTGGCCTGTAGAAGCACATAGTAAACTGCTGTGATCTCCTCTTCAATTTAATTTCAAGTAAGTGTTCTTAAACATTTTTAGATATTCAGCTTAAGAAAATCTGGTATTTTCGTAGGTGTGAGTATTCCTTCCACCAGTGTAGATCATAACTCTTCCACATCATTATAGTTTCATCTTGAGTTTGTTGTGAGTATATGGTTTCATGAACTCCTGTGGCCAAAAGAATATCAGCCTCCAGGTGATTTAGCTTTGTGACCTTTGTTGGAATAGTTCTTAGATGTTAATTCATTGCCAGGGTCATACTTGAACTTGTTTTATCTTGGAAGGACCTATCAGAATTTCCATTCCTTTGGTGTCATAGTCTTTCAGAACCTTGACCTGCTTTCAGGCCCTGATGAAGAATCCCAGTAAGATGTTACTATAGTATTAACCAGTGGTGTCATAGCATTGGAAACTAATGTTAATAGAATAATAAAAATAGAAGTAAATATAGCACTTTTAAATTTGCAGAGTGGTTTATATAAATTATTTCATTTGAACCATATAGTCCTTTGTTTAGAAGAAAACAATCAAAAATTAAAATTTCTAGAAAGGAATTAGTAATTAGAGTTTTACAGATCTTAAACACGTCTAGTGAAAGTTAAAAAAATTTTTTAGATGCTTTCTTGAAGTTGCTTAACAATATTATGTTATTTCAAGTTACTTAAGAATGTACTCATATCTCATAAGAGTATAAGTGGTAATATTTTGAAGGCAATTTATAGCTTGCCTGGGAAGATTGCTAATCATAGCTATAATAGGATTGAAACCAGCTGTGTGATTAAGGTGGGAAATTGTGTTTCCTTCCTGCCGTAATTTAGAGTAACCATGGCCTTTAGAGTAACCATGGGGTAATTTTTGAACAATTTATTTTTGAGGTTAAATGAAGTTTGCCAAGAGCATTTAAAAATATTTTTTGAAATTTCAGATTATGCATTTTTCTTATGGTACAGCTTTCTAAACTTGTAAGTGTATGTGAAAAAAATAACATTTTTAATGAACATTTGAGAATAGAATAGATAGAACTTTCAATTCTAGTTTGTAAATACTTAGTTTCACCAGCTTAAAGAAATGCAATTATTTAGTTGTCTTGGAAGGCAAGGATTGTGAGTTGAACTTTGTATTTTCTATAGAGCCTTGTGTCTTGACCAAAGAAGACATTTAATAAGTGAATGAATTTCATTTTTGCTTGCAGTGATTTTTATTGAATTGAAAACAGTTTTCTTGTTTAGTCTTAAGTTGAAGGGACCAATCAACTAGAGGTTTCTATGGACATGAAATCATCTAAGTTTTTTTTGACTCCAGATCTTAGAGCTTTATTTGAATTATTTCTCTCCTTTCGTATCTTAGCTAGTCAATTAGCAAATTTTGTCCATTTTTCGTTTGTGAAATGTTTTTCCTCTATCCTCTCTCCATTTACATAAAATCCTATCAACAAAACTTTATTGATCACATATTGTGTTGAATAAAGTCCTCTATTCAATAGGTCCTGTATTCTCTCTCTTGCTATACTAGTTTAAGCCCTGAAGCCTCCTGATTTTCCTCCTTTGACACTAAGTTCTGCCACTTGCTATATCCTGAATTCTGCTTACTGGTCATTCCTGCTGAGTACTGTTACCATCGATTTTCTCCTTAGAGTTGAAATGCTCAGTGGCTCCTTGTTTTCTTGTACGTTTCAGAACTACTTTGTCAGAATTTCAAGGTCCTTCTTAATCTATTTCTAATACTTTTCTTGCTTTTTCAACAGTCTTCTTAACTCCTAAACAGAAGGATCTCATTTGAATAAATGAATGAATGAAAAAGCATTTGTTAAGTGCCTGTTATGTGCAAAGCACTCTACTAAGTGCTGGGGATGCAAATAGAAAATCTAGACAGTCCCAGCTAGGTAGTACAGTGAGCAGAACCTAGGGCTAAAGTCAGAATAACCTGAATTCAAATTCAGCCTCAGAAACTTAGTAGCTGTGCGATTCTGCTTGGACAAAGCGCTTACTTTCCTATTTGCCTTGGTTTTCTCATATGTAAAAAACAAAAACAAACACAAAACAATAGTACCTATCTCTTTGGGTTGTTGTGAAGGTCAGTTAAGATAATATTTGTAAAGCATTTAGCACAGTGCCTGTCATTTAGTGGACAACCAATAGATGCTTGTTTCCCCCACCCCCAATCCCCCACCCCCATGAGCACCTAAAATTGACATTTTTTCAAGATCTAATAATGATATGTGTTTATCTAAGAGTAGTAATTAATTACTCTTCTAATTAAGATGCATCTTTAATAAATGCTTGTTGAATGATAGACAGTGTAGATATCTCAGGAACTTCTGGGGATGACAGTTCAGCCTTCTACTTACCAGAAAAGTGAGAGTGTGTTATAAGAGATTAAGTTACTTGTCTGCCAGGTTCTGAGGACCTGTAGGAGAACCTGGAAGTTTCATAATGTTCTGGCCCTTTTTTCACTAGTCATACTGTCTGTGCTGACATAAAAAAGTTGAATTTTTTACACTCCATAAGAAAAGTGTTTCTCGTTTCCTGGAGAGACTTTGGTAGGCTAGCTTGGATGGCATGGCATGATGCTTGGATTTATAAGAAGATGAGTGATGGGGTTTGGACTCAGCCAAAAAATAAACGAGACTTCCTTCAGAGTGAGAGCCCTTCCTTGTACTATTCAACCCCTCCTTGTACTATTCAACCCTTCCTTGTACTAGTCACCAGTCATAAGTCTGGGGATTTACACCTACTTGCCTGGTGGGCTGTTTTATCGGGTAAAAACACTAGGCTGAAGGAAAAGGCAAATTTTGGTATTGAATTTCAGCCAGGTTACTTTTATTCAGACTTTTAGCCCTTAAGATTTATAAAGCACTTAGCACAATGACTGGTATGTAGTAGGCATTTAACATATCCTTCCTTTTCCCTCTCTTCTTTCCTTTCTCCTTTCCTTTCTTCTTTTCTTCTTCTCTCCCTTTCTCCCTTCCTTTTTCTGTCCCTCCCTTCTTTGCTTCTTTCCTTCCTTCTTTCCCTCGTAAGATCCACTGGCAAAGCAGATAATAATGTGTCCTTTTAAACTGCTATTTTCATTACCTCTAGATCTTCTATTTCGTTTGTTAAATGTCTTCATTTATTCCATATATTCATGTAGTCCTTGTGGAAAATAGATTTTTTGAGTATCTGTTTGCAGTTGTCATGGGGTCAGTCTCTTCTAGGTTATATTTTTGGAATATCTGTAGATGAGTTAATGTTTTCTTTAGTTTCTTCAACTTTCCAGCTTTTGTTCTACAACAGGTTTGGTGCTAAGATTAGACTCTCTGATGAAGGATGGGCATTGCTTGGTCTTCAGAAGTTTTTTTGATCATTATATTTTAAAGTGTGTTCTCTCTCTCACACTTCCTGCTCCCCTCCTCCCCATGAGAAATCAAGAAAAACAAAAACCCTTTTACAGTTATTTATAGCTAATAGAACAAGTTCTCACATTGGCCATGTCCAAAAAAAGCAGCATGTTTCCTTATAGGTCCTTTGGAACTGTGGTTTGTCATCTTATTGATAAGAGTTCTTAAGTCTTTCAAAGTTGTTTATGATGTTGTTATCGTATAATTTGTTCTCCAAGTCTTGCCCTCCTCACTGTGTTATCAGCCCATACAAGTCTTTCTGGTTTCTCTTAAATCATTCCCTTCATTATTCTTGCAGTGCTATAGTATTCCATCATATTCATGTACTATAACTTGTTTAACCATTCCCTAGTTGATGGGTACTGCCTCAGCTTCCATTTCTTTGCTACTACAAAAAAGAGCTGACGTAAATATTTTTTTTACATATGTGTTCTTTTCCTTTTCCTCTGATCTGTTTGGGATATAGACCTAGTAGTGTATTGCTATGTCAAAGGGTATGCCCAATTTTATAGCTTTTTGGACATAGTTCCAAACTGCTTTCCAGAGTGGCTAGACAATTTCAAAGTTATACCAACAGTGCCCTAAGTACTTGTTTTCCCACAAGCCTTCCAGCATTTGTTGATTTTGCTAGTCTGATGAATGTGAGGAAATACTTTAGAGTTGTTTTAATTTGCATTTCTCTATTAGTGAGTTTAGAGCATTTTTTCTTATGGCTGGTAATAGCTTGGATTTCTTTCTCTGAAAATTGCCTGTTCATAAATTGGGGAATAGCTCTTACAAATTTTATATATTTTATAAATTTTAATCCATTCCCTATATATGTTGGATATGGGACCTTTATTTTATTTTATTTTATTTTTAATTTTATTTATTTATTCAATTTTTTACATTCATTTTCACAAATTTTTGGGTTCCAAATTTTCTCCCCTTTTCTCCCCTCCCCCCCACCCCAATACCCCAAGCAATCTAATTTTCCCTATCTCCAATCTGCCCTCTCTTCTGTCATCCCTCCCTTCTCTTGTCTCCATCTTCTCTTTTCTCCTGTAGGGCCAGAGGACTTTCTATTCCCCATTAACTGTATGTCTTCTTTCCTAGTTGCAACAACAATACTAAACAGTTGTTCCTAAAACTTTGAGTTCCAAATTCTCCCCATCCCTCCCTCCCCACCCATTCCCTTTGGGAAGGCAGGCAATTCAATATAGGCCATATCTGTGTAGTTTTGCAAATGACCTCCCTGATAGTTGTGTTGTGTAAGACTAACTGGATTACCATCCCTCCTAACCTGCCCCTCATTGTTTCTCTTCTGTCTTTTGATCCTGTCCCTCCCCAAGTGTTGACTTCAAATTGTTCCCTCCTCTTTTTGCCCGCCCTTCCATCATCCCCCCGCCTTGCAATATCTCCTTCTCCCCCTCTTTCTTATACTGTAAGATAGGTTTTCATACCAAAATGAGTGTGCATTTCACTCCTTCGTTTAGTCAAATGTGATGAGGGTAAACTTCTTGTTTTTTTTTTTTTCTCAGCTCTCCTCTTTATCCCTCCACTAAGAAAAACTCCTACCTGCCTCTTAAATGACATATAGTTACCCCCTTCCCTTTCCCTCTCTTTCCTCCCCCTACATTTCTCTCTCACCATTTACCTTAGTTTCTTTTAAGGTATGGTCCCATCCTATTCAGTTCAATCTCTGCTCTCTATCTCTGTATGTGTGTGCATGTGTGTATGTGTGTGCATGTGTGTACATGTGTGTGTGTGGTCCCACCAACTACCCAGATACTGAAAAGTTTTAAGAGTTAGAAATATTGTCTTTCCCTGTATGAATGTAAACAGTTCACTTCTGGTAAGTCCCTTAAGACTTCTCTTTGCTGTTTCCTTTTTCATGCTTCTTCTCATTCTTGTGTTTGAAAGTCAAATTTTCTTTTCAGCTCTGGTCTTTTCATTAAGAATGATTGAAAGTCCTCTGTTTCATTGAAAGACCATATTTTCCCTTGAAGTATTATGCTCAGTTTAGCTGGGTAGGTGATTCTTGGTTTGAGTCCTAGTTCCTTTGCCTTCTGGAATATCCTATTCCACGCCCTTCGATCCCTTCATGTAGAAGCTGCTAGATCTTGGGTTATCCTGATTGTATTTCCACAGTACTGGAATTGTTTCTTTCTAGCTGCTTGCAAGATTTTTCCCTTGAGCTGGGAGTTCTGGAATTTGGCCACAATGTTCCTAGGAGTTTCTCTTTTTGGATCTCTTTCAGGTGGTGATCGATGGATTCTTTCAATACTTATTTTGCCCTCTGGTTCTAGAATGTCAGGACAGTTTTCCTTGATAATTTCATGGAAGATGATGTCTAGGCTCTTTTTTTGATCATGAGTTTCAGGTAGTCCCATAATTTTAAAATTGTCTCTCCTGGATCTATTTTCCAGGTCAGTTGTTTTTCCCATGAGATATTTCACATTCTCTTCCATTTTTTCGTTCTTTTGGTTTTGTTTGGTGTTTCTTGGTTTCTCGTAAAGTCATTAGACTCCATCTGTTCCATTCTAATTTTGAGAGAACTATTAAATTCAGTGAGCTTTTGAGCCTCTTTTTCCATTTGGCTCATTCTGCTTTTGAAAGCATTCTTCTCCTCATTGGCTTTTTGAACCTCCTTTGCCAATTGAGTGAGCCTATTTTTCAAGGTGTTAATTTCCTCAGCATTTTTTTGGGTCTCCTTTACCAAGGTATTGACCCGTTTTTCATACTTTTGTTGCATCTCTGACATTTCTCTTCCCAGTTTTTCCTCCACCTTTCTAACTTGTTTTTCAAAATCCTTTTTGAGCTCTTCCAGGGCCTGAGCCCACCTGCCACCCCCCTGGGGTGTCTGGGGTACTGAGGCCCCGCCCTCCACGTCTTTCCCTGATGGCAAGGATATGTCCTCGTCATCAGATCCGAAGGTCGGGATCATTAGCATTTGTTGGAAAAAACTCTCTAAAGTCTTATTTTTCTTCCCTTTTCTAGGCATTTTCCCAGCCAGTTACTTGACTTCTGAGATTCCTTTCCACCCCCGCCTGGATCCGCCCAGCTAATGCTTGGCCTCTGAGATTTAAATGGGCTTTCCTCCTGCCGGCTGTCAATCAGTGAGCTTTAGTTCAGGTGCTGGGGTGGGGGCAGGGCCGCCTCCCAGGCTCAGATCCCTCAGGGGCTTTATGTAGATATTTTCAGGAATGGAGTGGGTGGGGGCGGGGTGGGGGGCCTGCCTCCCAGGCTCAGTTCCCTCAGGGGCTTTAAGCAGAAGCCTTCAGTAATAGAGCGGGGTGGGGGCAGGGCCGTCTCCCAGGCTCAGCTCCCTCAGGTTTTATGCAGGAATCTTCCATAATGAAGATCCTGCCTGCTGCTGGGGGATTCCTGAGTCCTGGTCCGCTGCCGCCTCAGCCTCTGCCCACACCTCTGCCTCCGCCGCTTCCTGCCCCCGTCTCTGCCGCCGCCGCTTCCTCCCGAGGGGGCCCGAGTCACGGAGACGCCCCGCTCCCCCTCTCCTCCAGCCCGGCCTTCTCTCTCACTGACCTGTAGCTTCTGTGGGTGGAGGGACTTTCCCGGCTGCCGGAGCTTCCGTCCCTGAAGCCTGCTTGGATCAGCTTCTCTGGGGCCGCGGCCAGGGCAGTGCTGGGGGTGGGGTCCGCTTTCCGGGGTGCGATGGACCCTGGGGACGGGTCTCCAGGGCTCCCTGGAACGGAAGTCTCTTCCACTCTGTTTCTGCACACCTTGTATTGACCCAGAAGTTATGGGGGACTCTTTTTACATTAATTCTATGGGCTTTGGTTTTGGAGCTCGTAAACGTGCGTCCTTCTACTCCGCCATCTTGGCTCCGCCCCGGATATGGGACCTTTAAAAGAAAAACTTGTAGCAAAAATTTTTCCCCCAGCTTCCTACTTCTTTTCTGATTAGGTGAATTAATTTCGTGTGTGCAGATGATTAGATGTGCAAGATATATTAGAGAGGGGATAGAAAGTCACCTGACAGGGGAAGGTATTTGCACCCAAGATAGTAGGATGACTGGAAAAGACCTTCTGCACAAGGTGACATTTAAATTGAGTCTTGAAGGAAGCCAGGAAACTAAGGTAAAATGAAGTGAAGGGTGCACAGTGCACTAGGTCTGGGGGACAAGCAGTGCAAAGCCATGGTCACGGGGAGTGACATGTCATGTTTGAAAAACTGTGGGGAGGCTAGGTTAGTTGTAGCATGTAGAGCAAGTAGGAGCATGTAAGTAAGAATCCTGGAAAGGTTCAAAGGACTCAGGCTAGAAATTTGTTGAATTACCAAAGTAGAACAAATTACACTGTTTTTCATAAATATGCCAAAATATACCCTTAAAGGTTATTGGCTATTCTGTTTTGTGTTGGCTAAATACTAGGAGAACTTTCAAAACAATATAATTAAAGTTCCTTATCAGCATTCTTCTTTCTATGCATATTACAGAAAATCATTATTATCACTAAGATGTATTAATTCAGTGTATTTTACTCATTTTGTTATATTATATATTATTTGCTGTTCTAAGACATTTTCACATTTTCAGAGCTGTACTGAGAGAAGGATGTGTTTCTGCCAGTAACTTCACAAAGAAACGTTTCAATTCAGGCTTTTTGTTTGTTTGTTTTTGGATGTGGTGATGTTTGTAACTAATGCAAAATTTGTTTTGTGGTTTTTTTGGAATAATGACCTGAGGAGAGAAAAATATTTAACCAAGAATTACTTTAAATATAAAAACCTCCTTTAATTTATTTTCCTTCTTCCAATTCTTTTTGAACATTGTGGCAACGTTGACTTTTTAAAAAATGAGACCATTTTAAAAGAAAAATGACTTCAGTCCTAAATTCACCTTTACAAGCGAAGGCATTAACATTTTCTGTTTTAATTAATATGACAGAAACAAATATTTAATTTATTTTGAGAGTATTTCTGCCTCTGTGATTATGGAATTCTGAAGTACCCTTATGAAATCATCTCTGTGGTTTGCAGTTCTTGGAATTATCCAGATAACACATAGTAATATTTAATGTATTTGTAAAGCCTCTTATACTGGTCTTTTTCTATACATTAGAAGTACTTGTTGAAGCACTGACACGATTTGAATTTAAAATTATAGTGAAGCCGTCAGGAGGCTGGTAGTTATTTGAATTGAATGTTCCTGCACTGGTAGAATTCCCCAAATGTTCAGTGTTCCTGTTTGGGTGTCTTTTCAGTGTTGCATTTGTTTTCATTACAAAATTACCCATGATTATCTTTACTGGATTCCTTAGCAATAAAATAATTTATTTGCTGAGAAATATCTGACTTTAAGCCTTTTTCTTTTTAAAGAGTGATGGTCTCCACCCTGTTTGTTTTTAAGGTTATAAACATTCTTGGTTATTTGTTTGTATATTGAGTTGCACGAAACAAATCTCCTGATGTATATTTCAAAGAGAAAATAACACTTCGTGAAAATTGGCCTTTTGAGGGAATGAAGATCTCTGTATTATTTAGCATTTTTCAGAGTGAAACACTTAAGGAAAACAGATTAAATAGGACACTTCCTTAGTTTAATAACAAAGCTGGGTGTTATCTTGTCATAGTGACATGATTAGTGGAATTCTCTGGTTCCTTTAGTTGGGCTGGCTGAATGAACCTAATTCAGGTTCTTGTCGCATGATACATAGATTAATCGTAATAATTTCCTATTAACTTGTCTCCCTGGTTCCCATCTTCCCCCTCTTGACAGATTAACACAGGTTTCTTTGCTTCTCTGCTCTGAATTGGGATATAACTTCCCATCCTATATAGTCCAAGCTCTTCGTGCTAGTATTCAAGACTTTTCACAATCTAACCTCCTACTTCTAATTATCTAATCACGTTTTATACTGCTTTTAAACATAAATTTTCTGTTGCAGATAGAGAATTTCTCCTTTTGTTTTGTGGTTAGAATATAGTGCTAAATGGACAAGTTTTTCAGGTTTGATCATGAAAAGGGTTGTTTTTACTGTCTTCATTGGATAAAAGACCGTCACCCCAGCCAACCTCTAACACTGATTTTCTTTTTCTTTTTTAATATAAATTTATTTATTTAACTTTTTACATTCATTTTCACAAAATTTTGGGTTCCAAATTTTCTCCCCATTTATCCCCTCCCCTCACCCCAATACACCAAGCATTCTAATTTTCCCTATCACCAATCACCCTCTCTTCTGTCATCCCTCCCTTCTCTTGTCCCCATCTTCTCTTTTCTCCTGTAGGGCCAGAGGACTTTCTATTCCCCATTAACTGTATTTCTTATTTCCTAGGAGCAACAACAATACTCAACAGTTGTTCCTAAAACTTTGAGTTCCAAATTCTCCCCATCCCTCCCTCCCCACCCGTTCCCTTTGGGAAGGCAGGCAATTCAATATAGGCCATATCTGTGTAGTTTTGCAAATGACTTCGATAACAGTCATGTTGTGTAAGACTAACTGTATTTCGCTCCATCCTATCCTGCCCCCCATTGTTTCTATTCTGTCTTTTGATCCTGTCCCTCCCCAAGAATGTTGACTTCAAATTGCTCCCTCCTCCCATTGCCCTCCCTTCCATCGTTCCTCCCTCCCTGCTTATCTCCTTCTCCCCCACTTTCCTGTACTGTAAGATAGGTTTTCATACCAAAATGAGTCTGCATTTTACTCCTTCCTTTAGTCGAATGTGATGCAGGTAAACTTCATGTTTTTTTCTCAGCTCTGCTCTTTTTCCCTCCACTAAAAAGTCTCCTGCTTGCCTCTTGAATGAGATATAATTTATCCCATTCCATTTCACCCTCTCTCCTCCCACCACATTTCTCTCTCACCATTTACCTTAATATCTTTTAATATATGATCCCATCCTATTCAATTCACTCTGTGCTCTCTGTCTCTGTGTGTGCGTGCATGTGTGTATGTGTGTGTGTGAGTGCACGCATGTACATGTGTGTGTGTATGTGTGTGTGTAGTCCCACCAACTACCCAGATACTGAAAAGTTTTAAGAGTTACAAATATTGTCTTTCCATGTAGGAATGTAAACAGTTCACCTTTGATAAGTCCCTTATGACTTTTCTTTGTTGTTTGCTTTCTCATGCTTCTTCTCATTCTAGTGTTTGAAAGTCAAATTTTCTTTTCAGCTCTGGTCATTTCATCAAGAATGCTTGAAAGTCCTCTATTTCATTGAAAGACCAGTTTTTCCCCTGAAGTATTATACTCAGTTTTGCTGGGTAGGTGATTCTTGGTTTGAGT
This sequence comes from Bettongia penicillata ogilbyi, assembly GCA_023548195.1. Classification (NCBI taxonomy): domain Eukaryota; kingdom Metazoa; phylum Chordata; class Mammalia; order Diprotodontia; family Potoroidae; genus Bettongia; species Bettongia penicillata. Next base: position 2,421,123 of record JAJHZJ010000221.1, read on the forward strand.
CCTAGTTCCTTTAACTTCTGGAATATCCTATTCCATGCCCTTCGATCCCTTAATGTAGAAGCTGCTAGATCTTGTGTTGTCCTGATTGTGTTTTCACAATACTGGAATTGTTTCTTTCTAGCTGCTTGCAATATTTTCTCCTTGACCTGGGAACTCTGGAATTTGGCCGCAATGTTCCTAGGAGTTTCTCTTTTTGGATCTCTTTCAGGATGTGATCAATGGATTCCTTCAATACTTATTTTGCCCTCTGGTTCTAGAATCTCAGGGCAGTTTTCCTTGACAATTTCATGAAAGATGATGTCTAGGGTCTTTTTTTGATCATGGCTTTCAGGTAGTCCCATAATTTTTAAATTGTCTCTCCTGGATCTATTTTCCAGGTCAGTTGTTTTTCCCATGAGATATTTCACATTCTCTTCCATTTTTTCATTCTTTTGATTTTGTTTTGTGATTTCTTGGTTTCTCATAAAGTCATTAGCCTCCATCTGTTCCATCTAATTTTGAGAGAACTATTTTCTTCAGTGAGCTTTTGAACCTCTTTTTCCATGTGGCTCATTCTGCTTTTGAAAGCATTCTTCTCCTCATTGGCTTTTTGAACCTCTTTTGCCAATTGAGTGAGCCTATTTTTCAAGGTGTTATTTTCTTCAGCATTTTTTTGGGTCTCCTTTAGCAGGGTATTGATCCGTTTTTCATGCTTTTCTTGCATCTCTCTCATTTCTCTTCCCAGTTTTTCCTCCACCTGTCTAAGTTGATTTTCAAAGTCCTTTTTGAGCTGTTCCATGGCCTGAGCCCACCGGACATCCACCTCGGATGTCTGGGATAGAGAGGCCCCGACCTCCACGTCTTTCCCTGATGGCAAGCATTGTACTTCCTTATCAGAAATGATGGAAGGAAGGAACATCTCTTCCCCAAGAAAGTAGCTCTCTGTGGTCTCATTTTGCTTCCTTTTTCTGGGCATTTTCCCAGCCAGTTACTTGACTTCTGAGATTCCTCTTCACCCCTGCCTAGATCCGCCCAGCTAGTGCTTGGGGTGTGAGATTCAAATGCTGCTTCCCAGCCTCAGGGCTTTCCGTGGCGGGAGCGGCTGCTGTTCAATGTGAGCTTAAGTTCTGGTGCTTGGGTGGGGGCAGGGCTGCCTCCCAGGCTCAGTTCCCTCAGGGGGTTTATGCAGAGACCTTCAGTAATGGAGCTCCTGCCTGCTCGGGGAGTCCCGGGCTGCTGCAGCTGCCTCTGCCACTCCCTCTGCCGCTGCCTCCCGAGGGGGCCCGAGTCACGGAGGCAGCCTACTCCCCTTTCGGCCAGCCCAGATGTCTCTCTCAGTGACCTGGAGTGCTTGTGGGTGGAGGGACCTTCGCGGCCGCCGGAGATTCAGCCCCTGGAGCCGGCTTGGATCTGCTCCTCTGGGGCCGTGCAGCCAGGGCTGGGCTCCGCGCGACAGACGCCTGGGGACGGCTTTCCAGGGCTCTCTGGAATGGAAATCTCTTCCAGTGTGTTTCTGCGCGGGTCCACTGCTCCAGAATTTGTGGGGAGTTCTTTTTACAGGAAATTTATGGGCTGTGGATTCGGAACTAGCATATGTGAGTCTTTCTACTCCGCCATCTTGACTCCTCCCCCCCAACACTGATTTTCTTAACTGGAGATATGATACCACGGATTTCAGGGAATTGTGAACTTGAATGGGAAAAAAAAGTACTTACTTATTTGTACTTACCTCTAATTGAAATTTAGCATGTCCATTTATTTATGAGCACAGAGCAATAAACATGAGGCTGAGGAGTGTACAGGCTTCCAAGAGTGTTTGGGAGGTTGGTCTATTATAAGGAAAGCATTAGAGACCCCCGATCTAACAGACTTATTTTTAGTGAGAGTATGTGACTAAATCAGCATAAAATCTTCACAAGTGTTAGAAAATCAATACATGTTGCACCTAGGGACTTTTTAATGGAGAGCAATTCAACATTGAAGAGTGAAATTTAAAATTTTTAAGATTGGCACAAAAAAGTAGTAAGCAGATGGTGATTCTTAAAACTTTATTCTTCAAATAAATTTAGTATTAGTGCAGTTTTATTCTTCCAAGGCTAGCGTATATAGTTGTTGTAGAAGTTATCAAACGTAAATTATCTCTTATTGTGTTAACGTTGTGCTGAGCAAGCCACAATACAACATGTAATGAATAGGATTTGAAATTTTTAGGTCATTCATTCTTCTGCTGCTGAATTACCAGTTCTTGACTACAGGATTCAGGGTCTAGCCTTATCTTGGACCTGTACTCTTTCTAGATGCCACAGTTACTCTAGAAAGGAGAGGAGGTACTATTAAGGTGACTACCCTAGACCAGGACCAGTAATCTGTGATGATTGTGGGTTAATTTCATTGTTTTTGGTTCGGAGTTTTTGACTCAAGTAATGCCTGAATTTCCCATGACCCTTATGGGGCTGTATTTACCAAGTTAACGCTCTAGCAGACCTTCTCAATCTGATCCACTCTGCTGCCATATGTACCACCAGGGCTAGATGAGCATGAAACCTCTCAGGGAGGGGAAGCAGACCCTTTCATTCTTTTTAGGTTCCTGATTGGTATGAGTCCTCTTCTAGAAATTTCTTGGCAAGATTCTTTTTGGGGACCCTTTCTGTCACAGTGCATGTTTATGATGTTCATGATTTCTTTAGCTTTTGACCTTTACCCCCAGAAAACAAGTTTTTTGATTTTTAAATTTGAATTCCTTGCAAAGATTGAAATCAGATTGAATCTTTCATAAGATTCAAGATATGGAAGCTTAATTGGTTGTTTTTAGGGGCAGAAAGAAATGATCCTTTGTTGTTGGAAGCAAACAGAGGATTTTTTTTTGTCACTTTAAAGTTGCACTACTTGTTATGGACTCCGGTCATAAAAAAGATTCATTGAAGTCGTGTGCTTTATGATGTCCCTGGTCCAGGCAATCTTAAAAATATTTGAATGCTGTCACAAATTTCACACGAAGCCATATTTCAAAAAGTCCTGAGTTCTGGAAAAAGAATAGTCAACATCAGCTGAATGTGTATAAAAAAATAAATTTAAAAAAGTTGTATTGCTACTATTTTAAATTATGTAGTTATGCCAGTTATATGTGCTTTTTGTGTTATGCCTTGCTTGATTTTCGACAAAACTTTGATTTTAAATATAAACATTTATTTAAACATTTAACCTTTTTCTAACAGATACTAAGCTGATCTATGTTCTCGGATTTTTTACTGTTTAAAATGTTGAATTAAGTATGTATTCATAAACATATATTTAAGTACATATATTCTATATATGCATACATATGTGCATACATACATATATATACACACATGTGTATTATGTATTTAAATGAAATATTCTTCAGTCTGACTTTCTGGTGACAATGTTTATATTATTTGTAGAGTTCTGAAAGAGCTCCATAGAAGAAGACAAAATGTTAAGAGTTCGTTCTAAGTGTATCTTTTTACATATTGCTTACAAAGTAACTGCCTTACTGTTATTCCTACTAATTAAATGGAGTGGATGGCTTAGATAATTTAGAGCAGAGGATTTCTGTTTGACTTATGAAAATGCGCTTGAACTTGAATATGGTTGCCTCTAGTATGACTTTTATGATTCCAACAAAACAGTGAAACAACATTGTAAATGTAAACATTTCTCCTGAGTTAAAACTGGGGAGAAAATGGAAAAATGTCTGATTTTTTCATTTTCCCATTCTGTTCTATTCTTACCTTATTGCTCAAGTCCCTTATATCTTCTCAGGCCTATGTTAGAAACAGACTCAATCACTTTTTACGTAATAAATGCAGAGCAATCTTTTCTCTCTGAACTTGGTGCTTCCTACCTTTCTGTAAGTTAAGGAGGTAGTAATTTTTATTTCCTCTTACACTGGAACAAAGATTCATGAGACCAGTCAAGGAAAGCCAAAACTAATGCAGTATATTGTTACTTAAGTTTAACAATGACAGAGACCAAAGCCTATCATTCTAGTTTCAACCATACACAGTGAAATAAGTGATATTCGTGTGTGTGTGTGTGTGCGCACACACACACACACAAACACATCTCATAAAATCAGCCTTCACCTTCTTCAAACCTAGTTGATCATAGAGTCTACTCTACTGAGGCATGATCCTGTGCCCCAGCTTGTGAGGCCCATGGATATTTTTCGGTGAGATTGGGTTGTTTAGAGATACAAAAGACAACTGTATATGTTGAAATGAATTTGTTGCATCCTCATTGTATAGTTGAGGAAAGTCAGACTCAAGAAAGGCTGCTAGTAATAGTGAAGCCAGGGGTCTTCTAACTCCTGCTCTTGTTCTGCTTTATCAGTCTGCCTCCACCATTTTATCAGTCTCCATACACTAGCAGTTCATATTGGAAAAATCATTAACTTAAAATGATTAATGTTGATTTTCCTGTTCATTTTTTTGTGGCAGTGTTAACCACTTTGTTCAGCCATGGCACCAAGTTTGATTCTTCCTAAGTTGAAAATAATCTAGAAAATGTGCTGTGTGTTGTGCTTGTCTTTTATATTTGACATTTCTTCAAATTTTTTATTGAGATTTGTTTTCTTCTTGTTTGTTATTCACTAGCAACAACCCTATTGATTACTTTTTCTTTATATAACATGTAATAAGAGATCATTGATTCATTGTATTCTTTTGAAACTCTTCCTTAAAGTCATTTCCCCTTTATTCTATGTTTGAAACTACTTTCTTTTTTTATAGTATTATTAAATCACAATGTTTTTATGTATAAAAAAGTAACTTTAATCTTTTTCATAAAAAATAGGAAAAACAATTCATTAAACTTTAGATTGAATGACTTAGATTAAAGGAGAAGGCTCTCCACAAATAATGGCTTGTTGAAGGGAATTATATGTTTGGAGAATAAAAAAAAAGTGTAGTGAATTCTCATCTGCCTGGGGTGATGAAGTGTATAGTTCTGCCCCTAAGATGAGGGAGATCAGTCTCACAAATTTCTTTTATTTCCAAATTTATTAAAGTATTGAAAAAAATTCTTTGGGATTGAAGTTTTTGTTTTATTATCTTGTATTTTATACTAATTGTTTTTAGTGACATGAAGGAAATCATATCTTATTTTGTTACTGGTTTTCAAATTCACTCATAGAATGTAATTTTCTCATTTCAGGACCCTGTAAAAAAAATACCTGATTCTCATGAAATCACTCTACAGCATGGCAGTAAAACAGTAAGTGTTATACTTTTTCTTTCGAAGGTGAAAATACAATAAAGCAGTTTTAAAATTTATTGAAGACAAGTTGTATGACTGATGTTGCAAAAATGAACAATGTTAAATGAGTTACAGTAAGTAGACACGTTTATTTTTATTCTATGTGATTCTGATCAAGCTGTGAAACAGTTTTTGCTCATTATTTAAAAAGAGTAACACTTGTTACTGTTATTGCTGCTGTTGGCTTTAAAGCCTAGTTTGTATTCAGCAACCTGAAGCACCAACACTGGAAACTAAAAAATATACTTATTTTTAATGGGATAATATTTGGATATCCTTGACTTTTGACTAATGGTAGAAGATAACCAATTTTATACTTTTGTAGAATTATTGTTCAAGGTGAAGAATGAATATTAGTTCTGTCACTCAGTACATTACATTTGGGATCTATATTTTTAGATATTTTGGTAATTTATTAATATAATCATATTTCTTATAGTTATATGAATCTAATTTAAAATTTTATGATTAACTATTTCATTATAAAATTTAAATAATGTAATAATCCAATGAAAAGGACATTCAGAACAATGTATAATGAAAAAATAAGCAATACATTTTTTCTTATTTTTTTATGTATACCCATTCCTTTTTTTTGTCAGTTTTCTTTTATGTTTTTGTATGTTAAAAAGATATATAGGCATAATAAGTGTGCATAATTATTCTGATTCTTCTTTCTTTCCTTTACATTACCTTTTGCATATGTTTCAGTATTTCTCTTTATGAAATATAAATATACCTTGTTGTACTGTTCAAATGATCTGGGTTCTTAAGTGAGTGGTGTACAAGCTGACTTTTTAAATATAATTCCAGATCAGGTGGTCTTTGTTGAATAAGAAGAGACTAATTTCCAGAATTAGTCTCCAGAATTCCAGTGATGGAATTTTTTTTTGACCCTTACTACCTATGAAACAGATAAATGTATTCAAAGGCCCTCAGCCTGTGTGTCCTTTTCCTGTGTCAAGCCCCCATCTTTGACTTATGCTCTATGATAGAATAGTTGTAGAAAAGAGGAAATAGGGTGCTCTTTAGACTTCTTAAAAACATTGGTTTAAATGCCTGTTGTGAATGTGCCATTTTTGTCCAACAGCGCTACAGGAGCAACGGAACTATATCCATGTTGACATTCTTGCTACAAATGAAACCTGAGGACATAAATGAATTGTAGATAACTGGCAGGAATTACTCACTTTCCTTTGAAAGTTTTTCTTTGAGGTGAATAAAGATGTGGTAGAGTTGGTTTTGATGGTGTTGTCTGGTGATGAAAATAGCATTCGAAATGATACTTGCTTAACTCCCCTTGCTTTGCTCATGATGAGTATAAGCAAAAAGATATTTTTTATTACTTGAAGGTATTTGCATCCTATGTGCCAGTATCGATCTGTTGCAGAAGATAAAAGAGTCCTAAAATTTTGAAGTGAACCTGACCTTTCCATGATGCCAGTATATACCTTGAGATTTAGAATCTCCCACTAGGGTATCCTTCCGCTCCCCAAAGTACCATATTACATTCGTTTTGTGTGTTTGTATGTTCTGTTTTCACGTGTATACTTACCTTCTTGCTTCGCTGTTGGTGTGTTGTCTCTTCCCATTCAAGTTCCTTGCCTTTCCCTGTATCCCCACAGCTTCTCCCAGGGCCTGGTGCACACCAGGTATTTCATCAGCGCTTCTTGACCCGACTTCACACCTTCATTTGAATGTTACCTCCTATTTCACTTTTGTCTTTATAGCGCCAGCGTTTAGCACAGTAGTCCACACCGCTTAAACACATAGTATATACTTGATTGACTGACTTCATTGTGAAGATAGGCACAAGGGAGGATGGCAAAAAATATTTTGGAGAAAATTGTTTAGGATAAAGACATAAAAGAGGATGTAAACTTGTAGGTAGTTAAGAAGCCTCAATCTTTAGATTATAAATTCTATAATCAAGATTAAAATTGGAAACCTTAGACCTAGTTAATATAGAGCAGTACAAGAAATCTTAACATGGAAATAGCTGACTGCTGATGTGAGAAAAAGTTAAAAAAAGGTCAAAACTAGAGACAGGTGAAAGGAAGGATAAAGACATGCAGATAACACTGCTGGTTAGAATAGTTCCAACCTGACATTTTCATTAAGTTCAGCTCAATAGATAATAAAATCTTGAGTCTGAAAAATAGGATATATGGTTAAAATAGACAATGTTTCTATTACTATTCTTTTTTGAAAAGCATATATTGATTTAATTAATTTGGAGGAACTTGGCAAATAATATAATTTTTCCACTTCCTCATCTGCCTCAACATTGGTGTAAAAGCTGCATTTAGCTTCAGTCTTTTGCAAATATTCACTATAAGTTCTGCGTGCAAAAAGACCAACAATCTCGTAAAATTTCTCTTGTTGCTTTGGAATGGGCAGTGATTCCAGCTCATTTACTTGTTCTTGGCTGCAGCTTCCTTTTTGTTCACTAGTTTAATTAATAGCAACAGCGTGAAGATTAGTATGATTTGAGTTGTGCATTTAGCATGTCAGTGTGGCGAGTGGGTGATAATCTCACAGTTGTTGGTAGTTAGCATATTTCTTAGCCTCTTCCTCCCTTTCCCCTGGAAGTCACAGACTCAGTGTGGTTGGTCTTCCAGTTGGAGACAGTCTGTCTGTAGGACCGACTGTACCTATTCTGTCCAGCACAGAAGAACTTATCAGAGCTTGTTCTGAAGGAGTAATGTTCAAGAGTTCAGGCCACTTCTACCCTACTGGAGTTGTAGACAGCTCATGAGTTAATATATTATAGATGTAAGCTTTTGTAAAACGTTTAATTATTGATAGTATACCAAAATTTCAGTGTTACAGTTGTTTCTGAGGATAATGGCCTCCAAGTTACCCTGGCAAAACAATGAATTAATAAAATGAAAAGAACGAAAAGCAAATGCATTTTCTTTTGTCCTGTGAAGTTTTCTCCTAGTAGTATGGATGAATCTGTACAAACTCACTGACACATCTTAACCCAGCTTCTGGCCCTTTCCCTTATAATTAATGGCATGGTTTGCAAATCAGATAAAAAGCTTTCTGGTCACATTTAATTTTCATCCTTTCAATTATCTTTTAAGTCAAACTTTATATAAGGAGCAAAAAATTCATATCAATTTAGTTTGAACTAAGCTGTTGTTTTTCCTAATCATTTATTAATTTATACTGACCTTTGTTATTCTTTTTCTACCCAAGTTTCAAGTGGTCAGAAAAACAGTTCAACAAAATGGAGACAAATAATGCATTACTTATTGCTCTACTGAGAGAGGATTTCAATGTATTCCTTAGTCAGAATTAGCTACAAGCTGCCCCCAAAATGGGAAGAGGTCTCATAGAAGAACAGAAAACTGTCTCATCTCTTTTCCAAGCTAACCTCAAATCAAAACAACCAGTGTATAAAACTGGGTCTTTGGTTTGGTGTTCGGTGTAGTACCTGTTGTGGTTTTCTTGATATATTGTAAAATCTTTAATAATTGTCAAAGGTGTAGAACGTCAATCAGTCAGTCAAACAAGCAAGACAACTTTTATGCAGATATCATTTCCAGATTGTTGGTAACCTGTGCATATTTTCCCCACATAACTTTGCCTCTGTGTCACAAGGCCCAGCTTACTCACATCCTCTTTGATGATAGTCCCTTTGATAATAACACCCAATGGTGTATAAAGTGGGGAGGAGGGATTCTTCTTCACACCAAGGATGGATAGGCAAAACTCTTTCTTTGTCCTCACTATGACTTCCAATCCCTTGACGCTTCAGTCCTTTTGTCTCTATTGCTCCCTTATCACATTGTCACTTGCACTCACCAAGCCTTAGCCTTGGCTCACTCCCACCATTCTTTGCCTTCATTCCTACTTATGAGCTGCAGAACAAGTGTGGAGAAAATCATGCAACTGGGTTCACTACAAATTTATGTTATACTACCTCAATTAGACCCTTACTGCTGCCAGGCAGTACTGTAGGTGTAGTTCTAAAGCTAGCACTCTCTTAGTTGAGATTTGATGATGGGACAAAATAAGGTATTTGTGAGGTGCTGAGCGTTTAACAGATGAGGAAGTTTACTTTGCTCTAACACGGTAAGCATATGCGTCAAAGATACATTGGCATTTGTTTTCTCTGTATGCAGCCCCCCTCTTCTCTATCTGGAAATGTGTTTGCTCAGTCACCAGGGTGTAGTGACTTGAATGATATTGGGCACCCACCACATCTGAGAGGCATGGAACCCACATGACTTGGGCTTTTTCTTGACCCTAGGCAGGTGTGCCAAAGAAGCTGGGACAATTTCGTTTCGTGAGACTGGGGGAAGAGAAGCCACTGGGGAAGTCAGAGCCAAGTTGTATGGGTGGGTGTTGGGGGGGATAAGGTTGTGTCAGTTTTAGGGGAGCTGCATCAGGAAACTGCTGCCCTGTAAGGAGTCACAGTTAGAATCAGACATGTTTTAGGAGCTATTGCAATAAAGAATTGTTGGGCTTGGAATATGATATTCTCAATGGCGAAAGAACTTGACTTAACAACAAGAAAAATTTACCTTGCAAAACTGAGTGTAATCCTACAGGGGAAAAATGTATCTTTAATGAAATTGAGAACTTCCAAGCATTCCTGATAAAAAGACTAGAGCTAAGTAGAAATTGGATATACCAACCCAGGTGTCAAGAGAAGCATAAAATGCTGAATATGAGCAAAAAATCATAAAGAACTAACTAAGGATAAATTGTTTACCTTCCAGTGTGGGAAGATGATAAGATACATGTATCTGTTCAGAATTCTATCATCATCTGGGGTTACAGAGAAAGTTTAATTATACAGAAGGCCTGTTACATTTTGGTGTTCTTAAAAGAAGAATGGAAAAAGAAGGGAAGAGGAATTTACTGGGAAAGAGAGATGGAAGGAATAGGAAAAATTATCTCACATTGAAGGGTTGTGCAAGTAGAAGTCTATGCAATAAGGAGATGGGTTTTGGGGAGAGCAGAGGATACTTTAACCTCACTTCCATCTGAACTGGTCAAAAGGAAGAATACACTTACACATATATCCACACACATCTGCACACACATATACACACATACAGTTGAGTACAGAAGAAGCAAGAGGGAAAAGGGGAAAAGAGAAATAAGAGGGGAGGGTAGATTAAGGTAAGGATTATTCAGAAGCAATATAAGCTTTTAAAAGAGGAATGCTATTTCTGTTGATCAAATTGTATTGATTTCTGCTATTGAACCTTTTTTTTATCTTTTTTTAAAGTTTGAATTGTTTTATTTATTATAAACTGTGGTAAAAAATAAGAAATTAAAAAAATAAAATTACATGTAGGAGTACTGATGATTTATATAAAATTTGTCATATCTGGCAATCTTGCTAAGGCATAATTTCAGTTAATTTTATTTGATTCTCTAAAGCTCCTTAAGAATACCTTAATATCATCTAAAAATGTAATATTTTTGTTTCCTCTTTGCTTATTTTTTTTCTCAACTTCTTTTTTTTATTTTATTATTATTTTATTTTAATGTTCTACAATCACTTCCTTAAAATTAAGATTTTATCCCCCCCACACCTTCCCCACACTATCCCACTCCCTCCCCACGACAGCATACAATTCTGTATAGGTTCTACATATACTTTCCTATTGAGTACGTTTTCACTATAGTCATGCTATATAGTCGTACTAAAATAAATGGAAGAAATCATATAACAGATCAAAACATAATACACTAAAACCCACACACACACAAACATGAGCTGCTACATTCTGCGAATGACTTCCATATTTCTTTCTCTGAGTGTGGAAGGAAGGCATTTTGCCTTAGAAAAACCACCATTGGGATTTTTATTTTTTTTTAGTAAGTTCTTGTATTATTACAAAGTTCCAAGTCTACCAGAAAAAATTCTTGCACACTGTGGTCGTTGCTGTGCACAAAGTTCTCCTGGTTCTGCTCCTTTCACTGAGCATCAGATCATATAAGTCCTTCCAGGCCTCCCTGAAGTCTTCTTGTTCATCATTTCTTATGGCGCAATAGTACTCCATTACATTCATATACCATAATTTATTCAGCCATTCCCCAATTGATGGTTTTTTTTTAATCTTTTGTAAATTTTCATGGAGTGGGATGAAACTTTAGAGATGTTTAAATTTATATTCCTGTATTTGTGACTGAGCATATTTTCATATGGTCATTTATAATTTGTAAACCTTTTGAATACTCTTAGTATCCTTTCACCCATTGTAGACTCTTCATCAATCAATTAGCAAGTGTTTATGAAGTGCCCATTATGTGCCAGGTGTGAAAATACAGATCCAAAGAATGAAATGATCCCTTTGGCAACTATTGAATATAGGTTGAACGAAGAAATTAATTATCTTTTACTTTGTTTTTAAGAACATCTATAGCTTATGAGGATAGGCTGTGAGCAACTTTTCTCTAATTATTTTTGCGTGACTTTTCTTCTCTCCAGGTTTCAGCCTTAGGTCTGGACCCTTCAGGTGCCCGATTGGTAACAGGAGGATTTGATTATGATGTTAAATTTTGGGATTTTGCAGGGATGGATGCTTCCCTTCAAGCTTTCCGATCTCTTCAACCCTGTGATTGGTATGTATTGAAATGATTACTTTTTCTTCATACTTGAAGTCATAGTCTCTGATAACTCAAATTTCAGTAATTCTAAATTACTCATCAAGACCTTTATTGCATAGTAAAAAAATTATAGTAAGTTAGCACAACTTGAAAAATTGCAAATTCTCTGGAGTTCCTGTGGCTTTATGACTAAAACAATTAAAGCATTATTTTAGTCACTATCCAATTGTTTATATGCACTTTTAGTGAATCTTACATCTGTTAGTTCCTCAGAATTTTCATCTAGGCATTATGTGAATTTGTGAATATTCAAGTTAAATGACCATCTAGAATCTTTTCACTAAGTCCTCCTCTCTCCTGTGATGTTGCTGCTGCCCCAGTCTGGGACCTCATCGCCTCATGACTGAGCAGTTGCTGATTGGTTTCCCTATCTCAGTTTCTCTCCACTGCTGTTTGTCGTCTACCCAAATGTCAAGTGATCATGTCACTTGTCATATTTAGTGAATGCTAGTGGCTCCTGATTACCTCCAAGAGCGAGTTTTTATATATTGCATATATAATCTTTTCCACTGGTCAGCCTTTCTTCTGTTATTTTCTATTATAATCTGCACTGTGACATTAAGTTTTTTTTGTCTTGTCCTGGGCGACCTTTGATCCTTAGGTTGTCACTACGTATCCTATCTTTGAGAATTTTATGTTTTTGATTACATATTTTCTTTTATTTTTACTATTTTTTGCTTTTCTTGTAGATTGTCTTTTACTTTTATATATTTTCATTCCCACTCTATTGTTCTCTTTATACTTTAATGACACTTGCTGTTGCAGATTCCAGCTTTTCTATTCTGCCCTTTATTTTTTACTGTTGAGGCTATAAATTCTGCTCTTATAGTTCTCTTTCCCTCTTTTAACCACTCAGGAATAGCATATATGTGTGTGTGTTACTGTTAATGTTTTCCCTGTTAATTGATTTGCTTATGTTCAAGGTCTTTGAGTTTTCTTCTTCCTGAGAGTTTTAGTAAATTTAGTCTCTCCTCCTCCCTGCCCTTATTTTCCCATATTGCTCCCTTTCTGACTCTCTAGCTTACTCCCCTCTGATTGTGGTTTCCTTGGGTCTGAATCGCAAAGGATCTCAGCCTTCTTCCACCCTGGCCAGTCATAGGGATTATAATGAACCTCTTGCTTAATTATTACGAGAGGGAGCTGGTTAGGCCAGCAAGTGAGAGAATATAAAGAGGGAAGACCTACTTGAACTCACAAATAGGGAGCATGATATTAATGATGAATTAGCAGAGAATATGGAGAAGGAGCAAACAGATGGGAAGAATAGAGGGGAGAGTATTCTCAAGGAGAGCTTAGTGGTCAGAAGTGCCATGCAGCAGGTGATAACTTGAGGGATGTAGTGAAGAGTTTTGTTTTTTTTTTTAAAGGATGAGGGAGACTTGGGCCTGTTTGATGGCAGTAGGGAAGGAACCAGTAGATAGGAGGAAGAAGTCAGAAAACTTGAGATAATAGGAGGTGAGAAAGTAGAGCAGTCTTTTAGAGAAGATAGGACAGAATGGGCACCAATACCAGTTCAGATGGGCTAACCTTGGCAAAGAAAAGAACTGTATGACTCTTAGAAACTGGGAGAAGGGAGAAAAAAGTGGGAAGTGATAATGAGAGGTTTGAGATGAGGAGAAGGGGAGAAATTCAGGGGGATAACTTCAGTTTTCCTAGTAAAATAAGAGACAATTCTTCAGTTGAGAGGGGGAGGTGTAGAATACTTGAGAAATGAAGAAAAGTTTGGGAATAGCTTTTGGGGGAGTGAAATAGGGGAATCATTTTGTCTGATTCTTCGTGATCCCATTTGGGCTTTTCTTGGCAAAGATAACAGAGTGGTTTGTTATTTTCTTCTCCAGCTCATTTTATAGATGAAGAAACTGAGGCAAGCAGGGTGAAGTGACTTGCCCAGGGGCACAGAGCTAGTAAGTGTCTGAGGCCTGATTTGAATTCAGGAAGATGTCTTTCTGACTCTAGGCCTAGCACTTTATCTACTTGCCACCTAGCTGCCTCAGATGCATTACCTAAGGAGGCATAAAAGGTTTGCCTTGTTGCAGTGAGGGCCTAGTTTAAGTTGAATTACGTTAATTTATAGTGTTAATGAAAAAATATTTCATCTTGCATTAGACTCGTATTCCCAAGGAATTGTGTTCTGTGGCTACATCTTATTTTGTACATAAAGTAGTCAACTGTGTACATTTTCCATGCCAGTGAAGCATATTGTCATATGTATTAGTTTATGGCACAAATTTGTCATGAGGTTTATTTTCTAATTATCTAACAGAAACTTTTGCTTTTTAAATCAAACTCAACATAATTTTTCTTTATTACTATCAATTACCACTAATTAATACATATTGTATATTTGGGATGTAAATTGAATTATATAAGGAATCAAAGAAAGTTTACCATTTGGGATGCTTTAATATGGAATGTAATCCATAGAGTAGGGACTGGCTTTTTGGGGGAAGGATGGCACCTAGCAGAGGCTTAATTAATGCTTGCTGAGTGACTTCCTCAAATGATTGTTTCCCTACCTGACTAAGAATGTAACACCTTACTCCTAAGACATGTTTTGAGAAAAGTTTTTGTTTCTGGCTGAGAATAGAAAGTCAGTAATGACAGAAACAAAGCCTCATATGTATGCATGTCTTCCTTTGCAGTGTTTTAGGAACAAAGTTACATTTGGTAGTAGTGATTTGCTCCCAATATTGTGTAATTCCTATGGCAAGTCATAGTAGCTGGGACAAGATTCTGTGACTCTTGAGCCTCAGTTGACAGCTCTGGACAGCTGTATTTATTTATCTGCAGTGCGTGTCCCAGCTTGTTCTGCTAGCTGGGCAACACATGCTTTAAAAATGACTCCTCACTCTCCACCTTCCTCCTTCCCAGGAATAACTTCATAGAAAGAATTGTGCAATGTCACTAATCCTTTGGATTGATATTAGTGTTACTGCCTGAGAGTACATTCGTTTACTTCCATATAACTCTTGGTTGCTGTCAGATTGGCGTTCTGTTTCTTCTCTTTGATCACAACATTAGTTGTTTAGTCAGGAATTTGAGAAGCTGATGTGATAGCATTTGAACAGGCTCTTTAACTCTCTTTAACCCTGAGTCTAATAACTTCTGATTTCATCCTTTATGCTCTGTGGACTGTGCAATTAAGGAGGAGGTGGCAAAGGAATCCTTAGGCTCACAGATTTTTTTTTTTTGTGGGCCCGAAGACCTTGAACAGAAAATGGGAAGTAACAAAATAAAGGTATAATGTTAAACATGTTCTAGTGGAATAATAGTGATAATAAATATATTTATTTAGTACTTTAAGGTTTGCAGAATGCTTTACAAGTATTTCCTCATTTGATCCTCACAGCAACCATGGGAGGTAGGCACTATTATATCCTAATTTTACAGATGAGGAAACTGAGGCAGAACAAGGTTAAATGACTTGCTCAGAGTAGTACCTGAGGCTGGATATGAACTGAAAAGAAATGAAGTTGTCTTGAATAAAATCTGTTTTTCAATCATATTATTAATCACATGGGTGCTGTTAGGAGAAATCTACTCTGTAGTCTCACTTGTTCACTCCATTTTTGCAGTAGTGTATCATTTCACACAGTACATTTATTAATGATTCTGCCTGTATGTTCATTTTGGCTTTTTTCTCCCCTAACTCATGGTCATAATGTTTTCAGGATTTCAAATGACATGTACTTATTTTGTTCAACTTTTTCAACTGGTATTGATTTAAATTTGGGAAGGACATCAGAATTTTACCAAATGGCCCCTTTCCTGCATCTCCTGGAGAAATCTTTGTTCCATTTGGGATCTTGTAGCACTGATTCTGCCTCTGACTTTCTGAGCTTCTCTCTTAAGTGAAACAAATACTTTGGAACTTGGGCTCTCTGAGCTGCTTTGATCTTTTCTACCTTGATGATATCCGTTTTTTTTCATTATGACTAATTGCTGAGGGCGCGCAGAGCTTCCTTTGAGTTGTCATTGCCTTTGGGATTGACGCAGTGACTCTCACCACTGTGGAAGTAGCTTTTGGAAGTGCTGATAATTTGAGAACAGTCATCTAGAATTTCAGAATTTCACAAGTAATGGACAATGTGTAATTCTTGTGTAGCAGGTGTCTGGCTAATGTGTTTAGAGAAAAGCAATGTGATAAATTTATACTTAATTTTGTTTATGGATATGTGTATCCATTATGTGAATGTGCATGTATGTACATGTGGGTGTCTATATATATATAGACACACAGAGTTTGGCATAATGTATAGAATGAGGAAAAATTGAGTTTGTGTCCTTTTTTGAATATATACTAGCTGTATGACTATGGATAAAGCAAGGCATTTAACTTTTAAGTGCCCTACACAACTTTGTAAGACATAAAGTTATAGGCTAGTTGCTGATCTGCATCTGTGGAGAGAGTTTCCACATTGGAAGTTTTTTTTAATATGAAGTTCCTTTGTCTGGGCACCACAAAAAAATTCACGGAGAGATGACCTAGTCTGACTGAGAAACTGATAAGAATGCTAAATATATCAGGTTTTTAAAAAATAATTGAGGTTTTGCTATTTTTTTCCTATTTAAATTTTTATTACAACTAATGTTCCTTTTATCTCATGGTTTGGTTATTTTGATACATCATTGATTTAAAATAAAATGCTGTTTTGAAAAATTTTTTTCGGTATATTTGTTGTATTTCCAGTAGCCAGATGATATTGATATTAACTTGATATATTGGGGGTGTCTCTGGAATATCACTTCTTTTAAGGTCAGCTTTGAAATTCAAATTTCAGAAGCTCACTTGACTAACCGAACCTATTATTTTTGTGGAATTCAGCATCTGTGATGTTTATTTTATCTTGAGATCACTAAAACTAGAATGTTAGAATAAGTTTTCTGCTAAATGGTTGACCTTTTGCTCACAGAGTTGCACATATTGAAAAGTGTTTGTATTTGGGGGAAAAAATCCATGGAGGCACATGTTTTATTTCTAAAAATAATTATGACTGGGTTTAGTGATGTTCCCCTGCTGCTTGGGAGTTTGAAGTTGTTCAATTAATTGAGTTTAAGATTTCTGTGCTGTTGTAAGGATAAAGCTGTTTGGATGTCTGAACTAAGTGTGGGAGCAGAGGGCCATTGATCTGCCTAGGGAGGGGTAAAGTAGCTCATGTTGGAAAAACAGTAGGTTAAAAAAGCTTCTTTGCTGGCATCAGGCCTGTGAGCAACCCCTATATGTCCAAAAGAATCAGTTTTTATTCTGAGTAGAGAGTGATCTCTTGGGACAACTTTTGATTGTTTGGTTCTCAAGTGAGATTTTGATAATCTTTACTTTTAAATTGCTATCTGCATTGGTATCAGTTTACTTGCTTTTCAGTTGGAATTTGAAAGCTTTGCTTTGGTCTAGTGCTTCAGTGTATTTACTTACTACCTGAGGAATTCTTTGTCACTTCCCTTAAAGTAAGGAGACATGAACCTGTGACCACATTTCGTCAGAGTTAGTTACAGGTGATAAGTGTCTTGAAAGTGATACTCTATCATTTACTCTTTGAATAACTTAGAGATCAGATTAGGCATTTCCACTTGAGATGCTTGCTTCTAGCATTCTTTCTGCTTTGTTTGGTATTTGTATGTGCAATCTCATATGGGAAATGAGTTATCAACACCTTTTGTTTCTTGAGTGCTCAGTTTTTTCTTTCAAACTTTTGTAATGCTTGTTAGACTTTTGCAGCCTTTATTAGAAATGCATTCCTTTAAAATTATTTTAGAGCTTTCTATTGATGATGTATGGCTTTAAGGAGTAGAATACTCTAATCTCTGAAGAACTGAAGTCAGAGGAAACTAGCCCAGTGAAAATGGGGAGGCCCACAAAGGACAAGGCCCACATTATAAATGAGATCTTTTATGGGAAAAGTTGTATTAAGAATATTGCAGAAAAATGCATGACTGGAAAAATTATTGAGCCAGTCACATAGTGAGAGTGAGTGACAGCTAACTAATGAACAGTTTATGTTTTCCTTTGATATCCATGATATGTGAAATGGAAGAAGGTCTTTAGCATATTCAGTGGACCCTCTGTGGTAAATTTATGGAAAGACATGTTTGAGAGTCCTAGAAGATGAAAAGAAATGGAGCGGTTGTGCTATGTATTATGGGAGGGAATTCAAAGCTTCAGAAGCTGAATTGACTGCGTGATTTGTTATTTTGATGGAATGAGGCATTTGCAATGTTTCTTTTGTGGCAGTTAAAACTGATCTGTTAGGTTAAACTTTCAGTAAGGGGGCGTTGAACTTTTGTTTAAAGAGTTGCACACATAAAAGGAGGTTGTATTTGGAAAGAAATCTGTGAAGCCATAGAGAGAGAGTATTGATACTGATGAGAAAATGGCTGCATTGGAAAATTAGATTTTTAAGATGTTTATTAGATATATAGAGCCAGCTTTTTATACTAGATTATAAATTCCTGATGATGATCTTTGTGTCTTATTCTTCTTTTATATACATAATACTCAAGACAGTGGTAAGCACACTGTAGTACATGTTTAACAAGTACTTGATGTCTTGATAGCATTCTTCAATCTATATTTATTTATAATTAGAGTCTCTTCCCCATCTCGGAAATAGTTCTCTAGGTTCTGTAAGAATTTTGTATATAGCTATGTTAAGATACTTCGGTAGATCTGTGACTTTAGTGATATATGTGCCCCCTTCAGGCATAAAATTGTGATCCACCCACACTCTTTTATCCTGTGTGATGCTTGTCTGTGCCTTTCTCCAAATCTTCCATATACAATCTGCTTAACATTCTGGAGTGCTTCCTATGAATCTTTTAAAATTTCATAATACCAGTGCAGCACTTGGACAGTCTATCTGTTATATCCCATTCTTATCATGTGACTGTCCCACTTCCTTTTTCAGTCATACATGTCCTTAAGAGTTTCTTTTATGTTGTTCCTCACTTGCAGGTCATCACTGGTAATGTGTTAATTGTATTTATAACCACTATGCATCATTCTCTTTTGTTAAACTGTAAGTAGTTTAGTAGATTTCCTACTGACATACAGAAAGTGTCATGTGCCAAATGTTCCAAACCACTACTGGCACCTCCTTTCAGACCCAAATAGAGGTAGCCCAAGACCCTGTACCTAAGAGCCCTGGGAACAGCATCTCTTTGCACAGTGCTTTGTACATAGTAAGTTCTTACTAAGTGATTTATTCATCATGGGCATTCCATGATCTACCTTTATATAATATCTATAAGAAGAGATATAAAGAAATTGGCTTTTGTACGCAGGTGACAGGTTGGAGTCATTGAAAGAACTGTAATTTCTCAAATGTGATCCCGTTGATTCTCCTCTTGTGCACTGCACCTTCTGTCATGGCCTGACTTTGCCTTCCAGTGTCAGTCACCACCCCTTGTCCAAGTGCTGTTGTACTGTGCTATGTATGACTGCTGGGCCCTGTCCTTGGCCCCTATGCTGGGTGAATAGTGCCCTTGTGTTTGGTGAGTGAGTGTTGTAGTGGCCTCTGTGCCACAGGTTTCCCCTCTTCTCCTTCCTCCTGCCACCTTATCTTGGACGCTGTCAGTGCGCCTGAGCTCTGTTGCCTTATGCTGGAGTGGTTTGCCATTCCCTTACTCATCTTAATCTCAACTTGTCCAAAACTGAACTCATAATCTTTTCCCCAAATCCTCTCCCTTCCAAATTTCCTACCCTTCTCCCAGTTCCCCAGGCTCGCAACTTGGGTATCATCCCTGACTGTCATTCACTCTTACCTCTCATGTCCATTATGTTGCCAAGGCCTATTTTAGGTTTTCATCATCTCTTGAATATGTCACCTTTTCTCTTTTTTTTTACTGTCACTACACTGGTGTCCTCTTCTCTTGATGGCTGCTAGTTGATCTCCTTCCCACAAGTCTCTCCTCATTCCAGTTCAAAGCCCTCAGAGCTCTTTATTTAATTTACTCCCCTCCACCCCTTTAGTCTTCTAACCCCTCACCCATCTTACACTCTTAAGGTCCCACAGGTATTAAGCTGCAGAGCTTCTGTTCAAACATATTCTGACTCCACACTCAGCACTCGCCACTACACTGCACTCATTGCCTTTCACTTGTGGAAGAAGTTTCCTTACTAGAAAATTGCCATCATGAACAAAATCTGCAGATTCAGTCCAAAAAGATTAGTTGATTTATAAAGAAAAAAAATAAAGTTTTTTCAAATGTAAGCAGAAAATTTACTTGCTTGAATATAAACATACCTGCCCCAAAAGGATCCCTAGTGTTACCAAAAATAACTTGTTTACGGTTTTTATCTTTATTGAGGATATTTCTATCCATACATTTCATATGCAGTTTTTTTATCTTGAAAACTTTCTCACAGTGACTTTTAGTAAGTTTCTTCTTTTTTTTTTCTCTTGAAGACTTCAAGAAGTTCATTTTTTTGTTTTTTTTGGTGAATATTCCCCCTATTCCCAATTACTGAAGAAGTTTTAGATGTCCAGAAATAGTTTTCTTCATCTGAGTGTTTTCTTTTCTTCACAGTCACCAGATTAAGTCACTACAGTATAGTAGCACAGGAGACGTGATTCTTGTGGTGTCTGGAAACTCTCAGGCCAAAGTGCTTGACAGAGATGGCTTCTTAGTGATGGAATGTGTGAAAGGAGACCAGTATATTGTGGACATGGCCAACACCAAGGTGAGCACCAATATAGAATGAACTCCAAAATAGCTTCATTTTGTTAATTTCTTAACTTATAAATCATGACTGTGTTTACTTACTTGAATTGTTAGCTTGATATTAAAGATCAAATTGTATCTTTAATTTCCTTATTTGGAATTGGAAGTGGTGGAATAATTCATAAAATTTTTTTCTTGTTTCTTTAATTTTCCTGAAGGGTAAAATCCCACAGGGGTTTCTATAGGACATCAAAGTATTTTGTTGTGGGAAAATTTTGTTAAATGCAATGATGGACATTCCCAGAACCCAGTCATTCTACACAGAGGGGATGCCTATTCTCCCTGTAGTGAGTAAGCAAGTGAAATTAGATACCGAGCTTATTAATATAAGAAGAAAAGTATGCTTGTCTTTTTTTCACATCCTCCTGGATCTTTTTACTCCAGGATGGAGGTGGAGAGATTGGTAAGCTACTTTAGGAGTTTAGGTAGGTTCTTACTGAATTGGGATTTGTGATGATATTGGATGAAAGATGCTAGATATGGCATATTCCCAGATGTGGAAATAGTAGATGCTGGTTGGCATAACAAAAACAAAACCCAAAAGGACTTTTATCCACAATGAGTTTTATGAATAGAATCCAGAGAATGGAACTTGGAGGTAGAGTCAAGAAAGTCTGGCCTCAGCCCCTGACTAGCCAGCTGTGTGACCCAGGGCAAGCCACCTCACCTCTGGGGGGTCTCAGTGACAGATGGGCTCCAGTTCTGTAGTCCTCAGATCTCTCATAGGAGCTTATTCACTGGTATAGAATTTGTTGTGACCAAATAGGGGGTGGTTTGTATGGGTCATGGGCTAGGTGAGGGAGACTTTCTTTGAAATAGGAGACTTAGTATTTCTCCCTTAATTTGACTTCTTTCTACTTTCACCTTTTTCTCACTTAGTTTCACTTTTGGTTCCATATCTAGGAACCTATGTGACTTGATGGATATATAGTGCTCGACTTAGAGTCAGGAATACAGAAGTTCAAATGCTGACTTGGTCACTGTGATTCTGGACAGATTCAAAACCTTTTAGCCTCAGTTTACTCATTTGTAAAATGAGAATTAACACCACACAGAGTTATTGTAAGGATCAAATGAAATTACATATGTGAAGTATTTTGCTTAAAATACTTAAAGCGCTATATATGTTAGCTTTTATTTGGGAGGCTTATTTTTATCTCTATTTCCTTTGACTAAAAGGCTGAAATTCATAACTTTGTAACCACTCTCTTTTTTTTTTTAATTATTTATTTTTAACACAGTTTATAACAGATAAAGCAATTCAAACTTTTGGTCAGGTGATACTTCTTTTTAAAGCATTTTCAATATGGACCACAAAAGAATTTTTTTTTTAAACATTAACCAACTGAGACACAAATAATATTTATGTCGCGAACTTCACAAGCTCTTGACCTAATTGTCTCCACGGTATTACAAAGAATTAAAGGACCCTAACTTACTATTGTTGGTCTAAAGTCCTATGCCTAATAACTTAGTTTTAGACAACCTCAGATGTTCCCCTACCCATAATCTATAATTGAATAGATCTGGTATTAAGCTAATAAACCTTTTGACTATAGGAAATTGCCACCAATAGTAAGGACATTGCAGGGATACAATATCTCCCCAACTTCATGTCGATTCCAGGCAGGATTAGATTATCCACTTGCATTCAGTGAAGCTTAAAGTCTGCCACGTGTCAATGGGGAAATTGAGTCAGGAGAATCCCAACTCAGCCCATGCTGAATAGCTTCTCTCCCACTCTTCCCTTGAGATCACCTATGCAGTTCATACCAGCGTCTCATCAGCTTACTGGCATCATGTATTGGAGGCTCAGATTGCCTTTCTTGCTACCCATACCTGGAGTTAGACTCAGAAGAAGAGTCACTTAATAGTCCCATAGCATCTAAAAAGTTCCAATAACCAGGTTCCAAATATGATTATAGTTTCACTTTGACTAAGGAACATCTTTTGAGGCAAGTCTTAAGTGGCTTACATGCCTTTCTATACATGTTGTAGTTCCTGATTAAATGGCAGTCATAAAATCAAATTTACCATTAAAACCTTGACTTTTCCATCAATGCCAAATTTTACCCGAGATTACCTTCTTCTAGGAAATTTAGACTGAAATTCTTTTCTCCAAACTAAAGATGTCATTGATTTATTCTCAGTAATTAATTCAGTCTATTGTTTTAATACTAATTGCTTTTACCTCACTTTGTAACATGTCCGGTTTTTCTCCCCATCACTTCCCTCCCCCAGTTTCCTAATACCTTGCATTCTGATTACCCCTTCCCTCAATGTATCTTCCCCTTCATCATACCCCACCCCTCTTCTATCCCCATCTTCTCTCTTTTCTTACAGGGCAAGATGAATTTCCATACCCCTATCCCTGTAGTTCTTATTTCCTGATTATATGCAATAAAAATTCTCAACATTCATTTCTAATACTTTGAATTCCAACTTCTCTACCTCCCCCCTTCCCTCCCCAGCCCCTCTGAGAAGGCAAGCAATTCAATACAGACTAAATATGTGTTGTTTTGCAAAAGACTTCCATAGTAATCATGTTGTATAATACTAATTATATTGTCCTCTGACCTACCCTATCCTCCCTAATTTCCCCCCCTACAATTGACCTTGTCCCTTCTTGAAAGTGTTTATTTCTAGTGACTCCCTTCTCCCATTTGCCCTCCCTTCTAACATTCCCCTTGCTCCACTTGTCGCATCTTCTCTTACTTTCCTGTGGTGTATATAAGTTTTCATATCAAATTTAGTGAGCATGTTGTTCCCTCCAGCCACATGTGGGGAGAGTAGCTTTATTTTTCCCCCTCTCCCTTCTCCCTTATCTCCTCCACTGAAGAAGATTTTTCTTATCTCTTTTATGAGTTATAGCTTTCCCCATTACGTTACTCCCTTTCTCTTCCCAGAATTTTCCTCCTTCACCGCTTAATTTTTATTTTATTTTATTTTGTGTGTGTGTGTATCATCTCTTCTGATATAACACCTTGTACTCTCTATCTATTTATGTGTATATGTGTATGTGTGTGTGTGTGTGTGTACAATCTCTCCAACTACCCAAATACTGAGAAAAGATTCAGGAGTTAAAAATACTTTCCTTCCATGTAGTAATGTAAACAGTTCAGTTTTAGGGAGTCTTTTATGATTTCTCTTTTCTGTTTACCTTTTCATGCTTCTCTTGGTTCTTGTCTTGGGAAGTCAAATTTTTAAATACGGATCTGGTCTTTCCCTCAACATGAATTCTTGAAAGTCATCTATATCACCGAATGACCATTTTTTCCCTTGAAGTATTATACTCAGATTTGCTGGGCAGGTGATTCTTGGCTTCAATTCCAGTTCCTTTGACTTCTGAAATATCCCACTGCAAGCCTTTCGATCCCTTAGTGTTGAAGCTGCCAGATCCTGTGTTATCCTGATTGTATTTCCACAGTACTCCAATTGTTTCTTTCTGGCTGCTTGCAGTATTTTCTCCTTGATCTGGGAATTCTGAAATTTGGCCACCATTTTCCTAGGAGTTTCTCTGTTCAGGTTTCTTTCAGGAGGTGATCAATGAATTCTTTCAGTATCCATTTTGCCCTCTGATTCTATAACATCAGGGCAGTTTTCCTTGATAATTTCATGGAAGATAATGTCTAGGGTCTTTTTTTGATCATGGCTTTCAGGTAGTCCAATAGTTTTTAAATTACTTCTCCTGGATCTATTTTCCAGGTCAGTTGTTTTTCTAATGAGTTGTTTCACCTTATCTTCTATTTTTTCAAATTTTTGGTTTTGTTTACTAACTTCTTGGTTTAACTCATTGTCATTCATTTCCCTGAACTCAATTCTCTCTTTCAACAAATTATTTTTTTAGTGAGCTTTTGAACCTTCTCCTCCATTTGGCTAATTCTGCTTTTTAAAATCTCCTTCTCCTTGTTGGCTTTTTGGACCTCTTTTTCCATTTGAATTAGCTTCTTTTTAAAGCTATTATTTTCCTCAGCATTTTTTTGGTTCTCCTTTAGTAAGCTGCTAACTTGTTTTTTGTTTTTTGTTTTTAATTTATTTAACTTTTTTACATTCATTTTCACAAAATTTTGGTTTCCAAATTTTCTCCCCTCCCCTCCCCCCCACCCCAATACACCAAGCATTCTAATTGCTCCTATCACCTATCTGCCCTCTCTTCTATCCTCCCTCTCTTCCCTTGTCCCCATCTTCCCTTTTGTCCTGTAGGGCCAGATAACTTTCTATTCCCTATTACCTGTATTTCTTAATTCCTAGTAGCAAGAACAATACTCAACGGTTGTTCTTAAAACTTTGAGTTCCAACTTCTCCCCATCCCTCCCTCCCCACCCATTCCCTTTGGGAAGGCAGGCAATTCAATATAGGTCATATCTGTGTAGTTTTGCAAATGACTTCCATAATAGACGTGTTGTGTAAGACTAACTATATTTAGCTAACTTGTTTTTTAAGGTCTTCTATTGCCTGAGCCCATTTTAAGTTCCCTTTGGAGGTAGAAGCCTTGACTTCCTCTGACAATATGCCTTGTTCTTCCTCATCTGAAAGGACAGGGGGAGATACCTGTTTCCCAAGAAAGTAACCTTCTGTGGTCTTATTTTTTTTTCCCTTTTTTGGGCATTTTCCCAGCCAGTTACTTGACTTCTGAGTTTTCTCTCCACAACCATGCCCCCTCCAGTTCTGCCAAGCCAGCACTGGGGGCTGACCTGCTCCCAAGCCTCAGGGGCTTTCAGCAGGGGCGGGGCTGCTATTCAGGGTGAGATTAAGTTCAGCTACTCAGGTGGGGGCAGGGCCACCACACAGGGGCTTAGTTCCCTCTGGGGGTTTACAAGGATACCTTCAACAATGGATGTGCGCTACTGTCTGCTTAGGGAGCCCCTGTCCGCTGCTGCCTCTACTACTGCCTCCTGAGGGGGCCTGAGTTATGGGGGACACCCAGCTCCCCTCTCGGCCAGCCAAAAAGACCCTCTCACTGACCTTTGGCGCCTGTGGGTTGAGGGACCTGCTCTGCTGCTGCAGATTCTGTGCCTCTTGGTGCCAAGGCAGGTCTGGGCTCTGCTCCACGTCTGGTGCATGATAGACCTTTCCCGTCAGTCTTTCAGGTCTCTCTGAAACAGAAATCTCCTCCACTTCGTTATTCTGTGGCTTGTGCTGCTTTAGAATTTGGGAGTTCTTCTTCACAGGTATTTTATGGGCTGTGGGGTAAAAGCTAAGCATATGTGCTTCTTTCTACTATGCCATCTTGGTTCCACCCCCACCCTGCTTCTCAACAACTCTTGTTATTATGATGGTGCTGTTTCATAGATTGTTAGGACCAGAGACTTTACCATTTAACTGAATTCACTTCAACAGTTTTTATGTATTTACTGTGTTTTCTTAGACAGTAAATTATATCCCACTTAAGTGACTTATGTAATCTGTGAATTCTGATGAATGTGTTTTTTATAATTGCAGGACCAGAACTCATGTTTAAAGACAGAAATAGTTTTCTTCAATAAATGAATGAAAAAACATTTATTAAGCACTACTCTATGTCAAGCACTATGCTCATAGAAATAGAAAATAGAAAAATAGAAAAATCAAGACAGGACCTGCTGTCAAGGAGCTCATTCTCTAATTGAGGGAGACAACACATAAAAGAAAAGTTCAGCTTAAGATGGAAGAGAATTGTGGCAGGGATGCTGGTGAATGCTGGCAGTCTTTACATTACATGAGTAGGTCAGATGACAGAGCTGGAGGTCTGGAGGCTGTAGAAGAAGGGCATGTGAAAGAGTGGTCCTCCATTTCATTAAAAGGAGTGGTGTAGGGACTATCACGGTCTAGTGGATGGAGTTAGGAAGGCTCATCTTCCTGAGTTCAAATCCATTCTCAGACACATGCTAGCTGTGTGACCTGGGCTCCTCACTTAACTCTGTTTGCCTCAGTTTCCTTATCCTAATTAGAGATGAAAATGGGAAACCATTACATTATCTCTCCCAAGAAAACTCTCAAATGGCGTCACGAAGAGTCAGATGATGGAAAAGAACTGAGCAACAAAAATCTCATCCAAGTTGTGCGATGTATTCTCGGTGCATTGTGGATACCCTGGACTGTGGAGTAGTAGGAGAGGGAGACAAAGAAAGAAGGAATAAAGGACACAGGAGTGGTGAAGGACTTTCTGCTGTCCAACCATTCTAGATGGGAAATATGCCCGCATGCGCATGCGCATGCACACATGTACATCTACCTCTGCACTTAACACCTATGTACCATCTTTGTCTCTGTCTTGCTCGCTCTCTTTTTTCCTCTCTCACTCCCATGTTTTTAAGTTTAATAGTAGAGATGGAGACTAGAGAGATAGGAGCACTGGAAGCTGATTTTTCTATCTCTTTAATTATTGTTATGAAAGTGTTTTCCAAGTGGCATATTGGAAAATATGGGTCAGAAGATCAGAGTTGAATAGGGAGCTCTAAATGTATAATGGATGAAGAATTTTAAGCCCCACATTGATGTTTTCATTTTGTAACCCAAAAAAATCTGCCCCAAAGCTCTTTTCCAAATCGGGTTTTGGGGAAAGAGATTCTAGGGGTTACTCAGTATCTTTCACTTTTCTAGCCCTTGAATGTGCTCATATTTTGCCGCATATTTACCTCATATAAATTATCAGTTATTTATTAAGCAACTCTTGTGAATCAGTGAGAAGTCAAGAGGTAAAAAAGGAACAAAAGGGAGACCTTAAAAATGACAGCTTGAAAAATAGCAACAATATAATTCAGCTGAAAAAGGAACTAATACTAGGCTTTGTATGAATCACATGCAAGTTGTATGGACACAGAAATCAAGTATTAGAAATTTTCAAATGTACTATTACATATAATTGAATATGGCCTTTGGGAAAGTCCATTTTATTGGAAGAAATAGATTACTTATTTCTTCTAGCTGAACTCTACAGAAGATAATATTCCATTTTTTCTTTTTCATAGAGTTGTTGGAAGAAGTAAGGCTGGGAAAGTTTTAAAAGAGTACGCCCAGCTCCTCGTGTTTTGATTGCATTGTGAGTTAGCAGGTTATTTGTCAGCTTCTTTAGTTGAAGATATTTTGCACAATTTAAACAGTTTCATTTGCAAGATTATAAGATTTATTGTAGTTGTTTTTGAATACATAGTGTAGAATTTTGCTGTCCTGACAATTCACTGTCCTAGTATCTAATAGTTTTTTTTACTTATCATCATTCTGAGATTATTTGGTATATTGGATAAATTTTGAATATATTGTATTCCAGGAAGGATGGCAGGAATTTACCACAGCCATTCTTGTTGCATAGTGTTCCCTTGAGGAAATGTCAGGAGCTGTATTTTCAGTGAGTAGAGAAATCCAAGTTTGCTGTCTTGGAATGAATATTGACCTTACCTTAACTTATGTCTCTTTCACGAATGCTGTGTAAAGAGGCTGTGTGGTGCAGCGGATAGGGGGATGAGGCTTGATGGCAGGAGAACCTGGACTCAGGTTCTACCTTTGACATTGCTGGCTGCATGACCAGGAGTCCTTTAAATCCCTAAATAACTCTTTCAGAACACATTTATAAATGAGATGCTGATGATAATTAGAGGAGGAAATTTCTATACCGTTCCAAATTTTAAGAAAAGTTACACTTGTGGAACTTAAATATCATGAACTTCCTATGGTTGTCCCGCAGAGGATTTTATCGATGAGGGAACTGAAGTTTAAATAGGGTAACTTCATGAAATTCCCACAGCTTGGTTGATGTAGAACCAGAGCTGCTGATGTCCAGTCCGGTGGCTTTTTGATCCACAGTCCTGGTGCGATTGAAGAGATGAATGGGATGGAGGACAGAGAAATCTTGAAGGAAATGTTAGGGTAATTATCAGATTACAAAGTAATTGTGGTTATACTATAATTTTCTCTAGAATGTTATTTCTGTACTGATAGGGACCTTTAACAGAAATAGTGGTTCCTGTTTTGCTTTGGTTTTGCCCAGAGGGAAATATATAGTTAATAGGCCATTGTTGTGGCTAAGAAATGTTACTGATATTTGAGTTGAAGTTCTGGCTTGAGTGGTTAGATTTGATAAGTGAAGAATGACTTTTTCTGAAGTAGGTGCCTGAATGAGGCAAATCTTTAATTTTAATCTCTGTTCTGAGGCCAAGAATGATGAACAACTTCTGAGTTTGCTATAAAATTTAGAAACTAGGACATCAAAAATATATGTGCCCTATTAAAATCTAAATAGCACATGCTTTAAATGTGAACAGCTTTCCTAATTAGCTTATTAATTTTGTATAGATAGAATTGTTTATGTTTCTAATCTTACAGTTGACCTACAAAATGTAATGTGTATATATGTATATGTATGTATAAATGTGTGCATGTGCATATATTATATGTATATGTGTATGTGTAGGTGTATATAGGTTTGTGTGGATATATATATGTACATCTATCTGTAGAGAGAATATCTATAGTTGGTCTTATGCTGAAGGTGCACAGTTGTTCTAAATGAGAGATCATCCTTTTTTGGTTCCCCTTTACAAGAATCACAGGGTCATAGAGTGAGAGATCCTCTGGTCCAGTCTTTTTTTTTTTTTTAACATTGGGGAAAAAGGTCTCGAGAAGGGCTGAGTTCAAGGTCACAGGGAATAAAGTGTTTTTAGCCCGTGGGCCCATCCTTCTTTGCATCCCTAGATAATCTTGAAACTTTGTAGGAAAGTCTATTTTGTTATTTGTAACCCTTTCATGGGGGTTGTGACAAGGCTAGTGCTTCAGATCTCCAAGCTTAGAAATGTCTTTAAAAAAGCTTTAAAAGCATGCAGGCTGTGTTGCTGCACTTGCCCTTTTATTCCTGGTATACACTAGAAATTTTGGGATGTTGCCACTAGGTGGCAGAGATGTACCAGTCACATCGTCTCAGCCAGGGGTCCCAACTTGAAATGGCATTTTTGTTTGAAGTTTATCTTATTTATATAATAGTATTGACAATGGCTAGATCTTTGTCTTCGCAAAGATTTATAAATATCAGCAAAGCGACAAATGGCAAAAAGGGGTGTGTGTGTGTGTGTGTGTGTGCGCGCGCACGTGCACATTTCTTGTGAATTTTAAGGTAGTTTGCTTTCCTTGAGATTCAGATAGGTTTATCTTTTCCAGCCTACATAGACTTGTGACCTTGACCTTTTTATACCAGGTGGTCTTAAAAGCCTCTACTTGTTAAGATCACTGAACTAATTAATATTAACCATTATTATTTACATTTTAAGAAATTATAAATTTGATAGTAGTCCACATAGAGCAATTTTGAAATAAATATGCATAACAACGAATAAAGTTCTACATGAATTTTAGCTTTTAATTTTTTTTAAAGTTTTATTAGTATGTTTTGTTATTATTATTACATTTATAGATCTTCTACTTCATGAGAAGTCTTTTGTAATAAAGTAAAAGTTAAGTAAAACTAGTACATAGAGTGAAGTATCACAGTACATGCAACACTCCACATCTGCAGCAGCTCCCCACCTCTATGAAAAAATAGTTAACAGAAATTTATTTTTTTCTTTATACCCCTATTGGAAAAAAAGGAAAAAAAATTCCTTGTAGCAAACATGCATAGGTGAGCATCACAACTTTCTTCAGTCGCTGTGTTCAGAAATGTGTACGTTTGATTCTGTTCCCCGGATCTCTCATCAGCGTATCTTGTCGTCCATATTCTGGACTCATGAATATTCATTGTCTTGATCATATTCTTCCAACTTTTAAAGTTGTTTGCTTTTCCTGAGTTGTTATTTTGCATGATGTTCTCTTGGTTCTTCTCATTTCATTTTTTTATCAGTTTATAAATGAATATAAAAGTACTCAAAATTGTCCATTTAATATAATGTTAAAGTGTATATACATACATACACACATACATATACATACATATATATTTTGATTTTATGTACTCCACTCTGCATCAGTTCATGTAGCTTTACACATCTTTCTGAAGTCATCTGTTTCCTTAGTTCTTACACCATGGTAGTATGACACCTTCATGTGCCACACTTTATTTAACCATTCCTCAATCAACAGACCTCCTGTTTGTTTCCAGTTCCCTTTTTTTGCCACCAGAAAAAGAGCTGTTTAAACATAAAGAACTTTTTCTTCTTACTTTGATTTCTTAGATATAGTCCTAGCAGTGGTATGCCTGCGTCAAAAGGCATGCGTACTATTTAGCCACTTTTTGTGTGTAATTCCAAATTGATTTCTAAAATGGTTGTATCCACTCACAAGTTCACCAGCAGTACACTAATATGCCAGTTTTGTTCTTGTACCTCATACTTTACATAAAGGTAAGTTCTAGATGGGCAGGTAGGTGGTGCAGTGCCAGGCCTGAAGTTAGGGAGACTTATCTTCTTGAGTTCAAATCCAGCCTCAGACACTTAATAGCTGTGTGACCCTCGGCAAATCAGTTAACCCTGTTTTGCCTCAGTTCCTCATCTGTAAAATGCACTGGAGAAGGAAATAATAACAGCAAATTGGGGAAAGGGATAATCAGAAGCAAATACTATTGTGGGAGGTCAGGTCAAGGGAGTGAATGGGATAGATGAAGGGGAAGATAGGACAGAGGGAAATGTGGTTAGTCTTTTACAACATAACTATTATGGAAGTGCATCCTGCCCTACAGGAAAATAGAGGGGAAAGTGGTTGGAAGTGGAAGAAGAAGGGTGAGTAATAAAAGGGAGGACAGACTGGAGGAAGGGATGTATGAGGTGCATGCTGTCCTGGGGTGGGAGGTGGGGAGAGATGGGGAGAAAATTTTGAATTCAATGTCAAGAACTGAAAATAAATAAATTACATATTAAAAAATAATTAAGGGCAGCTTGTACACAGTTCTGGTTCTACTGATTTCACTTTGGCTCCTATCCTATACATTTTTCTATATTTCATTATATTCCTTATTATAATTTTTTGAGATGCTATGGTATTTCATTGCATGATGTTATTGGTATCATCATGTAGTTATCCATTCTGTACTTATTGGATATATGATTGTTTCCATCTTTTTTTTTTGCCATTACAAATAAAGTAGCTGGGGTTATTTTTGTACGGATAGATGCTTTTTTCCCTTTTTGTGATTCGATTTAGGATAAAATAACAATACTGGTATTGATCAAAAAGTGTGATTGCTTTTGTGACTCATTTTATGTTGCTGTGTTGCTCTCCAAAGTATTTATACTGCCACCTGCTCTGTTAAATTCAGTAATTTGTCATGTTCTTATAAAGGAGGTGTTAAAATCTCCCATTATTATTGCTATTGTAGATATTTCTTCTTTTAAAATTATGAAATTTTCATTAATGCACATAAATTTAGAATAAATGCATTTTTATTAAAAATTTTATATTGTCCTTGTGCATGTGACTTTTTCACATAAGATAATGCTTTTTGATTGCAGTTAAACTTTTCCTGATGTCATTAGTCTTTGTTTTTTTGTGATTTGGTGGCAGTATGGTAAAGTTTAGACCACGGCTCAATTTTAAAATTCATTTGAATCTTTCTGCATTAAATGTTTCCTGTGAATAGGATATTGTTTGATTTTGAACCTGTAACTCTTGCCCATTTTTACATTTAGCTTCACATGAATATTAGATTTGTCATTGATTCCGTCATTTTCATTGGAAGGGAATGCTCGCTTTCTTATTAATGTTTTTGTTGTTGTGCTACTGTCCCTCCAAACAGAACTTGCCTATTAGTAACTATGAAGATTCTTCCCCCCCAAACTTGGAGCTTTCTTTTATTAGTAACTGGTGCTTGCTTTTTGCTTTTCTTTCCCTTCCTTCTCCACCCCTTTGTTTTTCTCTCGTACTCTGAAATAGCATTCTTTTAACATTCAGTGATTCAGTGAATACATTACTTTGAGAATTCTCACATCTTGTTAGAAACTGGTTTATCTTGATTTCAGAAGTGTGAATTTTTGTACTTGTTTTATTCTGAGAATTTTGACTGTTTGAAAACTTCTTTGAATGTATGCCTCTTTTAGCATTTCAAAGTTTGAATGCTTTTCAGATGGCCATCTCTTGCAATAAAAAAGCATAAAGAAATTTGCTAGATAGATCATTCTTGGTCCCCACTCTCAGTGAAATTGTGTAATGTAAGTTCTTTGAGGACACATGGTGTCTTTTTATTTTCTTTTTGTATCCTGGGTGCCTGGCACAATATTTGCAACTGATGGGTGCTTGATAAATGCTTGTTGAAATGAATTCAGTTTGTGGCCATTGCTTCTTAATTTCTTAGGTGTCGAGTTCCACCGTCCTTTTCATCTTCTTTGATTATGATGATGGCCCCTGACTAAGGGATTATTTCTCTGTCTCTTTTGACAAGTTAAACTATTTTTTTCCCATTAACTCTTAAGGTGTCCTAGAGAGCTAAAAGAGAGTTTGGAGCAGAGGAGTGTCATAATTAGATGTTTGTATAAAGAAAATTACATCCTGAATTCTTCCTTTTTAAGGTCCTGTCATATTTTGTTGCCTATTTTTTCTAGTTCTGGGAAATGTTCTTTGACAGTTTCCTAGAAGATAAGTTTTAGTTTATTTTTTCCTCCTAAGTCTCCTGAGATGTCAGCAGCTCTGAGATTGCTTACTACTTCATAATCTTTTTCCAGATCTGAATCTTTGTGTTTTTTAATCCTGAAGATAATTCTGTGATTTGTGGAGTGTGTGTTTCCAATCGCTCAGCATCGTGGGCAGTTGTTGTTTGTTGCTTCTGTTGATTTTTTAGTTTCCTGTTTAATTATCAAAATTGGTCATTTTCTTAATTATTTCCCATGAACCTCTTCCTCTAAACCAATCCTCCCTCTCCCTACCCCACCATCTTTAGTATCAAATCCTAGATGGAATTATTGGGACTAGACTGTAGAGAGCACTTACTCAGTTTTGGAGTTCATTCAGAAGCATCAGGCAGCTAACGAGTTTAGAGGAGAAAATAATCTGTACACAAAGAGAACCAGAAGGGAGAGAGTTTGGAGTTTGGGAGCCTGATAAAGAGGCTGTTGCTTTGGTCTGGGGCGGTGGTAATAAGGGGTGCAGAGGCATATTTAGCGGCTTAGCCTTATGGAGAAAGCAGGGAGCTTGGGCTTTCATTACTTGATTAGATAACTGAAAGAGAATTGGTATCAGGAGTTGATTAGATAACATTTTCTAGAGGAAATGAATGTCATAAAATACAATAACTAGTCAGCCTAATTAGTTTCAAAGAGGAATAAAACTTTTCTACAACTACCTATTATCTTGCCAAGCCAGGCTAGCTGTCTTGCAAATTTATTCCATTTGTTATAGTAAAAAATGGCTTTGTATAGTGGTCTATTAATTCTACTAAGAAAACAACTCTTAAATGTGTCCTGATGATGTGAGAACGTCTGTACTATCTATTCTATTTTTCATGTGACAAAACTCCATCTAATTTTTTGATTAAACAAAAAGGTTTAGGCCAGTCAACTTCAAGAAGGTAACTTTTAACTTGCATTGTTCGACCATTCCAAAGAATGAATTGAGTGTGGATAATGTTCACAACTGTTGATAGCTAGGTGTGCCAGTGCATAGAGTGCTAGGCCAGGAAGACTTATCTTCCAGAGTTCCAATCTGGCTTTAGACATTTACTACCTGTGTGACTCTGGGCAAGTCACTTAAACCTATTTGCCTCAGTTTTCTCATCTGTTAAATGAGCTGGAGAAGAAAATGGCAAACCGCTCTAGTTGCCATGAAAATGAAGAGTTGGGCATGACTGAAAATGACTGAATAGCCGCAAATATGAAGACTAGGCAGTCGGTGGCATGTGATAGCACCGATGCAAGAGTTGTCTTGAGTAACTCCAAACAGTTCAGAGAATGGCAGGAAAGATCAAATTCCTTAGCTTTGCTTAAATGTTTTCCTTTCCTTTTTCTTCCCTTTTCTCTGTCTTTCTTTTTCTCTTTCCTAAGAATGAGTTCAGTGGGTGGGTAAGGGGTAATGACATTGGGATTTTGGAAGAGAAAAATCCAAGGGAAATGAGTGAGCTGAAACCTAAAACAACAACAAAGCATTTAAGAATGCACACCCTGTGTGAGGCGATGCTCTTTGAAACTGAGTCCCTTATTGTGAACATATTATTATTATTTTGAAGATAGGACAATGAGTTTCTTACGTAAAGAAAAAGATAAATATGAACAATGTATCTCATTCATACTCATTGAGTAGACACTCAATTTCTGCAAAAATTCGTTTCCTTAAATAAAATCTTACGTCTACAACCTTATTTACAGAAAATTTGCAAGACAGTTTTTGTCCACTCTTGATAATTTAAGATACTTTCAGTAGGTTAAAAAATGATAATCAAGGAGATAAAGAGCTTTCACTTTTTACCCACAGTTTCTTCTTACGTCTGGTTATGAAAGAAGTATGGGACTCCAGAGCGCAGCAGCAGAGTACCATTGTTCATGTTGATTCATTTTGGCATCATCTCCAAACCTGAGGGCCCAACAGATCTATTGATTATCATTATTTTTTTATTCTGTCCGGAATCACTCAAAACTTATTTTTTTTCCTAGATCTGGGCTTCACTTCTTGATGTCTTTGTTTGATTTTTATGAGGAACTGGCAATGATTTTATAACAAATTTTGTTCTCATTTGTTATTCTGATTGAGAGAACTATATCTGTGTAGTTGGCTTTTAAAAGTAGAAGAGCATATTAATGAGGCCATAGTTATGGATTGGTTTCTTAGTTGAGCCAGAGAGCCTCACCCTGTTTAGTGGCCCCAGGCGGCAGCCTTTCAGGTCAGTTACATTGGCCAATAGTGACTCCAGTTGGATTGGCGCAAACCTACGATAACTTCTGGAAAAATTACTCTAAAGGCTCTTATCTCAGGAGGGAGAAATGCCAAAATTGTATGGAAATAAAGTGTTACTCCCTCTGTCAGATGAATTTCAGATTTAGACCTTATTACTAAAAGGATATTTAGTAAAGAGAGAGAGTCTTCCATGAGGGCATCTAGTAAGATTAAATGAAGAGATAGACAAGCCAGTTCATTTGATCAGTGAGTGGATTTAGTTACTAATTGTTCACCTTAAATTTTTTCACTAATGTGAGTCCTGCCTCTGTTTAGATCTCTTTGAGAATCTTTGGCTGACCTTGCTTTTCTTCATGACTTATTTTTAGTCACTGTTTTAACAGAGAGCCACTTAACATTCTCATGGTCTGGTATCATTCTTGCTTCTACCTTTACCAACCAGTACCATCATTCATAGTGAGAAGATTTCATGTTATTGCCATGTAATAAGCAGTTTAGCATTCTTGACTCTGAGTACTATATAGTTAGTTACTGTCAGTGACTAAATGTATTTCCTTTTAAATCATTTTATTGTAATTTTCTTAAATTTTGTTTTATTCTGAACGTAAACACCTAATAAAATAGGTATTTCCACAAAGTAGAACAGGAAGACAGAATTGTATATGAAGTTGTGAATTTGCATTATCTGTAGCTTGCTTTTTTTTTTTAAGTATATAATAAACTCAACTTGTTATTTTCAGTGCTGTCCTGCTTTGTGTTTCCTACTGACTTTTCTTTGGTTCCTTTCCGTGTATTAAAAAAAAAATGTCTCAGTAACCTTTTCTTCTTATTTTTCTTCTTTGTTTCTCCTTTTGGTAACCTTATTGCTATTAGAAAAGAAGAAGAAAAATCTGTGTAAATAAATAATCCACACACAGGCCATGTTGGAAAATGTGTTAGTTGGTGTCCCTGTTTCCCTGCAGACTCTTCAATGACTGTCGTTTTTTCCCCATCATTTTTGCCAATCTGATTAAGAAAGAACTGTCTCTGAAAGTTGGTAAATTTTAAAAATAAAATAGTACAGTAATGATGCCACAGTTATGCATTAATTTCTTAGTTGAACCAATTGGCCACGCTCTCTTCAGTAAAGTAAAAACTTGGAATCATTTTAATTTGTATTTCTCTATTAGTGTTTTGGAGGAATTTTTCACATTTGTTGATAACTTAAGATTTCTTCCCTTCTGAACTACCTGTTCTTTTTATCTGTCCATTATCTATTGGGGAATGGCTGTCATAGTTTTATATTTGAATCGACTTTTTATTAGACCTTTATTGGAGAAACTTGCTTCAGAGGGTTTTTTTTGTCAGTTAATTCTTTTCCTACTAATTTGTAAGCTACTTTTAATTTTCTTTTGCAAAAGTTTTTCAGTTTTATATGTTCGAAATTGATCCTTTTATTGTCTGTGATCTTCCTTATCCCGTGTTTCATCATACGCTCTTCTCTTATCCATAGTTTGTTCTAGATATTTCCTTCCTTGCTTTTTTGCTTATGATGTGAAATTTTTCTAAGTCATTTATACATTTGGAATTTATCTTGGTATATTGTTTAAGTTTTCTGGAAAGGTTTTTCAAATCTAATCTACAAATGTTCAAGCCCTTATTATGAGCAAAGTTAAATATTTGCTCGATGTTAGAGTATCCCATTTTCTCAGATGTGTTAAGATGAAAAGTATCTTCCTCTTTATCTATAGAGCTGTAACATGGAATCTCTGGTTTCTCATTAATTTAGCAACTAGTTTTAGAGTTTTAAGTAAGTTTGTGGGCCATTTTCCTGGAGAAACAGGACACACTGACAGAATGAGACCAGACTTAATTTCCCAGGACCAAACTTCATCCTTTCCACATTAATCTTAGAAGTTAGTAAAAGACTCCAGTTTTTAAGTTGCTAATTTTAACTTGACCTCCCATTTTCCAATCTCAGCCCAATCAGCTATCACTATTGAATAGAAAGCAAAAAAAAAAGCATTTATTCTTAAAATTTTAGAAAAATATTTTGTTTTCTTGTGGTATCAGCATTTTTTTTAGAATGCATAGTAAGTATGTTGCACATGGTGCTGGGAATATGTATGTATTTACTCTCATTTTATCTTTTCATTATTTAATCTGCTTGGTTGTTGAATTGATGAGCATTTCTAAAGTTTTACTGTTAGTTTTAGTAGTATGGCTGGCATCTGTGATAAAAATCTTTTTGAGACAGTGTGACAAAGTGAATAGAGAGTTACCCTTAGTTTGGAAGATCAGGGTTCAACTCTAGTTTTGGGCATACTTCCTGAGCCAGTCACTTAATGTATCAGTGGTCCAGACAACTCTCTTGAGAATCCTAAGTTGTAAAGCGGTTGCTTATTTTCATTGATTGAGGGAATTTGTTTAGTGTCAATTCCCTTCACCAATGAAAACAAGTCTATCTCCATCCCACCTCCCCCAAAAAAATTTTATGTGAGAGTGAGTTGATAACTACATTTAATTTAAACATGTCTTCAAAATATTTCATTACAGAGTAATGGACAAGAATATTGCTAACTTCACATTATAGAACTGCTATATATTTTTAATAATGAGACTGTAGGTAATGTATGTGTTTTTATAGACTTTAAGAAAAAAACAGTAACAGTCTTTTTTTTTTTTAAACTAGACCTGTGATTTCAGTACCACAGGGTGTACCTGGTGAGGAAAACCCTTTACTAATGTAGATAGACATCACTTCAGCAGGTATAGTCTTATCGCCTGGACCCCTGAGACATGGGGTAACTTTCCCTGGGTCCTACATTTAGTATTATCAAAAGCAGGACTTGAGCCCAGGTCTTCTTGCTTTTAAAGTGACCTCTCTAGATACTCTACCACAGTACCTCTCATAATTACATAAATTTATATTAGTTATTGAGTATTCTAACTGTGGTTTGTGGATCTGTGGTGTTGACAGCATGGTACAGTGATAACTGTTCTGAACTAGGAAACTGAAGACTTGTGTTTTAGTACTTGCCTTACCTCTAATTCACTGTGTAACTTTGGAAAAGTCATTTAGTTACTTTGTGACTCCGTTTTCTCATCTACAAAATGAAAGGGTTGGATCAAATGAGATAATATTTATACATTATACATTAGAACAGTGCCTGGCATGTAATAGGCAATAAGTCTTCTTCCCTTTCCCCTTCCCCTCATATGCTTTCAAATATTCTTTATAGTACTAAGATTACATTATTTTTCCTGATAATTATATCATTTTTTCATTCCTAATAATTATATCATTTTGATGGTGTTGCTCTGTGGCAGTGAAATCTGGAATACCTTTGCATCTGAAGACCTAACAGTGCCCCCAAATAGAGGGTACTATAAAGAAACATGGGGGGGTATGAGCAGATGGCAGTGTGTAGCCATCAGGTAATTTTTAGGTTTTGTCTTTTATAGCAGAAAGAGTTTGGACATCTAAATCTTTACCTAAGGAGTGCTTAAGTTGCATTCCTCTTTTTTAGTCCTTAATTTTTTTAGAGATCATTCCAATATAAGTGACTCACAACCATGCCCTCTGTATATGTAAAGTCCTTTAACTGTTGCAGTAATGATGAAGTTCTTAGGAATTACATATATCATCTTTTCATTTAAAAATGTAAACAGTTTTAGTTTATTAAGTTCCTTATAATTAGTATTTCACGTTTACCTTTTTATGCTTCTTTTGAATCTTCTGTTTCAATGTTATTTATTCTATTCAGCTCTGGTCTTTTCATCTTGAATGCTTCAAGAAGAGAGCAAGAAAGGAGTACTGGTGGAAATGGTGGTAATAAAAAAAAGATAATCAATAAAACTTATTTTTAAAAAAACAAATGCATATAAGGTAAAATGTCCATGCCTTTTGACCCAGAGAGTCCACTATTAGGAATTGATAAAAAGAAAACCCCCATAAATACCAATTTTACCCTAGAAGGATTACACTTAGTTTTTCTGAATAGGTGATTCTAGTAGGTAATCTAGCTCCTTTGCCTTCTGGAATGTCATATTCTAAGGCCTACTCTCCTTTAATGTGGAAGCTGTGAAATCTTGTGTGATTCTGACTGTGGTTTGGCGATATTTGAATTGCTTCTTTCTAGATGCTTGAAGTATTTTCTCTTTGACCTGGGAGTTATGGAATTTGGCTATAATATTGTGTCTGTGTTTCTGTGCATATGTACCATCTTTTGTCCAAGTCAGATGAGAGTAAAGTTCATGGAATTGCCTCTCTCTTCCCACCCCATTCTCCATTTTTGTTTATTTTGAGTTCTCAATTCCCTCTCTCCTAGCCTCTTCCCATGCATTGTGAAGGCAAGCAGTACTATATCAATTATACATGTGAAATCATGGGAAATATATTTCCATATTAGATATATAGCAAAAAAAAGTCAGAAAAATGAAGAAAGTGAGAAAAATTAAGCTTCAGCTTGTACTCAGTACAGCAGATGTCTCTCTGGAGATGGATCTCATGTATCGTCATGAACCCTTCAGAAATAGCTGGGATCATTGTAGATCAGAGTCTCTAAGAGTTTCACAGAAGAAGATTATTACAGTATCGCCATCACTGTGTGCAGTGTTTTTCTGGTTCTCATCACTTAACTTTACCTTCACATGTTTTTCTAAATTATGGGGTTAAATCAGAGCAACATATCTTTTAATTTATTTTTGAGGACTAGAATCTTTAAAATATAACTAGGTTTATATGCACTTTAAATATTAGTTATATTTATGTCTTTTATTTTTATAACACTTAAATTACCTCCTGTTCCTCTCTCCTTTTAAGGGAGCCATCCCACGTAAGAAAGAATTTCTTTGAAAAGAAAGAGGAGAAACAATTGAGGAAAACCCATCAGTTCATTGAAAAATCTGACAATATTTGCACGGTTCTACACCCACAGAAAATTCCTCTTTCCCTTCCATCTCTCAAATCTTTAGAGAGAATGGGAAAGTCTGTCTTTTTTACATATTTTTTTGTAGCCATGTTTATTCTTAGTAATCTTTCAACATTTATTTTCCATTGTTTTGTGGTTCTTTTTCTTTATATTTTTGTTGGTTTTTTTGACTGCCCACTTCACTTTGTATTATTTCGTTGAAATATTTTCATGCTTATCTATATTAATCATATTTGTTGATCCTTATAACACAGTAGTAATCCATTACATCCATATACCATAGTTTATTTAACTGTTTCCTCAATTGAGGAGCATCAAAGGGCTGCTAAAAATACTTTGGTATCTATACTTTGGGGGCTTTCTTTTTTTCAGAGCCTAATAATGGACTCTCTGGGTCAAAAGGCATGGACATTTTTACCTTACATGTATTCTTTTTTTTAAAATAAGTTTTTATTGATATATTTTTTTATTACCACAATTTCCACCAGTACTCCTTACTTGCTCTCTTCTTGAAGAGCCATTCCCACTAACAATATTTTTAGAGAAAAAAAAAATCAATGAAATTGATCAATACGTAGAAAAAGCCTGAAAAATAATATACATTGTGTACTTTTGGACCTTTTACCTCTGTAAACAGGTGGAATGGATATGTCTTTCTCATATCTATTCTTTGAAGCCATACTACTTCTTTGTAATTTTGAAACATTCACTTAATGATTTTTTTGGTCATGCTTCTTAATGGTTTCATTATTATGCTCATTGTGTATATTTTTTTCTTAGCTCTGCTAACTTCATGCAACTCTTTTCATGTTTCACTATATTCATCATATGTGATTTCTTACAGCGTAGTGATATTCCAGTACATTCATGTCATTGATTTGTTTAGTCATTCCCCAGTTGATGGGCATCTACTTTATTTTCCATTCTTTGCTTTCTCAAGAACTGCTATTTTTAATATTTTGGTATTTGTGAGGACTTTCTTCTTGTCAGTGGCCTTGGGGTGTGAATAGTAGTGGAATATGGATGGAAGAATATAGACATTTTAATCACTTCATTTGTATAATCCAAATTGTTATAAAAATTATTATATTGACTCACAGCTTCATTATAATACATATGAATATGCTTCTCATTTCACAACTTCTCTGACACTGACTTTCTTACCTTTTAATATCTTTGC
The DNA here is from genome assembly GCA_023548195.1 of Bettongia penicillata ogilbyi. NCBI lineage: Eukaryota > Metazoa > Chordata > Mammalia > Diprotodontia > Potoroidae > Bettongia > Bettongia penicillata. The sequence continues at coordinate 2,462,604 of JAJHZJ010000221.1, forward strand.
CAATTTGCCTGTCTGCATTTTTAGCACAAATTTATTTTCATTTGTTTAGGGTCACACGGCAATGCTTAATACTGGCTGCTGGCATCCCAAAATAAAGGAAGAATTTTTGACTTGTTCAAATGATGGGTGAGTATTCTTAAAGTGAGACATGCACTAAAGTATTTCAAGATTTTCGTTAATTTATGTTTTAAGTTGATATTTACCTTTTTAAAAAACAAGCTAAACTCGATTTATAGTTTTTATATACAATAATTTATTTTTGTTTGTGTTTCTATCTATTTGCTAGTGAATGTTGACTTTGTAATTAAAATGTTACTTTGTTATTTTAGTAAAGAGGTCTAGAAATAATATTGGTAGTGACTGAGAAAACAGTCATTCAAACAAGTATTTCTGAAACTCATGCTAAATACTATGTATGCTAAGAGCTGGGGATGCACAAGCAAAAGTGAAATAATGACTTCCTTCAAGGAGCTTAAATTTTCCATGGTTTTCTTCTTTTGCTTTTTGTATTTTAACAAATAGAAATGTGTGGTTATACAAACAGGAAAAAATACTGTGAAGAAAGATATAATGTAAATTCCATTAGGATTTGTAAAGGGAACTGAGTGGATAAAAAGATGAGTATTGTGATATGAGAATCTTGAGTGTCTGAAGATTTCAGATGTTCTTTGTCATAACATGCTGACAGGGCTTTGAGTATAGGCCTGGTGGGGGCAAGGTGGACATGTAGCCTAGATAATGTTGGCATATGAGGGAGGGATCCCTTTCTAGCTAGATGATACAACTGGAGGAAGTGACATTGGTGCCAGCTTTGAAAATTGAAAAGAGAATTTTAGTTATAAAGAATAAAATGAACCAAAGTCAAAGGGTGCCATATATTTTCAGGATATAGAAAAAAATCTAGTTTGACTAGAGCAGAGGTTGTTAAACTTTTTTATGTCATGGCATGTTTTAGCAACCTGACAAAGTCTATGAACCCTTCCTCATAAGGATGTTTTAAATATATAAGATAAAAGATAAATATATAAGCTAAAAGTATCATAAAGGAAGTCTATCATATTGAAATACAGTTGTCAAGATATTAAAGAAGCAAGTTTGCAGATCCTGGGTTAAGTACTCCTAGGTTAGATAGAGCTAGAGTGCATGTGGAGTAGTATAAGATAATGCTGGAACAATAAATTGATGTCAAATTGTGAAGGTCCTTTGAATCACAGGCTAAGTAAGGTATTTGGACTGACTGAGTAAACTAGTGAGTGAACAAAGGAAGGAAGGAATGAAAAAATGTTTTATTAAGTGCTCACAGAATGCCAGGAACTCTACTAATCATTGGGTTACAAATACAAAGGCAAACATCAACCCTGCTCTCAAAGAGCTTACGTTGCAAGAGCGGGAGGCAACACATAGGAGAGTGGTGGCCAGGGAGGAACTTTTGGTTTGGAAAGCAGAGCAGATTGACACATCTTTTCTAGCTGCAATGACTGGTAAAGTTGATTTGATTTCAGAACTAGGAAGTTGGGATGAGAATAGAGCTGGCTTTTCATGTTGTGGCAAGGTAGAATATGAGAAGATGTATAAGGTATAAATTGAAGCATGGCTGGGGCTAATCTAAACAGAGTGGACCGTTATTGAGGTATTTACCCATCAGTACAGCAGGCTCCAGGGCAGTAGTTACTAAGTGAAAAGACTGATTTCTAGTTTAGGGAGAAGATGACTGGGGAGTACAATGATTAGGGAACTTTAGAAGATATTTTTATACTAAAAGTCACATCATCCAAGATTTGTATTATGATGGTTAATTTGATAGCAGTGTTTATGCAGAAGGAAACATTGACTAGGTGCCTATTGCAATGGTTCAGGTAAGAAACAAGGATATGACCTGGGGTGACGGCCATGAGAGCTGATGTAAGGATAGCAGACTAGACTAGAGAGATTCACACGTCCAGTGAACTGTTGGAATGATGGTTCTGAAGCGCAGGAGGATGGTTGAGATTGGAGTAAGGGATCTGAGTCATCCAGGTAGCAAAGATACTTAACATGGGAACTGGAGAGATTATGAAGGAACAACTGCATGAATAGAGGCTGACAGAGAACCCTGATAATCAAAGTAAAGGGAGGAGAGTGTCTAGAAGGAAGAAGATGAATGATCGTTTTTGTCAAGTGTTGCAGAGATGTAGAGAATCAGGACTGATAAAGCTATTGGGTGTGGTGATTATTTGAGGGACTGAAATGTTCATGTTCTGCAAGGCATTTTTTCCGTTTGATTGTGTAACATTTACAGTGCTGAAATTTCTAGTGCTTTCTTTTAGAGGGACATGAGTGATTATTAAACAAAATGGGAAACCATGGAAGGATTACTGGCTTCATTGGGGGAGAAAATAAGACATTGGCATGAAATCTATTAAATGTAAAATGCTTTAGAGGAAGGATAGTTCTTGAAATAAGTGATCGATCTTTTTAATTCTTACATTTTCAGAAGTTCTTTCTTTATAAAGGAATACATTAAAGCACAGCTTTAGGGCTAGTATTATATGTAAATGAAGAAAGCACAACTTACTTACAATGCATCTTTAGAATTTTAAAGTTAGAGGGATTAATAAAATTTTGACATTTAAAAGAGGTAGGCTTCATTTACATGGAAAATCCTTTTGTGGAACACAGGTCCACCCTTTTCTGACGGTGCTCGATAAGTGAAGCTGTAAATAAATTGTTGTCCATTGCTCATTAAGTTAATTTTGATCCTTTTGAACCATAGGAGATTGAAGCTAGACTTGAAATCATTTTCTTTTGAGTGATTTCAAGAACAAAAGTGGAAATTATCTCAATAAAGGCTGTTTTGTACTTTTGGGAGTGAAAGGGGAGAATTCACAGAGTCAAAGAAGGAAGTAAAGTATTTAATGAGAACAGACTTCTTTATTGAAGGGCCACAAGATCAGGACTAGCAGGACAGTCTGGAAAGCCAGGCAGTGCCTCGATGAGAAGAACGAGTAGAGAAGCCAGTGAGAAGGGTGACTTGGTGCTGGGGAGTATGTTCTTCAGGCGATTAGAGCCTGTTATGATGGATGTTTTGAATTCATAAAGCAGTTGAATCTCCTTGGGCCACTGGAATTTTTCCATTTGTGCTGAGCAGATCGTTAAGATTTAATGTATTACTCTGGGAAAGTCTGGCTTACATTTGTTGTTACTGTTGAGTTGTTCAGTTGTGTCCAAGTCTTCGTGACCCTACTTGGAGTTTTCTTGGCAAAGATACCAGAGTGGTTTGCTATGCCCTTCTCCAGCTCATTTTATAGATGAGGAAACTGAGGCAGACAGGGTAAGTGACCTGTCCAGGGTCACACAGCTAAGTGTCTGGGGCTGGATTTGAACTCATGAAAATTGAATCTTCCTGGTTCCAAGCCCAGCGCTCTATCCACTGCTCCACCTAGCTGCCCCATCTGGGCTACATGGTTAATTGCTTTTTGAATGAATGAAGACATGATCAGCCATTGGTAGTTTAAAATCAAGGACCACTTTAAAATTTCATTGCTATTTTCACATTTGCTAAAATTCTGTAATAATATTGCATTTCTTATTGTTAGTATTACTGCAAGAGGTTGGTTGACACTTATGAATACAGGTAATAAAAAAAAAATTATTCAAACCATCCGTTATCTGGAAGATTTCTTACCACACTTGTGGGGGTATTTCCATGTTAGCAAACAGGAGGTCTGAGTGATATTAAATTCTTTAGCAGCAGGTGTTCTCTGTCCCTTGTCTCATTTTTTTCTGTTTCTTAAACAGAATTACAGCCAGCCTTGAAATTTAGCAGTCCTTCACTTTGTGATTTGTCATTATAGCCAGGACCAAGGATACTTTTTACATCTGGTTTATTTAAGAAAATCCCTTTCTTAATTCATACTTCTAACCTTTCCTCCACTATCAGCCTTCCTTTCCCAGTTCAACTTTAAAATGTATCTCTGAGTCTAGTAACTACTCTCTGCTGGGAATGTCACAGTAAATCACTTAGCATACACTTTGGTCCTGCTGGTGGTCAAATCATATTTGTGATTATTTTATTAGGTAATGGGTTGGTGCTGGTTTTTCCAGTGTCAGACTTATTTATTTACTTTTGAGGTTGCAGTTCCCAATATTATGGTAAGTCATTATTTGCTTGAAATAGAATAACAACAGAATTGTGTTTCTTAAAAACAACAGTATGATAGGAGTTGTATTCAGTTATGACTTTTTGTTTATCAGTGATTTATAAACATAACAAAGAAATGGAGTAATAACAATTCAGGTCAGCTACATTTAATAAGGTTTGATCTGTATAAATATTAGCACATCAAATTAATTATATACTACACACAAATTGTTTTGAAATGAGCCATTTCAGCAGTCCCTTACCAGTCTCTGTCTTCCTTCCTGGCTGCCATATAGGTTGCATAAGGTCATCCAATTTTTCTTTCTTTGTGTTTTGCCTCATTTTATTACCTTTCCTACTGTTAAATGTAAATATATCTTTAAGTTAAAAGCACACCTAATTTTAAAATATAAATAAAAATGAATAATATAAAGAAATCTTTAAGCCAAAAGAGTACTCCTTATTTTTAAAAGGATGGTAAACTTTCCTTAAGCATATCAGAAGTGTAGTATTGTACAATTGTAATTTTGCTTTCTTCCTAAGGTTTTTTAAAGAAGAATAAATGAAAAGAAATTGATACCTACAAAGAGCAGAATTGTTCAATAAAACTTATTTTAGTATATTTTATTTCAAAAGCAAAAACAAAGGCTTTTTTTTCAAATAAGACGTCTTTTTTCTTTCTTCTCTATTATCAATGATAATATCCAGTTAATAAACATTTAATGAGCATGTGGTGTCAGACAATGTGCTCAGTTCTGAGGTATAGAGACAAGAATGAAAAAACCTGTGTCTTCAAGGACCTTATGTAATGTAAGGATTTGGTATGATTAAGTGTCAGTCACATCCACAGTCCTGTACTAGGTAAGAGAGATAATAGTTAAGAAGCTTTGGTGTCGTGGACCTTACAGTAGTAGGGGTACAAGATCAATGCAGAAAGCTCTTATGTACAGTATTATCCGTTTTAGAGAGCTAGAAAGCAAAGTACCATGTGAAAGATGAGGATGTAAAATTCTTGCACTGGAGGAGTAGTGGTGTGGGAAGGCTTTCTATTGTTTCTGGCATTTGAGTTGGCTTCTAAAGGATTGGTAGGAATTTAACAGGTAGAGGAGTCTATTCAAGGGTTGGGAAACATCTTGCTCAAAGATATTAGAATATAGGGCATATCTTGCAGGGAAAGAGTGCCTTCTGTACAATGTGTGGATGCAAGTAATTAATATGAGATAAGCCTAAATATGGCCAGTGATTAATGAGACTGGAGATGCTGAGTGTTGCTAACTTGTGTGAATGGCCTTGAATTCCAAACAGAAAATTGAATTTTATTTGATGTTACCACCTGACCAATGGGTAAGAAAATGACATGCCCAGACAGTAAGTCCATGAATTTAGAATTAGAAAGTACCTTAGATATCATAAGTTATGTGACCTCATTTTGCAGCAGAAGAAACAGGCCCATAGAGCTTAAGTGATGTGCCCAGAATTACACAGGTACTAATGGGATTTAAGCTCTGTTTCTCTGACTCTAAATTTCTCTTTGCACCATAACTTCTTTAAAATTATGTATTAAGAAAAATTGTTTTGGCAGTGATATGAAGGATAGATAGGAATAAGTAAGAGGAAGACAGTATATTCAGAAGGGACTGTAAGGAAACTGATGTAAAAACTAAGTGCATGGTAATTTGAGTTTGCATTAGGGTAGTATATTAGTATATTATTAGTCAGTATAAATAGGAGAGGGGATACTTTGGTTGTTTTTTTTTTTTTTTTTTACAGTTACTGAGACAATAGAATCAAAAGAAACCTAACTTTTTGAATGTGAGATACTAGAAAGTTATGGGAAAAAATTGTGAGTTTGATTTTGTGTATGTTAGGGGGTGTTGAGGGAGTTCTTTGATAGGAGAGTGGGGATTCCAGAGGAAATGGGAATGAGTGAAGAGATGAGAATGGAGAGTAACAGGGAGAATTGAGGCAAGGGTTTGGGAAGTGATAAGATGAACAGCATGTACTTTCATGTATAGGTGATGAAACGGCATGACTGGCTGGAGTTAGTATGTTCCTTATACAGAAGTGAACTAATAAAGTTGATATAAAAGTTTTTTTTCCCATTCTACCACTCCCCTTCTTATCCTAGGTGCATTAATTTTGCCCCTCTACACTTTTGCTTTGTAGGGTTTTTATCATAAAAGGTGCTGTATTTTGTCAAAGTCTTTTTCTGCATTTATTGAAATGTTAATGTGTTTTTGGATGTTTCGGTTTTTAATATGATTAGCAGTGTTGATTGTTTTCTTAATGTGAACTGTCTTTATGTCTTTGGTATTGTGTAGTTCTTCAGTAGCTTTAGAAGTTCAGCTATGATAGCTATGATAGGAAATTTGTTAATTTTAGGAATATTTAATTTTTTTTTACAAGTAGTACGACCTTAAAATCTACTAGCCATAAGACATAGTTAACCTTCTGGTGTCTGATGACACCTTTAAAATAGGAGTTAATGGCTTTTTATTTCACTTATGACAAATGAAATATCATATAGATTGAGGAATTCTGTGGTCATCAACAGGAATATTACTTTTAAAAAGTATATCCTTGGCTAAAGTAGAGTGTTGATGCTTTTTAGAAATTTTTCCAAATATGGTTTTAAAAGGTATCTTTTAATCTTTCTTTACCCCATGAAATACAATTTATTTGCATAAAATTAGCAAAATCCAGGAAGAGTTTTGCTTTGATCCACTGCCTTCAGTACTTGATTCACACCTGCAGCTTCAAGGTGGTTCATGTATACCATCTGTTCATACACTCCATTAGCTTTTTGCTCTTAAATGGTAGGTAGTAGCTACTCCTAAAACTAGCACCTCTGCTTTTTTTCTGGATTTTCACTGCCTTCCTCTTCATGGAATATGTATATTTTTATAAAATCCCTCAAGAGAATCTCCATTGCCCAATTTTTTTAGTTTTTCAAAGCAGTGAGGACCCCAAAAAGTTTGCATGTACTGGGGACTGGAGAGGGCCTTTCTCTTATTATTGAGTTCTTAGTCTTGATTCCAACACTCTTGAATAAAGTGGTCATTAATGGTTTAAAGGAGTACAGGGAAAGGTAGTATTCTTTCCCTTATTCTTAAGTGTAATTGCTTTGGAAATATATTTTCTAAAAAAGTATCAATAGTAAAATAGGATTCATTTTATAAATATCTGACATACACACACTTTTTTCATGAACATGCTGATTGCGTGTAGGTAAGGTATCATCAGTACACCAGAAATAGGCAGTTTGCCATGTAAAGGAAGGGTGTGTAGAAGTTGGAAATTAGAGTATTAGGTAAGGCAAAAAGAATGTAATTACAACTATGAACATGTGAATTGACTTTATCACTAATTTTGAATCAGAAGTGCTTATAAACTGTTTGAAGAAGAGAAAGAATATTATCACTTGAATGAATAAAACGTTTATTAAGTGTTCATTCTTGTTGTTGAGTTGTGGTCCCATGGACACTTACATGGTACTCTCTATCCATCTCATCCTCTCCTGTTCCCTTCTCCTTTTGCCTTCAATCTTTTCCATTATCAGGGAAAGTGCCCACTAAGAACAAAGCCCTCTGCTAAGCTCTGGGCACACAAACAGAAAAGTAGGACAAGATTACTCTCCCTGCGCTCATGGGAGACAATATATTTGAGAAGTTTCAGCTACAAGTCAGATCTAAGAGTCCCATGGTCCTTAGACTGTAGAAGCAAAACAGATGGTGATGCCTCTTCTTTAATGCCATTTCTACTGATAAATGATATTTTCTGATACTGAACCATTTGGTAAGGTTAATGACTGGTGAAAAGAACTTTCTTTTCTGAATCTTTAATAACTGTGACTGTAGCACCTACAGGAGCAATTGCTTGACTGCATCTCCACAGGGTTTGCCTCCCAGAATGATGGCTGATGAGAATGGGCTAGACTAATGGCGATTATAAGGGCTCTTAGATTCTGGCTCCTGGGCTGTCTCCATCAGGAAGAGGGGAGGTGGTGGTCAAGGTAGCTGTCAGGATTTGACTCCTTGGCACATTCTGCCTCCAATCTCTTCCTCAGGGTACCTTACGGCTTCAGAGAGGCTGGCATGCCTGTCTTGTACATGGTAAGGATGGCTGGCTCCTCCTTCACAGTGCCTTTTCCTGCTCTCTGTGAGCACAGATCTGAAAACAGAATGGGGGTCTGGGTGGGCGTGCTGCTCCCAGAATTCTTCTGCTTATTGGCCTGCTTGTGGCAAAATTGGTCAGCAGTTGTTGCTAGTGGTGATTGCTTTCAACAATAATTTCTCCTTCCATTGATGGATGTGAGGGCTGAGTGTTAAGCTGGTCTGGTGGTTTGGGGAAAACTGTCATTCCCAAGTCTCTTGTGTTCAGGGTCCTGGGATGTCTCCATCAGGGTCAGAGGGGAAATGATGGTCTAGATAATTGTGGTGCTTCGACTTTCATGGTACAAACTGCCTCCTAGCTTTCCCTCAGGATGCCCTGCTGTGTAAGCTAGCCTGACTCACCTGATCTGTGTGTGGCATTTGATTGGCCATTTCCAAAGATGATTGGCCCCTTTGATGCAGGAATTTCACCTTCAGATGGTCTGTGAAATCTGCTCTAGGAGCAGAATTAGTAGTCTGGAAGGTGCTGTCCCTTCTAGGGTTCCTATACCTATCTTAAACTGAGTTCTTAATATTTGAAAAAAAAATTATGAGCTATGTGTTGCCTGGGCAATGATGCAGTAGAAGAATATTATCCTTACTGCTCCAATGCAGAGAACCTCTATATTTGGTCAGAAGGATAGCTCGTAGAGCTAGTTGATCTGAGTACACGTCTTTCACAGCACTTAGAGATGGACAATTAACTCATTTTAGAATTGAAACGGAGGAAGGAAAAAGTGTGGATTACTTTTGGGAAATTAATGCAATGCTTTTCACAACTTTAACCTTTTCCCTGAAGCAAAGATCCTTTTTTTTTTTTTTTTTTTTTGGTGATGCTGTGTGCCTATGGATCATGTAGTATACAGTCTTCAAAGAATTAAAGGCATAGACCACCCAAAAGAAAATGGAGAGAGGTATTGGGAGAGTGAATAAACTGCAGCAGAGTACCATGAAGAATTTTATAGTAAAAGGGTTATAAAAGTTATCATCAAAGAGATGTATGACCAGGAGAAGAAATGAACATGTAAAATGCTAAATTCACAGATCTGGATAAAAAAAATATCTGACTGCCAAAATATCCATATAACCCTATATGTCTATTGATGAACACTCCTTGCACTCCATTGGTATCATGCTGTGACAAGAGACCTAGAGGAAGACTTCCGACATGGTGGGGGCTCTCTTGTGGAAGATTGACAGGAGTATATGGTAAGGCATCACAGAAGATGGAAAAGGGTTGCACTCTTCTCCTTTTGAGATAGTGTCCACATCAATGAGAACACAAATCCATCCAAATTTGTCTTGTTAGACAGGTGAGTAATGGGATATTTTTTTTTCTCCTTAGGGATCAAGGATTTAAAATTTGCATGTTTGGGAATAAAGTTTAAGTACATGTGCTAGAGGTTAAGAATCAAGAAATCAGGTCATTTTTGGCTTTCTTAGGTAATTATAAAACATTTCTAAAATGATTAAGGTGAGAACTGGAACTAATTTATTTTTATTCTTTACTAGGAATTTCTTGAAATTAATCGATATTTGACAGACTTTATTATTTTTAAATAATAGATCTTACTTTATTGATATCTTTTGTTTTTAAATTCCTAGAATTTCCACTCTCTGGGTCCTTAGTATTAATAATGAAGATGAAAGTTTTGAAATTGCTGATAGTGAAAATAAACCTAAATGTATTTAAGTGAAATTGTGGTCAAATAAGTATATTATGATAATTATGAGAGTTTCTGGGAATGAAAGTAAAATGTGAAATATAATCTGTTTCACTTATGAAGAGCATTATATGAATATTTAGGCATTATTAACATTTTTTTTTCCTAGTCTGGACCTGTGATGTTAGCATTTAGTGGGAACAAATGTCACTAATAGACTCATGGGTACTGCTCATTTTTTTCTGCCTGGATTTAGGAAATATGTTTCTGATTGAGCAAATTTCCTCCAGATTGAAGTTGGGGAATGGGTTTTATGGAAGATCTGTCCTTTGTGCCAATGATGCCCCACGTTTTCCTAACTTTTTTTTTTTATCCTGTTCTCTTCTGACTCTGTGTTTGTCTAAGAAATTAACATATCCTTTGAGATCACCTCTGGAAATTTCTCAATGGAAGTTGTAGGATTTAGAGCCAGGACATTTCAGTAAACCTTAGTTGTATGCATCAAAAGAAAAATATTCATTTGCACACATGGATAAACACATTTTTTGGATAATATGATTATACTGTAGAAATCTTGCATAAATGTTATTCATCTGAACACCTCCTGCGTCACCATGGTATTGTGTAAACACTTTTTGCTCAATAGAATGAATGTTTCCATGCTACAGTTTTCACCACTTTTTAGGAGCATTGGGGATTGCCATGCCAAGGACAATGCCAGACTTTAATATAAACAACACTACCCTGAGTGTTTTTAGCTAGAGATCAATTGTTCTATTTGGAAGTTAAATGTTTAGTCTTGAAGAAGGTTATGATCACTTGAGAAGCCAAATTTGAAAGCCTCTTGGGTCAGTTAGTCAGTCAGCAAGCATTTATTGAGGGCCTACTATTTGCTAGGCACTATTCTAAATACTGAGTACATGTACAAAAGTAAAAGACAGCCCCTGCAATGGGGGATAGAAATCTATCTTGCCGTGCAAGAAAATAGAGAGGATGGGAATGAGAGAAGGGAGGGGTATGATAGAAAGGAGGGCAGATTGGGAGAAGTGGTAATCAGAATGTGTGCTGTCTTGGGGTGGGCAGAGAGGAGAGATGGGAAGAAAATTTGGAGCTCAAACTTTTATGGAAGTGTCTACTGAAAACTAAAAATAAATGCATACATAAGAAAAGAAAAAAAAGACAGCCTTTGCTCTCACTGAACTCAGTCTGATGAGGGAGACAGTATGCAAACAATTATGGTCAAATTAGTTATTTACACAATGAATTGGAGATAATTAACGGAGGAAAGTTGCTCCCATCAAAGTGAATCAGGAAAGGCTTCTTGCAGAAGGTCAGATTTTAGCTGAAACTTGAAGGAACCTGGGAAAGTTAGGAGGCAAAGATGAGGAGGGAAAGAGTTCTAGGCACGAGGGACAACAAGTAAAAATGCCCAGAGTCAGGACATGTGAGTGTATACTGTGAGAGGAACAGCAAGGAGGCCAGTGTCAGTAGATTACAGAGTATGTGGAGGCTGTAAGGAGTAAGAATGTTGAAAGGGTAGGAAAGGACCATGTTGTGGAGGACCTTAAAAGCCAAACAGAAAGGTTTTTTTATATGATTCTGGAGCCAGTAGGAAGCCACTGGAACTGATTGAATTGGGAACAGTGAGTGTGTGTGTGTTTGTGAGATGGTCAAACTTGCAGTTTAGGAAAATAAGCTAGAGAGCTGAATGGAGGATCGTCTGGAGCAGAGAGGCTTGAGGCAGGAAAGCAACCAGGACATTGCAGTAGTCCAAGTGTGAGGTTATCAGGCCCTCCATTGGTGTAGTGGCAGTGCTCGGGGAAAGAAAAGGGTGTAGATGAGAAATGTGGCAAACGCAGAAAAGACCGTACTTGGCAACTACCTGATTGAATATGGGGAATGAGAGAGTGAGTAGGATAACACTTCGGTTGTGAGTCTGAGTAAGTGTAAGGATGGGGATACCCTCGATAGCTATGGGGAAGTTAGGAAGAAGGGAGGGATAGGGAAGGAGCCAGTAGAGAGGGAGAGAGTAAAGATAAGTGTGAGAGTGGGGATGATAGAGAAAGTGGTTGGAGAAGATGGGAAGATGGGCAGGTGGGGGTTGGCCTTAGTCAGGAGAAGGGCTACCATTTCATATGACACAGGGATGTAGGAAATAGTAGCATAAGATATCTGGGTGACTCTCTTTCCTGTCTTTCAGTTCCTTTGCACTGGTCATCCCCTCTGCCTTGAATGTGCTTCTTCCTACTTTACCCTTTTTATCCTGAAATCCCTCTCTTTTTCTAAATTTTCATTATTTTATTTATTTTCAGTGTTCTACAATCACTTCCATATATATTAGATTTCCCCCCACTCTCTTCTTCCCCCCTGCCCTCCCTATTCCCTCCCCAAGAGGGGGAGGTTTTACATATATATTCCTATTAAATACATTTTCACCTTAGTCATGTTGCATAGAAGAATTAAAATGAATGGGAGAAACCATAAAACAAAAAAAAAATCATAATACAAAAGAAAATGGTGTGCTTCATTCTGCAGTCCAATTCCATAGTTCTTTTTCTGGATGTGGAAGGTGTTTTGCCTTGAGTCCATTGGGAAGTTTTTAGGTTTTTGCGTTGCTGTGAATTTTTCTATCAGAAAAATTCCTTGCACACTGTGGTTGTTGCAGGTTGTTCTCCTGGTTCTGCTCGTTTCACTCAGCATCAGTTCATATAAGTCCTTCCAGGCCTCTCTGAAGTCTTCCTGTTCTTCATTTCTTATAGCATAATAGTATTGCATTACATTCATATACCACAACTTGTTCAGCCATTCCCCAGCTGATGGGCATCCCCTCGATTTCCAGTTCTTGGCCACCACAAAGAGAGCTGCTATAAATATTTTGGTACATTTGGGACCCTTTCCCATTTTTATGATCTCTTGGGGATACGGTCCTAGAAGTGATATTGCTGGGTCAAAGGATATGCACATTTTTGTCACCCTTTGGGCTTAGTTCCAAATTGCTCTCCAGAATGGTTGGATCAGCTCACAGCTCTTTCTTTAACACAGTTCAAACACCACTTCCTGCATTGAAGCTTTTCCCAATCACTTCAAATGCTAGTGCCTTCAATCTCAAACTGCTTTGTATCTAATTTTATTAATTTGTACTTATTCCATTTTTCTTTATTTAATACATATTTATATATGTCCCAGGTATCTCCCACATTAGAATGTAACCTCACAAATATTTTATTCTTTGTATTTATATTCCTGGTGGCAGGCACATAGTAGACCCTTAATAAATGTTGATTGATTGATTGTATTTTTTCAGGTGATACCTCAGAGTTGTTTTGATCTGCATTTTTCTGGTTATTAGTTATTTGAAGACTAATTGATAATCTGTATAAATGAGGAGGTAGGCATATAGGTAGGAAGTTGTTTACATTTTTAGGTGTTTTTTTTTTAAATTAAGACCTGCGAATTTCCACATGCTTTTGGTATCTTTCTGTCCTTCTGTGAATTGATTCCTCGAAGGCTTCATGATTATGTCATCTCCCAGGATGCCTGTACACTTGATCCAATCCATCTGCTTTTCCTATCTGATTTCTTTAATGCCATTTCTACTTTCTCTATAAGCACATCTGGGACTGTAGTATTAGAATCCAAATGTGGTCATTCTTTTTTCATCAGTGGTGAAACTATTTTATTACCTTTTTTTAAGGTCTTTCCCATTTTTTATTCTTTGTTCTTCCATTTTCTTGAAATGTCCTCAGAATGACTTTGCTTGTTTAGGTTTCTTGCTATACTTTACTTAAATTGGTTAAATGCTCTACTGCTTATTTTCACTTTATGAGGCAGTAGGGTTCATCATCTTCCAACATCCTTCTTCCTAACATTTTTATAAACAATTATATTTTGCTTGCCTTTGGCCACTACCTTTCATTTATTGACAAATAAGTCAAGTGTTTGCTCATATGCTTTTTAAGTTCTTTTGGTCTCATTATAGCAATTTATTTTATTAAATTTCTGCGTGTAATTATAGTCAGCATTGTGTCATTTTTTTCTTTCTGTTTTCCATTTTTATTTATCAGTTGCTTGTTTAAATAGTTCAGGATTGAATTGTTTAGATTGCAAACTGTATATATTTTCTGATTATTCTTCTACCTTTTTTTTTTTTTTGCTAATCTTGATCTTTGCTCTGACAGTTCAGTGGTTTTCATCAATAGGCTGATTTAGTCATCACTTCTACATTAACTTTTGATGTTTTACAGAACCAATTCTTTTATTAAACAAATTTGTTCTGTGAAGTTTGGATTCAATCAGAGGACTGTACTTGAGGACCTAGAGAGCCACATGTGGCCTTGAGGTCACAGGTTCCCCATCCTGTTCTAGAATGCTTGCTGTATATTCATCTAACTGTTTATTGAAAAAAGGTAAAAGTGTGAGGCTTCTGCATGCTTTCTAAGTCTTTGACTTTTCTCATTCCTTCTTTCCAGTCTGTTCTTTCTGGTATGCTTTTTTATCATGCTCATCTCTTCTGATCTTTAAATTGAAGTTCCTGCATGTCAAGGTGCATGCTGATTTATTTTGGAAGGTGTTACTGAATTCTTCATAGACTTTCTCTACCTTTTTAATCATTGTTGGTACCTAAGCTAGTTATTTTCAAAGATCCCTGTGAAAAAAATCTTTTTTCTTGTTGTTAGGTGTATGATAAAACTATCTCTGTTGAGTTCTTTCTTTGCTACTCTTTGTAATAGCAACATCCAGAGAGTCTTCAGCTCCTTTCTTTGCCATTCTATCCTGTTAATCTCTGCTCTTCTGGTTTTTTTAAAATAGTATTAATGCCAAGTTTTCATTTAGCTGAAGTTTCGTTCTTCTGGCTTTATTTATTGTGAGAACCTCTAATTGACATGATTTAGTTCCTCTAAAAATATGTCCATTTGGTTACTTGAAAAGAAACCAACATTTAGGGTACCAACAGAAACTGTGGGATTCTTCCTTCCTTTTTTCCGTTTTCTGCTGTGTTGTCACTCACTGTCATTTTGTACTTTGTTTTATGGGTTATTGTGGCCAAAGAATTCATCACTAAGTGGCCAGCCATCTGATGATGAGCCATTTCAATATGATGTTAGAGGAAATAAAAGAAGGCCACCAGCTTGTTTTGTGAACTCTCTGTGGCACCCTTAAGAAAGCACATGGATATATACTACACAGGATGAATGGTCTTGACTGCAATCTGAATTGATAGGGGGAACATGCATGTGGTTGAGATAACAGATTCATTTGAATATTTAGATTAATAGTTCAAATCTTCTCTTGAGAACTGTTTGCTCAGAAGGACTTAGCATTCTTTTGATCATATACCCAGGGCAAGAGATATTTGGTTATCTTTAATTGCAGTGTTTATGATAAGTTATTTTCCAAAAGTTCACAATGAATGTGTAATTGTAACTTGTATGCTGACTTTGACTATTCCCCATCAGATTTGATTCTTAATCTTATAAGTTTGTGTCAATTCCCTAAAGATTCGGGATGTTAAATTTATCAGATGTTTGTGCAGATATTTACTACTCCTCATCTTTAGTTCTGATTGTATTTTCATTTATTTGTACTAAAACTTTTTATGTATTTTTATGTATATATTTTATATATTTTAAATATATATTTTATATATTTTTTTGTATACATATTTGGTGTACAGCACTGCATTTGCTCATCTGGATCAGAACACTCACAAACACCAAGACTGTTTTGATGAAAATGATGGGGAAAGGAAATTCAGAAGCTGCTAAATGAAAAATGAGAACTTCACAGGATTTACCAGCAGGATAGTTCCTCCACTTCTAACAAGGCAGCATGCAGTTCCATCAAAAGCAAAGTACAAGCAAAGCTTAGAGAGATGCAAGATTCCTGACTCAGTAAGAAGGCAGATGAAATTCAGTTTTATGCTGATAGTAACAATCCAAAGCACTTTTATGATTCCCTGAAAGCTATTTATGGACCAGAAACCTATGGTATTTCACAAATACTCAGTGCTGGTGGTGCCACATTGATTAGCGATAAGGACGTGATCCTAGAGAAATGGGCTGAACATGTCCATAGTGTTCTCAATAGACCATCATCAATCAATGCTGAGGCCATTGACTGTTTACCATAGGTTGAAGTCAATTCCTCCTTAACTGAACTTCCAACAGAAGAAGAGGTTTTGAGGGCCATTAGGCTCCTTTCATGTGACAAAGCACCTGGTGCTGATTCTATTCCAGCTGAGATTTATAAGGTAGGGGGACTATTGCTCATACAAAAGTTGACTGAAATTTTCTAGGTTATATGGCAAGAAGAGAATATCCCCCAGGAGTCCATTTTCCATCTCTATAAGGGTAAAGGGAATAGGTTGTCCTGCAACAATCACAGGGGGAGCTCTCTCTTAGTCATTTCTGGCAAGATTCTTGCTAGAGACCTCCTTAATAGGCTGATCCTTCATCTGGAAGATGGTCATATACCTAAGAGCCAGTGTGGCTTCACAAAGGGTGAAGGAACAGTCAATATGGTGTTTGCTGCTGGACAACTACTGGAGAAACTCCAGGAGCAGAACAGAGGTCTGTACACAACATTTGTAGATCTGACCAAGGTCTTTGACACTGTTAGTCATGAGTACTTATGGAAAATTATGTCAAAATTTGGTTGCCTGGAGAAGTTTATCAACATTGTACGTCAGTTTCATGATGGCATATTTGCCCGGGTTCTGGATAATGGACAAAGCTCTCATGCCTTTCCAGTCACCGATTGAGTGAAACAGGATTGTGTTCTTGCTCCCATGCTTTTCAGCATGATGTTTTCAGCCATGTTGACAAATACTTTCAATGAGGATGAACACAGCATCAAGGTCAACTACCGTACTGATGGTAAGTTCTTTAATTTGCAAAGACTATAAGCCAAGACCAAAATGGAGGGAGTGTTGATGCATGATTTTCTGTTTGTAGATCCTTCTGCACTCAGTGCAGCCTCTGAAGTCGAGATGCAACAAAGTATGGCTCAGTTGTCTGCTGCTTGTGCTAATTTTGGTCTAATAATTAACACCAAAAAAACACAGGTGCTCCATCAGCCACCACCATATCATCCATATGTGGAACCATCAATTAAAACAAATGGAGAAGTTTTGAATACTGTGAATAAGTTCCCTTACGTTGGTAGTGTACTTTGCAGGCATGTACACATTGACAATTAGGTTGATGCACACCTTGCCAGAGCTAGCTCAGTGTTTGGGAGGCTCCAAAGAAAAGTTTGGGAGAGAAGAGGTATTAGACTGACTAACAAATTGAAGGTCTACAGAGCTGTTGTGCTGACCTCATTGTTGTATGCCTGTGAAACATGAACAGTCTACCAGCGCCATGCCAGAAAACTGAATTGTTTCCATTTGAACTGTCTTAGGAAGATTCTGAGGATCACCTGGCAGGATAAGGTATCAGATACTGAAGTCCTTGCTTGAGCTGAACTGCCAAGTATTCAAACTATGCTTGAGAGAGCGCAACTCCGATGGGCTGGTCACATTGTTTGAATGCTAACTGTACACTTGCCAAAAAGACTATTTAATGGAGAACTTACATGGAGCAGACGATCACATGGTGACCGGAAGAAACAATACAAGGACACTCTCAGGGTCTCTCTCAAGAACTTTGGATTTGATTGTGCAACATGGGAGGCATTGGCACAGGACCACTCAGCATAGTGTGCCCACATAAGAAAAGGTACTGTGTGCTCTTTGAGCAAAGCAAAATTGAGACAGCATAAAGGAAATGCAGGATGCACAAATTTTGGATATTCAACCCAAATATTCATACGGACTATCTGTGCCCAACTGGTGGTAGAGCATTCTGGGCTTGTATTAGTCTGATCAGCTACAATTGGACACACTGAAATTTCACTTTAAGGTGATGTCATTTTGGACCTCTTCGAAGATGAAGGACAACAACCCACAAACCAGTATATTTTGTTTTTGAGAATATTGTCTATTTAGCGTATAGTTACAAATGCTCCCCTATCTAGTTTTGAGAGGTACCAACTCTGCCTTTTAGGTGATACTAATCCATATAGCAGCTAGATGGCACAGTGGAAAGAGCCCTGGGCCTGGAGTCAAGAAAACTTGTCTTCAAATCTGGCCTCAGACATTTATTAGCTGTGTGATCCTGGGCAAGTCATTTAACCCTGTTTGCCTCAGTTTTCTCATCTGTAAAATGGGCTAGAAAAGAAAATGGCAAACCACTCCAGTATCTTTGTCAAGAACTTCCCAAATGAGGTCGTGACGAATTGGTCATGATGAACAAAATCCATCTATCAGGGTATGTTATTTGTGAATGGTTTTAGTTGCCCAGACATACAGAAAGCAGGGCAGCCCTATTTTGTTGATCTGTAGTGTTTTCTGTTACTAAATAACATCTATAAACATTAACTGTAAAGCACTAAGCACTAGGTCTGGCATGTAGTAGGTGCTTAATAATGCTTTTTCTCTTCCCCTTCACCCTTTTATACACTTTGGCTTGATGCTACTTGCTGTTTTGTTGGTAAAAGCATGTAGTTCATCAGACAGTTCTGATGGTGCCGCTCTTTTATAGCCTCACTGTCAAGCAGCCACAGTTGGATGCTCTTATTTATGTGGGATGGCTTTCTTTTTCTTAGTTTGAGCTTTAGAAATGAACTGTCATGATATGTGAGCAGGAAAAAGGAAAAGGAACAGGGCCACACACACATTTCAGTCACTCGACAACATGTGTGTTTGTTTTGTGTTGTAAGTCACCAAAACATTCTGTGATGTTTTATCCTCAGCTGTTCTTTATAACCAAACATCAATTATTTGCTGAATGTAAAGCCCAGGGATAGCTTCATGTAGACTTATGTCTAAATTCTAAGCGGCCAAAAGAGAGCAGAATAGTTTTGAACCATTGTAATCTACTTAATCTGCCAACACCTTCACATAAACCAGTCAAGAAAGCAAAGGATTAACAGCTTTTATTGTTTGATTTTTCACAGCAACACACTGATTAGATCAAGAGTCCCAAACTTAGTAACAAATCTTTTTAACTAGCATCTCAAAAAGCTAACAACACCAAAATATTTAGTGGGATTGTCCTGCTCTTTTTGTTCTTTGGTAGTGGTACATTAGAATTTTTGGATCTCAAAAGAGGGAAGAGTGATTTTGTAAAGCTTAGATGTCTTCCATATTCTGATGTTTGGCCATGTTTGGGAAGAGATTAGAAAGTGATGAATTTATTAGTTTCAGTAGCTGCTGAATTAGCTAATGAGATGACTCTAGGGAAGAAAAAAATTCCTTGTTGCAAAAGACAGAAACTGTGGATTTTGTTCTTTGTGGATATTTGTTTTGCAGATTGCTATGTAAAATTTTATGCTCTTCATTCTTATTTTCACAAATGAAAACAAGAAATCTTAAGTTTCTGAGTACTTCAGTAGAAAGAGAGATCAATAGAAATAAAGTAGTAGGCAGCATTGAGCTCAATAGTTAAGTATTGTAAATGTGATTAAGGCTCAGAACTTAACAATACCTTGGAATACCAAGGAAATTTTTGCATCAGATGATGAGACTGGTCCTTCTACTGTTAAGTGATTGTTAGCTTCACAGATGACTAAAGTGGATCATGACATTACCTAAGTAAACTGTGACAATTCCAGGAGTTTAACATCTGAGCAGTTGTAGTTCATCTGTGTCATGTGAAAGAAGTTTCTTACTCATCTCTATTGTCACTCTGTCACTGTTGCTTTCCGTGGCTGCTGCGGTTCTGTTGTTTTCAGTTCTAGATTTCTTTCTAAAAATGTTTAAGACCCCTCTTTGGTATTGAACAGCTGTCTTTTTCCACTAACAGATAAGCTCAGATTTTCAGGGTGGGTCCCCCTGGGCTGCATCCCCAAAGTCCATTACTCTTTGGAACATATTCTTCAGATTCTTCCTACATTTTTTGGTGGGTGCAGAATAGTTGAGTGTTGTTAGAATTTCCTTCGTTTTGTATTTCAAAGTCTCTCAATTGCTTCTGAATTGAATTTTAACTTTGACAGTGTCTTTTTTTTTTCTGGAGACATCTATGAATTTGAAAAAAATAAAAAAAAAACCTTGTATTTCATTTTCTGTGTTCAGAAATTCTGCACAGTTCTCTTATATTATTTTATGCATTATAATTTAAGGGTTTTTGGTTCCATTTTATTCTTCTGGGAGATTTATGATGCTTAGGTTATCTATGCATCCTATCTTTTGAGTTTATTTTGTTTTTCTTGCATAGTGAGCATAAATTTTTTAATGCCCCTACCGCCCCCACCCCATTTTTGCTTCTTTCTTCTAGATTGGGCTTCACTACTGTACATTTCCATTCCTAATCTGTTGTTCCCTCTTCTGTTTCTTTGGTGAGACTTGCCATTGCAGATTCCTGCTTTTACTGTTCTGCCTATTATTTTTGCTGTGCAGAACATAAATTCTGCTCTCATAATTTTCATTTCCCTTTTGAATTACTCGGGAACAGCATATTGTGGTTCCATGTTCATGTTCAAATTCCACAACTGCTCTGTCTCAAGTTTGAGATCGTTTTTCTTTGTTTTGTAGCATTTATTCATAGATACCTGAACCTATTTACTAGATCTGGAGCCATATTTTCTTCTGTTGTTAACGTTTTCCTGTTGATTTGTTGGCTTATGCTCAGGGTCTTTGAGTTTTCTTTTTTTCAGGGATTTTTGATAATTTCAGGTTTTTTTCCCTTCCTGATTTCCCCATTGACTTTGTCCCCTCAAATCATGATTTCCCTAGGGGCTGGATCTAAAAGCATTTCAGCTGCCTCCCCAGTGGCAGTTCGGCATTTGTAATGCTACAGGGTTGTGGTCCCCAGGATGCTTTTTAATCCTGAAGGACCGTGGTCTTGTGGCTGTCTTGTCATATGCCTACAACAAACTTCTTCCCCTCCCCCCAAATAAAATTCTGAAGCCTGGAGCCAGTGTCTTCACCATACTGGAATGAGAGATGGAAGGTGTGAGGCCAGGCATGGGGTTTGTTGTAAGCCCTTGTTGTATTTTAGGGTTTGCTAGTGTAGCCTCCCTGCCTGTAGTGTGAGAAGTGGGGGAAGGATACTGTGAGCTCATGTTTAGTGAGGGTCAGTTTATGGATTTGTTTATTTTTTTAAAACCATCTTTTGGGTGCTGGGCATCCTTAAACCATTGGGACAGTTAGTGTTGCTTTATCTTTGGTGCATAATTTCTGTTTTGGAGAGATTTGAGAGGTTGCAGGGATCAGAGAAAATGTCTAGTCCTTCATCTTGTTGCCCACATAACTTGGAAGTCTCATCATTGTGATATGACAGGGCCATATCTTGAAGTAGAGGATGTGTGAAAACTTTACAGTGCCTCAGATCATGTGTCCAATCCTATCTGCTACCTGTGTTATTGGGAAGAATGTGAATTATACAGTGTTGCTGAGTCAGTGAAACTTATTCCTGCTGATGATACAATCCTGTTAAATTCAAATATTCATAAAGGACTTATTCCATGGAAGATGGGATGTGTCTTAGCATAGTGGGAAATTCTCCAGCCTTGGAATTAGGAAGACCTGGATTCAGATCCTGCCTCTCATAGCTACTGTGTGGTCATGGGCGAATCACATAAACTTATAAGTTACAGAGGTTTATCAGTCTACAGAGATGAAAAGAATTTCTACAGTAGGAGTTTCCCACACTTAGAAAATCACAGCTGTGGGCATGCCTTTCCAGCTTCTCATCCCTCGTCAAAATATCAAAGACAAAATCAAGGGCTGCTTTTCCTGTCCTTGCCCCTTCTCTACTCCGTATAAGGTACTAAGTTAGGCTCTCTGTTGGAGGTAGAATGATATGTGAATTACTGTAAGACAGGCAGAATGTGATAAGAGAAGTTAGAGACATACAAACACTGTTCTATGGAAAGTTCGAGGCAGGATAAATCACTTCCTCTGAGGAACTGGGACCCAAGTTAGGCCCTGAAGGAAGCTTTTTCTCCAGGCAGAAAAGATCCCAGCCATTGATGATGGTGTGAACAAAGATATGGAGAGAAGAGAGATTGGAATGAGAGGACTCTTCTCCAAAAACCCAAACTGCATCTGCTCCGACAATGGCAGGCTAGAAAGTATAAGCTCCTTTTTCAGTTAAGTTGGGTTACTGACTTTAATCAGCTTGGACAGAAACCATGTATGCAGTTCTTTTGAACTATGCTTTATTTTTACCTAGAATTTTCCAGTAGTTGAAATATGAATATTTTTGCCATCTTGGCATATTTCCTCTTATTTAAAATATGTTGTGTTCATTTCTGAAGCATTTGTTGAGCACCTATTTAATGTAAGCCATATTATTTAAGTCCTTACTAACTGAGCTGAAAGTACAAACACATCACCCTTGGGTTTAGGAAGTGGAAAGAATTTCTTAGTTTTCCACTAAGAAATAAATACCACAAGTCTCAGGAAATAGAATACCTGTGTTTAGCTTCCTTCCCTTATTCTTTGATTTATTTTTTCAACTCAGTCCCTCTGCTCTGGATTAATTTCAAAATTTTCCCTTCTTGAGGAATCAGGATAATAATTTTCTTCATTATTTGATCTGAATTAAGCAGGTACAGTAGTGATAGCTGCTTGAATCCTTTTCTGGAACTGCTACTAACATCAAATTTAACTCCAACTAAAAACATGATTTTACTCAATTATTTTACTCAACAAGCTTAAAAATTCTATTTTAAGTTCTTTGATTTATTCAGTTGACTTTCTAAAAAACAAGACTTTTTATTGATGTGACTGATGATAAAATAGATTAATTTACCTGTCTTTTTTCCTGCATATCTTTCTGACAAAAAAACCCTCAAAACCCTAATCAAGCTGACCATTGTAACATTTTTTTTTTGCTTTGCCTAGAAGTAAATCTTTGACAAAATTATATCTGTACTTATCCTAATTTTTTACTCTCTGTCCTTTAAACTCCTTAATCTTCTCCCAAAATGTACCTGTTACAATGGGGGCTAATGGGATCTGCCAGTTGAAGTTGAAGCCTAAATGGTTATTTGGTGTTTCCCATCATTCCTGCTTTCCAGGTCCTATGGATATTTCCAGTTTTGGTGGGAGTGGGGAACACTTGGGTTACCAACTGAATTATTTTCCTCCCTCATACTTTGCTTAAGTTTTTAAAAAGTGAATTGCTCCTAACCCTCAAGTGTTTTGTTTGTCCACAGAATGCAGGAAAATTTCATGTATGTTATATTATTTTAATTAAAATATGTTATTTTTGTGTACCTCTAGTCTGTACCCTATCAATCATAATTAATAATTTACATATTTAAACATATATACATATATAAAATAATCATAACTTAACAACTGAAAGATATCAAAGGCATGAATTCTAGTAATGACACTTTGCAACTTTTTTACAACCTTTCATTTGGGAGCTGCAATCAAGTGATAATTTAAAGCTTTTGACAGTGGAATGAGTGAGAACACTCCTTCACTCCCTGGTTAGATGAGGTTTCCCAGCTAGTCTAGTGAGGGAATAGAGGGAAATCAGCTCAGGAAGTAGTTTGGCAGATACAAGAACTGTAGACCAGGACTATACTTGCCTTACTGAAGTAGACCAGATAAAATATCCTGATATTAGGCCCCTAGTTAGAATTTTGAGGAATGACAGGCTCTTACTACTTTACATGCTGAAAACTTTCAAGAAGTGCTTCATAGACCATTATAGAGTTTCTAGGCACCTGGTGCACCTTTGGAAAAAATCATAGAATGCAAAAAAGAAGACAATAAATGAATAAGTTAACCTAAGAGAATGATGTGTAAAAAGTAATTTTGCCTGGAAAAGCTTGGTAAAGGATTTGAGGCAAAAAGGAAGGATCTTGAATGTGAGCTATAGCACAGTCGTCTAGTGTGTGGCCCAGAGAAGGGGAATGACTCACCTAAAAGAACTGAAAAAGAAGATAAAGCTGGTGATGGATATTAAGGATCAACCAGAGACAGAGAAAGTACTGGATCCATTGGTGTCTTGAGGTTTAATTAGACTTACTCAGATTCAAGAGGGAGAGGAAATAGCAAGGGGAAATTCTGTTCTGGTTCTGATTTTTCACTAACAAGGAATAATTGATGGGGTTGAAATAATGAGAGAATCTTGAGGTGGAGGGGTGACCATTCCCACCCAGAATTTGTAATAGAAAGTGTGAAATCCATGCCTCATTTGTCTTCTAGATTTTGGGAAAGCGGATTTCATAGGGTTTGGAGGAAGGCTTGACAACATCACCTGGACCAAAAATGGTACAGGTTAAGCCAGCCGAGGATGAATTGGAGAAACTTTGGAATGTAATTCTGATGGCACAGAACTTTTAAGGAAAATCATTCCAATAAGGAACAAAAAATGGTATTTGTATAAATGACTGATGTGGATGAAATAAGTAACCACTAACTTAGATTTTAAAAAGAAAAGTATAGAAGAGGAAACCAAAGCTAGGTAACAGGGAATGAATTTAAGAGCATAGCACTACCATGTTAAAGCGTTATCAAGAGTTCTAAAGCTGGAATGAACTGAGACTGAAAAGGGGAAACTAAGGACAGTGAAGAAGTGGTTTTCTTAATTCCTACTAAAAAGGAGGCCCAGGAAGGGATAGGATAGGAAGAAGCTAAGTGACTCTGTTCTGATTTTACTTATTTTCTTTCACGAGGAATGACTTTTACATTGGAAATCACAGAACAAAAATGACAAACAGGGAGTCAGAGCCTTAGATAAGCAAGGACAGCAGCTAGTGAATTCATCACTATGAAAATTATGAGCCACTGTTAGTCATTTTTGTATTTGAAACGATTCCTTCCACTAAGGCAGATCAAAATTCATTCATATCTTGTGTATATCTTGTTCATGTTTTCTTTTAAATTCTCCATAGTGTCCATATGACATGAATGCCTTTCTCCAGACGTTCCTAGCTTGTCATAGGCATCACGAATATTGGTTAATGTCTATATTATCTTATTGAAATATTGAAAAAAAGTAGTGATGCTACTGAAAAGCAAGAACTAATTATGGATTGAAGAGCAAAGGTGAGGGGCAGCTATTGGAGTGGGAAAATGAGGGAGCTTTGTAGTGCATTTGAAAATTTTGGAAGATAGAGTTGATGGAATAATTCCTGCAGAGAGTAATTAGGTTTGGAATTGAATTTTTTTTGGTATTAAATTAGAAAAAAAAAGTGATAACAGCCCAGTAAAAGATGAGGTAATCTCTCCAGTAATCAGAAACTCTCAATTGAATTGCTTTCCTATCAATGAAGTTATAAAATTGTTGCTGTATTGTTGAAGTAGCATATCCCATTCAGACTAAACATACTTAGAAGGTTTTACTTTTTTTTTTTCATATATAACAAGTTAATTCTGTGAATCAGTATTCTGTCAAATCTAAAGCAAGAAATAAACTGCAGGCTGAACCTGCTGTGTGGGCAACTTCTTTAAAAATCTTTACCAAGAATAAAACTCAGTTGAAAAGAAAAAAGAATAAAGGATCTCATTAATTGATTTTGTTCTGATAAACATTTTATGGCTTTATAATAGTAAAGATTTTTGCTGTGTACCAAGTGAAATTTTCTTTTTCAATGATAATCCATTATCTTATTTCTTATGTGTACATGCATGTTGTAAACTCCAAGATTTATTTCCTTTCATATTGAATAGTGAGTGTGTAAAGATTTGCTGAAAGCCAGGCGGTATAGAATCTATAAAAGATTTGGAAGCTCTGGAATACCACAATCCCAGAAGCACTGAAGTTTAATTAAAGTTGTAGATTGCCCAAAGGTCAAATGAAGAGCACAAAATGAACTTAAATCACCTACAGCAAGTTATAAAAAACAACGTGCAAAAGCTATGCTAAATATGCTAAAACATATTATATGTTTTATGCTAAATATGCTAAAACATGTTATAAGAAACGTGTTTGAGCAGAAAAAGGAGATGAGGGCTGGTTCTGTCGTGCAAGCAAGCAAGAATGAATAGACAGCTCTTCGTTCCTCTGACCCTGGCTCACTGTATCGCAATAGCTGGACTCTAGATTTGACTAAACGCTACTTGTCCCTGAGATTGAAGGTTAAAAAAAATGATGCAAAGTGTTTGTGTTGCCATAAACATATGTGGCTTTATTCTTTCTACAACAAACATTTTGCTTGTAGTTACCTGTATCTTATTTATATTGTGTTGAAGATCATGATGTGCTTATTAAGTGGAAAGCTGGTAAGGTTATGTAAATGTTCTATTTAAGAGTGCCAGAGAGTCTTCGTTTGGAAAGTGATTTTAGAATTAAATTGCTTGCTTATGATTGTGGTTGCCAGCTTCTACCATGTAGTTTGTGATAGTATCCCAGTTTTAAGTGTCTCCTCACAATTCAGCCATAAACAAACTGTCTGTGGTGTGGCACTCTAAAAAGATATTTTATTGCTGTAGGAATGCTTTATGTGGTGAGTGTTTTATATTTTTTTATTGTAAAATGTTAAAGGAAATGTTTTTGAAATTTTTACCTTTTTCCAGCATTGCTTTTCTAACCTCATCCCTTCATCCCTTGTGTCTGTTTTGTAAATTCATGTGTTTGTTAAATGAAAAAAAAGAAAGAATATTCTTGATTCCTAGAACAGACCCAATACCAAATAATACCAAAGAAAACAAAACCTTGGAAAATAATAATTTCTTCTTGAATGAAAGATCCTGATTTCTTTAATTTACAGTTGGAGACTGGTCATGTAATAGTGATGCTTGGATGAATCTCAGTCTTTTTGAAATGAATTTCTCAGAAATCAGCAGACTTTCACTGGTCTCTCTGCCTCCCGTTAGTGCCTAAACTTAACACATCTAGAACCTACATGTTCCATCTTCTCTCCTTTCTTCTTCCTTTGTTTTCTAGCAGTTTTATTGCTGTTCTTTGTGGTTCTCCAGTTGTCACTCCTGACAGTCTTTCCCCCACTCTTACTGTAGCAGTTTTTGTTCTTCAACTTCTTTGACTTCCGTGTAACCATTGACACTGTTGACCACCCTCTCCTTCTGAGTTGTCTCTCTTCTCTGGGTTCTCATGACATTTCCCTCTTTTTTTTGCCCCCTTGCAGTTGCAGTCTTTCTCTGTCTCTTTTGCTCAGTTACCATTCATGTCACACCTCAGATGGTGTTGCCTAAGTCTCTGTCCTTAAGGCTGTTTCTGTCTATCTCGTCTCCCCTTTCTTCCCCTTCTCTTTTTACCTCCCTCTTCCTATGATGTTGGTATCACAAATATTACTATCATTCCTATTTTACAGATAAAGAAAACTGAGAGGGCTCAGGGGTATTGTTTTCCCATGGTCACACAGCTTGTAAATGTTAAAGGTAGGATTTGAATCTAGGTTTCTCCCTACTCTTAGCCCACTGTTCCTTCAAGTATACTATGATATCTGCCAAGGCCAAGCTGCAGTGCCACATATTTTCCATAAAGTATTCCCTGGTACCCCTACCCAGAAGCACTTTTTCTCCTTCTTTTGAACTCCTTTTTTTCCTTTTTATTATATTTAACATATAATATTATATGTTTATATATTATATATTTATTATATTGCATGTTAGTTATATTAAAGTTATATAGTAGTTATGTATGTGTGTATGTCATGTCTCCTCCCAGCCTGGTCAGGGAAAGAAGGAAGAAGTCTCATTTTTGTGCTTTTTAGTGCATTTTGCATAGCATATGTTCAGTTAATATTTGGTATCTTTCATATTTGCTGATCCATAACTTACTGTAGCTCTGATTCTGTTGGGTATAGTGGCATAGTGTTATAAGGTATTTTGTTGGGTAGTGGTATAGTATAGAGTTATAAGGAAACATATCTCATTGTCTTTACCTTCTTACCTTCTCCATTTACTTGATTGTCATCTTGAATGCCATCACTGTCATAGGTGGAATCTCATATGACTTTTTAGAGAAGGTGATGGTGGACAGTGCAAAGGAGGAAGATGCTGCAATCAGTTGCTTGCTGTAGTGTTTACGCTACCTTGCTTTGGTTACTTTTGTTTTTGGG
Source organism: Bettongia penicillata ogilbyi (assembly GCA_023548195.1). Lineage (NCBI taxonomy): Eukaryota > Metazoa > Chordata > Mammalia > Diprotodontia > Potoroidae > Bettongia > Bettongia penicillata. The sequence continues at coordinate 2,490,566 of JAJHZJ010000221.1, forward strand.
GGTGGAGATTTCTAGGTCAATCAAGGTAGCATTAGTACAATTAGTACAATTTCAACGTATGACTAAATAAATCTGTATGTGTGACTAATAGACCAGTGCTCTTGTGGTGTGTGGTCGGCCTGCCGGCCATTTATGGAAAGTGATTGTAAGAAGAAGAATGTCTTCCATGTGAAAATTCAAGAGTTGGCCTCACTTGAAGTAGAGAATAAAATAAAACGATCCATGACATAGTCTGTGTGGACTGTTAGAACTCATAATTTGAAACAGAAATCTTCCTTTTTGTTTGGCCTTTCAACTTTTCCCCAAAGATTGAATAGAAAAACTTTTATCTTTTTCAGTCTTTTTATTCTTTCTCTGGTGAACTTCTGACAGTCAGAGAAATCCTGATTTCCTTTCTCACTCCCTCACCTTTTGTGTGCCTTTTATGTATTTCTATAGTAGAGAAGAGTTTTCCCCTTTATCTTCTCACTTATTGAGAGAAATGTTGAAGATTGAGTAGGGTTAGTTAGCAGAGTATGATACAAACAAGGGTGTATCAGTTGTCCCTTTTTACTCTCTCTTCCTAAATGCTTTATGATTATATAAGTTTCAGGAAAGCAATATGCCTCCATGTGTTAATATTTTCCAAAGTTTGTCTTGATTAAAATGTTAGCTTTTCTTGCTGCTTGAAAAAATTACAATACCTCACCCTTGATAAGTGCTTTCCTGTATTTTAGAAGTCATAAAATCACAGATATCATAGAAGGAAACAATGTACTTGACCATTAAACCTGTTTCTAATTAGTGTGTATGTTGTTTCTTAATGGACTTATTCCTTCTGGCCCTTTAGGAATTAGTGGCATTTTTTTTGGAACATGTATTACCCTAGCAAGGTATTTTACACCTAATATACTTGGAATGGTCACATAAATGCTGCAACGTTGTTTAACATAATTTTCCTCAGTGATTCATCCAGAATTATATGTTCAGTTCTACAATTTTCACTTCAATTCAACAGGTCTTTATTAATCTTTTATTATATGCAAAATTCTGGATGAATTACTAGGGATATAAAACAGAAAAACAAATCGTCCCTGACCTCATCAAGCTTCATTTTATTGCAGAGATAAATAATAAAATGTGAGTTGATGAAGAAAAAGGGAGTGATACCTGGGCGAAATCTTGAAGGACAGTAATACTTTCTAGAGGAGGGAATGCATATAGTCCATGGAGGTGACTAGGGTGACAGCTCAAGGCAGCAGGTTTAGGTGGTATATAGGACACATGAGGGACAGAGATGTGAAACAAAGCTGGAAGATTAGTTAAGACCAGATTGTGGAGTGTTTTAAAAGCTGGGTTGAACAGCATGTATCTTTTGTTAGAGGCAAAAGCTACAGAAGGAGAGGGAGAACCACATATAAAGCTTTTCATTAGAGAGGAATGTGGTCATATGTGAACCTTAGCAATATTATTTTGGCAGCATGTGGAGCTTCTGAACATCTTCCCTGGCTCTACTCAAAGAGCCTCAAGGATTGGTGAGGGAAGAGGCCGAAAGCACGGGCACTGATCATGAGGACATTGTGGTAGCCCTGACCTGAGGTTATGAGAACCTGAGCTGGGGTGGGAGGCTATATGAGTTCAGACAAGGGGATATAGATTGAATTTGAGATACTAATGTAATATCCAGGTAGAGATGCTCAGTAAGCAGGGTTGAGGAGAGAGATGAGTGCTGAATACAGAGATTTTGGATCTGCCCAATATCTTAAAGATGGTAAGTGAACACAAGGTAGTTGAATGAGATCATTAAAGGAGATAGTTTAGTGATAAAAAATGGTCCAGGCAAGAGCCTTGAGGGACATTTCAGCTTAGGAGATAGGTATTATGAACCATTAAAAGAGACTTAAGGTGAGCAGGGGGAGATAGGCAAAAGGAGAATTTATAAAATAGTGTCATAGAACCCAAGGGAGAATAATTGAGTGAAAAGTATTCTAAAGTGCTTTCTATGTGTCAAGCATTGTGTTAAGTGCTGGGGATGCAGATTCTAAAGAGAGACAGTCTTTGTCATAAAGGAACTTGCATTTTACTTAGGGGAGACAACACAAAAGGATATGTGATCAGTGAGGGATTTTCTGGCTTGAGAAGTCCCATATGACCCATAGGTCATAAGTAGAACAACAGGGGAGTCTTTTGGTTTGCCTCCTATTGCTGGCTGACCATTCCTTTTCATTCTCCTTTGCTGGCTTACCATCCATGTGACACTTCCCGGTTGTGGACGTTGAACTAGGTTCTTTCCTCTCTCTACACTCTTTCTCTTGGTAACCTCATTTGCTCTTGTGGGTTTAAATAATCATCTTTGTGCAGATGATTCCGAGATATCTCCCTCCCACTTGTAGACAAGTGCTATATGTCACTTAAGTTCCCAAATCATCCTTCACAGTATCTTATCTCAGCCCTTTTTTTTCCACTTATTTGACTCTTACCTTAGTTCAGGCCCTCATCACCTCTTGCCTAGATTATTGCAACAGCTTCCTAATTAATCTGTTTGCCTCAATTCTCACCAGACTACAGTCCATTCTATATAACTTTATATTCCTGTCAAAGTAATTTTATCTAAATACGGATCTGACCCTGTGACTACCTTAGTCAACTCTAGTGGCTTCTTATTTCCTCTAGGATAAAATTTAAACTTCCCTGTTTAGCTTCTAAAACCCTATACAACATGGCCTTAACCTAAAGGTGGACTTCTTGGGATAATGCTTCTCCTCCAGCAGTCTGCAATCCAACTATACTAGCTTTCTCTCTGCTTCTTATATACTATCTCGTGTCTGTGTCTTTGCACTAGCCATTCCCCCATGCCTGGAATGCAGTTCCTTCCCTCTGCCTCATGGAATCCTTTTCTTTCTATAAGATTTTGCTCAAGCACCATTTTCTGCTTAAAGATTTTGCTGATTCTCTTCCCCTTTCTGCCCTCCCCTCCCACCAGTGCCTTTTCTCCTAAGCTCCCTATATTTATCTACTTAGTGCATATTTATATTATTAGCTTTATATTGATGCTGCATATGTTTTTATATACCCTTGTATGTGGTCGTCAGAGAGTAAGGGGAGGTGGTGCTATAGAAAGCTTGAAGAAGAGTTTAAATAGCTTTAAATAGTCTAAATAGCCACTGTTGTGAGTACAGTAGGAAATCAATTAGGGAAGCATATCAGGATTGCCTTGCTGCTGTGAGTCTCTAGTTGAGATTATGTGACTTAAATTTTTGGTAAACTCAGTGTAAGAGCAAGCAAAGTGGAATTTTTGTTGGGTTTTTTTTGGAGTTCAGTTCCCCAGGCTGATTGAAAACATCTGAAGGATTGATCGCCTTTGAGCCCTGATAGTTCACAGCTGTGCTGAGTCATGTAGGTTTCCTGCCTCCTGACTGAGCCAATCAGGAGCCAAATCTTTATTATATACACTGGGAGGTTGGTATTTTGCTTTGGGGGTTCAATTATGAGAAGGACCTTTAGATTTCCTGGACGGGACTCTGAATAACCATTTGTTAAGAGCCCCTAAACTACTACTCACCATCTGGTGCTGTACATAGGTGGTTGCATTACTTTGTTCAGACAGTAAGAGCCTGTATCAGTAACTACCCCAGCATGCAGAGGAGCGTCTGCTGCACAGGTTCTTGGATTGACTTTTCTAAAAGGAAAGCAACTTTTGAGGCATCAACAATCACTTTAATCAAACACATATCCCAATAGAGAAAATACAGGCAGGACCAATAGTCAGGGATTCTGTCTGACCATAGACAATACATACATCATTGCCGGAGAGAGAAGCACCAACATTGGCATTTTCAAAGCCTGATGGTGTTTTAAAACAGCTTCCCAGAGTCTCATCTGGCACGTAAACTTTCTTCCAGAAAGTATGTCCCAAAACAAAACCTCACCTCAGAATATATATACTCTTTTCAGAGCAGGAGGGCACGACCCCTTGTGACCCTGTTCCTTATTAGCAATCAGCAAAAGGTGTGAACCTTCATGGGAAACAAGCCTCCTCTAATCAAGCTTCTCTCAATAGCCCCACCTGAGGCCTATCAGTGGGTGGCAAAGTTCTTTAACTCCCATTACAGAGCCCTGTCTGTTGAATTTTTGTGCTAATTTTTTAGCCTGCATTTTCTATGTCTTTTCTCCATACTCAGGTGTCAGCCTTTCCCCTGAACTAGTGAATGACATATATGTTTAATTAAAGAATGATTGTTAACCCCTTTGAAACTATCTTTCTTTTATAAAACAGATCAAAGAACCTGTGCTAGCAGGCCATCCTGGGTGTGCTAAGGCATATAGTTGGCAGAATCTGTGCAGATTAAAAGGAAAGTATGGGGTTTTGTGGGTCTGGGATAATTGTCTGTTGTTTCCCAGTAGTGGTGGCTGTGGTTCTGTGGAGCCTCAGGAGCAGCAGCAGCCTGAGGGGAAACAGGCAAGTGTTGGTGACAAAGCTGTTTCTCAGGTGCCCAGAGCATGGCCCCTGGGAGATAACCTCTCCTTCTCCCTCCCTACCTCACTAGCCTTCCTGAGGAGAGAGGTTGGAGTAGCAGCTGTGGGAGGAAAACAAGCCTTTGGGAGGTGGGGATGATCAGAGCCAAGGCTCTGGTGAAGTAGCCCCACCCCAGACTATGAAGTGTATTATATTCAGAGCCCAGGCCCGAGCACCTCCCCCAGACCTTGAAGCAGATCTGGAGTAGTATTCAGAAGCTGCAGAAGCAGTGAAAGTGGGACAGAGCAGAGAGAGAGTGGAATGGAGCCATGAAGCAGGAGCAGTGTTAAGGCTTGAATCTTTTGTACCTGAGAAATGGTTGGCACTTCCAGTGTACCACCTGCAGGTGGGAGCCTGCAACAGCAGCATGGGAAGAAGGACGCACCCCCCCAAGAGGACCTTTATTTGGACATTTTGTTTTAAATTGACTGTGACCTAGGGGTGAAGTATGTTGAGTTCTCTGATGTTGTATACTTTTGTGTTTGTTAAAGCCATATGATCACCCTGGTAATAAGCTATGTTATGTATTTTGCAAATGTGAAGTTCATAATCTGTGGGTTTGTTTTTTTTTGTCATCCCTTTTATATTGTCATGGATATTATGTTGATAAAATTCCCCCTTAAGTCCTATCAGCATTACATGGTCATGTGAGATCTTGGGGCCTGAATGTAAGGTTAATGGGATTTATATCTTCCCTTCCCATTGATAGGCCCCCCCATGGAGCCCTGGTGCAGAGCCAGTTAGGCTCTGGGCCACAGGGATTCTCACACCTTTCCAATTAAGTGCTGATTTCCAAGTTTCTTGATACTAAGTCAGTCAAGTCTTTGATTGGAAACAGTATATATTGTATTGCCTGGAGGGAAAGGTATGGGCAGAGAGAGAAACAGGTGAGGGAAGAACTTACCTAGGGGAGCTTGCTCGTGGGAAGGCTTGATGGAGAGAGATGGTGGAGCTCCCTATATTGGTGCCTTCTGGTATCCCAATAGCAATGTTCCAAATAAATATTTTGGTTTTGTCTTGGAGGAGGAGTTTTGTGTCATTATGTTTTGTGAACAAACCCTGGGAAATGTCTGTATGTTCATAGCAGCTGCTATCCGTATCAGATTGGCATTACGCTCAGTCATCATAGTTTAATGATTTTCTCCATCACCATTCCACGCATGTGAATAGGAATGAAGGCAGCAGAGAGCAGCAGTAACCTGAGGTTGGAGTTTGGCAAGGCATAATCAGCAGTAGGCTACTCCAGTGTGGAGGATAGCATAGAGTTGAACTGGATTCACCGAGGGGTTGAGATTGCAAACAGAGCAGAGTCTAGCCACTACGGGTAATGGCATGAGTGGAGGAGTGAAAGGGTTGGCACTTCCAGTCGGGAATAGTTGTTTAGTCATTTTTCTGTCATGATTGACTAGTCCTTCATGACCCCGTTTGAGGTTTTCTTGGCAAAGGTACTGGAGTGGTTTGCCATTTTCTTCTTCAGCTCATTTTACAGATGAGGAGACTGAGGCAAATGGGATTTAAGTTATTTGTCCAGAGTCACACAGCTGGTAAGTCACACACATGTCAAGCTAGGGCAGATTTGAACTCAGGTTCTCCTGATTCCAGGCCCAGTGCTATGTCTGCTTTGTTGCTTAACTGTTCACATGGTGAGGATTAAGAGCAGAGCCAGTAGTTAAAAGGCAGAGAGAAAGATGGAGTGATAAAAGATCATGACAGCACTCTTCATGGCACAGAATTCATTTTAGGTTCTTAAAGGCTATTCTTGTTGCACACAAGGTTTAGCATGTTTTACCAAGCTGGAAAAGACATCATAAGGAAATGTCTGTTGCCTGAGTACCAGTTGAACATTGAATGGGTTAATCACTAGGTGATACATTTTTAGGTATTAACTAAGGCTCAGAGGAATATAACAGACTGGATAGTGAGCCCTGAAAGTTTCTTCATTGAACTCAGATCTGCTATACTTGTTTAACTACTCTCACTTTCTCTCTCTCTCTCTCTCTCTCTCTCTCTCTCTCTCTCTCTCTATATATATATATATATATATATATATATATAGATAGATAGATAGATAGATAGATAGTTATATACATAAGTAAACATTAAGCACCTACTGTGTTCTAGGCACTGTGCTAATGTAATGAGGGAGACAACTAATATATTCATTCTCACTCTCTCGTCATGGATCCCTTTGGCAGTCTGTTGAAGCCTGTGGACCTTTCTTAGAATATTTATTTTAAGTTCAGAAAATATATAGAATTTCACAGGAACCTAGTTGTATTAAGATAAACTTATCAAAATATTAAAAAAAACCCAAATCTACAGCCTCAGATCAAGAATCCATGGTTTAGACTGTGATTGGAACAAAAAAAAAATCCACATTTTTTCTACTTGTGACAAGATTCCAAGGGAGATGGCAAAACAAGATTGAAAGAACCAAAAGATCATAAATTTAGAGTTGAAAAGTATTAGAAAAGCATTAGGTTAATGCTTAGAAAGCATTTAGATTAACATTTTCTTTTTATAGATAGGAAACTGACTCCAAGTGACTTGCCCAAGCATACAGAGGTAAATTGGCATAACAGAGATTTGAATTAAATTCTTCTGACTTAAAAGCTGGCACTCTTTCCATTACACTATACAACTGAAAGGGAGCCAAACTCTTTTTGATGACCCCTGACAACAACCACCCTCCTTACAGATAACAATAGAAACATCATAAAGAAGCAAAATATTGTTTCTCAGATGAAAAGTACATTTTGACAAAGAAGCCCTTAGCACACTGAAGAACTCTAATGACGTAAGGAAATATTATGGAGTAAGGGAAGTTGTAGACAAAGCACCAGAAGAAATATTGAACAAGAATCCAGAAGCATTAGCAACAACAAAAGACATCCCCAGAGACTCTCAGATGGATAACACACATACCACATGAATTAAAGGAAAGAGTAAAGTCAGATTCAAAAATCATGAAAGGAATTTATAGAAATAGTGAATGGAATAAAATTTAAAGAACAGAATTTATAGAAATAGTGAGTGGAATAGAATGTTTCTGAGGAAGTCTTGATAGGAAATGGTGGCAATTCTCACCCACAGTGAAATGAAAATAAAGAATTTGAAAATATTTAAAAATAGAATTAGAAGATTAGAGGTTGGAATGACAGATAATGTAGTTGTATTAGAAAAGCCTAGAAAATTGAGGTATACTAGAAAAAATTTGAAAGTAATGAAGGTAGAAGTTGCTCATTTGGAAGAGACAACCTCAGAATTATTGATACCCTTGAAAACACTGAGTTAGAAAATAATCTGTTATATTTTAAGATATGTTTTTGAGAAAATTTCCTATGATTATAGGAAAGAAGCAGTGCTATCACTGGAATCTATAAAAATGCATCAAGGAGATAGTAAAAAAAACCCTAAACTCATCTATATACATCATTATCATAGTTCAAAACTACAGTGATGAGGACAAAAAATCTTTGAAGGCTCCAAATGAAGACATTATGAATTTTAGCCATTTCTCAAAAAGATTCTTCCCTGTACCCAGAAATAGTTGGAATATAGGTGTTCGGATATTGTGACTTGCTAAATCCAAGCAGTCAATTTGAAATGATAAAGTTGACTTTGAAAAACCAAAAGGAGGGGTGGAGTCAAGATGGCGGAGTAGAAAGACTCACGTATGCTAGCTCCGAACCCACAGCCATGGATTTAATGTAAGAAGAGCTCCCCACAAGTTCTGGATCACTGCAGGGTGTGCAGAAACACAGTGGAAGAGATTTCCGTTCCAGAGAGCCCTGGAGAGCGGTCCCCAGGGTCTGTTGCGCCTGGGAAAGCAGAATCCACCCCTGAAATGGCCTGGCCATGGCCCCAGAGGAGCAGATCTGAGCAGGCTTCAGGGACGGAGTCTCCAGCGGCCGGGAAAGTCCCTCCGCCCACAGACACTCCAGGTCAGTGAGAGAGACGTCTGGGCTGGCTGAGAGGGGAGCGGGGTGTCTCCGTGACTCAGGCCCCCTTGGGAGGCAGAGGCAGGGGCAGCGGCAGCAGCTGTGGCAGCCCAGGACTCCCCAAGCAGGCAGGATCTTCATTACTGAAAGTCTCTGCATAAACCACCTGAAGGAGCTGAGACTGGGAGGTGGGCCTGCCCCCACCAACTCCATTACTGAAGGTCTCTGCATAAAGCCCCTGAGGGAACTGAGCCCGGGAGGCTGCCCTGCCCCCACCTGAGCAACAGAACTTAAGCTCACATTGAATAGCAGCCATGCCTGCCGCGGAAAGCCCATTTGAATCTCAGACCCCAAACACTAGTTGGGCGGATCTAGGCGGGGGTGGACAGGAATCTCAGAAGTCAAGTAACTGGCTGGGAAAATGCCCAGAAAAGGGAAGAAAAATAAGACTATAGAGAGTTTCTTTGAGCAGGTGCAAATGTTCCCACCTTTCAATTCTGATGACAGGAAATATTCTTACCATCAGGGAAAGATGTGGAGGGCAGGGCCTCTGTATCCCAGACATTTATGGGGGATGTTGGGTGGGCTCAGGCCATGGAAGAGCTCAAAAAGGATTTTGAAAATCAAGTTAGACAGGTGGAGGAAAAACTGGGAAGAGAAATGAGAGAGATGCAAGAAAAGTATGAAAAACAGGTCAATACCTTGGTAAAGGAGACCCAAAGAAATGCTGAAGAAAATAACACCTTGAAAAATAGGCTCACTCAATTGGCAAAAGAACTTCAAAAAGCCAATGAGGAGAAGAATGCTTTCAAAAGCAGAATTAGCCACATGGAAAAAGAGGTTCAAAAGCTCACTGAAGAGAATAGTTCTTTCAAAATTAGAATGGAACAGATGGAGTCTAGTGACTTTCTGAGAAACCAAGAAATCACCAAACAAAACCAAAAGAATGAAAAAATGGAAGAGAAGGTGAAATATCTCATTGGAAAAACAACTGACCTGGAAAAGAGATCCAGGAGAGACAATTTAAAAATTATGGGACTACCTGAAACTCATGATCAAAAAAAGAGCCTAGACATCATCTTTCATGAAATTATCAAGGAAAACTGCCCTGACATTCTAGAACCAGAGGGCAAAATAAGTATTGAAGGAATCCATCGATCACCACCTGAAAGAGATCCAAAAAGAGAAACTCCTAGGAACATTGTGGCCAAATTCCAGAACTCCCAGCTCAAGGAAAAAATCTTGCAAGCAGCTAGAAAGAAACAATTCCAGTACTGTGGAAATACAATCAGGATAACTCAAGATCTAGCAGCTTCTACATTAAGGGATCGAAGGGCATGGAATAGGATATTCCAGAAGTCAAAGGAACTAGGACTCAAACCAAGAATCACCTACCCAGCAAAACTGAGTATAATACTTCAGGGGAAAATATGGTGTTTCAGTGAAGAGGACTTTCAAGCATTCTTGATGAAAAGAAAATTTGACTTTCAAACACAAGAATGAGAAGAAGCATGAAAAAGTAAACAGCAAAGAGAAGTCATAAGGGACTTAGCAAAGGTGAACTGTTTACATTCCTACATGGAAAGACAATATTTGTAACTCTTAAAACTTTTCAGTATCTGGGTAGTTGATGGGATCACACACACACATACACACACACACATGTACATGCGTGCACGCACACACACACATACACACATGCACATACATACAGAGACAGAGAGCACAGATTGAATTGAATAGGATGGGACCATATCTGAAAAGAATTTAAGGTAAATGGTGAGAGAGAAAGGTAGGGGGAGGAAAGAGGGTGAAATGGAATGGGTTAAATTATATGTCATTTAAGAGGCAAGCAGGAGACTCTTTAGTGGAGGGAAAAAGAGGAGAGCTGAGGAAAAAAACCCACGAAGTTTACCCTTATCACATTTGACTAAAGGAAGGAATAAAATGCACACTCATTTTGGTATGAAAGCCTCTCTTACAGTATAGGAAAGTGGGGGAGAAGGACATAAGCAAGGGGGGGATGATGGAAGGGAGGGCAATGGGAGGAGGGAGCAATTTGAAGTCAACACTCTTGGGGAGGGACAGGATCAAAAGACAGAAGAGAAACAATGGAGAGCAGGATAGGATGGAGGGAAATATAGTTAGTCTTACACAACACGACTATTGTGGAAGTCATTTGCAAAACTACACGGATATGGCCTATATTGAATTGCCTGCCTTCCCAAAGGGAATGGGTGGGGAAGGAGGGATGGGGAGAATTTGGAACTCAAAGTTTTAGAAACAACTGTTGAGTATTGTTCTTGCTACTAGGAAATAAGACATACAGTTAATGAGGAACAGAAAGTCATCTGGCCCTACAGGACAAAAGAGAAGATGGGGACAAGAGAAGGGAGGGATGACAGAAGAGAGGGCAGATTGGAGATAGGGAAAATTAGATTGCTCGGTGTATTGGGGTGAGGGGAGGGGATAAAAGGAGAGAAAATTTGGAACCCAAAATTTTGTGAAAATGAATGTAAAAGTTAAATCAATTTTTATAAAAAAAAAATAAAAACCAAAAGGCAACCAAAAGGATGTATGGAGGCAGATTCCATACCTCCAAGGAACTGTAAAATATACTTGAACAGTAACCTAGAAAGTTAGAGATTTAGAATAGTAGATCCTTTTTGGTTGTGATTTGTCCAGCACAGTCCCTATTTAGGTTTTTTATTAAGCATAAAAGCATACAGATTTTTCCTTAATATAGAAGAAAGAGAAAGGTAGTGTAAAGTGCTAGATAATCTGGCGTCTGAGTTAGGAAGATCTGGTTTCAGCTTATACCTCTGATCCCTCCTGGCTTTGTGGCAGAATAAATTGCCCTGGACCCTAGTGCTCTCAAGCCATGCTGCCTTACTAGTAGTGAAGGGAACCTTTATCTTTCTTCCATCACTTACTTGTTGTGTGACTTTGGGCAAGTCATTTCATCTCCATAAATTTCAGGTTATGTCATGTGTCAAGTAAGGAGAATAATACTTGCCTTCTAGCAATTTGCAATTCTATTGCAAAGTCAAGACATGAATGCAAATCTCTGTAATTAGATATTTCAGAACATTTCAGGTGAGTTGATGTGGACCTTATGAGTGTTAAATGAGTTCAGAGATGAAAGAAATCATTGTGAGTTGGATTGATCATTGAAGATGTTATGGAAGAAGAAGATTCTGAGCTGAATTTTGAAGAATGGGTTGAAATTAGAAAGATCAACTTGGGGGAGGACATTTTTGTAGGGGTCATAGTATCAGCAAAGACATAGGGATGTATTACATGAGTTTGAGTGAGATAATGAATATAGTAGCCTGAAACAAGGCATCGCCTTTATTTCTTATGTGAGATGTGATTTACAGGTCTAAGACTGATCAAAATCAGGATCAATTCTTCCTTTGAATTCAGTTGCACTTGATATTTTCCTGCTTCTTTCATTCAGTTTTGGACATCTTTGACTCTTTCTCGTCTTTGACTCTCTTTCTCATCTCTTGTTCCTTCCTAATTTGACACTTTCTCAGCCAGGAAAAGTGTAATGCCTAGTTTGCCATCATTCCTGTAATGGGGATGTTAGGGAAAAAGAGGTAACTCCACAAAGAGAAATAATCCCTAAACTTCTGAAGTTATCTTCCAAATTGTCAACTATTTTGTTTTAGAAGATAGCTGCTTTGGCACAGTAAGAGTCTATTGCCTCATGTTTCTTTTCAGCTGTCAATTTATTGGACAGGTGTTAGGACTCCCGGGCAAAAGCCTACCTTGTCCTCCACCTGGTCTTCGTGCGCAATGGCGCGTCTCGTACCAAGACGCGATCTCCCTCTCATAGAACACACCGAGGCAGCAGCATAGCAGGATACAGACTTTATTCTTGTTACATCTTGCCCATCCAGCCAGACCCCTTAAGTTGCCCTGAATATTTATATCCTCCCAGGGGCTGTCCCTGGTAGAAATCTGCTCAGCAACAAGTCCTTGCCTTTTACAATGTATCAGAGTACATACGTAAATTGTAATCTTTGTTCTAGTTCCCTGTTCTCTGTTACATCCTGGTTCGGCCTCTTTCTTGCGAACATAAGGAAATTATGTTCTGTTCGCACATGGTTATCAGCATGGTAAAGTACAAGTAGGTTATGTGCTGTTTTTGGTCAAGCTGACCTAGCTATTTCCTAACAACTCCCTTTTCTTGTTTTGTGGGGACCGCATTCGGGAAGAAGGCCCCATAGATAATCTACGTCAAGGGGGAACATCATGGCTGAATAGTTTAGCTCACGTACTCCTGCACCAAGACGATAGTTGTCATCTGTGCCTTCTATCCCAATTCAGGATGTTTTCTGTTAACATTCAGGAGTGGAGGTAGCTGAGAAAAAGATTGTATAAGTAAACGTCTTAGGGTAGTAATGATGCAAGAAAAGATGCACGGGAAAAGGAGGATACACAGCATGAGCAAACCAGCCCATATACCCAATGTCTTTAGCCAAGCAGAATGGCCTAAATTTGAGATCCAATCAAATATATTATTAGCTGCCGAATCAGGGATCATAAAATTATTTGCTAAAGATGCAATTTCGGCTGCCAATTGAGCTAGTTCTTCTATCTGACTCGTGATGTTGTGAGCGAGTAAAGCTCCTTGTAGCTGAGCAGAGATCTTCTCCCACTCTGCAGGGAAGTGTGAGCCAGAGATGTTTACAAGTAATGGGGTTACACATAATGGACGATATTTATAGTGGCAGGGTTGTTTTTCCAATTGTTCCTGCAAAGCTAACTCATTGCGTATCATAAGCGTTACTTGGGACAACGCCGAGATTTCTTGTTGTATTTCTGAATCTATCATGGTCTGCTTTTCCCAAGCTTTTGTTGTGGCCTGCATAAAGGCCAGCAATTCAGTGGCTAAGTACCCCAATTGATCCTGTAACTGTTGTATCTGAAATTATTGGAACGCACTTATTATCAAGGCAGCTATTCCAAAAATAAAATCAGGGTCCTTAGGTCAATTGGTGTTTTGTACAGTGTCATCTGCATTCTGGACCGGTACTTCACTCTCCTCAGTCTCCTGCTCTGGTTGCGTCGTGCTCGAGCAGTCTTCTTTAACGGGGTGTATGTTTCTCCTGGGGACCCACTCTTCTTGGCCATTATCTGAAATGATAAGAACATATCCCGGTCCCCATGCTTTTATCATCCCTGGGCCTTTCCAGGTATTGTCATGGGACTTCCACATAACTTTAGTCATGTCTCTTTTATTATCCTTTGTGTATTCCTTGTTTTTAGGAAGTGAGTTTGTATGCATGTGCCAAAATTTTAATGCAGGTGTTAAATGAGAAGAAGAAAATTGAAGGTAGTTATAAGTAAACACAGCTTTGTCTACCATGCATTGTGTCAAGCATCCTTTAGGCCTACCCCATATACCTCCCTTTTCTTGTTTTATGAGGAGGGTCTTTAGGGTTCTGTTAGCCCGTTCAACAATAGCTTGACCAGTGACCAGTAGGATTACAAGGAATACCAATAACATGAGTGATATGAAATTCGGTACAAAAGTCTCGAAATCCCTTAGAGGTATAGGAGGGTCCATTATCAGTTTTTATTGTATGAGGGATGCCTAAGGAGGTGAAGCAATGGAGTAAATGGTTAATAACATGTTTGAGTGCTTCTCCTTGTTGAAGGGTGACAGCAAGGAAACTAGAATGTGTGTCAATTGTGACATGGAGGCACTGTGATTTCCAATGAGTGACGTCCATTTGCCATATATCGTTGGATCTATCCCCTTTTGGGTTATAAGCAGAAGTGGGTTTGTGGGGTAAAAAGGGGAATACATTTAAGACATCTTTTTACAATATCCGCAGCTTGTTGTTTAGTAATGTTATACATTCTACGTAATGATCTAGCAGATAAGTGGAAGGTATTGTGGGCTGCAACAGCAGCATTCACATCAGTAAGGAAATTACACTCATAAAGAGCTGAATCAACAATCTTGTTACCTTCAAAAATAGGGCCATGTCCATCAGTATGAGACCTGACATGCATGATATAAATAGGATGCGATAGGGAGGCAAGGGGTTCTTGGGTTTGTAGGAGTAAGGTAGATATAATGGTATGACGTATGTCAAGAACAGTGAAAGGTAACTGTTTAATCACAAGGTAAGCATATTGACTATCTGTTATAATGTTAAAAGGGGGGGTGACATATTGTAGCACATGTAATATAGCGTAAAGCTCGTTCTTCTGGGTAGACGAGTAAGGAGTGGGTATAACCTGCAGTTTGCTGATGGAGGGGATATAAATGCTAGCTTTCATGTTTTTCATAGCGTCCGTGTAAACGTTAGGCCCGTCCACTGGGTGGGTACTGATCACTGGAGAGGGCACAGCAAGCAGTAATTGCGTGAAAAGGTACACTAGTTTGGGTAGAGGGGGCGTACTTAAGGTACAAAAGGGCACTATATCTTCCCATTGTCGTTCTTCCACTAAGTAGTGGAGGGTTCCTGGTTCTAAGGAAAGACAGAGTTGGGGAGGCTTATCTGTAAGCTGAATGCCTCGGTAGATTGCGTCTGTCAAGAACCTGTGTAAAACTTGAAACTTGTTAGTCAGTATTCTCGTTAATTTTTGGGGATACAGCCATTCTATCACTCCATGACTTTGAAAGAACACCCCAAAAAAACGGTCTGTCTTTTAGTACGGTGAACTTGAGATTTTCATTTTTTTTATATCTTACAGTTTTGTGTGTGAGATTGGACGTAATTATGGATAGAGTGCTTTTTGCTTGTGAGGTCCAGCTTCTGGGAGAGTTTAGGGGGTCTGGACCTTTCAGAATATCATATGATGGAGCCATCAATGATGGAGGGATAGGAGTTGTGCTTCTGAGCCACTGTATACTTCCGATTAACTTTTGGAAGTCATTTAAGGTCTTACAGGAGTCTAAATCGATTTTGGGGGCCTGTTTAGTAACAAACCCTTCATTCAATATATGTCCCAGGTAATGATATGCGGGTGTGGTCTGTATCTTTTCGGGCACTACTAGCAGACCGTGGGCTGCTAACTGCTCGGTGACAAGGGTTAGAAGAGAAGGCAGATTATGGGGCCGCACTGTATCTGGAGAAGAGAAAGCCTTCCAAAAAATGAGCCTCATGGACCTCAGGGGTGTTTGCAGCAGTTAGACTTTTAGTATAGTCATAATTCCCTTCTCTAAAGTTTATAAGCAGTCTGGAGGACCATTTATTGAGGTTGGTATAGAGAGATTTTACCTTACTTGTTAGGGTAAACTAAGATGGCCTTTGGAAATCTTTTTTAATTCTTGGATTCTGAGAAAATTACCTTCCTCCTAGATCATTGTCTGATTCTGCTTATCACTAGCATAACTTGCTGATGGGGCCCAGGCCCCAGAGTCAGGAAGAACTGGGTTCAAGGCCTGCCTCAGACGACAAGTCACTTAACCTTTCTGTGCCTCAGTTTTCTCATTTGTAAAATTAGAAGACTGTAGTTGATGGCCTTTTAAGGTCTGTTTCAACTTTAAATATTCCTTTATAATAATCTAAAGTGTAAGAGCTGATTTCATCAGTTTGGGAATTCCCTCAGTGGTTGTAGAGTGCAACCTCTGTTGTCCATTGTGAAGTGACATTCATGTAGGGCTACTTCCCCAGCTTGGTATTCGCAGGTTTGTAGATTAGGTGCCTGCAGAGAGGTGAAGGTGTCTGAATGTTCCGAGGTACTTTGTCATCTCATAGTCATAAAATAAGCCCTTGCCCTTAGGGGTCATCCAGTAGATACAATCAGCTCAAAATGGAGGCACTTCCTTGGATGGCAGAGTAAGGAGAGAACCTATGCTGTATCCCCGTACCCCTGGTATCTGAAGGTGTCAGTCTGAAGAGTGGGCATAAGCTTAAAGCATGCAGCAGTGGGGCATGTGCATAGGCAAGTCCACTTGCCTTGGTCTCTTCAGGGCCCTGATGGTCATTCTCTTGTGCTCAGTTTATGTAAAATGAAAGAGCTGGGTGATTAGCCCTCTGAGATCTTTTTCTCTCTATCTTTGGTTCTCTGATCCTGTGGGTACACAGATAGTAAATGTCAGAGTCTGGACTTGGGGTAGGATTTAGAGAAGGATTTTTATAATAAAAAGCAAATACAGTATTTTTATCTATCAAAATACTTATATACATAATTGAAATTGTTCGTTTATCACTGTATTTGTCTTTTCTGTCTTACTGTGTAACTTTCAGTGTCCAACACTAGCTCTGAATTTGGAAGGAAAGGGTACTATCACCCTACCTTCATTCCTACCTTGACCAAACCAGTTTAACAATAAATGGAGCATCTGTGTAATAGATTTTATTCCATATACTTTGTCTTAGTCCTTAACAGCAGTTATAGGCTTATTTTGTTTGGGTGGTATAATACTGTGAGGGACTTTTAAGTGCCAAACAGCATTTTACATTTGTGCCTAGAGGCAATAGACAGCTACTAGAGCTTTTGAGCAGGGGAATGACCTGGTTAGACCTAAGCTATAGGATTGTTGCTTTGGCAGTTGAGAGGAAGATAGATTGGAGAGGGGAGAGCCTTGAGGTTGAGAGCCCAGTTTGGAGGGGGAAAAGACTATTGCAGTTTGTCCAGGCAAAGAGCTGATGAAGGCCTGAATTAGAAGAGTAACTGTAACAGAAGGTGATGGATGAGAGAGATATAGGGGCACAGTGAGTGAGCTTGAGTAAGGGAGAATGAAGGACTGCGTAGGACTCCAAGGTTGTAAACCTGGGTGACTGAGAGGAGGGGAGGGCGTGGAGGTTGGGGGGATGTGTGTTTATTTTTGGCTCAGACTCTGATTTCATCCTTGCAGTTGACTCTTACTGTGGGAACTTCCTGCACTAATGCAAAAATCTGTATCTAATCTGTAACTAAACATTTTAAGAGGATTGTCTGGGACACTGAGCAGTTAAATGACTTGTCCAGAATCACATGGCAGGGACGGTCAGGGACAACATTTGAAGCTGGTTCTTCTTGTCTTGGAAGGCAGGCCTGTTTGCAAAATGACTTTTATACTGCTTGAAAGAATACTTGAAAAATTTACAATGGAGTTACCATAAAGAATTTTAATGGCTATCTTGATTGAGATTGTAATCATAAAGGTGATTATAGTGGAAGCCTATGCCTCCTTATGTAGCTTCATTTAACTGGCTGAGATCTGAAGACGAGGTTTAGAACAACAAAGACCAATAACAGGGAAATTATACTTGTTTTCTCACCCTTATGTAATAGTCATAGTAATGGGAATATAAACCGTCGTATTAAAAAAGTACCTATAATTCTTCACTGTTCTTGAAAATTTCAGTGCTAGCAGTTTATACTTTCCCCAAACCCTTACACTGTTTCTAGTTGGTGGGGTTTTTTAAAAAGTCTTTTCGTTTTATTTCAGTTGACTATTTTTCTGCTTTTGCTTTATTGCAGAAGATTTAAAGACAGAACTTATTTTGTATATGTACATTTATGTATTTAAAATGTAAAGATAGTAAACATTTTATAGTCTATTGTCATCAAGTATTGAGCCACCTTTTATTAGTTAGAACAGGATTTGAAATAATAGTTATATATTTTAACTTAGTTATAGTAAGTTGGCTGAGATACTGTCAGATGAAGTGACAGTGAAGCTGAGAAGATAAATTTGTAAGTATCGCTAGTATCTGCAGCTGGAATTCTCTCAGTGCACTTTGGAGCAAACAGACGAGAGTCGTAGTGTAAAGAGGGGCACGATAAGTTTTCTCCCCATTTCCCACCAACTTTTGGACTTTTCTGGAACTCTCCAATATGCCCTTGTCGCTCCTGTCTCCTTTCTGGACTTTTGCTTTTCACCTTCCTTTGGTGTGTTGTCTTTCCCCTCTAGATTGTAAGTTTCTTAAGGGCAGGGACTGTCTTTATGTTTGTTATGTCCTCTGTATGCCAGGTCCTGACATGTAGTAGGTGCTAAATAAATGTTGACCAATTGATTGAAAACTACTTACACTTTTGACTAACCAGATTTTCCAGGGGTCTCTTTTCCTTTTCTTTGTATGTTGTAAGTCAGTGAACTGATGAAGCAGGTTAGAGAATGGATGGTGGTTGGTTATTTTTGTAGTTGGTTATGTTGCCGAAAGAAGTGACTTGAGTTGATTCAGTTTATTATACATTGAAATGATAAGTAAAATTACTAATGTTTGTGTTTGCAAACATTGATTTTTGGGGAAAACATGTATCTTAGTGTTTGATATCCAACACACTTAAGTAAAGTCTTCTTTAAAAAAATTGGAGTTTTGAGCTTGCCAAAAATACAGATTCCTTGGTTGCTTATTGTTTACTCTGTGTGCGTGTGTGTGTGTGTGTGTGTATGTAAATCTGTATAGTATGGAATTGATGAAAGCCTTTAAAGTTCAACATTTTTAGATCTTTACGTGATTTTTACATTTTTGTAATTTTCTAGAGAATACTAGTCAGAATAGTTGGAATGTGATAGACATTCAAGAAATTGCTACAGAATCTACGATTTAGTTTTATTTTAATTTTGAAAACTGATAGTTTGTGCAAATGTACTATAAATAATATTTAAAAAGTAATTTAGATGTAGAGTTCTAATTAGCTAATAAGATTATATTAGACAACCCATTTTTATGGGTTGTTTCTGTCACAAACAATTGATTATTACTGTTGTTCATGATTTTTCTTTTTTAATATAAATTTATTTATTTAACTTTTTACATTCATTTTCACAAAATTTTGGGTTCCAAATTTTCTCCCCATTTTTCCCCTCCCCCACCGCAATACACTGAGCATTCTAATTTCCCCTATCACCAATCTGCCCTCTCTTCTATCCTCCCTCCCTTTTCTTGTCCCCATCTTCTCTTTTGTCCTGTAGGGCCAGATGACTTTCTATTCCCCATAAACTGTATTTCTTATTTCCTAGTAGCAAGAACAATACTAAACAGTTGTTCCCAAAACTTTGAGTTCCAAATTCTCCCCATCCCTCCCTCCCCACCCATTCCCTTTGGGAAGGCAGGCAATTCAGTATAGGCCATATCTGTGTAGTTTTGCAAATGACTTCGATAATAGTCGTGATGTGTAAGACTAACTGTATTTCGCTCCATCCTATCCTGCCCCCCATTGTTTCTATTCTGTCTTTTGATCCTGTCCCTCCCCAAGAGTGTTGACTTCAAATTGTTCCCTCCTCCCATTGCCCTCCCTTCCATCATCTCCCCCACCCTGCTTATCTCCATCTCCCCCACTTTCCTGTACTGTAAGATAGGTTTTCATACCAAAATGAGTGTGCATTTTATTCCTTCCTTTAGTCGAATGTGATGAGAGTAAACTTCATGTTTTTTTCTCAGCTCTCCTCTTTTTCTCTCCACTAAAAAGTCTCCTGCTTGCCTCTTCTATGAGAGATAATTTACCCCATTCCATTTCATCCTCTCTCCTCCCACTACATTTCTCTCTCACTGTTTACCTTAATTTCTTTTAAGATATGATCCCAACCTATTCAATTCACTCTGTGCTCTCTGTCTCTGTGTATGCGTGCATGTGTGTATCTGTGTGTGAGTATGTATGTGTGTATGTAGTCCTACCAACTACCCAGATACTGAAAAGTTTTAAGAGTTACAAATATTGTCTTTCCATGTAGGAATGTAAACAGTTCACCTTTGCTAAGTCCCTTATGACTTCTCTTTGCTGTTTACTTTTTCATGCTTCTTCTCATTCTTGTGTTTGAAGGTCAAATTTTCTTTTCATCTCTGGTCTTTTCATCAAGAATGCTTGAAAGTCCTCTGTTTCATTGAAAGACCAGTTTTTCCCCTGAAGTATTATACTCAGTTTTGCTGGGTAGGTGATTCTTGGTTTGAGTCCTAGTTCTTTTGACTTCTGGAATATCCTATTCCACGCCCTTCGATCCCTTAATATAGAGGCTGCTAGATCTTGTGTTAACCTGATTTTATTTCCATAATACTTGAATTGTTTCTTTCTAGCTGCTTGTAATATTTTCTTCTTGAGCTGGGAACTCTGGAATTTGGCCACAATGTTCCTAGGAGTTTCTCTTTTAGGATCTCTTTCAGGTGGTGATCAATGGATTCCTTCAATACTTATTTTGCCTTCTGGTTCTAGAATGTCAGGGCATTTTTCCTCAATAATTTCATGAAAGATGATGTCTAGGGTCTTTTTTTGATCATGGCTTTCAGGTAGTCCCATAATTTTTAAATTGTCTCTCTCCTGGATCTCTTTTCCAGGTCAGTTGTTTTTCCAATGAGATGTTTCACATTCTCTTCCATTTTTTCATTCTTTTGGTTTTGTTTTATGATTTCTTGGTTTCTCAGAAAGTCATTAGACTCCATCTGTTCCATTCTAATTTTGAGAGAACTATTTTCTTCAGTGAGCTTTTGAGCCTCTTTTTCCATTTGGCTAATTCTGCTTTTGAAAGCATTCTTCTCCTCATTGGCTTTTTGAACCTCTTTTGCCGATTGAGTGAGCCTATTTTTCAAGGTGTTATTTTCTTCAGCATTTTTTTGAGTGTCCTTTAGCAAGATATTGACCCGTTTTTCATGCTTTTCTTGCATCTCTCTCATTTCTCTTCCCAGTTTTTCCTCCACCTGTCTAACGTGATTTTCAAAATCCTTTCTGAGCTCTTCCATGGCCTGAGCCCATTGGATATCTATTTCGGGTGTTTGGGGTACAGAGGCCTTGGCTGCTATGTTTTTCCCTGATGGTAAGCATTGGTCTTCCTCATCAGAAATAAGGGGAGGAAACATCTCTTCCCCAAGAAAGTAGCTTTCTATGGTCTTATTTTTCTTCCCTTTTCTGGGCATTTTCCCAGCTAGTTACTTGACTTCTGAGATTCCTCTCCACCCCTGCCTAGATCCACCCAGCTAGTGCTTGGGGTCTGAGATTCAAATGCTGCTTCCCAGCCTCGGGGCTAGCCTCAGGGCTTTCAGCGGAAGGCGTGGCTGCTATTCAATGTGAGCTTAAGTTCTGGTGCTGGGTGGGGGCAGGGCCGTCTCCCAGGCTCAGTTCCCTCAGGGGGTTTATGCGGAGACCTCCAGTAATGGATCTGAGGTCCTGTCTGCTCCGGGAGTCCCGGGCTGCCTCTGCTGCTGCCTCTGCCTCCCGAGCGGGCCTGAGTTATGGAGACACCCTGCTCCCCTCTCTGCCAGCCCAGAAGTCTCTCTCACTGATCTGTAGCGCCTGTGGGTGGCGGGACCTTCACGGCCACTGGAAGTTCTGTCCCGGAAGCCTGCTCAGATCTGCTCCTCTCTGGCCGCTCAACTAGGGCTGGGCTCTGCTGTCCGGTGCGCAGTGGACCTTTGGTAGTGGTTTTTCAGGGCTCTGTGGAATGGAAATCTCCACCACTGGGTTGCTGTGCAGCTTCCACTGCTCCAGAATTTGTGGGGAGCTCTTTTTACAGGAAATTTATGGGCTGCGGATTCGGAGCTAGCATACGTGAGTCTTTCTACTCCACCATCTTGGCTCCTCCCCCCCGGACATGATTTTTAAAGTAAATTTTATTGATGTCATTTGTCTTATATCATCTGTGATTTCCAAAGGGCAGCTAGGTAAGAGAGCACTGAGGACATGGAATCAGGAAGACTGATTTTCATGAGTTGCAATCTGGACTCAGACAATTACTAGCTGTGTGACCCTGAGTAAGTCACTTAACCCTGTTTGCCTCAGTGTCCTTACCTGGAGAAGGAAATGGCAAACCATTCCAGTATCTGCTAAGAAAACATCAAAATGGGGCCAGACAGTCAGACCCACTGAAAGGACCCAACAACAGCAAAGCTATTCCTAACATGTCTCTTCTCTCATCCCTTGACTTCCTTAGAGAACCATTCCATACAACAAAGAATAAAAAGGGGAGTGGGGAAAGAAGTGCAGTAAAACCAAACAATTGCATTAATTGAATCAAAGTCTTGCATGATACACATTTTTCCACATCCACAGACCCCACGTGCAAAGAAGTGGAAGGAGGTACCTTCTCATATCTCTTCTGGGAGCCAAGCTTGGTCATCGTGATTTCTCAGCATTCAATTTC
This sequence comes from Bettongia penicillata ogilbyi, assembly GCA_023548195.1. Classification (NCBI taxonomy): domain Eukaryota; kingdom Metazoa; phylum Chordata; class Mammalia; order Diprotodontia; family Potoroidae; genus Bettongia; species Bettongia penicillata. The sequence continues at coordinate 2,513,031 of JAJHZJ010000221.1, forward strand.
TGTTATTTTGTTCTTGTGGTTCTTTCCATGTTCTTGGGGAGTGTGTGTGTGTTTGTGTGTGTGGTGTCTTTACATGTATAGAGGGCATTACTTCACTTTTCATCTGTTCATAATAATCCTCCCATACTTCTCTGTGTCCATCAGAATACTGTTAAAACAAGTACAACATTCCCTCTTACTGTATTTTTTGCTCTAGTGGAAATTGTACCATAGCTACAATTTTTTATTTGTTTCTGAAGTACCTTGCGATAAAATTCCTACAGAAAAGAGAGACTCCTACCTCACAATTGTGTGTCATTTTACCACACTCAAGGTGTTTGCATATATCTCTTTATGTTTGTTATTTATATGCTTAGACATGTTCTTATTGACTCTGTGTCATAATGAGTTATGACATAATGTCAGAGTCAAGACTTTCATTCTTTGTATTTATGTCCCTAGTGCCGATCACAGTAGGTATTTAATAAATGCTTATTGATTGATTCTGCTGTGAGAAGTCAGAGCACACTAAACGTGTAAATTGTCTCTGTTGTTGGAGAGTTAGAAACTTGCTTGTAAATTGCAAGTATAAGTTCTATACAATATTTACATGGTGAAACTAGTATACCAACCTATACTCTTCGAGAACCACTTCTTAAGCAGTATGTATTGAATTAATATTATGTTAATTTTGTATTTATTTATTATTCCACAAAAATATTCTTCCATCACAAAAGATAAGTTGTTCTTTACTTTTTCTTTTGTTCTAAACTAAGCCCAGAGATCGCCGATCCAAAAAACTTTCTCACATTAGGCAAATGAATCAGGGCTTCTCATTACAACAGGCCTCTCCATGTGCGTTGGTTGAGTTTCAGAATAAGAAGTACTGTAGAGGGCAACATCATCCTCTCAAAATCTCAGGCTAACCATGTCAGAGTCATCCTGGACTCCTCACACTTCACATGTAAGTTGTTGCCAAGGCTTGTTGATTTCACTTTACAATGTCTCAAATCCAATTTCCCCTTTCCTTCTCTGATACCTCTCTAGCGCAGACTCTGAGACCTTCATCCCCTCATGCCTGGGTTATTGTACTACCCTGCTGGTAGGTCTGCTTGTCCCAAGTCTCCGCACTTCAGTCCATCTTCTGTTCAGTCACTTACTGATGCACAGGTCTGATCATGTCACTTTGAACACCTCCCCCCTCAGCCCCCCAACTCCAGTAGTTTATTGCCATTGGCCTCCTGGCAGTTCCATAAACAAGACACTCCATCTCTCTGCTCTGGACTGTCCTCTATGTCTGAAAAGTTTTTGGCTGTCCTCTATGTCTGAAAAGTTCTCCCTCCTCCACTTTGACTACTTACCTTCTTGACTTCCTTCAGGTCCAGCTAAAATCCCAGCATCTGCAGGAAACCTTCTTTAATCTCTCAGTTCCAGTGCCTTCCCTCTTAATTATCTCTTATTTATCCTATATTTGGTTTGCTTTGTATACTGTATTTTTGTTTGCATGTTATTTTTCCCATAGAGGGCAGGTAGGTGGCACAGTGAATAGAGTGCTGGACCTGGAGTCAGGAAGATGAGTCTTCCTGAATTCAAATCTAACCTCAGACACTAGCTGTGTGACCTTGGGCAAGTCACTTAACTATTGTCTGTTTTCCTATTTGTAAAATGAACTGGAGAAGGCAATGATGAACCACTCCAGTATCTCTGCCAAGAAAACCCCAAATGGGGTCATAAAGAGTGAAACATGATTAAAACAAGAAAGCCCTAAAAAGGGGTCATGAAGAACTAGATGCAAACGACTAAACAACAAAAATGCCCCCATTTGATAGTGAGTTTCTTGAGGGCTGCGACTGTCTTTTGCCTCTTTTTGTAAACCTGATACTTAGCGCAGTGTCTGGTACATAGTAGGTATTTAACAGATATTTATTGTTGGTAGCATTCCCCCATATCAGTCCTCTTTCAAACTTACCATTTCTACCAGTGGTACTCCCATTTTTCCAGTCATCCAGGCTCTCACCCCCAACATTATACTTAGGTTCTCATTCTTGGTCATCTCACATATCAAGTCATTTGCTAGATCTCATCGTTTCTGCCTTCAAAATGTACGTCTCCCTCTATCCACTCACAAAGTCATTACTGTGGTTCACACCCCCATTTCTGCTCACTTGGACTACTGTCATAGGCTCCCCTTTGGTCTTTCAATCTCAAGTCTCAAATTTCCCCAAAACACAGCACATCACATCTTCTCTGCCCATTTCCTCCTTTTCTACACCTCTTAGAATCCCTGGTTTCTTATCAGATTTATCTCAGGCACCACCTTCTATTTGAAACCTGTCTCAGTTCCCTCCAGTTGATAGCATCCCTTCTCCCAAGACAACTTTGAATGCAGTTTGTTTGTGCTTATGTATTTATGTTGTTTCTCCTGATGAGAGTATCATCTGAGGCGAGGCAACTGTTTTCCTTTTATCTTTGTGTCCTAGTTCAGTGCCTGGAACAATGGAAAGTGAATGTTATAACCCAGTAATTGTTTCATAGATCCATGCCTAGCAGGGATCTTAGTGATCATCCAGTCCATGTCCCTCGTACCCTCATTTTATAGATGAAAACAGTGTCAAATAGGGAAAGGGATTTGATTGTCCAGGAGCTAAACCACATTCCCTGACTTCGCATCCTTTGCTCAGTCCAACATGCCACAGCTTATATTTGAGTTAGACAGCTTTGAGTCAGCAATCCCTTGTCATGACACCTGGGGAAGAGGGAAGGGAATGATGAAATATATCATCTCACATTGCCTTGTACAATTTTGTTGGGACCATTTAATTCAGTTCAGCAAATGCTAGTATCTACCACGTACAAGGAATTAAGGGGAACACAGGAATAAAAATAAAGCTATCTGTGCCTTCAAAGAAGTTAAAATGTCCTGAAGTTGGGGGGCTTAGGGACACTATAATATATAGAGAAGTAAATATAAGATAATTTGAAAAAAGAGAGTGCACTAAGAACTGAGAGAATCAGGAAAGGTAGTGGTTGTTATTGTAGTAATGTGAAACCTTGAAGGAAGCCAGGGATTCTAGGAGGAGGAGGGTAGAGAGCATTTTAGTTGTCCATGAGGGTATGAACTTGTGTGAAGGCACAGTGAGAGGAGGAGATGGAATATCTTCTTGGGGGACAGTTCTGTCGGTTTGTATGGAAAGTTGTGTATAGGAAGGAGAGTCTCAGACTGGCGTTAGATTTAAAGTGCTTCAGGTGCTCGCCTGGGGAAAGTATATTTTGTCCTTAAGACCACAGGGGCTCTCTGGAGATTTGAGCCAGTAAATAAACAAATTAAAAGGAACATGCACCAAGAAGTGTGCTTTCACGTAGGAGTGCCTGTTGGGCTTCACAGTGAACACCACGGGAAACTGTTCAGTTTACGGAATTTCATTTTTATAGGCCTTTTAAGCAACAAGACCTACTTTATAAATCAGTGAATAACTCTGGAAGTAGAAATGCAATGCTGACTTATTTGGAAATCAGGAAACATTTTCCTGATGGCAAGAGATAGTAATATGGTCAGGTGTCCAAGTTTTAATTTCATGTTCTTGAATACATCTAAAACCACATTTTGTTACCATGTATAACTTATTATATATGGGAAGGTGTCCCACTATAGAAAGTCACCTTTTCACTCTTCTTAACTTTCTTACTTGGTTTGTATAATTTATCTATAGTCAAGGGAGAAAGGCGAGGGGTGGGGGCTTTTTTGACCTTTGAAAGTGATATCCTGTTTAGTTTTGGCAGCTTTTAGTGTTCTATCTTTGTCTCTGCAATCCACATCGGAAATGCTATGAGTTCCCAGGCTGGAGTTTGGAAGAGTTAGTTGTCAGGAGGCACTTTTTAGAAATTACAGGGTCACCCAATAGAATCAGGTCTCACAGTTCAGGAATCATGTACATCTTATAATATCATGTCAGTCTGAGAATCTGCATGCTTTTGCTTGCCTGAGATTTAGTCAGGTTTCTGTTTGTATTTTCAAATTGACACAGTCTTCACTGCTGATGAAAAGATCCTTATGGATCATCTCTCTAGGTACACAAATGTGGCTGTTTCAATTTTTCCCTCTATATTTTTTATCATTCTTCAAACTTTTTCCCTCTCATTTTCTTGGTAGTGACTTTCCAGGTTTATATTTATTTTCTATAAAAAAGCCACTCATTTAGCTCCCACTGACCTTTGGACTGGCCCCTTCCTATCAAATGTGCTTATGTTTATACGAAGGCTTTTTACAGAATTCTCATTTCCTTCATGGCTGGTATTTGGAAGATGAAACCAAGGCACATAGTGTTAAACAAACTGTTTGCTTTCATTTTAGTATCAGAAGAAAATAGTTTTCTCCACAAATGCATAAACCAATGACTGATGCTTACTGTAACTTTAAAAAAAAAGCAGCATTTTTTTTTAGTTTCCTGTGGTGATTTTTTGTGAATATAATTTATGGCATTTCTTGATAATAAACTTATCCAGAATCAACAGGAATTAGTCAACCTGGTTAAGTAATTTGTCTGGGAAATATGGAACATTTTCACATTAACGTTCAAGTTTTTATTATGTAGTAATTCCATGCCTTTGTAATTTGTTGAACATAATTTAACACAATTGTTTATGGTGATCCAGGGTCATTGCTGTTAAGATTAATTATCTAATCTGATCCATCTGTTTATCTCTGTATATCTCATATCCAATATGATATATGGAATAGGGATAAATGAGTCTTTGACTACAAAAGTAGCCCTGAAACTTGAAATAGTTCCTTATTTTATCTTAGTTTTTAGTTATTTACAACATGACAGAGTGGAAAAGAGCAGGATTTAGTATAAGAAGATTTGGGATGGAATCCTGGGAGTGCCATCCTGGCCTGCTTGGGCACATCATGTCCCCCCTAAGTTGAGTTAAACCTCCCTCAACAACTTTAAATATGCACAAATGTTTGTGCAATGTACCATGGCTGACTTTTTGCAAAATTAATTGGTGAATGAAAAGCTGAAGTTACTTTCTTCCTAGTGATTTTTCTCAGCCTCCAGAAAATACATTTTTTTCCTTCAGTGTTACTTGCACATGGCAGCAGCATTAAACATTACTATTAAATTGGAATATGTACATCCTTTTAGCATGCACCCAATCATTTTACCTTGTGTACTCAAATGGATCTGTGATCTCATGTGTTTGGGAGTTTACTCCAGCAATGTAAATCACACCCTATCATTCCTGCCTAACCTGAGCAGCTCTCATCTCTGTCTTCAGGAGATCCACTGAATGTGCTAGAGGCTTTTCCTATTTTCTCCTGACATTCTGAGGATACCAGTGGATTCTGGCCGTCCCTCTGTATTGCCTACTCTCACCATGTGACAAGCCTACCTTCTCTCCCTGTCATACATTTTCTTAATAATGTCTTTTGCTCTTGTTCTTTTTTTGTCTTTTTTTAAAAAAAACTTTTTAAATTATGAACCTTGCAGTTACTAAGAAATATGAATACTTCAGTTTACAAAAACAGTTTTATATATGAAACCATATACAGTTTGCTTTTTAAAAATTATACATCTATTTTAAGAAGGTAAAACCAATACTGTTCTTGTCTATCTTGTCTAGTTTCTATCTACTTTCTTCTATGTATTTTTTTTTTACCTGTTTCATACTCTTTTCTTTCCTTTAAAATTTTTTGGTCTCATTTTAAAGCTTATTCTTACTTAATTTACTTTGTCCTCACCCCTACAAAAGCCTTCTCTGATCACAAATATGGATATTACAGCAATGCAAGTTTGTATTTTGTTGTTTATGTCAGAAAATGAATGCCATTCTGTGTCTCTATTCCAACATTCCTCTATCAAGAGGTGTGGAAAACATACTTCATCTTCAATCTTTTGGAGCTATATTTGGTTAAAATTGTTATGTTTTCATGTTGTAATCAGTGTATAGTTTCCTTAGTACTGTTCACTTAATCTAGTCTTCCTTATTTTCTTTGAATTTATTCCTTCTGTCACTTTTACATTGTGATAATATATATTCATGTCATAATTTGTTCATCCACTCCTTGGTGGATAAGCACTCACTTTTTTTCCAGTTCTTTGCTGTAATAAAAAAATATTGCTTTAAATGTTTTTTATACATGTATTCTTTCCTTCTGTCTTTGACCTCTTTTGGATATAAATCTAGTAGAGTGTAATTGAGCCATAGGTTAGTCACAATTTAGTGCTTTTTTGATATAATTCCCAGTTGCTTTATGAATGGTTATAACAATTTACAGGTTCACTAACAGTGCATTAGAGTATCTGTCTTCAAAGGATTCTCCAACAACTATCATTTTAATTTCTTGTCATCCTAACTACTCTTACTGATGTGAAGTGGAATTTCAGAACTGTTTTAATTTGCCATCTTCTTATTATTAGTGGTTCAGAGAAAGGCTTTCTTCTGGTGGTTGATAGCTTAAACTTCTTCATTTGAGAATTTCCCATTCATATTCTTTGACCACTTCTTTGTTGGGGAATGACTCTTGTTCTTACATATGTTTGTGAATTCCCTGATACATCTTTGATACCAGACTTTTGTCAGAGAAATTTGCTGCAGTTTTTTCCCCCAGTCAACTATTTCCCCTCTTATTCTGACTTCATTGATCTTGTTTGTCAAATACTTTTCTATTTTATATAATCAAAATTGTATGTCTTCATTGCTGTGATCTTTTCTCCCTCATTGGATCAAGAATTTTTACCCTGTCTGTAGTTGCAAAAGTTACCTCCTTTCTTACTTCTTTAATTTATTTAGGACAGGAGTGGGGAGCTTGCAGCCTTGAGGACACATGTGGCCTTCCAGTTCCTCAAATATGGCCTTTTGACTGAGTCCAGGTTTTACAGAACAAATCCTTTTATTATGGATTTAACCTACATACCTCATTTTATTGAGTGTTACTTTGTGCTTTCACAGATGTTGCAGTTTTTGTTTGTTTTTTTACAAACTGAAGGTTTATGACACCCCTGCATTGATTAAGTCTGTCGGTTCCATTTTTCCAACAGCATGTGTTCACATCATATCTCTGTGTCATTTTGGTAATTCTTGCAATATTTCAAATTTTTCATCATTATTGTATGTTTGGTGATCTGTGATCAGTGATCTTTGATGTTAATATTGTAATTGCTTTGGGGTGCCATGAACTGGAAAACATAACTGATAAATGTTATATGTGCTCTGACAGCACTGAAGACTGGCCATTCTTTCCTACTCTCCCTCTTTCCCTCTCTACCTCTCCACCTTCCCTCTCTCCTTACCTCCCTCAAGTCTCCCTAATCCCTGAGACACAACAATACTGAAGAATATTACAAAACTTAGTTGATAAAGCAGTGATGCGATTTGAGATGTTTGACTCAAATTTTGAAAGAAGTTCTACTGTAGATAAAATGCTATCAAACAGCATTGCATGCTACAGAGAAATCTTTCATAAAAGGAAGATTCAGTTGCTGCAGTGACCTCAGCTTTCAGCAACCACTTCCCTGACCAGTTAGCATTCGTCACATTCGTCAACATCAAGGCAACACCCTCCTCCAGTAAAAAGATTCTGATTCATTGAAGGCTGAGATAATGGTTTGCATTTTTTAGTAATAAATTATTTTTAATTCAGGTATATGCATATTTTTTTTAGAAATAATACTATTGTACACTTAATAGACTACAGTATAGGGTAAACATAACTTTTATATTCACTGGGAAACTAAAATGTTTATGTGAGACACTTTATTGTGATCACTTTATTGCGGTGATCTGGCACCCAACCAGCAATATCTCTCAAGTGCCTGCTCACACTCCCTATGCACCTTTACATTGCTTTCTGTGGTATACATTTTTAATTCTTCAGACACTGTTTTATTTCATATCCTGCAGACAGCTAGATGGGGCTTTGAAGCAGTAGATAGATGGAGCACTGGGCCTGGAGTCAAGAAGTTAAACTTTGACCTCAGAAACTTACTAACTGTGTCAGCTGGGCAAGGCTGTTAGCCACTGTTCCCCACTCCTTCCTCATATGTGAGATGGGAGTCATAATAGTATCTATCTCCCAGGGTTGTTGGTGAGAGTCAAATGAGATGATATTTGTAAAGCACTTGGCAGAGTACCTGGAGCATACTGGGTGGCTGATAAATGCTTCCCTTCTTCCTCCCTCCCCACTCCCTCTTTCCTTCCCTCCTTCCTTCCCTCCCTCCCTCCTTCCTTCCCTCCCTCCCTCCTTCCTTCTCTCTTTCCTTCCCTCCTTCCTTCCCTCCCTCCCTCCTTCCTTCCCTCCCTCCCTCCTTCCTTCCTTCCCTCCCTCTCTCCCTCCCTCCCTCCCTCCCTCCTTCCTTCCTTCCTTCCTTCCTTCCTTCCTTCCTTCCTTCCTTCCTTCCTTCCTTCCTTCCTTTTCTCTTTCCCTTCCTCCTTCCCTTTCTCTCCATCCTTTCTGTCTTCCCTTTTTCCTTTCTTCTCTCCCTTCTTTCCCCTAAGGCCAAGCCCTCACTGTTTGCTATTACCATTGTGTCAGGAAAACCTTGATTGTGAGCTGAGACAAGAGCCAGACCACATAGACAGATGGTGGAATCCAGGCAGCTGGAGGTCAGGATCTGGTGTATCAATAACAGGTCTAGAAGATTGTAATCCATAGAAGAGATGTGGTCCTCTGTGATGAAAGTATTGCTTATCTTTTTCTGGGTCAGCAGGATTTCAGACTTCAATTGGCTAAAGAGTTTCTTGATATACTGTTTCCTCTCCCTCTTTATAGTTGTTAGGTAAGTCCAAATATTTGATTCAGAGGTTTTCCACTCCAATATTTGCCACTTCCAACAAGGTATCTTCTCCAGTGTTCTTCCCATGAAGCCCATGTTTGCTCTCCAAGTATCTCAGGCTGATTTTGCTCTGGTAGAATGCAAAGTATCCATCTGTAGATTTGAGGAGCCGCCCATAGAGGTAGCTGATTTTGAGATTCCCCACATTTTCAGGGTCACCACATCCTCCTTCAAGGTCTGGCCTTTGTCAACTAGGGTTCACATCTTTGGACAAGGAAGTACACAGAGGGAGTTACGCTGGGTGGCAGCACTGCAATAGTAAGATTCTCCCTTCTAATGTTGTATCCTTCCAGGATGATGTATGTTCCTTGAGGGTAAGAACTATTTTCTTTTGTATCTTTGTATTCCCAGTGCCAAGCAAGGAGGCCTGCTTACAGTAAGTGTCTAATAAATGTTCCTTGAATTATATCAACTCATAGTACATGAAGAAAGGAGTAATGTGGTTGTAAATAAAGAGGGACACCAACCTGTGGAGTGCCAGTCTAAGGGGTTTGAACTTTTTTCACTGACCAAGAGGAAGCAATTGAAAGGTTTTGAGGAGAAGAGTGACCAGGTCAGATTTGTGCATAATAAAAGGGGTATGGGCTATTGTTGTATTTCAGTGTTTGTGTTTTGCTACTGAGGTAGTTTCTAAGTTGGGTGGCTAGCTGGAACTGTGGAGAGAGTGCCTAGTCTGGAATCAGGGAGATTCATCTTCTGAGTTCATATATGACCTCAGACACTTACTATATAACTCTGGGCAAATCACTTAACCCTATTTGCCTCAGTCTGTTCATCTGGAAAATGAGCTGGAGAAGGAAATGGCAAGCCACTCTTAATATCTTTGCTAAGAAAACCCCCAGCAGAGGCACAAAGAGTTGGATACAACTGAAAGTGATTCAAGTTTTTCTAAGTTTGGATCTACTGTGAATGGTTAAGAGTACCAGGAGACCAAGACTCTCCATAACAGTTCTTTTTTTTTCCTCTGTGATTATTTCTAAATAAGTTCTTTTCTATAGAGAATCACATAGAATGATATTTGAGATTCCATTTACCTTTTTTTTTTTGTAGCAAGGATACTTTTACAATATTTGTTACTTCTCTCTAGATATTTCCTCAGTATAATTCTGTGGGCCAATTTTACCATGTCAAGAATATTGTGGAAAATAATTATATGGCTTTTTTTGGTCTAAAACAGTAATTTGCAATACATACTAAAATAATGTATCTCCATGGTAACTTATTTAAGGGGAAAGATTTCTACCACCCACTTTCCATAATTCAGGTGTCATCCTTGACTCCTTACTTTCTCACTCCCACCCTTCCCCCTTGAAAGCCAATCAGTTGCTTAATGCTTTCTACCTTTATAACATCTTTAGTATATACCCCCTTCTGACTTCACTAGACTTTTTAATCTAACAAAAATAAAGAGATACTGGCAAGAGTTATTTTAATATGAAAAGAGTTACATTGACTATTATTAGAAGTAAAAGAATTGCCATTACATTGCCATGGAACTCACAAAACCCTGGATGTGCAGACCTGGTTTTGAATTTTGGCTCTGTCACTTCCTGCAGTTTTGTGACACTTGGCACGTCAATTCACTTTCTCACCCTCATCTTCATTCACAAAATGAAGCAGTTAAACTAGAGGATTTCTAACTCTAAGTTTTGTAATTCTGGTGGTATCATCTTCCTCCTTGCACTGTTAAAGAAGCAACATGTCAGGTTTCATGGAGCTTCCTTTGGTAGCAGAAACTTAGAGCCAAGTTTACCACTCATACTTCATGTAGACTGTTCTACACAGAACCAGGTCTTATGCTTCTCATCACTTCTTGCTCCATAATGGCATAAGCTGATAGATTGTTACTGGCAACAAGACCAGAAAGCAGATCCTTTATGCACTCACTTCCGTATATCATGATAGACAGTGGAGAGTTATCCAAGGGAATCTTACTCTTTTTTTTTCTCATCCCAAGTCATATACTCCAACTTATGCTTTTGCTATCCTATCCTCCAGTCATAATATCCAGGCCAGCATTTGACTACTCTGATATCACTTATATAAGCAATTTGCTTTCTTGCTAATAGCTCTAAGTACTCATTGTGAAATTATACTCCTAGTCACAGATGCAAGTATACATAGTGGTCATTTGATAACGTTTCTTCTGCACATGAGAGCACTTTGTCCATTTCTGTCCAAAACTTTTGACATAATAGATACCTTTTGTGTGGAAACTTTTAAGGAATATTCTGCATGTCATATTTCAAGAAATCATTAAAATTGCACAGACATATTAGAGGAAAAGGTAGTATGAAAATAGAATTCGCCAATCACCTCCTGAAAGGAACTCCAATATGAAAATTCCTAGAAATGTTGTTGTCAAAGTTCAGAACTTCTAGACGAAAGAAAGAAATAGTATAAGCAGCTGGAAAAAAAAGAATTAAAATATAAGGGAACCACAATCAGAACCACACAAGATTTAGCAGCTGTCAGTATAATGTATATAAAACACATATATTACATAATACAGATATTATATATTGTTACTGTGGATGAGATACTTTAAAAGGCAAAAAAGACAAAAAGTCTGTAACCAAGAATAATTTAACTAGCAAAACTGAGTATAATCTTACAAGGAAAAGAAATGGGACCTTCAGTGAAAGAATGTTTTTAAATATTTCTGCTGGGAGAAAAAAGAAGAAAATGACTGAAAAGGAACTTTGAAGTACAAATAAGGGAATCCAGAGAAAAATGAAAAAGGTAATCACAGGTGAACAATCAAAAGGGACTTTGTAAGGATTAACTGTTTAGGAAGTTGGCAGAGGGTGTTAAAAGGGTTTTTTTCAGTGTCCCAATGCAATGTCACAAGGAGTCATAGGTATAAGTGTCAATTAAGAAAGAAGAACTATAGTTTTAAATACTGTATGTTTTAAGGAAAAAGAAAAGGGGAGGAGAGGATGCATTGTCAAAGTGAGAGAAAAGATGGAGGACTTTGTGAACACTCATGGTCAGATTATGTAAGTATAACTACATGCAGATGTGGAATGAGCAAAGGAAGCGAGTGTCACTTGAACTTCACTTTCATCTAAAAGAGTCAAAAGAGGGTAGATCACAGACAGAGAGTTTTGTTCAGCAGGAATATAGATAAAAACATGAAGACAGGAAAGGACACTAAAGGGGAGGGTATGTTCAGGGAGAAATTCTTAAGCAAAGCAAACTTTAAGTTAGGAGAGGAGATAGTGAAGAGAAGGATGAAAGGGGAAAAAAGGAAAAGGTAGTGAAATAAACAGGGAAAGAGGAAAAATGAGAAGAAAACATTTAAGATCCAATTAACAAACATAATGTAAATAAGAATGGACAGAACTCCCAATAAGACAGAAGAGGTTATCAGATTGGGTTAGAAATCAAAATCTATCAGTGTCAAATCAATATGTTTACAAGAAATAAATAGAAAATATAGCTTACGTAGAGTTACAATAAGGGTTGGAGCAAAATCTATTATGCTTCAAGGACCCAAACACAGCAGAGAGTGGGGTGACATAAGCAATGACATAGAAATTCTTTTGAAGAGAGACTTCAAAATAGACAATTCAGAAGACTTAATTCCATAAGGACCACAGAGAAGGAATGAATGATTGACTCATGAATCAAAGAATAAAAGTTGAAATTAGAAAAAAGGAAAGATGAAGTAAGCAAGGAAATACATTTTAGAAAAAAGGCACAGAAAATGAAAAGTAAAACTCTAACGAATAAAAGAAGTTAAAGAGGAGAAGAGAAAAGGAAGATCTAAATTAATTAACTGAGAGAAAAAAGGGAATTAGGTAAATATACAAAAGGAAGACCGAGAAAAGGAGTTAACAAAACGTAATTCTGAAACCAGGGAAAGGAATGCCAGGATTGGGTTCAGAGGGAGGGGCTTGAGAGTGACTTGTAGAGAGTCAGTGGGAATAGGAGTAAAGTAAAGAAAAATAACTGAAGAGATAAAAAATATTTTTATTTATTTTTAATTTTTTTTTGTTTCTTTAATATAAATTTATTTATTTAACTTTTTACATTCATTTTCACAAAATTTTGGGTTCCAAATTTTCTCCCCATTTATCCCCTCCTGCCACCCCAATACACCGAGCATAGAAATTTCCTCTATCATCAATCTGCCCTCTCTTCTATCCTCCCTCCCTTTTCTTGTCCCCATCTTCTCTTTTGTCCTGTAGGGCCAGATGACTTTCTATTCTCCATTAACTGTATTTCTTATTTCCTAGTAGCAACAACAATACTAACCAGTTGTTCCTAAAACTTTGAGTTCCAAATTCTCCCCATCCCTCCCTCCACACCCATTCCCTTTGGGAAGGCAGGCAATTCAGTGTGGGTCATATCTGTGTAGTTTTGCAAATAACTTCGATAATAGTTGTGATGTGTAAGACTATATTTCCCTCCATCCTATCCTGCCCCCCATTGTTTCTGTTCTGTCTTTTGATCCTGTCCCTCTCCAAGAGTGTTGACTTCAAATTGCTCCCTCCTCCCATTGCCCTCCCTTCCATCATCCCCCCCACCTTGCTTATCTCCTTCTCCCCCACTTTCCTGTACTGTAAGATAGGTTTTCATACCAAAATGAGTGTGCATTTTATTCCTTCCTTTAGTCTAATGTGATGAGGGTAAACTTCATGTTTTTTTCTCAGCTCTCCTCTTTTTCCCTCCACTAAAGAGTCTCCTGCTTGCCTCTTCTATGAGAGAATTTACCCCATTCCATTTGACCCTCTCTCCTCCCACTACATTTCTCTCTCACCGTTTACCTTAAATTCTTTTCAGATATGGTCCCATCCTATTCAGTTCACTCTGTGCTCTCTGTCTCTGTATGTGTTTGTGCGCATGCATGTACATGTGTGTGTGCATGTGTGTATCTGTTGTGTGTACGTATGTGTGTATGTAGTCCTACCAACTATCCAGATACTGAAAAGTTTTAAGAGTTACAAATATTGTCTTTCCATGTAGGAATGTAAACAGTTCACCTTTGCTAAGTCCCTTATGATTTCTCTTTGCTGTTTACTTTTTCATGCTTCTTCTCATTCTTGTGTTTGAAGGTCAAATTTTCTTTTCAGCTCTGGTCTTTCCATCAAGAATGCTTGAAAGTCCTCTATTTCATTGAAAGACCATATTTTCCCCTGAAGTATTATACTCAGTTTTGCTGGGTAGGTGATTCTTGGTTTGAGTCCTAGTTCCTTTGACTTCTGGAATATCCTATTCCACGCCCTTCGATCCCTTAATGTAGAAGCTGCTAGATCTTGTGTTATCCTGATTTTATTTCCACAATATTGGAATTGTTTCTTTCTAGCTGCTTGTAATATTTTCTCCTTGCCCTGGGAACTCTGGAATTTGGCCACAATATTCCTAGAGTTTCTCTTTTTGGATCTCTTTCAGGTGGTGATCGATGGATTCCTTCAATACTTATTTTGCCCTCTGGTTCTAGAATCTCAGGGCAGTTTTCCTTGATAATTTCATGAAAGATGATGTCTAGGGTCTTTTTTTGATCATGGCTTTCAGGTAGTCCCATAATTTTTAAATTGTCTCTCTCCTGGATCTCTTTTCCAGGTCAGTTGTTTTTCCAATGAGATATTTCATATTATCTTCCATTTTTTCATTCTTTTGATTTTGTTTTGTGATTTCTTGGTTTCTCAGAAAGTCATTAGCCTCCACCTGTTCCATTCTAATTTTGAGAGAACTATTTTCTTCAGTGAGCTTTTGAACCTCTTTTTCCATTTGGCTAATTTTTCTTTTGAAAGCATTCTTCTCCTCATTGGCTTTTTGAACCTCTTTGTCCAATTGAGTGAGCCTATTTTTCAAGGTGTTATTTTCTTCAGCATTTTTTTGGGTGTCCTTTAGCAAGGTATTGACCTGTTTTTCATACTTTTCTTGCATCTCTCTCATTTCTCTTCCCAGTTTTTCCTCCACCTGTCTAACGTGATTTTCAAAATCCTTTCTGAGCTCTTCCATGGCTTGAGCCCATTGGATATCTATTTCGGATGTTTGGGGTACAGAGGCCTTGGCTGCTATGTCTTTCCCTGATGGTAAGCATTGGTCTTCCTCATCAGAAATGAGGGGAGGAAACATCTCTTCCCCAAGAAAGTAGCTTTCTATGGTCTTATTTTTCTTCCCTTTTCTGGGCATTTTCCCAGCCAGTTACTTGACTTCTGAGATTCCTCTCCACCCCTGCCTAGATCCACCCAGCTAGTGCTTGGGGTCTGAGATTCAAATGGTGCTCCCCAGCCTCAGGGCTTTCCGTGGCAGGTGGGGCTGCTATTCAATGTGAGCTTAAGTTCTGGTGCTGGAGTGGGGGCAGGCAGGGCTGCCTCCCAGGCTCAGTTCCCTCAGGGGGTTTATACAGAGACCTTCAGTAATGGATTGGAGCTCCTGTTTGCTTGGGGAGCCCTGGTCTGCTGCTGTCCCTGTCTCCGCTGCTGCCTCCCGAGGGGGCCTGAGTTATGGAGACACCCTACTTCCCTCTCTGCCAGCCCAGAAGTCTCTCTTACTGACCTGTAGTGCCTGTGGGTGGAGGGACCTTCGCGACTGCTGGATATTCCGTCCCTGAAGCCTGCTCAGATCTGCTCCTCTTGGGGCCGCGAGGCCAGGGCTAGGTAGGGCTGGGCTCCGCTGTCCGGTGCATGATGGACTTTTGATGGTGGTTTTTCAGGGCTCTCTGGAACGGAAATCTCCTCCACTCCGTTGCTGCGCAGCTTGCGTTACTCCTGAATTTGTGGGGAGTTCTTTTTACAGGAAATTTATGGGCTGTGGGTTCGGAGCTAGTGTACATGAGTCTTTCTACTCCGGCATCTTGGCTCCTCCCCCGATAAAAAATATTTTTAAACAGAAGAGGAACAAAAAGTAATTTTAAGAAAATGCAATATTAGGGACAAATGGAAGAAAATATAAACCTAATCTTTACAATTTTAAACGTGGATAAATTAATATAATAAAACTGAACAATCGATTAAGAGAATAAAATCCCATAATCTGTTGATTATAAGATATACACCAAATAAAAGCAAAGATGAACACAGAGTAAAAATGAGGGACTGGACCAAACCTTAAGATGCATCAGATGAATCAAGAAAACCAGATGCTACAATCATGTTATCAGATAAAACAAAATCAGAAATTCGCAATGCCCATAGTGATAGATAAACTACATTGCGATAAAAGGAATCCTAGACAACAAATCAATTATCAGTTAAACTTATATGTTCCAAATCCCTTAACATCTTAATTTATAAAGGGAAAAAAATAGCTGAATTACAGGAAGGAGGTCATAACAGAATAATAGTTGGGTAATGTCCATTTATATCCAATCCCAAATAGAGAAATAATGTCCTTCTCTCAGTTTTAGGGAAATGTAACAGAAAAAAGGGAAAATATAAACTTGAACAAATTGCAGGAAGAAGGAAGGAAACAAGCATTTATTAAAATACCTCCTATATGCCAGCTACTTTACAAATATTAGATGTTGTTATTGTCCCATTTTAGCAGATGAAGCTAAGTGACTAGCCCAGTTGCTGAGGTTTTGGAGACTGGATTTGAACTCAGGTTCTCCTGACTCCAGGCCCTGTGGTCTCCCTACTGCACCATCAACCTGCATAGAAATTGTTGGTAAAAGCTTGTATAGCTGTATAGATACTATTGCTAAAAGGCTTTTGTTATCTTTTCAGTGGGACTTATAAAGAATATACATTTTTTTCAACACTGCATGTAACTTTTGTAAAAATTGACTATTAAGTCACAGAAATATAAGAATGTAAAAAGGCAGAAATACTAAAATTTCTTTTATAGTCCATAATTTATAAAAATAGCATTCAGATGAGGAATCACAAACAAAACACCAACTCAAATTGGAATTTAAAGAGTGGGTTAAGGAACAATGAGTAATTATGTGAAAGAAAATAATAATAATGAAATAACATATCAGATGCAACATAGTCCCCAAAGGGAAGAATCATTCTTAAAAAAATCATACTTTATCAAAATAGAAAAGAAAGCAATTGGTGAACTGAATATTCATTTAAAAAATTATAAAGCCTTCAAATAAGCAAACCCAAAATAAAGCATAAGAGAGAGAAAATGGCAAATGAGAAATAAAAAATAATACAGTAATGATAATCACAACTAAAAAACTGATGAAAACCAAATTGATAAACCCTTAGCCAATCTGATTGAAAAGAGCAGAAAACCAAGTCAATGAAATAACAGATGAATAAGGGGAAATCACAAAATGGCAGAAGAAATAAAAGGAATTACTAGAACCCACTATGCAGAATTATATGCTAAAAAACTGATAACACAAAAGCCAGACAAATTCTTTTAAAATATCGGTATCTTAAACTAACAGAAGACCAAATAGGCATATTAAATAGTACCCTCTGAGAAAAGGGAATTAGGTTGATTCCCCAGAACGAGGCTACCAGTCTCTCCTCAGTGTCTTGAAGGATTGGGGGTGCTTTTCTAATGCTCATAAGTTCTCACAGGTATGCCTGTCTCTATGATTATGAGTTGATATCAATTTAGTCAGCCAGAATTAATTAGCTTTTAGATAGGGGCATTTACTAAAGTGATATAATAAGAGTTAGTGTACAAAACAACCCTACCCCCAAGTCTATGCTACATTCTCCCACAGATACAAACGTGTGTGTGTGTGTGCGCTCGTGCTTGTGTGCTCGTCCTTCATTGCCAAAGAAGACCATACCATCAGAGAAATGATGACATGACTTGCACTTGACTTTGTTTTGAGTGAGGGAGGTCTGTGCGGGCCACCAGCTTCACTTCTCCAGAGCCATCTGAATCCAGTGACCAGATACTCATCAGAATGACTCGAGATGATACAAGATGAGGCAATTGGGGTCGAGTGACTTGCCCAAGGTCACACAACTAGTGAATGTCAAGTATCTGAGGTGAGATTTGAACTCAGGTCCTCCTGACTCCTGCACTGGTGCTCTGTCCATTGCACCACCTAGCTGTTCTACAGATAAAAATATAGTTTAGGGAAAAAGTAGGCTCAGATTTAAAGCCCATGTGTTGTAAAGGGTAACTCACTGCTACTGGTTGCTCCTTTTGTTTCTTTGCCATGGGTATTTATGAAATAACATTTAGATAGGGTTCAGCTCTTTTGCTGGGCTCCTTAGAGAGCCATTTGTCTACCCTTCTTCACTGAAGCCAGTCTGACCTGCAAACCCTGTCAGGTATTGTAGAGCTGCTGCTAAAATGCGGGGAGGATTCCACAACCCTCCTACTTCGTGAAGTTCAAAAGACTTCTCTAACCCAGTGTTTATTAAACTTTGGGTCACAACCCCGTATTTGATTGTGAAAAATTTGGCCAGCAGTAAAAGGTTTCTGAACATGAACGCTCAATGACAAAAAATTAATTAAAAAAAATCAAATACATAATAATGAATCTGAGGTGTTTATGGCAGCACTTGCCCACGTTGCATGAGCAACTTGGCCTTGGTTGTGAACTTAAAACATGTTCACTTTGCACTGCAGCATGCCCTCAGGCCATGCATGCAACACCAACAAGCTGCCAAAACTAAAAAGGGGATTGTGAGTGGAAAAAGTTTAAGAAGCCCTGCTAGCCAAGGTGGGTAGGGAAGGAGTAAACCAAGAACCCCTTGATCCCTAAACTGATTCTTCCTCTGGCTCACAACTTATTTTTTAACACCACGGTGCCTTAAGAAATTCTGGGTTGATGTTGGAGAGAGACAGTCACAGACCTACACTTTAGGGAAGTCAGTTTAACAACTGAATGTAGGATAGACTGAAGTGGAAAGAACTTAAGCAGGAAGACCAATCAGCAAGCTAATAAATTGGTTCAGGTATGAGATGATGAGAGCTGGCATCAGGGTGGGGGCAGTCATGGGAGAGAAGGGACCATATACAGTGGTTGTTATGACTTGTTAACTGATTGGACACGGGGGACGAGAGAGTGAAAAGCTGAGAGAGTTGGGTTGTGAGCCTTTCTGACTGTGAAGGTAGTGCTGCTCTGACATGTAGGAAAATTAGGAAGAGAAAAGGACTAAGATAGTAAGTTTATTTCTGAATATGTTGTGTACCACAGGGCATGAGCACAAAATTTCCTCTGCCAATCTGAACACACTTCCTGTGCAGCATCACTCTCATTCAACCAGGGGCGTGTAGGGACATCTAAATTAATCAATGCAATTTTTTTGCTTTCAGTGTAAAGCAGAGATTCTTAACCTAGAATTTATGAATTTATTTTAAAAATATTTTGATAACATTATTTTCATATAATGGGTTTCCTTTGCAATCCTAAGTTATTTCTTTTCATGTTTTTAAAATGTTCTGAAAAGGGTTTCACCAGACTCTCAGAGGTTTCCATGATCCCAAAATGATTTAACAGCATGGCCTATGATTAATTATTCTAGTGGAGAAGTATTCTAACCTGGTATAGACACTGCTATATTATTGGAGTAGAACGTACTTTAAGTGGGATGTGTTAATTCTTTAATTGACTCAGTTGAGTTCCTCTTATCTCTTCATACAATAATAACAGTAATACAAAAAATCCCATTACTGAATTAAGATTAAAGTGCTTTCCCCACATTAATACTGTCTATACTGTTTGTACAAGTATTTTTACCCCTTCTTACAGATGAGAAAGATGAGGCTAGTATAGGTTAACTTAGGCCCATGATTACATTACATATGTCTGTTGCAGCTTTTGGAATACAACCTTTTGATTTCAGGTTGTGTTCTCTTTATCCATTATACCTTGTTGCTTATTCTTGATACCCATGTTTGTGTGATTTACTTCCTCCCCTTCCCCACTGGGTAGTGGTTTAGGCTTTTTATCTACCTAATGAATTGGCTTAATGTTTTTTTCTTAAACACATCCTGCTTCAAATTATCCACCCTTGCACATATGAATTGAATTAAGATAGTTTATTTAGAAGTTGTATTGCCAGATAACTATGGAAAGCTTCTTTGGCTTACATTAAATTTTTTTTTCTTTCTGTATTTGGCAAGCAATATAACCCCTTTGGTGTCCCATGTGGTCCCCACACGACAGCTACAATGCATTTCCATTCAGTTGGCTCTGAACGTATTGTGGTCTTAAAGCTATCTTTCATCATTTTTAGTGCTACCAATGAGGGACAAATCCATTTAAAAGTTAACACATTCTTTGCATTCCTCAGGAATAATAACTTGTGTTTATTTACTATTTAAAGGTTTATAAGGTAGTTCACATGCTTTATCTTGTATCTCATTTGATCTTTACAACAACCTTGTAAGACAAATGATGGTTTTATTCTTATTCCGTAAAGGAGGAAACAGATTCAGAATGGTTACAAGACTTGCTCATCTTCCAGTGACAAGAAAACATTATCTTTCATCTGTTACAATATAAACATGACTGTGAATTTGTAGTTTTGACCCTGACCCTTAAAAATGTTGACAACTGAAATCCAGGATTTAAATTATTGAGCTACATATATACATACGCTTATTTACACATTCCTCCAAAAGACTGACCGTACTGGGCCATTTCCATAATATTCCATTACATTCATAGTTTCTAAGCTGAAGACCTTTAAACTACTATATTTCAGTGACCTGTGATTCATAGACCTCCATTGAATCAGATAGGAGTTCTTCTGTGATTTTACAGAAGAGGTCTAGAATTGCTGTGACCACAAAACTCATTATCCTGCAATGAACCTGTAGCCTAAGTTCCTGAACTTTAGCTAGACTGTCCCTTGAATAATAGGCATGACATGTCCTCCATTTGTTCCACACACAAAGACTTTCCAAAGAACTTTCAGAGTTTGCACTTTACTGGCATAGCCACCTTCTGGCTATAATCAAATAACAAAGGGGGATGTTTAGAAGAGTTTGAACATCAATTTTGTTTTTATTCTAAAACTCAAGAAATATTATTCTGTTCACTCAGTAAACAAATGATTCAAAGTCCAAAAATTCAGATGCTTTTCCTTAATAGTAATACAAATTCACCATTTCTGAATTAGCCAGATAATTTAGTTTCTCTTGACAAAAATGATCCCTTATATACTATGGCAGTAAGAATATACACCACAGGTGATTTCTGAAGCTTAAACCTAATGATATCTTTTAAGATTGCAAATATGAGATTTCACTGGGGCCCAGATATATAAAACATTTAAATTATTTTCATGAAAGTTGTCTCCTTTGCTTGGATATTGAATATGTTAGGGAATTTATGTGAAGATTGATCATCTTCAATGGATATAAATTTTGGTCCTCACTTCTGGATGAAGTCTAAAATTTCCCTATTCATTATTCTTATTTTAAGTGGAGAATCTTGGAAAATTAGGTAAAAGCTAGGGGAGGTCCTCATTTTTATTTAGTTTTATTATTGACTTATTTTTTAAGTGCCACTGACATTTCCTGATGTCAACCTTTCTCCCTCCATCTCCAACCAATAAAGCCTTCCTTTGGAAGGTCAAAAAGAAAAATAGTTAAGTGAAATACACCACATCAATTACATCTGAAAGTTTAATCCCCATTTGTGGAGGGAGGTATGTGTGTTTCACTACTTAACCTTGGTAACTAGTGTTAGGCTTTAATCTCTGTTCGTTTGCTTTTTAATATTATTTTCATTCATATTATATTATTTATTATTTATATTATTTCATTTATATTATATTATAAATATTCATTTATATTATTGTATATATAATTCTTTGGGTTCATATTTCTTTGTCCTAAATTACATCCTATTCATCTTCCAATGTTTCTCTGAATTTCTCATATTCCTTGCTTATGACAGTACAGTGATAATTGCATTACTTGCATGTTATAGAGACAGCTAGGTGGTGCAGTACGTAGAGCTTGGGACCTTAAATCAGGAAGACCTGAGTTTAAATATAGCCTTATAAATTTAATAGCTCTATGACCTTGGACAAGTCCTTTAAGTCTACCTTAGTCTCCCCATCAACAAAATTAAGAGAATAATAGTGTCTACTTCTTAGGGTTGTTTTGAGGATCAAATGAGATAATTGTAAAAAGTTATTATCATTATTACTACTACTGCAAAAGTTGGTTAACAATAACATTTATATAGCACTTGAAGTTTGGGAAAGCATTTTACAAGTTGTATTTCATTTTAT
Source organism: Bettongia penicillata ogilbyi (assembly GCA_023548195.1). Taxonomy (NCBI): domain Eukaryota; kingdom Metazoa; phylum Chordata; class Mammalia; order Diprotodontia; family Potoroidae; genus Bettongia; species Bettongia penicillata. The sequence continues at coordinate 2,534,974 of JAJHZJ010000221.1, forward strand.
CCTCAGAGCCACCTAGGAGGTTACATGCTATTATTGTTCCAGTTTTACAGATGAGAAAACTAAAGGCTGCCTTAGGTGCCTTGTCCAAGGTCACAGAACTAGTAAGTTTCTGGGACTATATTTGAACTCATGTCTTCCTGAATCCAGGTACACTGAGCTATCTGCTATTTCAAGAGTGATTAACAGTAGTAACTGTTGCTGTTTCCATCCCAACCTGATGTCGTGTTTTGTTTTGGTTTTTTCTATGCCTCATTAAAGGGGCCATCCCCTGACAACTTCTTTACAGAGACCTATTCACTGAATGGGAGTTACCTTACCCTAAGTGAGTTCCTGAATAGACCTTGGCCTGAAGGGGCCAAGGTCTCCCAGTGTATCCTGGGTCATCTCCAGTCCTCTTGATGAATATCTGGTCACTGGATTCAGAAGGCTTTGGTGACCTTGCACAGCCCTCCCTCACTCAAAATAAAGTCAAGTGTTAAGTCCTATCATCATTTCTCTAATGGCATGGTCTTCTTCGGTGGCAAAGGACAAACACAATCTGCTATTTCATTAAGCCACTGTAAGTCCGCTCAGTCATCATCCACTTTCTTTCACAAAAAAAAAAAGTGCTGCTTAATTTATTTTTGGTGTAAGGAAACTTTTTTCCTATTTACCTCCTTAGAAGTATTCTTGGTGCTTTCAAATGAAGTGAATGACAATTCCCATAAGTAAATGACAGCTCTCCTCGACTAACTTGTGATCTGTGTACCTAGCAATGTAATCAAAAAAATGGTAACTGAATCTTTTTTATTAAATGATATAAAATATTGGAAATGAATATACACACAGGTAATGTTATTCTGAACATTTGGCATTTATGTTGTTGACTACCTATACCTATGGATTTTCCTCCTGGATAATCTCTTCTGGGTGTTTATGACACTTTGCTGTTCTGGTTTTCCTTCCACCTTTCTAACTGTTCCTCCCCTCTTTCCTTTGCTGGATCTTCATTCATTTTACTTCAAGACTCTGGGCATCCCCAAAGACTGTGTTCTGGATTCTCTTTTTTTTTCCCTTTATTCTGCCTAACTGTGATCTCATCATCTCCCAGGTTATTTTAATGACTCTCAGATTTCTGTTGTCACCCTTAGCCTCCTGCACTCCAGTCCCACATCACTGACAGGCTGTCATCTTGATCTGTGACACTTAACCTGTGTGACCTTGGGCAAATGACTTAACTTGTCTGGACCTTAGTTTCCTCATCTGTAAAAAAAAAAAATGAGGGGGAGAAGATCAAACTAGATGTGCTACAAAATCTTTTTCAACTCTAGGTCAGTGAAATTATGAAAGGTAGTTCAAGAGTGGATGTGAGATAGCATAATGATAATACCTTGCTTCTACAATATACTTTGAAATTGTGTTTTTCCAGAAATTTGGAATAAAATATCCATGTTCTTTGACCCAGAAATTTTACTGCTACTCATATGCTCCAAAGGATCAAACACAAAACCAAAGATCCCGTATATGTCAAAAAATTCATAGCAGTCTTTCTGGGGATAACACAGAACTGGAAAAAAGTCAATGTTTTTAAGCCATTGGAAATGTCTGTAAAAATTATGGCATGCATTACTATGCTAATGGATGTAATAAGTATGAAAAATTTTGAGAGGAAAACAATGTGCAGAATAATTCTAGTAATATTAAGTGGAAAGATCATTAAAAATGAAACTTAACACTATTTAGAATTACCAAGTTTGGCCCTAGATGAATATTGAGAGAATACACTACCTTCATTGCAGATTTGCGAATTATGGGTGTGGAATATTACATATTCTTCTCAAACCTGTTGAATATCTTGGTTAATTTCTCTGAACTACTTTTTTTTACTTGTTTCTTTTAAACTATTTCTTACAAAGGATAGTTTGTTAGGTAGGAGAATGATTAAAGATACATTTGAAGAGATATGTGATGTTAAAATAGATGGCACCTTTAAAAATAAAACCAAATCTTAAAAAAAAATTCTTTCTCCTTTATAATCTTAATGAGAGGTAATGATGTGTGGGCAGTGGAAGGTGCCTGAGGACTTGAAAACAGAAGACTTGGGTTCAGGTTCCCTCCTGCTTTCCCTCCTTCCATGTATGAGCTGTTACCTTTTTTAGCTTCAGTTTCTCCATCTGCAAAATAGGGTTCATAGAACATATGTGCTGCCTGCTTCACAACTTGCTATGAGGAAAGGTTTATATGATGGAACAAGAAGGAGTTAGAATAAAAAATTCATTTTAAAGCAATTGTTGCTATTTTATTCTCCCTCTGTAACTACATTATCCTATAATCTGATATGCAAAACAGTTTAGCACTAAAGAATATATAAGATATAAGTAATATTTAATTTTATTTCCTGTTAACTTTAAAGATAACCTAAAACATAGGAATATTTTTTTCTTAAGGAAAGTATTATTTTTTTAATCTAGTGTTTTATTGATTAAAAAAATTAAGTTTGTTGTCAAAAGTTGCCTGCATTGGTTATCATGACGTTATCATTTTAGTGAACCACAGGATATTAAACTGTAGATGATTTTTGAGAAAGTGTATTTCCCCAGTGAAAGATGTGTATATGTAATGTATATATATAAAGATATGTATGTAAATGTACATGTATGTATACATACATACAGACATACAGTACTCTAAAGTATAAGATAAATATATTGTACTTGGATAGAAATTGATTATCCCATTTGTCTGTATTTGAAGGTAGTATGAGTTTAGTTTTCTAAGTTCAACCTCAAGTTGGTGGATTTCAGTATTCTTTAATCTTTATGGATGATCCTTTGAATAAAGATATTATATCATTTTGCATAGAACTTTGGGTCTCTTATCAGGAGATCTCTAGTTTATATAGTAAATATAATTATATTCTAGCACTAACATTCTTTTTTTCTTGGAAGCATTCTGCTCTCAAAAGGTTTTAATGAGAAATATTTAAAAACATGCTAATTTTCTGGTATACTTTGAATTTAATACTGACCTCATTACTTTGTTTGATTAAACACTGTTTAACTTCTCAATCCTCATGCAACTTTTCAATCGCCACTGCAGAAGAGTATTTATCTCGTTTTCAACTTTGTTTTGATTCACTCTTTGGCACTTTAAAAAGAGAAAAAAAATAGAATCTGTTTTGCAGATGTGGAATCTACTGTTTAAAAGTTGTTTGACTGAATTTCACTGGAGATTCAGGAAAAATTTTATCCTGTGATCCTTCAATATAGTAATTTCTCAGGAAGCTAGATTATAACTTCCAGTGTCCTAAAAGGCCCAAATGAACCCTTGTGGGACAGGATAAAGATATCAGGTCCTGATTTATTAAGGACTTATTTCATCAGTCTTATCCTGTGCTCCTTAATTGTAATCAACTCACTAGACAGCCTAACTCATGCATGAATTCACTGTTACAGCTTTATGCAAAAATATAATGTAGTTGGGTTATAAATTATTCTAAACAGCTATTTATGAGCAATTGCATTTCTTTTATATTTTTATTTTGTTTTGAAGGCCAAATTCCCATGTTTCTTTTTTGCTCTTGTATGTAGTAAGAATATTTCAAAAATCAGGATCTGACTGGTAAAGGAAGGGTGCATCATGTGGAAGAGTTTCATTCCCTTTGTTCCCTGGAATTGTCCATCCTTGACCCATTCATTATACCTATCTGCATGGATTGAAGAGTCAAGTGATTGCTTGTAGTAACAAAGAACTTCTAGGTAGCATCTCCCAGTTGAAAGGAATCTTAGAGGTAACTCATTCCAAACCCCTGTTTGGAAGCATGTCTCTCCTCTGCAGGATTGCCAACAAGTGCTTTCTCAGTCTTGGGCCTTCTTGTCTTTCCTTCTTTGTATTCTGTATTAATGATTTCATCAATTCCCATGGATTCACCTAAAAACTCTCTCCATGACTCACTCCCTCATCTCTGCCCCAGTTCCCTGATCTCCAGTCCTGTATACCAAACTGCCTATGGGACATTTCCAATTAGACTCCTTATAAGCATCTCAGACTCTACAGAACTCTTCTCCTCATCACCTGTAGCCTATACTTTTGCAGTAGCTTTCTAAGTGCTTTATTTGCCTCGTCACTGCACACAGGTCTTGCTAAGCTATTCTTCTGTCCAAGAAGCTTCAGTGGCTCCCTCGTGTCTTTAGGATAAAAGACAAACTCCTGGATGACTTTTAAAGCCTCAGTCTTGCTCTGGTTTGTCTTTCCAGGCTTACTGCATGTTGCACATTTCTATCATAGGCTTACTTTTCAGTCAAACTGGTTGTTTTGCTCTTTGCCATACAGGAGGTTCCATCTCTTTCCTCCATGTCTTGTACCAGCTGTCTCCCAGACACACAGTGACTCTCTCCTCATTTCTCCTGACTCATAGAATCCCTGGCATCCTCCACCTTTTGTAGGAACCCCATTGTAATCACACTGTTAGTGTCTTCCCCCAGAAAATTATTTTATATATATTTTGCTTTTTATTTTCAATGTACATGCTGTTTCCCTTCAATAAACTCCTTGATGGCAAGGGCTTGTTTTGTTTTTGTCTTTGTCTTTGTCCTTAGCATGTAGCACTGTGCACAGCACTATATATATATATAGGTACTTAAGAAAGCATTGTTAAATTGAATTTTTGAATTTTATTAAATTGAATACTTCTAGCAATAGGATACTTTTTCCCAAACAGAGCAGCTTATTCCATTTTTGTATAGCTCCATTATTTTGGAAGATCTTTTTTTAAAAAAATATTTTGAGCCAAAATCCTTTTCCCTTTACCTGTATATTGTTCCTAATTCTCCTGGCAACCCAGAACATGTCATCTTTCTCCTATATGATAACCCTTCAGATAACTGACAGTAGTTGTCTCTTGCCTCTACCATGTTCTCCTCTTCTCCCTTTCTCTTCCTTCTCTCTTCCCTTCCCTCCTCCTTAGTTTCAAGTCCCTTCACCATCCTGGTCATTCAAAATCTTGTATATGTTTGCCAGTGTTGATTCTAAATCAGCATAGTATATACACTATATTTTTACTAATGCAATCTAATGCCACATTTTTAATGGTCATTTTATACTGTTAACTCATTGAGCTTATTGTTAACCATTGCCTGACCTTTCCTAACACTGACATATTGGTTTAAATTGTCTTCTGTTCCCTCACAATATTTTTTAAAAAGTAATTGTATTGATTTCTCTTATTTTATATCACTTTCATTTCTGAATGTATCCCGCTCTCACTTTTTCTGCTCAGTCAGCCTTTGTAACAAAAAAAAAGAAAATAATCAGAAAAACCAAAAAAAAGTGCGCATATATGTATATATGTGTGTGTATGCATATGTGTATGTGCACACACACATGTGCATATAGATGCACACATGTATCTAGCTCTTATCTGTTGTCCCCATATCTATATCTAACACCTGTGACTATCTATAACTAACATATCTAGTCTTCCTTCTGCAAGGATGGGAACAATATTGAATTTTTATGCCTGTTCTTCAGGGCCCCGCTAGGTCATTATAATTCCATGTTGTTTAGTTATCTCATTTTTGTAGCTCTTTCCATTTACTTTGTTGTCATTGTGTACATTGTTTTCCTGGTCCTGTTTTCCTGGCTTACTTTACTTTGCTTACGTTAGTAAATTTTTCATCCTTCGCTTTACCCTTCTGCCTCTCTTGAGACCCTTCCCTCCATCTCCTCCCTGTTGGTCATCTGTACTCTGTTCCTGAGTCCCTCAGTTATGGTCGGTCAATTTTTGCCTTATCTTACTGGCACATGGTCCCCATGTTTCATGCCATGTGGCCACATGTGGACCACTCCCCTCTAGTTCCCTTTTATGTGGTGGCTTCCCTCATTAGGATGTAAGCTACTTGAAGGCAGAGAACGTTTTACTTGATTATATTTGTATCTCTAGTATTTAACACTGTGTTTGAAAGATAGTAAGTACTTAATAATTTTTTTTTTTTAGAAATTGTCTTTTTGAAAAGTAGTATTGCATTACATTCATGTGCCAGAATTTTTCAGTGTAGTTGTTGTAAACTGATATGATAACTATCGATAAAAGCCAAGTTTATTTTCTTTAATATTTTCAAATTCATTTTTGAATTTATCTTAGTCATACAGAAGCAAAGCATATGAATCATGTTTACATGCTCCATAATGCAGACACATTTAAAGACATGCACATATACATATGTGTGTGTTTGTGTATACATACATATTCACAAACATACACCTGGAACTGAAAAATAAAATTTTTGAGAGTAGTATATTACTGTTTCCGCTATCTTTTTAGAGCTTAAGAATTTGTTTTTATGTACTTGTGGTCACAGGTGAAATAATAGGGTTGATTAGACATGTTTAAAAGTTAGGGTGATTCCAGACCATCATTATTGGTGCAAGAAGCACCAAAAAGGAAGAAAGAAAAACAGAAAGAAAGACAGAAAGTCAGAAAGAGGAAGTAAACAGTCACTTTCAGTCTCATTTCTTCATTCCTAGTTTCTCCCTCTTCAAATATATTATATACCACTATGAGTTTAATCTTCCTAATATGAAGGTCATCCCAGATCACTCCTAAGCCTAAAGACTTGCCTCTCCTGTGACTCCTGATAAAGACCAAATTTCTTAGTTTGGCATTCAAGGTCCAATATGGTTTGAGTCCAACTTATACTTCTATTTATATTTCCCTTTTCTTCCAGGCGCTGTAATAAGCACTAGGGTTGCAAATACAGATAGTCCTTTTCCTAAGGAGCTTACATTCTGATGGGATGCTGGAAAGTGAGACTGGGGAAAGGCCATCGCCAGGAGCAGTGTGGTGATCAAGGAGGGGGAGAGTTTGGAGAAATCAGAGTGTGATTGAAGTGAAACATGGCTGAGGTCCTTACTAAAATGGTAGTACTAGGGAGGAGAAGAGGCTACCAGAACAAAGGTAGTTGTGGTGGGAATGACTGTGGTGGGCAGGTGATGAGGAGAAGGTGGAGTCTGGTATAATTACTACTTCCTTGCCCTTTTTTCATGTATTCCTTATACTTGGAACATTTCTCCACATATCTCCTGTGTGAAACTCTGCCCATGCTTCTAGAAGCAGCCTGTTCTCTCAGCTGGAAATGATCTTGCCCTGTTTTCAACTCTCATGGCACTTGTTATTTTTCATGTATTTTGATGTTAATTTCTACGTATGTTTATTCTTTCTATTTATTTACCTCTTGATGCCAGTCTCTTTGAGGACATGGACTAACAGAATTCATTTTATCTTAGAGACAGTGAACTATATGTCATGCATGTCATAATTTTTGGAGTAAACCTTTTCCCAAATAAAGCAAAATAACTGTGAATGTTGGCTCCTTCTAGTGAATAGCGTGCCCTTGAGTCAGGAACCCTTGCATACAGGACACATTCTGGTTATATGAATGAGGAATGAAGAAGGATACAACTCTACCATTAACTTTGTAAATGAAAAATGTAATAAAATATTGAACATATCAAAATGGGTTTTCTTAAAATCTGAGTACTAGCACATTCTGACCTTTTTTGTTTTATTGGTGCCTTTCTGTCAATACAATTTTAAGTTGTAGAAATGCATACAAATCTAGATTATATAAATGACAATTTTGTATTGAAACTCCAAATATTTTCATCTGTGGTAAAGTATTAATCTGCAGTTAGCCAGGTATATATCTAGTCACAATACATAACTGTTTAAAATAGTTTGCATTTGTGAAATATACTTTTATGCTTAATAGAAAGAAAATCTGTTGTATGTTTTTCAGAATTACAGAATAGACACTTTATTTCCTGTATATGGTTGATGCCTATTTTTTATTTCAGTTATTCATAAAAAGCAATATCCCTTCTATGTGCATGTTACTTCACAACATACAAGTCATCCTGGATTCCTCATTATCTCTCATCCCCCAAGCTGTTGCCAAGACCTCATTGTAGCCTTTGTAACATCTCTTCAATATACTTTGTTCTCTCCTCTGACACTGCCACCACCCTGGTGTAGGCCCTGCCTGCTGATGGGTCTGTTTGCCTGCCTCAAGTTTCTCCTCGATCCAATCCATCCTCCTAGTCACCAAATTGATTTTTCTAAAGCTCCAGTATGATCATCTTACCCTCCTACTCAATAAACTCCTATGACTCTCTCTTGCCTCCAGGATTAGTTGCAACATGGTTTGTTTGGCAGTCAAAGTCCTTCCTAACTTAAGTCTCCTCCTACCTTTCCAGACCTCTTAAATCTTACTCCTCCATCCCTATAGAATTTGATCCACTGGCACTGACCTTCTCTCTTTTCCACAAAACATAGTAGACAATAAATGTTTATTATTTGATTGATTATAGTAAATTACATATTTAGAAGAGAAAGCCCTTTTGCACTCATGTTCAGTTCTTTTTCTTGTGTACTTCATCTTTCAAAGGCATGAAAAATATAATAACAGAAAATAGCTATGGGCATAATTTCACCCAGAAAATAATGTTCCCTCATTTTTTTCATTTCTCTAGCTCCTTGTCATTTCTGGAGTTATGGCTAAGACTTTTGGATATAAAGAGGAATTGTGTGTCTGCCTTCTTGTCCCTGGGGGAAATTTGAGTCACTAGAATTGTCCAGGACCTGAACAAGCCAACTAGACTCTTAGTAAGGATCTCATCTATCCACAATCTGTTTTGTCTTACCAAACAGCATTTGCTATTTTCACTTAGAATCTCTTCAAGGGTATCTCCTATCCACCCCTCTTCTTTTTTCATAGCTAAGTTGGTAGTAACTTGGGATATTTTGTCACTTTGTAGATTGTTTGACTATGCAAAGTTCCAGATAGGGTTGTTATTGGGAGTAAATGAGAATGTATATAAATTTCAATTCCAGCATCATTTATTAAAACCATATACTTATTCTTACTTATGACCATCAACAAAAATAATTGAGCATGTATTGTGTGGGTATTTTCTTTACATGTTCTCTGATGTTTCATAGCTAATTGCTGATGCTAATGGTTCTTTCTATGCCTGTGATCAAGCTTTTAAGAAGTAAAACATCTCAATGACTGCAGTGAGTTTCTCAAATCTTGATAGAAAAGTGTTAATTTGATCTTCTGAGGTGACACTTCTGAGGTGATCAACAAAACATAAAGCTATATAGCACAGTCTTTGACTCCAATTCCTGACACAGAATCATGTTTATTTTTATGTTTATAAGGGAAGGTCAGAATCATGAGACTCAAAGGTATGGAATGAACTGCTAAATGTTCCTGCTGATATACTGTCAGTGAGTTTGTAAAGATCATGGAGACTGGGAGAAGTATTGCAAGACTGGAGAAAGGGAAATCTTTACCCTGTTTTCAAGTAAGAGAAGAGAGTGGAATCTGCAGACAGTGTGATAGTGTGCTGGATCTTGATTCATTCCTAGCAATTTAATGGAAGTTATGATAAAAGAATGGTTTGTGAGCAACTGGAAAAGGAAACTGTGATCACAGTCAGCAGTGCTTAGTAAGAGTAATTTTTACCCAAGTAAAAATTTCATTTCTTTTTTTGGACAGGATAACTAAACTGACATATCAGGAGAATATTGTATCTATAGTTTATCTAACTTTTATTGATACCTTGGAAGAAGGCTTTCATGCCTTTTTTGTCAGTTCTGTGGGATCATAGGATATTTATTCTGACCTCGTGTGATTTTCGTAAGATAAGAATATTGGTGGTTCATCATGGACCCACTTTTATGTCTCTTGTGGCATAGAAGGTGGCCTTTACCTTGGATTCTTGATGACCAATGTGATGATTCTTGGGTGCTCTAGTATGCCCCATCAAATGAATGACCTCCAGAAGAGTCTAGCATCAGGGGTGGGGAACCTGTGGCCTCGAGGCCACATGCGGCTCTCCAGGTCCTCAACTGTGGCCTTTTGACTGAATCCAAACTTCACAGAACAAATTGAAAAGGTTTACCAGCTTGGCTATCAGGAGATGAATTTCTTTAATAGCAGCAACTCATGGGAAGTTTGTGTGTGTTCATGAAGGAGAGCCCCCATATAGTAAAATCACAGGTCCTTGAAACAAAAATTGAAAGTTGGCATAAAAATTTGAAATTGGAAAATCTTTCTCATTGTAATTGACTTTTTTCAATGTCCTTCATCTGTTTCCTTGATAAATTCTCCCCCAGTGACTTTTAATTATTAATCTTTTTAAAGGATTTAATAAACATTAAATGTATATATAATATCTAATCTTAATTCTCTTCATATTTTTATGAGCCTTGAAAGGCCCTGATTGGATATCCCAGGATCTTTGTACCAAAATCAAAACATGAGCTTGTTCTATTCTGCCTATCTTTTAGGGATAATTGAAGCCACACTTCTTTTTTGAGTGGGTTGTTGCATTGTGAATTCCTCACTGCCTTGATGATCATGAGAGGCAAACAAATATAAAGGAATTCTGGAGGAGTACGACTTTACCAGCTTTTCTGCGTATGGGTCATGACAGAAGATTGGACTGTTTTTCCTCACTGAGACTAATCATATGCTCTGGAGATGGAAGGGCCTTAGATGTCATCCAGTTTACCCCCCTCATATTATAAATGAAGAAACTGAAACACAGAGGAAGTGACTTACCTGAGGCCCAAGTAGCAAGTACTATTTGATTTGAATCTAGGCCCTTTGACTTCCAATGGAGTTTTCATTTGCTCATCAGTATTTAATCCTTTTTGTGGACTTTCTTAGTTGCATTTGTTATGGTAGGGAGGCAGTGAATTTTAGTTTCTTACATCACCAAAATTATTTGTGTAGTCTTTGGAGAAAAATTAAACCACTAGCTCTTAAGTGATTTCCATACAAAATTAATGCTTTCCTTGACTTTTGCCAGAAGCTGACATGCTTTTAGGCAGTAGATGCCGCCAGAAGTTTTTTGAATTTTTTTCTGGAAAGAACTCAAAACTTTAAGACAGAAAACATTTGTGCTTGGGGCAGTGCAATGATTCCACCTGTGTCTTGTTCTTGTCTTTTCCATGTTTTCATTTTGTGACCAGAAAGGCTTGTGCAGATGATACTTCTATTTTTAAATCATTGTTTATGAAAGTTTTAATTTTATAAGACCAGATTTCATTCCAGCTTTCAAAATATGTGCACTTCAACATAAAATGTTTTGACAGACACCTAATGGCCTCACACTTTACCATCCGTTTTTTGGGCACTGATTCAGGGATTCGGAGCACTAAAACTGCACTGCAGTTAGTCACCAGCAAACTCTATGTGAATTCTTATTTTATACGTGGATTTGCAAGGCCAGCAGTTCACCCTCCTGACCCCAGTTTTGTTCATCTGCCCACTAGATTTGTATACGAGTGACATAGAATAGAGATTCTGGGGTTGTTAAATGTTAGTTTTGGTGTTTTAGTGTTCTTTCTCAACTGAAGACTTCAAAGAAAGCAGCTCATGAATGATACTGGCCCAGTTTGTAGACAGGGTTGATGTAGCTGGGTGGCACAGTGCATGGAGCACTGGGCCTGGAGTCAGGAGGACTTGAGCTCAGATCTGTCCTTGAAGGCTAACTGCGTGACCTTAGGCAAACTCTGTTTCCTTCAGTTTCCTCATCTCAAAAAAAAATGCGGATCATAATAGCACCTAGCTTCCCGGGTTGTTGTAAGGATGAAAGGAGATAGTAAGTTTAAAGAGCGTCACAAACCTCAAGGTACTAGATAAATGCAAGCTCTTATTATTAATATTATTATGGATTGTTGGTGTAGTCATCATTGCCATCATCATCCTCTGCTGTATGGCCATACGACTTCAGGTTGGGGTGGGGGTGGGGTTTTGGCATATAGTACCTTTCATGGAGCTAATGTACAAGAGATAAAAGGCAGGCAAATAAGGTTAGAATTATGTCTTTTGTCCATCAGAACGGCAATGAACTGAATGTTCAGGAATCAGTTAAGTTAACTGCAAAGCACCTTGGAAACACATTGGAGTTGCAGTCAGTCTTAAACTGTCAGTGGACTGGGAACAGCGTAATGATATTCACAGTCTTACTTTGTAAACAAAGTCACTCCTCTCCACCTTTGCCCGTTTAATTTTGGTTTTTAGATAAAATGTCAAATTCACTGTTTAAAAGTTTTCTGAGTAGTATATGTGAACTTATTTTTCTATGCTTAATTCTTTTTTAAATGAAACATTCTGTCTCCATTTTCAGGACTGTGCGAACCTGGGATGTGGACAATGATAAGAAGCACAAGAGTGTGTTTAAACCAAGAACAGTTCAGGGGAAAAAAGTGATTCCAACCACTTGTACATACAGCAGAGATGGGAAGCTCATTGCAGCTGGCTGTCAGGATGGGAGCATCCAGATCTGGGACAGAAATATGAGTGTAAGTAAGGACATTTAAATCTACTTTTTTTTTTTAAAGATCACAACCTTAATAAGACAAACACAGTGTTAAATGTTATGAAGGTGAATTTCCTGAGTTTGGTTTAAATTGAGACCTGTGTTAACTTGATCAAACTTTGGACCTTTTGCAGTAAACAGCATTTCAACAAACTTTCCAACCCACCATTTATCAAGGGTAAAGCATTTTAACAAATTTAGAAAAGCACTTTGAAGTTCTTGGTTTTAATTGGATTTTGAAAGAGAGAAATACGACAAAATTTATGGCATGACTTAACACAGCATTAAAAAGTATATTTAAAAAAATTCCAGATAAGCAAGCAGGGGGGATGATGGTAGGGAGGGCAATGGGAGGAGGGAGCAATTTGAAGTCAACACTCTTGGGGAGGGACAGGATCAAAAGACAGAATAGAAACAATGGGGGGCAGGATAGGATGGAGGGAAATACAGTTAGTCTTACACAACACGACTGTTATCGAAGTCATTTGCAAAAATACACAGATATGGCCTATATTGAATTGCCTGCCTTCCCAAAGGGAATGGGTGAGGAGGGAGGTATGGGGAGAATTTGGAACTCAAAGTTTTAGGAACAACTGTTTAGTATTGTTGTTGCTATTAGGAAATAAGAAATACAGTTAATGGGGAATAGAAAGTCATCTGGCCCTACAGGACAAAAGAGAAGATGGGGACAAGAGAAGGGAGGGATGATAGAAGAGAGGGCAGATTGGTGATAGGGAAAATTAGATTGCTCGGTGTATTGGGGTGGGGGGAGGGGATAAAAGGGGAGAAAATTTGGAACCCAAAATTTTGTGAAAATGAATGTAAAAAGTTAAATAAATAAATAAATAAGAGATTCCTATTTTTATTACTGGAATACCCAAAATTGTTAAAGAGTTATATTTTCCCATTCTTGCTTTTATAATTACATGAATAATCTTGGCTTACATTTCCGTAGTACCCTGGACTTTTAAGAGACAAAAGTAGAAGAGATTGAAAGTACATTATCATTCAGAGAGGCTCGAGAGCTGTGGGTCCATGTTGGGAGTAACACATGACCATGGACGGAGGGAGAGTGTACAGATGCTCAAGTGATTTGGGGATAATCCTTACTCTTCTGTGTAGTCACTGGAGCTTCTTTCAACTCTAGGGCAGTTAATTAAGCTGTGTTCTATCCCTGCTTTGCTGTATGTGACGTAGCTTTAGAGACTGAGCCTTCTGGTAATGAGATCTGGAGAAGAAGGGAGAGAATTTGAACCATGGGAACTGAGAAGGCCATGTGAGGACAGGGTGAGAAGTAAAATAAGGTACAGATTTAGGAGAGATGGGGGATAGTATGTGTGGGGCTGGGTAGGAAAAGTGAGATACAATGAGAGACGGTATCAGGAGATGGGAGGTAGGATTTAGGGGTGTTGCAGAGGGTGAGGGAAGTCAGGGGAGAACTGCATTAGAAGATTGGAATGAAGGATAATAGGATTGTCTTGTGGTATTCACTTTTCTTCATGGATATTGTAAAGCTGAAGTACATCACAGCAAGTAGGAGACAAGAAAATGGGAAACATTTGCAACTGATTTATTTTTTGTTGAAGTACAACAATTTCTTCTTTGGAAGAAATCGATATTGCTGACATGCAACATTTCAGAGGCTGTCACTTAAATGTAAAACTCTGAAAGATGAAAACTTTATCCAGTGCCCAAGTTTTTGTCTTATTTCCAATACCAGATAAAATTTGTTAAGCCATAACTAATAGAGCTGCCCTGTTTTGACCAAGACATATGTGATTCTATTAATAACAGCGCACATTAAAATAGTATTTTATGGTTATAAAGCAGTTTTATATTCATTTTCTCATTGTATTTTCACAGCCACCCTGTGGTGTAAGTGTTATCTCCATTTTAAAGATGAGAAATAAGCTTAGAAAAGTTTTAAGAATTTTCCTCACGTTACACAGCTGTCATTATTGAAGCAGGGTTCAGACTCCCATCGTTTTCCATTGCTTATCTGACAACACCTGCTACCAGTCTGCATCTTACTTGTAAATGGTTATTTCATTGCTGCAGATACTTATGAAAAGACTTTTGCATCATTTCCATGGATATTAACCAAAGGACAACATTTACATGTGTGTAGTTTGAAAACTGCTGATATTTCATTTTCATCTTTTTGGCCACATGATACATACATGCAAGCTGTAGTCACTGTTGATAGCATCATCTAGAAAAAAGACATTTTATATAAGTTCACTCATGTGGACCACAAAGATTATGCCATTTACATCCTTTATACAGAATTTTCCCCCTTAATTTGTTTATCATTCACATGTACTAACAGTGGGCTGTTGGAAAAAAGTGGATTATAATCTTCTTTTGAACTAGGCACTCAGGATGTTTTTTGATTTAATCTTAAATGTTATTCATTAAAATGAGATGCTATCAGGGGCAGCTAGGTGACTCAGTGGATAGAACACCAGCCCTGGAATCAGGAGGACCTGAGTCCAATGTGGTCTCAGATACTTGACACTTAGTTTCTGTGTGACTCTGGGCAAGTCACTTAACCCCAATTACCTAGCAAAACCGATATCAGAAACAGAGAAAAAATGAAATGCCACCCATAGTAAAATTTGATGATTTAAAAGTATTAGCCATATTGGCATTCAGTTAAAAGTGATTTTAAACTTTCTTCACCAAACTTTAATTTTTTAAAGAAACAACTGATCTCTTCAGTTACCAATGCCTTCTCCTTATTGTCTCATATTTAATATGTATATTCCTTTATGAATACATGTATCCTATCAGGAAGCAGTTGGACTAAGTGACATTAGAAGATTCCTTTTCATTTCATCATGTTATAAAACTTGTCATAGTAGAATAATTAACTGCATGTGATTGATTATTCCTATGTGATAGTATAGCAGTTAAGTCAAATAGTAAAAACAATACTTTGCAAAAATCTCTATCTACAGTGATGGTAGTGCTTTTATTTTGGTATATTCATAATGTATAAATTAATGACTTAATTTTATATGATCTATCATGGACTAATTATCCTATCTGGGGAATTATGGATGACACCAACAGTATGTGGGACTGTGAACATATTTTAAGATAATTAGTAATCATCTCTATGTATTCTTATAAACAGCTGTTGGTATGCTGATCAAGTGCATTTTCAGGTTCAGAGGTAAAGGCAGATGTGTATGTCAAATACCAGATGTATTAAATACTCTTAAAGCTACAGAAGAAAGCTTAATATTTTAGCACCATGTTTAAATGAGCGTTGAAAGCCAGTCACTTAAAAATTTATAGTTTTGTTAAAACAAAGTTTACACTTTGTAGGGGTTCTCAAATCTCTGTGCTGTTAAAAAGTTTTATGGCGTTTATAATAGAGATAAAAACAGAAATAAAAATATCTGACAAACAGAAAACACCAAAAGTATTTTGGACATGGTCATTGTGCTCCCCCCTCCCCACCCTGCTGCTGCGCTTTCCCTTACCCTAAGAAAAAGCACTTTGTCCAGTCTTCCTGAAGATACACCCTAGGTTGCTTGTTTCAAAATAATTCTCTTAAATACTTTCATTACATAAAGCCATCCTGTTATAAGTGGGCCAAAGTGTGGCTTACAATCTTTGCACTGGTTCTCAGAAACCCTGAGCCTCTTACTACATATCCTCTTCTGTATGCTCTTAGCCTCACAGATTTAGAGCCAGAAGGGGCCTTAGAGTTCATCTCATCTAACCTCATTTTTTCAGATGTAAAAGGAATTTCAAGCCCCAAACAGTTTTATCTGCCAAGGTCACATAGGCAATAACTGGCAATCCAGGAGAATAGTAGCCTGATTCTAGCTTGAGTGTTCTTCTGGGTGCATCAGTCTGCCTCAGTGCTTTTCCATTTCCTGTGGTGGCTACAAATGCACATTTAACCAGAAGAGTAGCCTAGAGCAGAGCTTCTTAAACTTTTCTTCTTGTGATCCCTTTTTGCGTTTTGTTAGCGTTCTTTGGTATTGCGTGATAGTGTTTGCACAGCAGAGTGCTTGTGTTTTGTGTTCAGAACCAAGTGAAGTCACACAATGCAGCTTGGGCAAGTGCTGCCAGGAACACCTCAGATTCATTATACATTTGCATTTTTTTAATTAAATAAATTAAAATTTTAAAGTTTAATTAATTAAATTAAGTTTTGGTCATTGCGCGTTCAGAAGCCTTATGCTGTTGCTAAATTTTTCATGATCCCATATAGGGTTGTGACCCACAGTTTAAGAAATGCTGCCTTAGAGAGTATCCAAGGTACCTTCCAGCTATAAAACCCCATGTTTCTAATACTGTATAATCAAGAGAAATTTTCACGCCTATCATTTAAGTTTTATTTCCTTCAGTGTTGCATATTTAAATAAAGCACACACTTCTTTCATCATATTAATTTTCATTTTCATTGACTTGCATATATGCATGCATGAAGAAGAAAAGTGAAACTTGGAGCATAAATTTAGAAGAAGAAATACAATTTGATTTGAAAATAGATTCCTGAAAAAACAAAGAAATCCACTACTACCTCAATACTCTAACAATAATAAATCTTCAGAGAAACACTGACTAAAAATGAAACATAAAAGACTTATGGGAGTTAACATGATAGCTTTTTTCCCATGCATCAGTCAAGAAAACAAATTATGCTAGTGGATAATTTATTTTTATGTTATTTACTTGAGAATATTTAAAAACATTATGTATCTGTATACTCGTGTTGGATTCAGTCCTACAGTACAGTTAGTTGAGTAGAATAAAATTTCTCTAAGAAATAGTTTTGCCCACAGCTGATAAGTTCTCTAACTCCAGAAGAACCATTCCTTCTTAAAAGAGGTGGTTTACTTGAGTTTATTTCTTGTGTTTTGATGGCAAAAGTCTATCAATTTGATATATTCACTTTTTTAAAAACTCAGATAATGTGCTCAGGAAGGTTAATAATATGTCAGTGATTAAAATTTTGAGATGAAGTGCTTTAAAAGACAAGCAAATGTTATAGCATTTTAAACAATTTAGAGTGGCTAAATTATTAATAACCCATCAACAAATATTTAAGTATCTACCACGTGCTACTTACTAGGTATACAGATACAAAAGTGACGCACTTTTTTGCCTTCAAGGAGCATATATTCTATTATAGTGCAGTATTATCCAGCTAAATAGAAATATTTTTTGTGTTCTTGATGAAATAGAGGAGAGTGAGCCAATTACTAAAGTATACTCATATTTTTCAAAATACTTTATTACTATATAAAGTAGCAATAATAAATGTTCAGAAGTAGTCATGCTGTTATATAATATTGCATATATTTTACCAAGTAAACATTTATTCCATAAGATCCTTTGCTATGGGTACAAAGATAAGACTACAAACAGATGCTAATAAGCACATATGCAAAATATTGCCTTGGACAGTGGTCAGTCAGTAAATGTTTATTAAGCACCTACTATGTGCCAGGTACTTTGCTAAGTGCTGGGCATGCAAATATAACAAAGATAGTACCTCCCCTCAAAGAGCTTTTAATCTAATGGGGGAAGACAACACACAAAAGGAAGCTGCAAAGGGATGGAGGGTGGGCATGGGAAAGAATGACGGAGAGGTCCAAAAGGGTGCAGCTCCACAGGAAATGAAGAGGTGGCAGTCCTGGGAGGTTTTGGGAGGAGCTCTTTATTCTGCTGTCCAATTACAGGGGTCCCAAGGGCAGAGATGTGGTGTGCTGTGATGTCATCTTACAGGGTGATGAGGGTCTTCAAGTACAGAGGAGTGCAGCTAGGTAGGTAAGGAAGAAATGGGGAAGATGCAGAGTTGATCTGCCTGTCTGAACTGAGCTGGTGATTGATTTCATTGGTGTAGAGAACTCCTGAATAAGGAGTTGCAGGTTGGCAGTTGTCTGCACTATATTTGACTCCAGTTGACTGTAGCCTTGGAGAATCCGGAAAGGATGAAACGGGAGTGAACAACTAAATAATGCATGGTCAAATGTTACGATGATTATGATATAAATTTTTTTATGCTATTGATAAGTTGTTTTGTCGGTGGGGAGACTAAGGAAACTCCTTTGCACAATATAATTATTTAAGATGAGAAAAAACTTGTGATTTCATTTTATTCCATTTTAATGATAAATGTGTTCCTAAAAATATGCATTTTTTGCTGTATAAGGTAATTGGGATTAAGTGACTTGATCAGGGTCACACAACTAGTAACTGTCTGAGACCTCATTTGAACTAAGGTCCCCTTGACTCTAGGGCTGGTGCTATAAACACTGTGTCACGTAGCTGCCCAAAGCTAGCTCAGTGTTCGGGAATCTTTGAAGTAAAGTGTGCAAGAGAAGAGGTTGATTAGTCTGACTACCAAACTGAAGGTCTACAGAGCTGTTGTGCTGACCTCACTGTTGTATATCTGTGAAACCTGAACAGTGTACCAGTGCTATGCCAAGAAACTGAATTGCTTCCATTTAAATTGTCTTAGGAAGATTCTGAGGGGCAGCTGGCAGAATAAGATAATGGACACTGAGGTCCTTTCTAAACTGCCAAGCATTCAAACTTTACTTCAGAGAGCACAACCCTTTTGGGCTAGCCACACTGTTTGAATGACAAACATATGCTTGCGTACAAGACTGTTTTATAAAGAACTCACACAAGACAAGCACTCACATGGAGGTCAGAAGAAGCAATACAAGGACATTGTCAAGATCTCACTGAAGAACTTTGGAATTGATTGCATGACATGGGAGACACTGGCACAGGACTGCTCACTCAACATGGTCTGCCTTTGTTAGAGAAGGTGCTGTGCTCACTGAGCAGAGCAGAATTGAAGTAGTCCAAAAAAACAGGAGATGCATAAATTTGTGCCCAACCTGTGGTAGAGCATTCCGAGCCCATGTTGGTCTGATTAGCCACAGTCAGATAGACCATAACTTGACTCCATATAATGATGCCATTTTGGTCTTCCTCAAGCAGGAAAACAACCAAGCAATTGACCAACCATTTGCTGTTTAGTAACTAGCTCTCCAAAGAAATTTTCCAAAAATAAAGCAGTGAAACAATTTTTTTAAAAAAATAAAAGAACATTTCTTTGTCATCACACTAGAAGCAGTGTTGCTGTCTTTTTATTTATTAAGCATCCACAATTTTTAAATTGTTTTATAAGGCAAGTTGTTTATATTTGTATCATGATAGTATTTTGGAGGTCAGAGTTTTAGCTGCCTTTTCCCATGTGCTGTACTACTTTTTCTTTTTTAACTATCAAGATGATGAAGTATATTTTTACCTTTACCCTTTGGTAGTATGGTTCTTTCCCGAGTTTTAATTTAGAGCAGTATTACTGCATAGCAGTAAACTATGGTGAAATAAATGGCATATCATAGCAAAATATCCTTTGATTACAAATATTAATTTATCCCTCCCACTACCTCCCCCATCCCCAATTGAGCAAATTAAAAAAAAAATCTTAAAAAATAAAGTCCTTAATACATGGCTTCAGAGTCTGGCAAAACAAGCCTCCACATTGGCCATATCCAAAAATGTGTCGTTTTCTACATTTTAAGTTCATCATATCTGAGGAGAAGGTGAGTGACGTGTTTCCTCTTCATTCTTTTGGACTTGTGGTTTGTCATTGTATTGATCAGATTTCTAAATTGGCTTCAAAAGCGGATTTCTTTAAATGCTATTGTCATTTCATAAGTTATTCTAGTTCTACTCTCTTTGTTCTGTATCAGTTTGTAGAGCTCTTCCCAATTTCCTTTGAAACTACCCATTCATCATTTCTAATGGCACAGTAATATTCCGTTACATTCATATGCCAGCTTATTTAGCTATTCCTCAATAGAGCACCTATACATTTCCTTTAAAAGAGGGTTGAATTAATTTCCTTCCTATCTTCCCCATTCACCTGAATAAGGACCAAAAAAAGAGCACATAATAGTCTAGAAGAGCACGCAATTGCTCTTGATGTATATGAATGAATTTTTTTCATTCATTGACCTGTCTCTTTACTCTCTTCATAGTCTGGTGCTTCGCATCTTATTTTGTTTATAATGTGCCAAATGTGTTCCTGTCTCACCAGATCAGCTTTTCTCACATTGGGCTCTATGGACTCCTTTGGGACTGTGGAACATTCCCATGTTGGAAACAAGTCAAAGTTCTGATATTCAGAGCAACTTTCTCTGCTTCTGTTATCTTTATACTGCACTGCTACTTCTGTCTTCCTTCTGCAACTGTAACAAAATTCTTGTGTTCTCCTCTCCTTTGGCTATTCCCTAAACCCCTTCATCTTCTGTAAACCCCCTTTTCTCCTTTTCTCTCTGACACTTGCCCACACCTACCATTTTCTATTTATTATTTCCACATTCTTTTCCATCTGTTTGTTCCTTCTGTTTACACCCTGATTTTTCTAGTGCAGTCCTCATTTAAAATACTTGTTTTCACTCAGAAATAGAAAAATCACTTTATAGATATTTTTTATTTTTTTATTTCCAATTTGACAAAAGTGTGGTCACCATATTCATGGCTTCTCCTTAAGCTAGTAGAATGAATGGAAACAGAATAGTGGAAATAACTCTCTCACAATTAACTTCATCGAAGATAAAGAAGAGCACCAGACTGAGTAATGATCAAGAAATTCAAGGAGAAACAGTAGTAAATTAAATTCTTCCAGACCAGGTCTATGCAAAGAGAAATTTAGAAACTCATAGGCCAAAAATGCCTGGCCTGGGTGGTCAGCTGCCAGAAGCCTACCATATCAGGGACAGGAGGCAAATCAGGAAACTTGAAGCATGTTGCTTTATAGGTGGGGGCAGGGAGAAAGGATTCCAGACCAGGGACTAGTCATTGACACTTGAAACCTGTAGCTGTGTCTCTTTGTTTTTGAGGAGCTCAGTAGCTCCTTTAGGGCTTAGATGAGCATGTCAGTCAGGGATCTTCCTGGATCAGGCCATTGTAGCACAGACCACTCTTGCCTTAGGTTACTGGTTGATGACAGCCCTGAAGTCCTCGAAGATCAGCACAGAATTCATTATTCAGACCACAGATATTACAGATCAGTACCAAACAAAGTTCTACTTTCTGTCCTATTCTTTCCAGAAATATTGAGCCTGCCTCTGACACAAAGTTTTAATTTAATAAGTAAGACTGGAAAAAGTCATTAACAGAGGAAAATACTGATGATATAAAAATACTTTGGGGTCAAGGATTCCCAATATGCAAACTTACAAGGAGAAAATAACTCCACATTATTTACAAGCAAAGCCTCAAAGAGACTCACTGATTTGTCACAAGCTCTACTGGAGTAACTGGAAGAAAAGAGTTAAGTGAAAGAAATGAGAGCTTAAGAGAAAGAACTGGAAAGAGAACAGTTGCCTTAATGTGAATGGCAAAACCTTTGCAAGTAACAGTCTTTGCAAGTTAGAATAACCTGGACAGAGATGTTCTGTGAAAAGCAAGAAGTACTAAAACACAGTCAAAAGACTGATCATGTATCAGAAAACATAAAATATCTCCTATGAAAAACAACTGACCTAAAAAGCAGGCGCAGGTCAAAGAAATAGTATACGAATTGTTGGATTACCTGAAAATGTTGACCATAAAGAAAGCCTAACTTTTATATTTCAAGATCTCATGAATAAAAACTGGCCAGAACTATTAAAATCTAATTGCCAAACGGAAAATAGAAAAAGTTTACAAATCATTTGAAAGAAGCATACAAATGAAAACTCCCAGAAATGTCATAGCCAAAATACAAAGTTTTTGGGTCACAAATATAGATAGATTGTTAGATAGGTAGACAGACAGATAGATAATGTCCATATTTAGATATGGCTATAGATACATAGATATGAATAGATAGCAAGCTTCCAGAAAGAAAGAATTCAAGTACAGAATCATAATAATATAGATGACTTGGAATATGTGGACAGAAATGAGACCACCCTTAAGTTCTAGATTCTTCATCCCATAGATTGAGTCTCTTTGATGATTACACGATGTTTCAGAATCTTTTAGGATGTTTGTTTACTCCAGTGTCAGCTATCACTGTTCTAGCCAGCTGTAGACCATGCTTCACATCTCGCTCAGGAATCCATGAAGAATCCAGGCATACTTGGGTGTCCTGTCATTTAGACTGCTCTGCTTTGTTCTGCTTCTCATCTGAACAAACCACCCTTTTAACCTGACTTCCAGAGAAGATGCGCTCATTTCTTGGTTTAGTGAATCCACTCAGCTTTGAGTCTACCATGGGGCTGATTGCCCTGATTGGTGAATATGTGAAGGAATGCGCAATCACCTAGCCGATGATATCTGGCCTGCTCCAGACCATGCTTCATATTTTATCATGCAGGGAAAAGGACTTGGCCAGTGTGGGCATCTTTCCATTTACCTTGAGTCTGTGTGCATTTCCTGCCCCCCCCCTCCTCCTGCCCCCTTTTACAATCCTGCCTCTGCTCTTGGAAAGAGTATAAGTTGACTACCTGTGGCTCTCCTCATCCTTAGTCAGCTAGCATTTATTAAGCATCTACAGTGTGCCAGGCACTCTGCTAAATGCTGAGGATGCAACGAAAGGCAAAAATAGTCTCTGCCCTCAAGGATCTCACAGTCAAATAAGGGAAACATTACATAGACTTCTATATACACAGAATAAATTAAAGATAATCAACAAAGAGGAAGCACTACCTTTAAGGTAGATTGAGTGCAGCTTCTTGCAGAAAGTGAGACTTCAGCTGAGACTTGAAGGAGGCCAGGGAGGCCACGAGACAGAAATGAAGAGGGAGAGAATTTTAGGTATGGAGGATAAACCAGTGGGAATACTCAATCAGGAGATAGAGTGTCATGTGAAAGGAACAGCAAGGATGCCAGTATCATTGGATCTCAGAGTACGTGGAGGGGAGTAAGGTGTAAGAAGACTGGAAAAGTAGGAAGGAGCCCAGTTATGGAGAACTTCATTAACTAAACAGAGGATTTTATATGTGATCCTGGGGGTAATAGGTAACCACTGAAGTAGACTGAGTGGAGATGGTGGTATGATACTCTCCCCATGACTCCGCAAACCAAAATTCCTTCTTACGCTACCAGTCTACTTTATGTGATATCTCTCTTTGTTAGAATACAAGTTCCGTGCAGATAAGTGAGGATAGGCTCCTGAACAAAGTGCCTGAAATACTGTAAATACACTTTAAGTTAGTGACAGTTTCCTGGTAGGATCTCCATTCTTTGGTCTTATCATTAGTCCACATCAGTTCTTTGCTTCTCAGTTCTTTTCCAGAACCTACACTGGCCTTCTTCTCCTCTCTTCTCCATCTTGACCTCTTAGTCAATCAGTTCAGCTTTATGCTGTTCCCTTCCCTTGAGTCCCTTGCCCCCATATCCTGTAACTAATCTTGTCCTGCCAATCCTCAACTTTGGAATATGCCTACCATCCATTGCCTTCTTGCCTTCGACTGCCACCATCATGGTTCAGTCTTCATCGTGTCATGCTTGGACTGTTCTTTTAGCCTTTTGGTTTTCCTTCCTCCAGGCTCTCCCCATTTCAGTCCATTCTCCACTTACCTATCAAAGTGTTTTTAAAGGGCAGGTCTAACCATGTCTAACCATGTCTCTTCCCTAGTCAACAGATTTCAGTGGCTCCTTAAAACCTCTAGAGTCAATAAGAAATTCTGTTTGGTTTCCAAATCCTTCATAACACAGTTCCTTGCTGTTTTTCTAATCTTTTCATGCTTTACTCCATTCTTATTACTCAACAAGCTAGTGATACTGGCCTCCTTGCCATCCTCTCAGGGGACATTCCATCTCCAGCTCCATGCATTTTCATTGGCTGTTGCCCATGCTGGGAACTCTCTTCCTCCTCATCTCTGCCTCCTGGTTTTCCTGTCTTCCTTCAAGCCTCAACTAAAGTGCCACTTTCTACAAGCCTTTTACAATCCTTCTTAATGGTAGTATTGAATGTCCAGTAGACATCTCAAACTCATTATGTCCAAAAGAGAACTTATTATCTTCTTCTTAAATGTTGACCTCCCCCTTCTGCCTTCCCTATTACTGTAGAGGGCAACATCATCCTCTCAGTCCCTCAGGCTTATGACCTAAGAGTCATCCTGGTTTCCTTATTATCTGTTATTCCCCCTATAACCAAGCTGTTGCCAACACCTGCTGATTTCACCTTTGCATCATCTCTCAAATGTGCCCCCCCTTCTCTCCTCTGACACTGCCACCACTCTAGTGCAGATCCCCCTCACCTCAGGCCTGCACTATATAGCCTGCTAGTGGGTCTGTCTGCCTCAGATATCTCTTAGCCATTCTCCACTCAGCCACTATAAAGTGATTTTCTTAAAATATAGGTCTGATTATGTTATCCTCCTAGTCAGTAAACTCTAGTGACTTATTTCTTCCAGAAACAAATACAAAATGCTGTGTTTGTCATTCATAGCCCTTTATAACCTAACTCTCTCTTACCTTTCCAGTCTCCTTACACCTTACTTCCCACCATGTACTCTTCAATCCAGTGACACTGGCCTCCTGACCGTTCCCCAAACAAGATACTTCATCTCTCTGCTCTGGGCATTTTCTTTGGCTGTCCCCCACATCTGAAAAGTTATCCTTCCTTCACTGTGACTACTGACTTCCCTGGCTCCTTTAGTCCAAACTAAAATCCTACCTTCTACAGGAAGCCTTCCCCAAACCTTCTTTATTCTAGTGCTTTCTCTCTTTTGAATATTTCCTATTTTACCTGAGCTTGCTTTGTATATGTTTGTTTGAATGTTGTCTCCCCCATTAGAGTAAGCTCCTTGTCTTTTGCCTCTTGTATCCCCAGTGCTTAGCACAGTGCCTAGTGCATTGTAGGTGTTTAATAAATATTTACTGATCAATTGATAGTGCCTTTCCTCTGCTGTTCTCTCCTATTTATCTTGTGTATATCTTGTATGTTCATAGACGTTTTTATATTATCTCCTCTTTTTGACTGTAAGCTCATTAAGAACAGGGATTTTTTTGGCATTTCTTTGTATCCCCAGCTCTTAGCACAGTACCTGGCACAGTAGGAAGCACTTAATAAATGATTGACTTTATGCTTGCCCTTCCTTCATCTCCACCTGGAATTGTAGAAAAGGTCAAACTTTTCCTAAGGGCTTGTTGCCTTCTGCTGCCACCTCTGGCATGAGAAGGAAAAGCAGAGTGTGCTCTTTAGTTTGGTTTGATATCCCAGTAGGGGCAGCTAGGTGGTGCAGTGGATAGATCAATTCAAAGAGTCAGGAGGACCTGAATTCAAATGTCACCTCAGGCACTTGACACTCACTAGCTGTGTGACCTTGGGCAAGTCACTTAACCCTATTGCCTCATCCTGGGTCATCTCCAGTCATCCTGATGAATATCTGGTTACTGGATTCAGGTGGCTCTGGAGGAGAAGTGAGGCTGGTGACCTGCACAGCCCTCCCTCACTCAAAACAAAGTCAAGTGCAAGTCATGTCATCATTTCTCTGATGGCATGGTCTTCTTTGGCAACAAAGGATGAATGCACACAGTGAGCTTTCAAGAATGGACCCTGTTTTGCCCTGAATTCCTTTATGATTTTACAGTGCAGCATCTAGGTGAATGAACAGAAAGGTAGCTAGTTGGATGTGCTTTGTAGTTCTCTAGCTTAACAAAATTGTTATTCACTTTAAGAACTAGCTCTTTCTAAATCCTCTTTAGAGGATTATGATTAACTGAGTTTTTAAAGGCTACTTTCAAGTAGGGAGAAATGAATTTCCTTAACTGAATAGTAAAGATGATTCACAGGAAAGGGTGCACAAAGAATTCGTTTTGTGTACTGTATTACTTATATTCTTAGTATACCAGTAACGTTTAAGTCTGCTGTTCAGAGTTGTGAGTTAACCTAAATACATGAGTTTTCCTCCTTGTATGTGCTTCACTGCTAGGTTCATATAAATATGTAATGAGTACATTGGTGTGAGAGTAAAATCTGGGTATAATATGCATGTAAATATGTATAATTATGTATTTTATTTATTTGCTTTATTATATTATTTTTAATATCATTTCTTTTGCCTTGTTAAGCAAATTTTAATACTTAATATGCAAATGATTCATTATTGTAAGTGGCTGATTTTATAAAAGTCATGCACTATTTGGATGTGTTAGCTTGTGAATAGCTGGTTGTATGGGTAGAAAACACATTGGATGGGGGCTCAAGAGATAGAATGGTGTTTGGTCAGGAGTATTTCCCCTCAACAGCTTTACCCTGAGAATGGTGGGAGCATTTGACTGTAACTGTACAGTGGTGGCACATCTCTAGGAACATAGATCTGCATGTGTGAGAATAGACTGGAATGAGGCATTGAAGGCCGGGGAAAGAGTTGGGGTTTTAACACATCTCGTGGAGAAGTGGTGACAATGATAGATGTTCAGTTGCATGGCTGAATTACCCTACTGTAATAATGCCACAATTGTTGCTTCTGCAGCTGCTGCTTTATACCACAGTGACAAAACACAGGGTAGGATAGAAAGACAAAAGGAAATACTGTTTTTGGTAGTAGATCTCCTTTAGTTGTTTCTCCAGTCACAATTCCACAAACGTAGTATAGAGTGAGGAGAATGAATCAGACCTTGGGACTTGCTGTATGATTATTGCTCTACCAAAAAAAAAAATTCTGGAGTGAAAATGTGATCTCTACCCGTGAATTGCTTGGTAACAGAAAATATCTTTTCAGTAAAATTTCATTAGTTCAAATTCCCACTAATTCAGAATTTCTGATAATTTACATAGGGATTTTGCCAAAATTGCTTATCCTTCAATCAATTACTAAACATCTATTAAGCCCCTTCTATGCACCAAGCACTGTGCTAAGCACTGGGGATACCACAAGAGGCAAAAGACAAGGAGCTTATTCTAATGGAGGAGACAACATACATTTATATGCCATAGATAGGATAAATAGAAGGTAATTAATTACTGCAGGAAAGGCATTGGAATTAATGAAAGTTGGGGAAGGCTTCCTGTAGAAGGTGGAATTTTAGTTTGAACTTAAAGGAGCCAGGGCGGTCAGTCTTCAGAGTGAAGGATGGAGAACTTTTCAGAAATGGGGGACAGCCAGAGAAGATGCCAGGGCAGAGAGGTGGAGTATCTTGTGTGGGGAACAACCAGGAGGCCAGTGGCACTGGGTTGAAGAGTAAGTGGTGGGGGGAGCAAAATATAAGAAGACTGGAGAGGTAGGAGGGGGCTAGGTTATGAAGGGCTTTGCATGCCAACCAGCATGTTGTATCTGCTTCTGGAGGCAGTAGGAAGCTGAGAAGTTAACTGAGTAGGGTGTTGAAATGATCAGACTTGTGCTTTAGAAAAATTGCGTTAGTGGCTGACAGATGGATTGGAGTGGGGAGAGACTTGAAGCAGATAGACCCACCGGTAGGCTCTTGCAATAGTGCAGATGTGAGGTGATCGGGGTCTGTACTAGAGAGGTGGTAGCATCAGAATGGAGAAGGGGGCATATCTGAGAGACGGTGAAAAGGTGAAATCGACAGGCATTGGCAGCAGCTTGAGTATAGGAGGGATAAAAGATAGTGAGGAAAACTGGGATGACTCGGGCTGTTAGCCTGAGGTACTGGGACCTCAGTGGTTAGAGGGAAAGCAGAAGGTGGTGGTGGGAGGGAGGATTGAAGAGGAGTGATCCTAAGTTCTTTTTTGGACATACTGAGTTTGAATGTCCTTGAAAAAACTGCTTTGCTAACTATGTTAATAGTGAAAACAACTCTTTTTAGATGATATATAAGTGCTTAAGAAATTAAATGATACTAGTTCCCTTGAGTTCAATTATACTCTCTATGGAAATGACTGCTAGATCTGTGTATCTAACCCTAATCTCTAAGCTGAGTTCCAGTCTCATATCACCAACTGCCATTTGGACATCTACAGCTGTATGTCTTATAGGCAACTCAAACAGGTCCAAAACGGAACTCATTATCTTCATCACCTCCTGCCCCTAACGCAGCTGTCAACAGCAGGGCCTAACTCAGGCCAATCCCTTGATAGTTCAGAATTGATTCTAAATATTTTGGAAATTGGAACAAAATGAGATATTTACCATCCTTCTAACATTTAACGAAAGGTGTACTTACTTTCGCTGTAGAGAAGGATATTTAGAGCCAGGAACTTACTCACCCAGGATATGTCTTTGATTTGGCCAGCTAGGTGGTGCAGTGGATAGAGTGTCAGGCTTGGAGTCAGGAAAGCTCATTTTCCAGAGTTCAAATTTGACCTCAGACACTAACTGTATGGCCCTAGGCAAGTCACTTAACTCTGTTTACCTCAGTTTCCTTATCTGTAAAATGAGCTGGAGAAGGAAATGGCAAACCACTCCAGGATCTTTGCCAGGAAGACCCCAGATGGGGTTACAGAGAGTTGGACATGTTTGAAACAACTGAAAAACAGCAACAGCAGCTCTCCCACCTCATAGTGTTCAGCATTTTGCTAGTCCAAGAGCTTGGCCTGCCATCCTAGCTCTTTTGTACCCATATGATAAAGAAAGCTGTATCAATGACCCAAGCCTTCCTCTTCAGAACCTCTTACATCTCAATAGCAGTTTCAATGCCTTTTAAGCAAAAACTATCCTAACTTGAGAGGGAAAGTAGTGGAATTAGGCCATTGCTCCTACTATGCCATCCTTTACTGGTACTTCCTTTTTTTTGTTAAAGGTGCTACCATTCTTCCTGTTAATCAGGTTCAGAACCTCAAAAACATTCTTTCCTCTCATTCCCTACTCACCCCACATCTCCCCCATAAAAAATTGTGTCGTCTTGTTGATTCTGCCTCTTTAACATCTTTCACATTTGATCCTTTCTTTCTAGTCATGTCCATTATCCTAATTTGGACCTTCATCCTTTTTCATTTGCATTATTTCAGCAGTCTCTGAATTGTACTTGTGGCTTTTCTAATGTCTTCTTTCTCCAGTCCTCCACGAAGCTGCCAAAATAATCTTCCCAAAGGATTTGTCTGACCCTGCTCAGGAAGCTTCAGTCACTCATTGCCCCTAGAATAAAATAACTAGCAACCACTGACATTAATATAGGATATAGTGCTTTAAAGTTTGCATGTGCGCATGGATGTATATACTAAATCACTTTTGAATCTTACAGTAATCATGTGAGGAAATTACTACACATAAAATTTTATTAATTTTAGAGGTTAGTAATTGAAGTTGAGAGATTTTTTAAAAATTATCTGCATTTTTTTTTTATCTGCCAGCTCCCCCATCTCCCCAACTGAGAAAAAACAAACTCCTGATGCACATGTGTATAGTCAGGCAAAACAAATGTACACATTGGGCATGTCCAAAAAAAAGTCTTGTCCTGAACTGGAGTCTTGGTGGGTCATTACACTTATCAGAGTCCTAATTCTTTGAGTTGTTGACTTTATCGTGTTGTTACTATGTAAATTGTTCTCCTGGTCCTGTTCACTTGGCATCACTTCGTATGTGCCTTCCCAGGCTTTTCTGAAACCCTCCACTTCATCATTTCTTACAGCACAGTAGTATTCCATCGCATTCATAGACCATAGCCTGTTCACCATTCCCCAATGGATGGGTGGGCACTCCATGGATTTCCATTCTTTGCCCCTTCAAAAGAAAAAAACCATAAACCTTTTTTTGTACATCCTTAGTTAACATTTATTTTACTTAATCCCTCCCTTTAATCTTTCCCAACTCAAATTACCCCTTTTTCCCTTTATCTTCCATTTTCCTGTTAATTGAAATCAATTAATAAACTTTTATTAAATGCCTCCTATGTGCCAGAACTGTGCTATGGGCTAGGGATATAAAAAGAGGCTAAAGACAATCCCCTTGCCCTCAAGGAGCTTAGAATCTAATAAGAGAGATAACTTGGAAATAAACAGATACAAAGTACTTTGTATATAGGATAAATAGGAAGTAATTAACAGGATTGAAAATTAAGAAGGATTAAGAAAGCCATACATTAAAAGGTGAGATTTTAGTTAGGAGTTAAAGGAAGCCTGGGAGGTCTATAGGCAGAGCCAAGGAAGAAGAACATTCCAGATGTGAGAGATAGCCCAAAAGAATGTCTGCAGCTAAAATGGAGTGTCTTGTTTGTGGAATAACCAAAGGTATTACTGGATCAAAGAGTATATTTCAGGGATGTTGTTTGTCCTTCATTCCTGAAGAGGACCATGACATCAGGAAGGTGATGCCATGACTTTCAAGTAAGTTGGATTTCAGTGAGGGGAGGGCTGTGCAAAGGCCCCAGCCCCACTTTCTCCTCCAGAGCCATCCTGGTTTGGTGGCAAGATATAGATTAGGACAATTGGAGATGGTCTGGGATGCAGTGAGAGAGACCTTGACCTTTTCAAGCTAAGGCCTTTCCTAGGTCTCGGTTTGACTAAGGCAGTGCCCATTCAGTGATTAAGGCTAAATAAGGAATGAGACAAATAAAGGCTTCTTTTACCTAGTTAAAAAAAAAAATCAACCTGGAAGAGGAAGACCTCAAGGTTTCTGACCAAAATAGTAACTATTTACTGTACATATTTACATTTATAAATTGCTATTTACATTTACTTTGAGCCAATCAGGGCCCAAACATTGATGTTGTAGGAAGACTGGAAAGAGCTGAGGCCAAGGCAGCTAGGTTATGAAGGGCTTTGAATGCCAAAAAGAGCATCTTGCATTTAATTCTGGAGGCAATAGGAAGCCTGAGGAGTTTAGAGTGTGTGTGTGTGTGTGTGTTTGACATGATCAGTCCTATACTTTAGGGGATGTGTGTGTGTGTGTGTCTCACATGATCAGTCCTATACTTTAGGGGATGTGTGTGTGTCTGACATGATCAGTCCTGTACTTTAGGATATGTGTGTGTATGTTTATTTTTCTTCTGTGACCATTTCAGAAGAGAGTGAGTATGAGGGTTACATAACTACCGTTGCCCTTTATTTACATAGATGTATATTTGTATACTTTGATTATTTGAGATAATTTTCCCTAATCTACCTTTCCTTCACCCTGTGTAGAATGTTTGAAATATTCTTAGGTTGTTGATTTTTAGAAAATCTTTACGTTTATATTAGGAGAGTGGCAGCAGTGTTACCATAGTCAGAGCACTAACCAGGGAGTTAGGAAGACCTGGTTTTTAGTGTTGTTTGGACACCTCCAAGTGCTGTAGGGAACTCTTTCTAAGTTGCAGAGCTGGTGCTGATCTGCATTGGGAAAGGCAGTTAACCATTGACAGCTCCCGGGGTGTCAGTGAAATCATAGGTCCAGTTCCTCCATCCACCACAATCTTCCAGACTCCCTGAACTCCCTTCCCCCTACCAAGGGAAAAAACCCAAACAAATAGCTATTTATTCTTAATAATTTCCTTGGTTTTCTTTTATTTCTTTTTTAAATACATATGGTACTGGGGGAAATTTTAATTTAATCGTTGACTTCTGACATTTTGTTCATAATTAATCAGTCTTCATACGATTATTAAGCACCACTGTTTTGTGAAGCATCATACTAGGCTCTGGGAATATAAAGAAAAAAATGATACAGTTGGCTCTTAAGGAGCTTATATTCTGTTTTATTGGTAACTTAAGAGTTGTACTAGATTATAGTATATATAGTCTTCCAAGAACACCATAAAATCGCACTAGGTCAGAACAGCAACCAGTTTTTCTGTATTCTGTTTCTGGCAGTTGTGCATTGCCTTTTTCTTATTTTTATGTTCGTTATAAAGTTGTCAGAAACATCTAGAGCTACTCACATACTCCAGTGGATCTGTGAACTCATTCTATGTGTATTATTTCTCCAAAAATCTCAGAGTAATCTTATTTGAGAGCTTTTTATAATCTAATTGCTCAAGATTCTTGGACTTTCCCTTAGATGTCATGGTAGCACATATCATCAGATAGCTTTAATTTGTTAATAAGCAGGACCTCCAATGGCTAATACTGTGTTTGCAATGCTTACTCTAATAGGCTTTTCTAGATGTCATCTCCCTTTTTTCTTCAACCTCTAATCATAACCCTTATGATCATTTCCAGCTTTTAACATACAAAAGATGTTAAATTTATTATACTAAAATTCCTAATGTGAGTTGGGGGAAGGGACAATTCAAAGAAGATAAAGGCATAAAAGTGAAAATAAATTTGTTTTGGAGAGCATTCTGTAAATGTTGAGAAATTAATATTTTCCCATTAAGAATCCCAATTTAATTGGCTGAATGGTGAATGATGTCTCTGACAGCCAAAGAAAATTCTCAGATCATGCTTCTGAATTTTAAATATACAATCTAAGCTTAGTTATCTTGGTATAGTTGTAATCCTTAACATAAATATTTTCCATTTGCTGAAGCTTTTGAAATAAATGATTTGTAGATATACAGTAGCAATAAATATTTTAGTCAGTATATTTTTCTTCTAATTTGGAAAGAAAAGCCAACCAATATCAAAACTCATATAAATTAAGGAGTTGGTGTCTGAAAGATACACTGATACAAGTCTTCATAAATTTTAAGAGTAGTCTTTATGTCTCTGAAATAGGAGTGGAGTAGAGTTGAATTATGTGCTGATAGGGTCTAAAATTGGTTTGGGTAACTGAATGTATGAATCTCAAAAAAAATTAAAATAAAGATTTAACAACATTGTCTGTTTTGGGAGTATTACACCATTGTGTGGATACTTTAAATAATGAAATGATATTTTGATTGCATAATATATCACATTCACATTGGAAAGTCTGTGAAGTCCATCTCTGAATCATTTGTGAAAGATTAAAGAATATAAAATGAATTTATTATTCAGGTTCAGTTCTATGTGCAAGATAATCACTTGATAAAGATCTGACTTACAAATAAAAGAATTAGTTATATAGCTGGGCAATGTAACATAGGACTACATTACCTGTAGGCCCAAAAGGAAGCTCTGATTTCTTGTCATTTTGATGAAGTTTAACAAATCTTTTTTTTAAAGAAAGGCTTGCTGGACAGTTAGAGTAATTGTCAGTTATTATTATGAAAGTCTAAACTATTAAATATATCTTATTTTTTGCAAAGTATGGCATATTAAGATTTTAAATATTCACTTTTTAATAGTTGAAATGTAGTTTCTAAAATTAAAAGCTTTTTATGTTGATTACCTGTTATTCTTATGTGTTGAAACTATTTCTGTTACTTGCCGAAAACTTATTTTAGTGATTTTAGTCTATTACTCATTTATTTACAAGTTATTAAATAGGATGATTTGTATTTACTGCCAGTCCTGCAAAGCAGGAGGATGAAGGAAGAGAAGATTAAACTTGTTTCTTTTGAAACTTGTTCATTTGTTTGTTATAATTAACTATATGTATAATTATAAGCATAAAAGCAATTAACCATACATTTACAACTATTTAAACTGAAAAATTAATTATTCTGTCAGTGTTCTCAATACCTTAAATCCTTTATGCTTTGTATTCTTTGTTCATTTCTTTACTTGAGAATGTTTATATTTTTCCTTTTATGTAGTTCTAGCCACTGTATATACTTGTATATATATTATGATTTTGTATTTTTCTTGCTTCACATTACTTCATAGTGGTATTTCCAAATTTATTTATATCTATCACTTTCATGCCCTTTTTGAATATTCCATTACATTAATATGCCATAGATTATTTAGCCCATCAAAATTCAGTATTTTAAAAAATTTTTTGTATTTACAAATAATGGTCATACATATATATGTGTATATATATATATATATATATGTGTGTGTGTGTGTATACATATAAATATTTTTACAATAACATTCTGAAAACACATTATCCACAATGAACTTATTGAGTCAAAGGGTATGAAAATCTTATTGACTCCTTATATTCTATTAGAATATTCTCTGAAAAATTCCATTAGCATCATCTTATTGTCTTCACAACCTTGACAACTTAGAGTTTTATCATTTTTAGAAAATTTTTGCCAGTAAGGAGCTAGAATTTTGAATGAGCTACAAACCAAATAACTAAAATCTAAGTAATTCTGACTTAGCTTTAGATAAGACTTCCTTCCTTCCTTCCTTCCTTCCTTCCTTCCTTCCTTCCTTCCTTCCTTCCTTCCTTCCTTCCTTCCTTCCTTCCTTCCCTGCTTCTTTCCATCCCTCCCTCCTTCCTTCCCTTCTTCCTTTCCTCCTTCCCTCTTCCCCCCCTCCTTCCTTCCTTCGCTCCCTCCTTCCTTCCTCCTTCCCTTCCCTTCCCTTCCCTTCCCTTCCCTTCCCTTCCCTTCCCTTCCCTTCCCTTCCCTTCCCTTCCCTTCCCTTCCCTTCCCTTCCCTTCCCTTCCCTTCCCTTCCCTTCCCTTCCCTTCCCTTCTCTTCCCTTTCCTTCCCTTCCCTTCCCTTCCCTCCCTTCCCTTCCCTTCCCTTCCTTTCCCTTCCCTTCCCTTCCTCTGCCATTCAGGATGTGAATCAACACTTCTTCCTTCATTTAATCTTTTCAGAACTTTTCAGCTAGCGAACCTTCCCATTTGTGAATTTTCTTAGCACTTTGAACCTCCCTGCCCTTTTGTATTCTACTTTTTGTTTCACTTCATGTGTTTATGCATTTGTGTTACTTCCATCCTACAGGGCTGTAATTTCTTTGAGAAAATTACTCATCATTTTTCTCATTCAGTGTCTTAACATAGTGCTTCACATGTAGTAGTGATAGATTCAATATTTTTTACCTCTCTGCAGCATTTGATATAATTATTCACTCCTGGATTTTCTCTCTTCTTTGGGTTTTTGTCATGATGTTTTGTCCTAGTTGTCTCCCAAACTTTATGATTATTCCTTCTCAGTCTCCTTTACTAGATCTTTGTACATATTGTGACCACTAACTTGGTGATCTCCTCAGCACCCATGGATTCATTCATTATCTCTGCACAGATGATTCCTCGATCTGTGCATCCAGCCTTAGTCTTTTTCCTCAGCTCCAGTCACATGTCACCAACCTCTTTCAGATATCTCAAATAGGTTGTCTTATAGACATCTCAAATTCAACACATCCAAGATGGAATTCACATTTCTTCCCAAACCTTCCCCGTTTCAAACTTTCGTATTCCTGTCCTCTCAAGTACTCCACTGTCCCACCAGGCATCCAGGTCAGCCTTGATACTTCCCTCTTCCTCTCCATGTATACTTTTCTGCCAAATCTTGTTCTATTTTTACATTTCTCTTATATGTTTCCTGCTTTCTGCTTACCTAACCACAACCTAGTTCAGACCCTCACCATCTCTTTGCTGATTATTATAGCAGCCTTCAAAGGAGTTCTTGTTTCTAAGTGTCTTCCCATTTCATTTCCTCCTCTGCTCAGCTGGGAAGATCATTTTCCTACAGCTTAGCTCTGCCTCTGTCAGCGCTCTATTTGGCAAACTCCACTGGCTCCTTGTTTTCCCTGAGATAAAATAGAGGGTACTCCACCAGTTAAAACTCTGGCCCCCATCCCTTTTTCCAGTCTTTTTCCAGTTACTCCCTTCCACGTACATATGATCTTGCCATACTGATCTACATGGTATTCCTCACACCAGAGTCTCCATTTCCCATTTTGATACTGGCTGTCTTCTTTGGTTGGGATGCTTTCCTTTATCGTTTCACCTTAGTTTTTCCAGACTTTCTTCAAGACTCAACTGAAATCTTGTCTTTTGCAGGGAACTTTTTGCAGTCCTTCCCAGCTGTGAGTGCCTTCTTCTCTGAGATTATCTTCCATCTGCTCTGTGTAATATCTTGTATGCAACTCATAACTTACATATTTCCTGCATTAGAATTTGAGTTTTGGGGGAGTAGGAGCTAGGTTAGTTTTTTTTTTTTTTTATCTTTCTCTGTATTCGTAGTACTTAACAAATGGTTGTTGATTGAGGATGACAAAATTGTAAACAGAATCTGAATGTTATGTAATTATAGTGACTGTGAAGAAAAGGTAAGAAAATGTGCCTTCCTCCTTCAGATAGCACGGCAGGCATTTTTGAATATAGTTTCTTTAGTCACGTTTTTTATGTTGGTTTATTTTATTGAACATTGTTGTAAGGGAAGGCAGCTAGGTAGGTAGATGGTGGAATAGAGAGCTAGACCTACCGTCAGGAAGACCTGAGTACAAATGAGACCTCCGACCCTGGGCAAGTCATTAACCTCTGTTTGCTTTAATACATTGGAGAAGGAAATGATAAACTACTAGAGTATTTTTGCCAAGAAAACCCCAAGGACAGTCCATGGGGTCACAAAAAGTTGGACACAACTGAATAACAAATAAGTGAAGGCTTTCTCTTTGATATGTAGTCAAAGGATATTAACAAAGATTTCTCAAAAGAATTGCAAACTGAGCAATATGAAAATTTTCTCTTAAGCACTAATGAGAGTAATATAAATAAAAATAATTGTGAAACTTCTACTCTAACCCACCAAATTGGCAAATATGATAAAATATAGAAATAATATCAGATGGAGCTTTGAATTTATGAGTCATTCTGTAAAATACCTTGTAATTAATCTAAAGAAGTGACTATACTTTTTTTAGCTCAAGGCTTTGGGGAAGGGGAGGTTGGTGTACTTAGCAACTAATGTGATGTAAAAGCAAAGGGATCAATAAAGCTTTTTGAAAGAGTCACAAAGATGATTCTGCACTCATTTTCAGATTATTCACAGAAATATCATAGAATCATACATGTGGAATCAGAGAGGGCTTTAGAGGTCATGAGGTCTAACTCCCTCAATTTACAAATGAGGAAAGTGTTGTATCGGAGGTTATGTGACTTTACCAAGATCATGCAGAAAATAAGCAGCAGAGAAAACATTCAAATTTAGGTCCTTTTACTCCATGCTCAACGCCTAAAAGTTATTGCATTAAAAAATTTGTTTGTGCTTGAATATGTCATCTTGAATTAATAATCATGTGTTTCCATTATTATTTGAAATCCTAGGAAGTAGGTATCAGAATATTATTTAATTTTCTTGCCTGTGCTTATTGCATGTCAGCTAGAAAGATCTGTGTTTCTGTAGGACTGTACTTCTTAAAATTTATATGGAAATGTAAATTTCTCATATTATTGTCACAATGTAGTTTTCTTTTGTTCAGTCTTCTAGCATTTATTAAATACCTCTTAAGTGCCAGGCACTGTGCTAAGTGCTGGGGATACAAAGAAAGGTAAATAACAATTCCTGTTTGCAAGGAGTTCATAATCTAATGGGCAGACAACATGCAAACCACTATATTCACACAAGAAATATATAGAATAAAAAGAAGGAAGTCATTAAGATTAAGGAGGGTTTCTTGCAGGTGGAACTCTAGGTGAGATATGAAGGCAGTCAAGGAAGCAAGAAGGCATAGAGGAGAAAGAGGAGGAGGAAGGAAGTTCAAGGCATGGAAAATAGTCATTGAAAATGATTGGAGTCAGGAGATGGAGTGCCATGTAGGAGAAACAGTATGAATAGCACAGGACATGGAGGACTTGAAATGGTAGGAAGAGATCAGGTTATGAAAGACTTTCAAGCCCAACACAACATTTTGGGAGGTGTAATCATCAGGCCTGAACTTCAGGAATATCATTTTGATGGCAAGTAGGGAATAGATTGGAGTGGGGACAGACTTGAGGCAGGGAGACCAACCAGCAGGCTGTAGTAGTTCTAGGAGTGAGGTGATAAAGACCTGCACCTGAATGGTCTCAGTGTCCAGGAGAAAATAGGGGATATACAAGAGATGTTATGAAGGTAGAAATGGCAGGACTTGGCCATTGGTGCGATATGGAAGGTGAGAGAGTGAAGGAGGATTCAAAGGTGATACCCAGGTTTTGAGCATGAGTGATTGGTAGAAGAGTGGTAGTCTCTATAGAAGGCAGGATTTGAAGGGTAGGATAATGAATTCAATTTTGGACATGTTGAGTTTCAGATGTCTGTGAGAATTCCTAGTTGATATATCTAATATGCAGTTGGTGATGGGAGACTGGAAGTCAGGAGTTAGTTTAGGACTGGACTGGTTTTGAGAGTCATTTGAATAGAGATGATAACTGAAATGGGAACAGACAAGATCACCAAGTGAAATAATTTAGAGTGAGAAGAGGGCTGAGGATAGAACCCTGTGGGACATTCATAGTTAGTGGACTCAGCATGGTTGATGATTTAGCAAGGTCAGATTTAGCAAGAGGTCAGATAAATGAGAGGAGAACCAGGTGAGCGAAGTGTCCTGAAAACCTAGAGAGGAGAGAACATCCAGAGGAGGGTGACTAACAGTGTCCAAGCCTGCAGAAAAGTCAGGAGGAATGACGATTGAGAAAAGGCCTTTAGATTTTGCACTTAAGAGATCACTAGTAATGAAGTAACTTTGGAAAGTATAGTTTTATTTTTTTTAGTGTTTATTTTTAGTTTTCAACATTCATTTCCACAAAATTATGAGTTCCAAATTTTCTCCCCATCTCTTCCCTACTTCCACCCCAAAACATCATGCATTCTGATTACCCCTTCCCCCAATCTGCCCTCCCTTTTGTCACACCCCTCCTTTCCCTTATTCCCATCTTCTCTCTTCTTGTAGGGCAAGATAGATTTCTGTACTCCATTGCCTGTATTTCTTATTTCCAGGTTGCATGCAAAACCAATTCTCAACCTTTGTTCCTAAAACTTTGAGTCCCAACTTCTCTCCCTTCCTCCCTCCCCACCCATCTCCACTGAGAAGACAAGCAATTCAGTATAGGCTTACATATGTGTAGTTTTGCAAAAGACTTCCATAATAGTCATATTGTGTAAGACTAACTATATTTCCCTCCATCCTGTCCTGCCCCCCATTTATTCTATTCTCTCCTTTGACCTTGTCCCTCCCCTAAAATGTTTACTTCTAATTATTCGCTCCTCCCATTTATCCTCCTTTCTGTCATCCTCCCCACCCCACTTCTCCCCTTCTTCCCTACTTTCCTGTAGTGTAAGATGGATTTGCATACCAAATTGAGTGTGCATGTTATTTCCTCCTTAAGCCAGATGTAATGACAGTAAGCTTCACTTTTGCCCTCTCACGTCCCACCTTTTCCCCTCCATTGAAAAAGCTTTTTCTTGCATCTTTTATGAGAGACAACCTGCCCCATTCCATTTCTCTTTCTCCTCCCAATATATTCCTCTCTCACCCCTTAATTTTATTTTTTTAGATATCATCCCTTCCTATTCAATTCACCCTGTGCTCTGTGTGTGTGTGTTTATGTGTGTGTGTGTTGTTGTATGTGTGGGTATGTGTGTTTGTATAATCCCTCCAACTACCCAAATACTCAGAAAAGTTTCAAGAGTTACAAATATTATCTTTCCATGTAGGAATGTAAACAGTTCAACTTTAGTAAGTCCCTTAGGATTTCTCTTTCCTGTTTATTTTTTCATGCTTCTCTTGATTCTTGTGTTTGACAGTCAGATTTTCTGTTCAGCTCTGGTCTTTTCATCAAGAATATTTGAAAGTCCTCTATTTCATTGAATGACCATTTTTCCCCTGAAATATTATACTCAGTTTTGCTGGGTAGGTGATTCTTGGTTTTAATCCTAGTTCCTTTGACTTCTGGCATATCATATTCCAGACTCTTCTGTTCCTTAATGTAGAAGCTGCTAGATCTTTGTTATCCAGATTTTATTTCCACAATACTCGAATTGTTTCTTTCTAGCTGCTTGCAATATTTTCTCCATGACCTGGGAACTCTTTACCTTGGCTACAATATTTCTAGAAGTTTTTCTTTTCAGATCTCTTTTGGGGGGTGACCAGTGGATTCCTTCAATATTTATTTTGCTTTCTGGTTCTAGAATATCAGGGCAGTTTTCCTTGGTAATTTCATGAAAGATGATGTCTAGGCTCTTAGGTAGTCCTATAATTTTAAAATTGTCTCTCCTGGATTTATTTTCTAGGTCAGTTCTTTTTCAAATGAGATATTTCACTTTTTCTTCTATTTTTTTTTTCATTCTTTTGGTTTTGTTTTGTAATTTCTTGGTTTCTCATAAAGTCATTAACCTCCATCTGCTCCATTCTAATTTTGAAAGAACTATTTTCTTCAGTGAGCTTTTGGACCTCCTTTTTCATTTGGCTAATTCTGCTTTTTAAAGCATTCTCCTCCTCATTAGCTTTTTGGACCTCTTTTGCCAATTGAAGTAGCTTATTTTTAAAGGTGTTATTTTCTTCAGAATTTTTTGGGGGGTCTCCTTTAGCAAGCTGTTGACTCACTTTTGATGATTTTCTTGCATCGCTCTCATTTCTCTTCCCAAATTTTCCTCCACTTGTCTTACTTGATTTTCAAAATCCTTTTTTCCATGGCCTGAGACCATTGCATATTTATTTTGGAGGTTTTGGGTGCAGAAGCCTTGACTTTTAGGTCTTCCTTTGGTGGTATGCATTGTTCTTCCTCATCCAAAAGGATGGAAGAAAATATCTGCTCACCAAGAAAATAGCCTTCTGTAATCTTATTTTTTTCCTTTTTTGGGCATTTTCCCAGCCAATTACTTGACTTTTGAATCCTTTGTCAAGTGGAGGGTATACTCTGGGGGCCTGTAAGTTCTCATTTCCTCCAAGGTGGCACAATCAAGGGAGCCTGCACTCTGTTCTGCCCAGGATCTGTGAGTACCATTCCCTGTCCACAGGCACTTCCAGCTCCACCACTCCAGCACTCTTCCTCAATCCAGATCAGCAACTCAATTTCCCCAGGGGCTTTAGACTGAGGGCTCAAAAAATGTATACTGTTGCTGCAGTGGTTGTTGCTGGTGGGGCCAGAGCCTTCTTGTGTAGGTGAAAGAGCTTTCTCACTGACATTTGGAGCTGTCTTTGGTGTTTGTGGTTTGAGCAATCTGGGAACTGCAGTTGCTTCCCGGGATTCCACCCCCCGAAGCCTGTTCTGGTTCTGTTCCTACCTCACTGCAGCTAAGACTGGGCTGTGCTCTGTTGGGTGTGTGGTGCAATAGACCTTTCCTTTTGGCCTTCCAGGCTGTCTTGGGCTGGAAATCTCTTTCACTCTGTTGTTTTGTGGCTTCTGCTGCTCTAGAATTTGTTTAGAGTAATTTTTTACAGGTATTTTATGGGCTATAGAGGCAGGTTTCTACAGGTCCATCCTTCTGCTCCAACATCTTGGCTCCGCCCCTACAGTTTTGATTTAGCAATAAGGTTGGAAGCTATAGTATAGAGAGGAGACAGAAAGTCATGAATGTATTTTAACCAAACTTCTACCTGTGTCACAAAAATCCCTATATCTCTTTTTCACTCAAATATTATTTACATCATTTTAATATTTGTCCTTTGGTCATGTATTATCTTTTTTTTTTTTTTGCCTCAGTGTTTTCTCATGAACAAATAATATTTTAGGAAGAGTGTGCTTGTATTTTGTGACAAACTGTGAAAAAGTATGAACTCACCCTTTGATGTTTCCATACCTGTCAAAGTATAGCAAAGAAAATGCTAGTTATTGGTATTGATTTTAGAAAACATTCTTATAGACATGTGACTGTCTTAGATCATAAATACATTAGGGAAATGTGGGGAAAAACAAGATTGAGATAGAGTGAATGTAACTCCAGTTATTTGGGATATTAGTACCATCTATGTCATAATAATAATAAAAAAAAATGTATTCTAAGCAAATAGCATTTTTACACTTATGGCATACAGCTGGGAAATTGGAACTTTACCAAAATATAGAAGAAGTAAAGAAGTTGAATAAAGCATTCATGGTACATATGTTAGTGATAATTAATAAAATAATAAAATAAATTATCTGTGAATCAAAACATTACAGTTCAGAAATGTCAATAAGAGCAGTTATCAAGGAGGCAAGTGGGTTGTAGATATATTGACAGGGAAATGTGCTAACATAATATCTATATATCATTGACCATATAAAAGAATCTTTTCTTTTTCTTTTGATTTAACATTTTATCCCCCTACCCCCAATTAGGTGTAAAATCATTCTTAACATTCTTTTTTCAAATTTTGAGTTCCAGATTCTCTCCCTTCCTCCCCTACCACCCCCTACCCCCATTGAGAGGACAAGCAATTTGACATCAAAAACACAACAAAACAAAAATAAAGACAAACTATGCTTTAATCTGCATTCAGACTCTACCATTTTTTCTCTGGAGATGGACAGCACCTTTTATCATAAGTCCTTCAGAATTCTCTTAAATCGTTGTATTGCTTTGAATAGCTAAGTCATTCATAGATGCTCATCGTACAATATTGTGGTTACTGTCTAGTGTTCTGTTTCTGATCGTTTCACTTTGCATTAGTTCATGTTAAGTGTTTCCAGGTTTACCCGGGAGCATCCTGCTCATAATTTCTTATAGCACAATAGAATTTCATCGAAATCATGTATCACTTGTTCAGCCATTCCCCAGTTGATGGGCATCCCCTCAATTTCCAGTTCTGTGCCTGCACAAAAAGAGCTGCTATAAATATTTTTGTACATACAGATCCTTTTCCTTTCTCTTTTGTCTCTTGAGAATATTTACTTCGTAGTGGTATTGCTTGGTGAGAGGCTATGCAGTTTGGTAGCCCTTTGGGCATAGCTCCAAATTGTTCCCCAGAATGGTTGAATTGATATACTACTTCCAACAGTGCTTTTGTGCTTAATTTTCCCTTATCCCTTCCAAAATTTGTCATTTTCCTTTTCTGTCAAATTAGCCAGTCTGATAGTAGTGAAAGGGTAGCTCAGAGTGGTTTTAACTTTCATTTTTCTAATCACTAGTTATTTAGAGCATTTTTTCATATGACTGTAGATAACTTTGATTGCTTCAGCTGAAAATTGCCTGTTTGTATAATTAAAGGACCTTCTTTAAAAAAAAATTCTGAACTTAAAGACACCAAATAAAATTCCGTACACATGGTAGAATAGAAAAAGAGGATCATATATTTATATGTAGATTTAAGCTTTCAAAGATATCTTCCATGTTTATGATTCTTATTGGCTTTCTCTGCATTTTTAAAACAATTCTTTAATGACCCTTCTTCCCACTCTCACTCCCACCCTGCCTTTTCTTTCCTTATTTTTCTGTTGGCTAGGGAAGGGGAAGGGAACAGGCATTTATTAAGCTCCTAATAATGAAGCAGATACAGCACTGGCCCTGGAGTCAGGAGGACTTGAGTTCACAACTGACCCACACACTTAATAGCTGTGTCACTTACCCCTGTTTACCTCAGTTCCTTATTTGCAAGAT
The DNA here is from genome assembly GCA_023548195.1 of Bettongia penicillata ogilbyi. NCBI lineage: Eukaryota > Metazoa > Chordata > Mammalia > Diprotodontia > Potoroidae > Bettongia > Bettongia penicillata. The sequence continues at coordinate 2,578,477 of JAJHZJ010000221.1, forward strand.
GAGCTTGAAAAGGAAATGGCAGACCACTCCAGTATCTTTGCCAAGAAAACCTCAAATGGGGTCACAGAGAGTCAGGCAAGACTGAAATAACTCAATAACAACAACAGATTTCTACGACTCACTAGGCATTGTGCAAAGCACTTTACAGATACCTCATTTGATTATCACAGCCCTATGAGGTAGGTGCTGTTATATCTCCATTTCGGAGCTGAGAAAACTGAGTCAAACACAGGTTAAGCGATTTACCCAGGATCACATGGCTAGTAAGTGTCTGAAGCTGGATTTGAACTCAGGTCTTCCCGAATCCAGACCTGGCACTCTATCCACTGAGTCACCATCTGCCTCTGCCACACTGTAATATTAATGTAATGGTGGATGGGGGGAAGAATTAAGATTTTCCCTGCCCATTAACAGGCCCCAATACCTTTTGTTAATTTCTGTTGAGGTACTGGGTCAGAGGGTCCTGCCCTCCAGCTCTGAAAAGTATGTAAATACTCTGAGGTGCCAGGGTGCTGAATTTTTCCCCTGAACTAAGTGAATGATATATATGCTTAATTGAAGTAGATTGTTGGCCCTCAAAAGTTACTTTCCTTTTAGAAAAGCAGATCTAACAACCTGTGATAGCTGACCATCCTGGATGTATCAGGATGTTTGCTTTTACACACACTGTCCCTAGTTCCCCTTTCCTTTTATTCTCTTTTTCCCTAATACTTTTTGGAAAAAATAAAAACAAAACCCTTGTAACAATATTCATGGTTAAATCAAAACAAACAGATTTCTTTTTGTCTGTGTCTGAAGTCATGTTTTATTTTGCATCTTCAGTTCATTATTTTGCTTTCAGGAAGTTCTCTGAAATTGTTTGGTTATTGCATTGATTCAAATTCTCAACTTCTTTTGAAGTTTTTCTTTATAATGTCATTGTAGAAATTGTTCTCTTTGTTCTGCTTGCTTCATTTTGTATTAGTTCATCTATGTCTTCCTTTGTTTCTCTGAAACCGTATCATTTTTTCATGCAGTAACATTCCATTGCATTCATATGCCATAATATATTTAGCCATTTTCTAGTTAATGGGCAGCTTTTTAATTTTTATTTCCTTGAAATATTAAGAGTTACTAAGAAACAGTTTTTTTGCATATGCATCTTTTTCCTCCTTCTTTAATTTCCTTGGGGTTGACTAGAAATTGAATAATGTTATTACTGGGTCAAAGGATATATATAGTTTAGTGAGTTTTGGGGCATAGTTCAAAATTGCTTTCTAGAATGACTGTACCAGATTACAGTTCTACCAACAGTGCTTTGATATGCATGTTTTCTCACAGCTTTCCAGCATTTGTCATTTTTTTCCCCTTATCTTTGCCAGTTTATTGGGTGTGATCAGTTTTAATTTTGTTTTTAGGTTCTGTTTCTGTAATTTTTAGTGAGTTGGAGCAGTTTTTCATATTGTTGATAGTTTGGAATTTTTTCCTTGAAAACAGCCTATTAATATCCTTAGACTTTGATTGGATCTTAATTTGGTTAACATAACTTTTTTTTTAATAGGAGATTACATTATTAGTAAGGGAAAAATTAGCAAATGTGGACAAAGTAACAAATGTTTGTAAGTAACTACTACAAATTTTAAAAGGCAGAACTTATTTAAAAAACAAAACCAAACATTGTAGTTCATTTGCCTGGGATACACTGTGCTGCCCAATTAACAGGTATGTTCTCAGAATTGTTAGAGTCGCAAGATTTTTTTCTGCATTCAATTTTTAGAAAATGACAAATCTAGTCAATATGAGAGATTAAAAAAAACTTAAAGGGCATGATCTGAGGTCAGTATAAATTCAATCTAGTATTCTTTGTTTTCCATATCTACATTTGTAGTATTCTGTGGTGGAAAAGTAACATTCAGAATGATGCTGCTGGAGGCATTTTTGGTCAAATAGATTATATCTATTATACTGTACTTTACTCTATCAGTAACCTAGATTAGTCCCATTTTAGAAAGACTTAACAACTGAGGTAAAAACAAAATAGTGTTTGATTAACCCTTATTGATTGAAGAAATGCAATGAACCAGCATCAATCAACATCCAGTAACTTTTGTAGTATATTTAGCAACGAGCTAAGTACTCCAATATTTTCTGAGGTAAGTTAATCAACGATTTTGCCCTGTACCTCCAATTTTTATTGTGAGTGAGTTGCTTTAGAACCTTACTTTTCTTCATATCCTGACCCATGTGGATATGTAATATAATGTGATACATCACCCAAATGGATCTTTTGAAACAAATCTACCCATCCTGTCCTAATCTCACTTCTGAGCTTCAGTCTCAGCTCACCAATTGCTGAGATGTGTTAACTGCATGTCTAGTAGACACCTCAAAGTGAGCATGTCCCAAGCTGAATTTATTCTCTTTCCTCTTCAACCCTCCCTCCTCCAACAATTACTGTTCAGCACACCACCGTCCTCTAATCACAACCCAAGTGTGATCCTTAACTCCTCACCATCTGTTATTCCCTATATCCGGTCTGTTACCAAGGTCTTTTGCTTTCATCGTTTCCAGTGTCTTTCGGTGATACCCCCTTCTCTCCTTTGATACTGCTACCACCCTAATGAAGGCCCATATTACCGCATGCTTGGATTATCGCAATAATAGCCTTTTGGTGGGTCTGCCCGCCTCAGATTTTTCCTCAATCCAATCTATCCTCCATTCAGCTACCAAAGTGATTTTTCCTAAAGTATAGGTCAGACTCTGTCACCTTCCTACTCAGCAAACTCCAGAGGTTCTCTCTGACCTCCAAGATTAAATACAGAATCCTTTGTTGGGTGTTCAAAGGCCTTCATAATCCAGCCCTTACAGGAATAAGCTGTCTCTTGGTTTTAGGCATTCTCTCTGGCTGTCCGCAGTTTCTGGAATGCTCTCTTATGCCATATCCTTCCCCAACCCTCCCTCCAGTGTTTTCTTGACTTCCTTCCAGTTCAAACTAAAATCCCATTGTCTGCTGGAAGCCTTTCCAGACCCTCTTCAAACTCGCATGCCTTTACTTTTAATTATTTCTGATTTATCCACTATATGGCTTGTTGTACATAGTTGTTTTTTGCTTGTTTCCCCTATTAGCTTGTAAGCTCCATGAGGGCAGGGACTGTCTTTTTGCCTTTTTTTTGCATCCCCAGTGTTTAGCACAGTGCCTGGCACATAGTAGGTGCTCAATAAATGCTTATATACTGTCTGAGTGAAACGCAAGCATCAGATAGAGATTTCTAAAGTAGTTGTTGGGTGTTAAAAAGTTCCAGGAGACCCCTACTATATCTGTTGTCAGATAAGCATTTACTTTTTAAAAAATATGCTTATCCTATTGGTTAGTGCTGCCATAGCTCCCTACCTGCATTCCCTCCCCTAGTTACATACAGATTCCCCAAGTTCTCCCTTGCTGGCCTTCTATACTTACAAGTCACCAAATAATCATTCAGCAGGTCTTTATGAAGCATTTCCTGTTTTCCAGGCCTTGTGCTGGAGCTGAGAATATAAATAAGATGAATGAAAAAATCCCTATATGTAAGAAGCTTACATTCTTAAAAATGTCCACTATAAACTGTGTATTTGATAATTTTATTACTAGATTTGCCTGGAAAGGATCTTTAAGTAAAGTGTTGAACCATTTATATGAGAGTAGTTTAAATCTGTGTAGTAAGAGAACCTGTTAAACTATTTTTCATTACAGTTACAAGTCAGAAGGAATGATAGTAAAAATACATATATATTTATATATTTCTTAAATTACAAGTCATCATCTAGCTACTGAAGTCATTCCATTTAAAACATTTTCTCCTTGATCTTACTTTCATTATGTTTGGAATTATAACATTTTGTTTACATTGTTAACTCTGTTCAGTTATATTATGGACTTTGTGCTGCTGAATCCCTAAGATAGTTTAACTTTATTTTTTTTATGCTTGTGTAAAGCCTTCTACACTTTTTTATAAATGACCAGACACTTTGGGGCTACCATGAAACCATTTAAAGCCTATATAAGGAATATCTCAGTGTAGTAGATGACTCAATTCTGTTTCTGAATTTTAAGACAGTATAATTTATTTTGTAAGCCTGCAAGGCCAAACATTAGTATTTTAACCATTATAAACAAAATAGTAAATGTTTAATGTTAATCACTAGATAGCGCCACTAGTAATGCTTTTATATACAGAAAGTAAAATGTGAGCCAAAAATGTGAAACATTTTGTTGTCTGCAAGCAAGCCTCTTTCTACTTTTAATTCATTGTAGCCAGAGGGGTGGTGTTTCTAGTGATGATTTGAGATTATTTGAACCTTATATGTACATATTATTGTTGGTAGGTTATTGAATCCTGTCATAATCTATTCCTCCATACATGCCTTCTCCCATCTTCCATTATCTATAACACATGGCTTGGTATTTTATTATGTAGTGGCTTACTATTTATTAAAACTCCTCAGTTTTGTGTTCTTTTTTTTTTATTTCAGGCTTCAAATGAATTTAATTTCAGCAAATATTTGTTAACAAGCACCTTCTATGAGTAAACATTGCGCTAAACTCTGGGGGAAATAAAAAGATCCATAACTCATGGTTATAGCCTGGTAAGGAGCTTATAGCCTGGTAGGGAAAAAAGACCTTCACACAAATAACTTTTACTTTCATACTTAAAGTTTTTGTGGTTTTAGTACTCCCTCTGTTCTGTAATCCAGATTATAACCTCTCATTGATTTAAAGGGGGAGGAGGAGGAGGAGAAAGGAAGAAGAAATAGCGGCTTTCCCAACCAGAACTGTCCCGTGGTGGGGGCGGCGGCAAAGGGCGGGGCACAGTTACTTCTACTCATGTGTTGTTTGTCCTTCTCAAAGAGCACCAGACATCTGGAGGATGGTGTTGACTTGCAAGTGATGAATTGGATTCAAATGAGGCAGAGACATAAAAAGTTATCAGTCTCACTCTCTCCTCCATAAGTCATCAGAGTTCAGTGGCAACACATAGGTCCAGATGCAGTGAGAGATCTTGGTCTCTCCTCCTCCTCATTTCCCTCTGTCCATACCCTTACGTGTGGGTGCTTTGTCCAAAGCATATAAATTTTAATCACTCATATTTTGCAAAATATCTTGGGGTTTGGGGGCTAGACTTTTTTCTTCCCTACTTATTTTATTCTATCACTGTTGTGTTTTTTTTTCTGAAGAACTGAGAAAGTTAACTCATGTCTCATCTAGCTTTCATTTATGAATTCTTAAAATATAACTCTGGAAAATCAGGTTTTGATAAAGCCCATTGGGATTCAAATGGAGCTACTTGACTATGCCTTTAAACCCAAATCACTCTGGCTTTCCTTGATTAGTCAGGAGTAGATCCCAGCCCAAGCCTCACTTCCTCATTGTTTGGGTTTTGATGGCTCAGAGTGAGTATAAATGACAGTTGTGTCTCTTCTGGTCCAAACTCTGAGAATCTTCAACTCCCAGATTAATTTTTTTGTGAGGGCAAACTAGGCCGTCTTTTGCCACAATTTTTACCTAGCCTTTAATTACTAAATGGGTGTTGCATCAGAAAAGCTGAGACCTGGGAAAGACCTGAACTTAAAAAAGCCAAGGTCTCCCACTGCATCCAGGACCATTGCCAGTTGTCCTGATCGGTGTCTTGCCGCTGGACTCCATTGACTATGGAGAAGAGAGTGAGGCTGATCTCTCTTTATAGCTCTGCCTCACTTAAGTCCAGTTCACTTGTAAGTCAAGACATCACCCTCCTGAGGTCATTGGTCTTTTGGAGAATAAAGGATGAGCAACAAACAAGGAATGAACTCTTTGTATAGAGGAGGCACCTCCAGCCCAGGGGGTGAGATGTGTCCAGAGTCTCATAGCATCCTTCTATCATAGAGCTCTCTTTCCACATTTGCTTTGGCACTATACAGTCTCTTAATGGGCCCCCAAACCTTTTCTTTTTTTTTTTTTGTAATAAAAATTTATTTAACTTTTTACATTCATTTTCACAAAATTTTGGGTTCCAAATTTTCTCCCCTTTTCTCCCCTCCCCCCACCCCAATGCACTGAGCAGTCTAATATTCCCTATCTCCAATCTGCCCTCTCTTTTATCATCCCTCCCTTCTCTTGTCCCCATCTTCTCTTTTGTCCTGTAGGGCCAGATGACTTTCTATTCCTCATTAACTGTATGTCTTATTTCGTAGTAGCAAGAACAATACTCAGCAGTTGTTCCTAAAACTTTGAGTTCCAAATTCTCCCCATCCCTCCCTCCCCACCCATTCCCTTTGGGAAGGCAGGCAATTCAATATAGGCCCTATCTGTGTAGTTTTTCAAATGACTTCCATAATAGTCGTGTTGTGTAAGACTAACTGAATTACCCTCCATCCTATCCTGCCCCTCATTGTTTCTATGCTGTCTTTTGATCCTGTCCCTCCCCAAGAGTGTTGACTTCAAATTGCTCCCTCCTCCCATTGCCCTCCCTTCCATCATTCCCCCCCCTTGCTTATCTCCTTCTCCCCCTCTTTCCTGTACTGTAAGATAGGTTTTCATACCAAAATAAGTGTGCATTTTTATTCCTTCCTTTAGTCAAATGTGATGAGGGTAAACTTCTTGTTTTTTTTCTCAGCTCTCCTCTTTTTCCCTCCACTAAAAAGTCTCCTGCTTGCCTCTTAAATGACATATAATTTACCCCATTCCATTTCACCCTCTTTCCTCCCCCTACCTTTCTCTCTCACCATTTACCTTAATTTCTTTTAAGATATGGTCCCATCCTATTCAATTCACTCTGTGCTCTCTGTCTCTGTATGTGTGTGCATGTGTGTATATGTGTGTGCATGCGCGCGTGTACATGTGTGTGTGTGTGTGATCCTACCAACTACCCAGATACTGAAAAGTTTTAAGAGTTACAAATATTGTCTTTCCATGTAGGAATGTAAACAGTTCTCTTTTGGTAAGTCCCTTATGACTTCTCTTTGCTGTTTACTTTTTCATGCTTCTTCTCATTCTTGTGCTTGAAAGTCAAATTTTCTTTTCATCTCTGGTCTTTTCATCAAGAATGCTTGAAAGTCCTCTATTTCATTGAAAGACCATATTTTCCCCTGAAGTATTATACTCAGTTTTGCTGGGTAGGTGATTCTTGATTTGAGTCCTAGTTCCTCTTGACTTCTGGAATACTCCTATTCCATGCCCTTCGATCCCTTAATGTAGAAGCTGCTAGATCTTGTGTTATCCTGATTTTATTTCCATAATACTGGAATTGTTTCTTTCTAGCTGCTTGTAATATTTTCTCCTTGACCTGGGAGTTCTGGAATTTGGCCACAATGTTCCTAGGAGTTTCTCTTTTTGGATCTCTTTCAGGTGGTGATCAATGGATTCTTTCAATACTTATTTTGCCCTCTGGTTGTAGAATGTCAGGGCAGTTTTCCTCAATAATTTCATGGAAGATGATGGCTAGGCTCTTTTTTTGATCATGACTTTCAGGTAGTCCCTGTCTAGGCTCTTTTTTTGATCATGACTTTCAGGTAGTCCCATAATTTTTAAATTGTCTCTCCTGCATCTATTTTCCAGGTCAGTTGTTTTTTCCCATGAGATATTTCACATTCTCTTCCATTTTTTCATTCTTTTGGTTTTGTTTGGTGATTTCTTGGTTTCTTGTAAAGTCATTAGACTCCATCTGTTCCATTATAATTTTGAGAGAACTATTGTCTTCAGTGAGCTTTTGAACCTCTTTTTCCATGTGGCTAATTCTGCTTTTGAAAGCATTCTTCTCCTCATTGGCTTTTTTAACTTCTTTTGCCAATTGAGTGAGCCTATTTTTCAAGGTGTTAATTTCTTCAGCATTTTTTTGGGTGTCCTTTACAAAGGTATTGACCCATTTTTCATACTTTTCTTGCATCTCTCTCATTTCTCTTCCCAGTTTTTCCTCCACCTGTCTAACTTGATTTTCAAAATCCTTTTTGGGCTCTTCCAAGGCCTGAGCCCATCTGACATCCCCCTGGGATGTCTGGGATACAGAGGCCCCGACCCTCCACATCTTTCCCTGATGATAAGAATAGTTCCTCGTCATCAGAATTGAAAGGCAGGAACATTTGCACCTGCTAGAAGAAGCTCTCTATAGTCTTATTTTTCTTCCCTTTTCTGGGCATTTTCCCAGCCAGTTACTTGACTTCTGAGATTCCTCTGCACCCCCACCTAGATCCGCCCAGCTAGTGCTTGGGGTCTGAGATTCAAATGGGCTTTCCGCGGCAGGCGTGGCTGCTATTCAATGTGAGCTTAAGTTCTGGTGCTGGGGTGGGGACAGAGCCACCTCCCAGGCTCAGTTCCCTCAGGGGCTTTATGCAGATACCTTCAGTGATGGAGCGGGTGGGGACAGGGCCGCCTCCCAGGCTCAACTCCCTCAGGGGTTTATGCAGAAACCTGAAGTTCTGCCTGCTGCTCGGGGAGTCCTGGGCCGCTGCCGCTGCCTCTGCTGCTGCCCCTGCCTCTGCCTCCACCACTTCCTGCCCCTACCTCTGCCTCTGCCATTTCCTCCCAAGAGGGGGCCCGAGTCACGGAGACATCCCGCTCCCCTCTCGGCCAGCCCAGACATCTCTCTCACTGACCTGGAGCGTCTGTGTGTGGAGGGACCTTCCCGGCCGCCCGAGATTCTGTCCCTGAAGCCTGCTCGGATCTGCTCTTCTGGCGCCACGGCCAGGGTAGCGCTGCGGTGGACTCTGCTTTCCAGGGCGCAACGGACCCTGGAGACCGCTCTCCAGGGCTCTCTGGAACGGAAATCTCTTCCACTGTGTTTCTGCACACCCTGCAGTGATCCAGAACTTGTGGGGAGCTCTTCTTACATTAAATCCATGGGCTGTGGGTTCGGAGCTAGCATACGTGAGTCTTTCTACTCTGCCATCTTGACTCCACCCCCCAAACCTTTTCTTTTTGAGGCTAAATATCCACAGTTCCTTCATCTCACCCTTCTATGACATATACAGTCTCTTAAAGCCACTCATATCCTAGTTGCTCTTTTCTAAGTCCTCTCCATGTTATTAGTGTCAGCCCTAAAATGTGGTACACTGAACTGAACACAGTACTCCAGTAGTGGTCTGAGTAAAGATGAAGTGCTCTATAAAATTTGAAGTTCTATATATGAGCATTGTTGTTGTTGATGATGATGGTGGTGGTGAATGGTGATGGTAATGATATACCATACACTTACAGAATTTCCCTCTTCTGCCAATTAAGTAATCTTGCCAAAAAAGAATAAAATTAATCTGGTATATTCTGTTCTTGTTGAAGTCGTGCATGCCAAAGTTGTGCCAAACTAGTCAAAAGGCACCGGGACATTCATTCTGCTTACCTACTTTATTGGTTAAAGATGTATCTGAGTACAAAGGATCATCCTTCTAGAGCTAGAAGGGACCTCACATACCATCTAGACCAAATTCCTCATGTTACACATGAGAAACTAAGTTAATGGACTCCTGTTAAGATGCCTATTCAATCTATTTGTCAGTTACTTTAATCAAATCTTTGTAGGATTTGGGGAATGGAAGTTTTATTTAAGGTAAAGAAAGTTTGCACAGGGAAGCAGTTTTGAAAAGTCTATGGTATTTGTAAAGCAAGGAAAGGAAGAGGTCATTGAGAGACGAATTTTGAAGGGAAAATGAAGAATGCATAATGTGACTAGTATATATTTTTTCCTCAGTTCTAATTTACAGTGAACAATTGAAAATTACCTCTGTGAAGACTTTTTGGTGATGCCTGAATTAAGATATTAGGATTTGTTTTAAAGACTGTGAGATCCAGCTTATCCCCAGTCTTACCTCTTTAGGCTCATATATCTCCCTTTTCCTTTTCCCTTCCATTTTTATTCCTCCCCAGTGAGGTGCCAGGGTAGAGAAAAAAAAGTAACAGGAAGAAATGCTAATCTCTTAGATAATAATCTAAGACATAATCACTTTTTACATTTTTATGTGTTTCACATTTTACATTATCCCATTTTATATTCTTTTGTACAAATAAGAAATATCAATTGTAAAACGGAAGCACAGGGATATTTGACCAAAGTAATCTGACTGGCCAGTATCAGAGCAAGGAGTAGAATCTAGGGCATCTTATCCAAGATGATCTTCACATTGTGCCTGTGCATGGGCATTTCTGATCCTGGCATCTCTTCATGCACTCAGAGACTCTGTTAACTTGTTTGTCTACCATCACTTGTTGTTAAATCATGCTGAGTTTGTAGTTCACAAGAATTCTAAACTCTTTTTTGTTTTTTTTATTCAAATGTAAAACTTTATGTTTTTTCTCTATTAAATTTCATCTTGTTATATTTGATCCAGTGTTCTTGCTACTCAAGATATTTTTGGATGCTGACTGTATTACAACAGCATATTACATCATTCATTCATCTTCCTCTTTTCTTTCCCTCTCTTCCCTTTGTCTTTTGTCTTCTTATGAAATCCCTCCCATTCTTGGAGATTTAGTTCTACTACCCCTTCTTTAGAGAAGCCTTTTCCATTCCTTCCCCCTGCCATGAATTATCTGCCCTTCCTGTGAAATCTCATAGTATTTTGTTGTTTTTATGTGTGGTTATCTCATTAAATTGCTTATCTCCCTATTAGAATAAGTTCTTTAATTGTGCAGGAAATATCTTTTTTCCATTTTATACCTCCTTAGCTTGACTTATATGTCACAAATAGCTTTTCAATAAATGATGAATAAATGTGTGTGTGTGTGTTGCACACACAACACACATATATTATACTTTGCTAATTCCTCAAATAATAATACTTTGTATCCTTAGAGGGTTCAAACATGTGACTATGTGGTTTTTGTAAGTAACTGACTACGCTAAAGCACAGAAAGAAACAAGTTTGTTCTGTTACTACCCTGGTTTCATCTAGACCTGTTTTACAAATAAAGTGGCCCATTCAAAGCAAAAGGCATGTGGTGAGTCCTTGAAGTCCTTATAGTCCTGCTGGGGAATCAACAGTTTGCAAACAAAACAATTAGATTATAACATAAGACAAAATAATAATAACTTCCCATTACGTTGTATTTTAGGGCATAAAAGAACAGTAATATTGGTAGCATATAAGTGAACTCCAAAATACAAACTCTTTGCATTTCTAAAGTTTATTATGAGGGTTTTTTTTTTTGGGGGGGGGAAGATGAAATGAATTTTCTCATAGGAATACAGTTTCAAATGGTGGTAAGGTCCTCACAATAGCCCATAATAGCCTTTTTAACAACCCATAATCTTTAATACTCATTATCTATAGAGGTATTATGGGAATCTTATTCAAAAAACTATAAAATCCATTATAACAACTTTTGACAAAAGCTAGATGCATGATATAGGGAAAAGAATGCTAGACATGGAGTCTGCAGAGAATTGGATTTGAATTGTGACCTCAGTCCTTATTAGTATTAGTTTGCATATTAGTGTTAGGATGGGCAAAACACTTACCCTGACATTTTTGTTTCACTGTCTCTAAAATGAGAATAATACTTGTACTGCATACTCAAAGTACTGCATACTGCATAATCTGAGGAAAATTTTAGGAATAGGGCCTATATGTCATTCCTATTAGAAGATAGACACGTAAGTAGGGATTATTTCATTCTTTTTACTTCTTTCCTGAGCACCTTCACTGTACCTGGCATATGGTAGATACCCAATTAATACTTTTTGATAGGTTTCATTTGCTTAGGAAATGCCAGGATAAGGAAACTCTTCCATTTCAAGAACTTATAGACCTAAATATTTGCCTAGAGTGTTACATGGCTAAATGATTTGCTAAGGGTTACACAAACATGTGTCAGAAGCAGGACTAGTATTCAGATCTTCCTGGCTCCTAGATTGGCTCTTTATGCACTATGCCATGTTGTCTCACAAGGAAAATTTAATAAGTCTTAAAGCACTATAGAAAGAACATCATCATCATCATCACCTGAAGTTTTCTGAGTGAATTGAACCTAACTACGGAATGTTTTTTTCGTGGCGTGGCCCTAATGACAAAAGAGGACTTTATTCATCATCCCTTAATTTCAGAATCTGGGCCTTCCCTTCTCATGTTTACATCTGAAAATCAGGGTAAAGGAAAGGGGTTGGACTGTATGTTGATTTGGAGTAAGGGAGAGAACAGTTGGGATCAGCTCTAGATGCTTATCTCTTTTCACAGTTAAAAGAAGGAAAGAGATCACTGTACTTGAGAAATTGTGGAAGTAATCAAAACAGTATCAGAGTGACAGGTTGTTTTCCCTTAATAAAGATAAAACGGGAATCTGCATGTTTCTGTGTCTCTTAGCCAGAAACTTAAAATCTGACTTTAATTCTTTAGTAATCTGCTCCACTTAAGCCCTACTTTGATATGCCTCATTGTAGCATGGAGGTGACTCATTCTGGTGGGTTTTGTTAGGGGAGTGCAAGCTGTGATAGATTGGATCAAACTGAAAAGGCTTTGTCTGTAACCCTGGTGGTGGAAAATTAGTTCTTGGAGGAGCAACCTAGTTCATATCAAGAGGCTCATCACTAAGTTTGTCTGGTGGTGAAATTTTGGTCATCGTACCTTATGCTGTACCATCTAAGGCTTGGAAGAGTTATGATCTTCATTGGTGAAGGGAGAATACTACCACCCTGGCTAGCTAGCATTTAGATAACATTTAAGGTTTGCAAAGCAATTTCCAACCATCTCATTTTATCTGTACTACAATTCTGAGATGTAGCTGCTATTATTATCTCCATTTCACAGATAAGGAAACTGAGATAGGCAGAAGTTATGTGACTCATCCAAGGTCACATAACTAGTAAATATATGAGAGGAGATTTGAACCATGGTCTTTCTGATTTCAGGTCCAACACTCTATTACACATGCTACCTAGTTGCTGGTCTATACTGATGATAGAAATCTTTTGATTTATTGAAATATACTAAAAAGCAGCCATTTAACAACCCTAGATTAGTCATTTTTAATGAAAATTATTCTTGGAATCAATGTAAAGTGTATTGTGGGAAAAAGCAGTTGATACTTGTATATTGTTGCAGAGATAGTGAATAAAAATTGCAGAAATAGCTCAAAATTAAAAGGATTTTTAGTAACCATAAAAGATATGGAACTGAAGGGAATTTAGACAATTGCATTGACATAGCATACATTTATATTTTCCTATTTTTAGTTTTATATGCTGGGGAGGGGGAATTGTCCATGATATGTGTGCTAATGGACCAGACTCTTCAAATGTCATATGAGGTAAAATATATGGGAATAATATTGCTTTATAGATACTTCCATGGGAATTGAACATTTTCCCATACATTACATGTATACCTCAAAGAGGGAATAATATTTTAGGCCAGTTTTACTCTAAAATTTGTTTCAAATAAAATTTATGATAATTATTTTAAGTTGAATTGAGTGATATTCTGTTAGAACAGTTATGATATGCCAAAGTTTCTCCCTTTCACACCAAACCTACTTGCTAGTAACCTTTCTACATGAACTCAGAATGAATTTTTTTAACTGAAAAGAAGCAAATACCTCCTGTTTTCCCCTAAACCATCATCCTTTATTTTCTCTAGGACCTCTAGTGTGATTCTGTCATTAAATCATCTTGCAAGAGGAAATCCTAAAGATTAAAGAAAATAAATTCAGTATGTCCAAATATAACTTCTTTATCTTTCATCAGTACTTTTATTGCACATCTCTAGAAAAGTTCCATGACTGTAATTCTGTTTGTGTATTCAGTATAATAATGTATAAATACCACAGTGTATATGTATATATATAAATTTTACCTATTCTTCCTATTGCATTAATATATAATAGTTCTTTAGAGTTCCCACTTCTAACTTTTGAATTTTAATTTTGTGAATTACCTTGAGCTGCCTTTCTTTCTACTGTCCCTTTCTCTGACTTGTACTACGAATACATGTTCACTTTTGCCAGTTGTCTCAGTCCCAGTTTACACTGTGCAACCAATGCTGCCCTTGGTCAGAAATTTTTGGGGAGGCTCAGTTTCAAAGATCCTTACACTATTTATCATGATTCATTCTTACAAATAGTTCTCCATGCCAGTTAATTGTTTTCCTGCCTTTATCCTAAAATTTGTTGTAAAAAGCCTTTTCTGGGTCTCCAGTCCCAGTGTGTGTCAGTCTTTCACCTTGATTCCCAATTCATCATAGTTGATACTCCCATACTTCATGATGCTCCCATCATAGTACTTGTCTGTTGCTACATTGTCTTTCTTTCTGACGGCCATTTGAACTTCTGTTATAGATATCATCTATAGATATTATCTATCTACCTTTTTCCTAGTTCTGTTTTGGTTAGGTCAGACTTGTGCATTGCAAATTTCCTAAGAAGAACTTGTAAAAGTTAATCACTGATGTCTCAACATGAATGAATTATGAGTAGGATCTGCATGTTATTCTCCATGTTGACAACTCCTGTGATATCTTGAGTTTATAATTCCTCAATTTTCATATTCCCCCCTACCCCCAGTTAATTTAACTGTATACCAATGTGGAATCAAAATCTTGGGCTCTGAAATTTCCTGTTCTGACCACAATTTCTTGTCTTTCTGTCTCTCCTAATTCTTACAGAAGCTTATATTTGTCCTGATCCATATACTCTTACCTATTTTCCCATTTGTTACTGCCCTTCTGGTTTGATTTACCTCCTCATCCAGCTGAAAGCCCATGATTAGCCCTTTCAGATAAATGATAACCACCCTTTGTCCCCTCAACAATCCATTGTTCCCGCATGTATTCATTATTGTTGAAAAAATCCCATGGTTTATTTGTTCTTCCTCTTTCCTTAATTACTTGGCTATTTCTGAAGAAAGTCAAAGAAAAGTGTTCATTGCATTCATTGTAAATTATGAATTAATTCTACTTCATTGTACTGACGAGGCAGTATTCACAGCACTGAGGACAGCTATGAATATGCTGGCATAGTTCTGAATTGCAAAATATAAGACTCTCATATAGAAGACAGAAGAAAAAGGTTTATTCACATACCAGGAAGTCAGATCCCAACACTGGCAAGTCAGATCTATCATAGTAGCCAAGAAGTCAATGCATATTAGCACTCCCACCCACCCTTCCATATCCCCGCTTGGGCCTTTTCACAAGCAAACACTGACGAGCCTTTCTGTGTGTGGCCTTCTCTCTCCTCTTCCCCAATCACTCTCACTTCTTTTTGGTTCGGTTCCACCCATTCAGAAAGCTCCTCCCATCATGTGTGACTGAGATTTCCAGATCATTTAAGCTGGTCACATGGATCTATTAATGAATGGGAAAATCTTTCCTTTTAAATTACCATTATACTTGTCTAGGCCTATATTTCAGTTTGTCAGTCAGGAAGCATTTATCGAATGCATACTATGTTTTAAGACTTATTAGTCAGAATTTGCTTTATTCTTTTTTCATACAAAAACATTTATGTGATAGCTACAGGTGCTGTCTGGGTTCTCTGAATAGATATTTAAGTCTGAGTCTTTATAAGATAGGCAGTGAATCTATCACAAGGAGTCATATTGAACATAATCTCTTTCCACAGATCAAGTGGTTGTAGGTTTTGGAGATAGCATCTAAGGTAGCTTTAGCAAAGTTGTTCAGAATGGCAGTATAGGCCCTAACAGAAGCATAGCAATCATCAGTTCTGAACATGCAACACAAAGCCAGCATTATCTGAGATTTGCCAGTTGTGTTCCTCTAGTAGTCAAGTCTCACATGAACAAGACAGTCTGACAAGTATGAAAGCAGAAGGATGCCTGTAGCCAGTTGTTTGCAACACTTGACACTGATGCCAACATGTCATCCCAGTTGCCATTGACCACAAAAACTGTGAAATCAGTAGACTGACCAGTTCTGGTCTGTTTCTAATGAGACATGATTTTCAGAACCTTGTTTTGAGGGCCCCAGAAGGACCTCAGACTCCTTGTTGGAAACAGAGAAAAGAGATCTGCTCCAAGGACTTGCTCTTCATGTCGTTTACTAGATGGCCCCAGCATGGCGAAGGGAACTCACTCCTTGTCTTTGGCCTTTCATCTCCAGGATTCATGACCTAGGCTCCAATCTCATTTCGTGTTTAATGATGATAATATTAATAAGTAGCATTTATATGGTGTTTTAATGTTTGCAAAGTGCTTTACAAATATTATCTCATTTTGTCCTTGTAACAATCCTGGGAGATGGGTGCTACCTACATCCCTATTTTTATACCCACTTTATAGATGAGGAAGTGGAGACATTCTGACAGAGGTTTTATGTAGAGTAGGGTAAATGGAAAGAAAGGAAAAAGAGAAACAAGCAAAAAAATTTACAAAAAGAGATAAAAGTCATGACTATAGATAACCACTAGTGAGCACTGCCTAACTGTGGCTGAAATTGTCTTTTTCTGCTGTAGATTCCTTCCCCTTGTAGGTGCAAATATTTGGATAAGTTACTCAGTTAAAGGTGGTTGTTTCCTTCCCCAGTTCAGAGACCTCAAAAAGGAGGTTCTCTCTGAGTGGTTGCTTAGATAATCTTGCCAGATATTGTTTGTACCAGTGCAACAGCTCTTAACTGCAGTGGCCACAGCATTTGCTGGGCACAGTCTTTCTTTGATGAAGAGCAGATTAGCATATGCCTAGAGAACCAACTCATTGTCCAGTCTTCTCCATGTGGCATGCAGTCTTATGTGGGCTCTGCACATGCATTCCTATCAAGTACATTTTCACATTACTCATGTTATATAGAAGAATTATAATGAATGGGAGAAGCCATGAAAAAAATGAAACAAAACATAATAAAAGAGAAAATAGTCTGCTTCATTCTGCGTTCTGACTCTATAGTTATTTCTCTGAATGTGGATGGCATTTTGTATCATAAGTCCTTTGGAAATGTTTTAGGTCATTGCACTGTTGAGAAAGGATTTATCAAAATAAGTCATTGCACACTGTGGCTGTTACTGTGTTTAATGTTCTCCTGGTTCTGCTCACTTCACTCAGGCTCAGTTCAAAAATCTTTCCAGGTGTTTCTGAAGTCTGCCTGTTTATCATTTCTTATAGCACTTTTCCTAAGGGCTTGTTGCTTTCTGCTACCACCTCTGGCTTGAGAAGGAAAAGCAGAGGGGGCTCTATAGTTTGCTTTTATATCCCAGTAGGGGCAGCTAGGTGGTGCAGTGGATAGAGCACCAGTGCAGGAGTCAGGAGGATCTGAGTTCAAATCTCATCTCAGACACTTGACACTCACTACCTGTGTGACTTTGGGCAAGTCACCTAACCCCAACTGCTTCATCCTGGGTCATCTCCAGTCATCCTGATGAATATCTGGTCACTGGATTCAGATGGTTGTGGAGGAGAAGTGAGGCTAGTGACCTGCACAGCCCTCCCTCACTCAAAACAAAGTCAAGTGCAAGTCATGTCATTATTTCTTTGATGGCATGGTCTTCTTCGGCAATGAAGGATGAACACACACATGTAACAAAATAGTATTCCATTACATTTATATACCACAACTTATTCAACCATTCCCCAATTGATTCCCCTTGATTTCCATCCACCACGAAAAGTTGCTATAAATATTTTTGTACATATGGGTCCTTTCCCCATTTTTATGGTCTCTTTGGAATACAGACCTAGAAGTGATATTGCTGGGGCAACAAGTATGCACATTTTTATAGCTCTTTGGGCATAGTTCCAAACTGCTCTCCAAAATGGTTGGATCAACTCACAGCTCCACCAACAATGAATTAGTGTTCCAACTCTCCTACATCTTCTCCAGCATTTATCATTTTCCTGTTTTGTCATGTTGGCCAATCTGATAAGTGTGATGTGGTACCTCAGAGTTGTTTTGATTTGCATTTCTCTAATCAATAGTGATTAAGAGCATTTTTTCACAAAACTATAGGTATCTTTAATTTCTTCCTCTGAAAACTGCATGTTCATATCCTTTGACTATTTATCAATTGGGGAATGGCTTGTATTCTTGTAAATGGGACTCGGTTCTCTAAATATTTTACAAACGAAGCCTTTATCACACACGCTAGTTGTAAAAATTCTTTCCTAGTTTTCTACTTCCTTCCTAATCTTGGTTGCATTGGCTTTGTTTGCGCAAAAACTTTTCAATTTAATATAATCAGAATTATCCATTTTGCATTTCATAATGTTTTCTATCTCTTGTTTGGTCATAAATTCATCTATTCTCCATAAATCTGACAAATAAACTATTCCTTGCTCTCCTAATTTGTTTATAGTATCAGCCTTTATACCTAGATCTTGTACCTATTTGGACTTTATTCTAGTATATGGTAGCAGGCATTAGTCTATGCCCAGTTTCTGCCACACTATTTTCCAGTTTTCCCAGCAATTCTTGTCAGTGAGTTCTTATCCTAGAAGCTGGGGTCCTTGGGTTTATCAAACCCAAAGATTGCGATAACTTTTGATTACTCTTTTGTGTACCTAATCTATTCCACTGATCTACCCCTCTATTTCTTAGCCAGTACCAAGTGATTTTGATGATTGCTGCTTATAATATAGTTTAAGATTTGGTACGACTAGACCTTAGGTGATCAAGGCTTTTTGTAACTTAGCATTCCAGTTTTTTACCTTCATACTCATTTTTTTTTGTTCAATTCAATTCAATACAATAAATATTTAAGTGATTACTGTGTGCTAGGCATTATGCTAAGCCCCAGGAAACAGAAAGAGGCAAAAGACACTCTCTGCTCTCACACAGCTCACAATATAATGGGGAGACAATATGCCAACAAATATATTCAAAGCAAGCTGAGTACAGAATAAATACAAAATAATAGAGGGATAGCTCTGGAATTAAGAGGGGTTGAGGAAACTTTTCTGTAGGAGTTGGAATTTTAGTTGGGATTTGAAAGAAGCCAAAGAGGTCAGTAGTCGGTGCAGACGAGAGAAAGCATTCCAAACATGGGACCCAGAGTTAATAGATGAAGTGTTTTCTTTGGGGAACAGCCAGGAAACCAGTGTCCCTGGATTGAAGAGTATGTATTGGTGAATCAGGTATAAGAAGAACTGGACAGGTAGGAGGGAGCTAGGGAATGAAGGGCTTTAAATGCGAAGCAGAGCATTTTGTATTTGTTTCTGAAAATAATAGGGAACCACTGGGGTGGAGGAGGGGTTGGGGAGGCTGACATGATCAGACTTGCCTTTTAGGAAAATCACTTTAATGACTGAATGGAGGATAGATTGGAGTTAGGAAAGATTTGAGGCAGGCAGATCCACCAGCAGACTCTTGTGATATTCTAGGATGGAGGTGGTAAAGGCCTGCACTGGAATGGTGACAGTGTCAGAGGAGAGAAGGGCTCATATTCAGAAGGTGAATTCAGTGGCTTTTGAAACAACTTGTATTTGGGAGGTGAAGGATCCAGGGTGACTCCTACATTGCAAGCCTGAGGGGCTGGCAGGATGGTGGGTACACATACAATGTTCATTAGACACTCTAGGCCTCAGTTTCAGGCAGCGTCCATGGAAGGCCCTCTAGTGAAAATGCTTTTCATTTTCAATGCCCAAGCTCCACTTAATGGCTGACTTAGTGTAATTATCAACAGTTTCTCTTTTCTTCTCAGTGTGGTTTACTTATTTTTTTTCTTTTGCTCCTTAAAAGGGCCATTCCCTTACTACTTCTTAAAGAGGCCTATTCGCTCAATGGGTGTTACTTCCCTCCAAGTGAATACCTGAAAAGGCCAAGGTCTCCCACTGCATCCTGGGCCATCTCCAGTCATCCTGATGAATATCTGGTCACTGAATTCAGATGGCTCTGGAGGAGAAGTGAGGCTGGTGACCTGCACAGCCCTCCCTCACTCAAAACAAAGTCAAGTGCAAGTCATGTCATCATTTCTCTGATGTCCTGGTCTTCTTTGGAAAGGAAGGATGAACACAACAACAAACAACAGTAGGGAAGGTGGGAGGTGGGGAGGATTTAGGGGAAAAGATAATGAGTTCTGCTTTGGACATAATGAGGTTAAGATGTCTGCTGAACATCCAGATGGAAGGCTCAGGTACCAGCTGCACCTGAGGTTTGCGATTTGTCCTTACTAGTACCATTTATTTTAGTAGCCAGTTTACCCTCATGCCACCTTCAGGTCAGAGGTCAGGCCTTGTGACTTGATAAATTAATGAAATAGTTTTATACAAGGCAATCATGGGAAGGTGTAGAATATTTGAGAACTTGGCTATATGTTTTATCCTATGTCAGAGAAGTGGGGAAAAATAATACATGAGACTGTAGAATAGTTAAGCTTAGCAGAGTCCGTATGTGTTGAAGGGCAGCACTCTCAGAGAGCCTAGTGAGCCAACTACCACTTAATAAAAAGCAGTTTTGCTCTTAAAGTGAAGATTATCAAGCACACAGATTTAATACTGCAAAATTTCTAGCTCATTACGATAATTATAACCCATCAAAATGAGTTGTATTGAAAATAAAATTCTTAACAGCAATCCCAAAGAAATGAGACATGCAAAAGAGGATAAAGGGGATTCAAATGGGATGGGAGAGGAGAGCTGACGACCTGGACCTTTAAGCCCCACTCAGTATTCACATGCCACTAGTCAGGTCATTTGTACCCAGTCTTGTATCTTCTTGCTTGTTCTTCAGCTCTGTGTTAGGGTTAAAGTCAGCATACGGGGTGTCCCAAAAGTTGTAGTGCAGTTTTAAGCTATTAAATTTGAAACACAGTGGAACTTTTTGGACACGCTGCATTTTGTATTCCAAGCTTTGCCAAGTCAGTGAAGATGCCCCTGAGAATCACTTTTGAATCAAAGGAGTCCTGCCCTCTTAATAAAGAGAAAACTGCTACCTCAGACCAGTTCCCATGATTCATTGGACCCCACTTTGCTGACTGCAGTATTACTACCCACCTTCCTCTGTCCCATCAAATAGAAAGCATAACTGTGTTATCAGCTGATGAGTTATAAAATTGACAAGGATGGCTTAGCAGGCTAATGCCTAACTGAAGGATTTTAACTTTATGCCTTCAAAAACAAGTATAATTTTTTTCTCAATTTCTAACATTTGTTATTTATTTAAAAGTTTTTTTAATATCTTGTAATTTTTATTACACTTAAATTGAAAAACTGTGTAACTTATTAAATGTAGTTGTGTGAACTTTGTAAACATTAGGTCATTAAGAGGCTATCTGAAGAATAAGTAATGTTAGAATATTTTGAGGAACAATGAAACGTAAAAATTAACCAAAGGGAGATTGTTAATTATAATAGCAAATAAAATAATTTTTCAGTACTTTAGGGTTTTGTATCTCTTCTCTTAGTTGCATGTATTTATTTATGTATGTATGTGTGTGTGTGTACTCTATACATGAGTAAAATTTTCCTCTTGGAGTTACCATTATTATATGATGGAAAAAACCTTGTAATAATTTTACATAGTCCTGTATATCCTAATGATGTGATTTAGAAAAGCCTAATGAAATAGTCTTAATAAAGCATTATAATGAGGTTTTGTTCCTTTTCCAGTGCAGGATATGGAGAGTATCTCTAAAGGCTCATCTAAAAATTCCTTTAAAATTGTATTATAATTCTTCTAAATGAGAAGTAGAAAACTGTTTTCCTTTTTAAGTCTTTTCCCAGGTCCCTACACCCCTTGGCACCAAATCATGAATTCGAATCTGTCATCCTTATGTTTGTATGTTTCTGTATTTGTTTTTTCCTCGAGTCCCTGGTCATGGTTCAGTAGATTATTTCTTGTCTCAGTTTGTCATACCGTTTTCTCAGCACGTATGTTTAATTGGTCATCTCTGCTAATGTCATCTGTTTTATGTTGCAAGCTCCTTATTGGCAGTGACTTTATCTTTTAGCTTGAGGTACATCTTTGATGATGACTATAAATGTTTCAGTCCTTCAATTCTTAATTTATCCTGACTCCAGTATAGCCTAATAAAATACAGATTCTCATAATTTTCAATAGCAACTGCTAACTCTTAACTTTTCTTGTGTTATCTAAATGGAATGCCTGTGGTTATGTTGGTACTCTTTATGAGTATTTCCAAGTGTCTAAACATGTGAATTTAGTACTGAAAATAATGATGAAAAAATGTTAAACTTGAAAAACTAACAAAGGAACTTCATATACATTAATGTCATCCAGAAAATTTAGTGACTTTTAAATATTCCATTATTTATAACACACAAAACATGACTTTAAACATGCTTTTGTGACAGAATTTAACTTTCCTAATTACAGTTCTTTTATACCAGCTTTAATCACTGATGAGTTTCAGGTTTTAACAGTAGTGCTTCTGTAGATGTTCCTTGTTCACTCTGATATAGAATTCACCAACTCTTTTAAAATAGAAGATATTGTGTGGGTTTTTTTTTTTGTTTGTTTGTTTTTTACCAAGGGAATGATGGAGTTAAAAATAATCACAATAATTTTTTTTAAATGGGGACATTTAGATCTAAAGACTCTTCCCCTTTAGGCTATAAAGTCATACTTTGGGTTTAAACCATGAACAGGTACTTGCTATCTGTATTACCGCCCCTTTTGATCTCAAAGCGGCCCTCTTCTTGGTCCCAGTAAATCACAAGTTGCCGTTTCAAATTTCTAAGTTCTTTACAAAATGAAAGGTCAGCTGTCTTTATTCTGAAAGAAAAAAAATAAGTATAATTTTAACACTTTTTTTCTTTTCGTACCCTTACAAAGTGGAGCTTTTCCTCTGTCAATGACCTGAGGTACAAGTGAGGCATCTGGAACACTCTGAAATCTTTCATTCATTCATCTGATCATCAAACATCAAGTGCTTACTCTGTATATGGTGGGGGAAGGAGTGATTACAGAGATAAATCTGGGAGAAGTTTGTGGTGTTCATGAGCCAAACTGGGAAGAGCACAGGAAGAGAAATAGGAAATGATTTTCCCCCCATACTCTTCCCAGCTGTCCTCACCGTTTAGCACAGAACCATGGGCCTTAATCTGTAAACCTTATGCATGGATGTAAGCATAAAGAAAGAGACTATAGGAAGAGAAGTTGTTGGGGGTTTTTTTCATTACTATTATGTGCCAAGTTCTGTGTTAGGTGCTAACCATCTGTTCTTCAGTTTGTCTTGTTTCCTTCCTTATCACTTCATCCACTGTTCTTCCCCTTCATGTTGTTCCCTTTCTACTGCCATCCTAATTTAGATTGAATTTAAGATTACAGAACATGGCTTGGGCTCTGGAATCCACCTTCTAAGTAATCTATTTAATCCCTCATTTTACAGATGAGAAAATTTAGTACAAGAGGTAAATTATTAACTCAAGGTGACATAGAGATTTTAAAGAATAAGATCAGAAATTGAACCTAGGTTCTTGATCTTAAAATCCACTTTCTTTCCACAATACCACTTTTTCTCTGGATGACTCTTGTTCTGTCCTCAATATGGGCACACATACTGAGGATTGAGATGGGTAGGGATCATCACCAAGTTTGATTTAATTGGACAAGTACCAGTGACATTGTAAAGCTTTGCCATCTATTGAAATGACCTCAGGGTGGTAGGGCACAATGTTTAAGAGCAGCACGAGACTGCTGCAACCATTAGCACCCTGTGTTTAGTCTAAGATTGTTGCTTCTGGTCAGAATTTGGTTTTCTGCAATGATGTCCAAGACTTGAGCTCTTCAGTAACAGCCGTGGTAAGAACAATAATGGGGACTGATTTTGTGATTTCATTGACACTTGGGATTCATGGCTGTGAAAACTACCATTGTAGTTTTCTCTACCATTGTAGACTAGCATCTTTTCTGCATCTTCTGCCCTTACAGAGTTGTGTTGAGTATGAGAGGGAGTGCACAGCAAGTGTATGTCACAGGGCAGGACTTGAGCCCAGGTGTTCTAGGTCATCACTGGCTTTCTATCCCCTATACTATACTGCTTCTCAAGAATAGTAAATACCAAGTGTGATAGTTCAGGAGTGAGACTTGGAGTCTACAGAAAGGCCTCCCAAACTAGATTCTGTTTAATAAGAACAGCAGAAATGGGACACTCCATGCTTCTGTCATGTAACATCCACAGAGAGAAAAGGACGCACCAGACATACATCATAGTACTGTTAGAAGAGAAGGGGAGCAGGAGTCATGACTGATAAACAGTGATATGAAGATCTTTTTGCCTATTGTTTTAAGGCCAGACCAATGACCAAATGAGATTGTTTATAATAATCTAATAATATTAGGTAGGTAACCTAAGAATATTAGGCAACAAGGTATAATTTAGGGTCATCTTCAGTCAAGAGTACCTGGGTTTGAATTTCACCTCCGACCCATATTAGCTGTGTTATCCTGGGCAAGCCTCTCATCCTTAGTGCCCTGGTAGCCCCCAAGTACTATAGAAATTGCAGGACAGTTACTTCCCTGCTTTAGTAAATAGAGTTTCCTCATTAGGAGGTACCTGTACAGATGAAATGACGGTTTTGGAGCCTCCTTCCCCAAACCTGTAACAACTCAGACAGGGTGACATTTTCAGGTTCCTAATACTTTTTTCATGACAGTCCTATGGGGGCGTATATATGTATATATATGCATATAAAGATTTATAGCTTCATTTTGCAGGTGGAGAAAGTGATACTCAGAGGGGTTAAGTGACTTGCCCATGATTGCTGGTACTTGAACCCAGGTCTTCTGACTTTGAAGTCCAATGCTCTTTCCATTATACCATCTCTGCCTCTGACACCCAGAATGCTGCTAGTTATCATACCTGCAATTTACTGCCAATCCACTGTGAAAAGAACCTAAGGACTTCTCCCATTGGAAGATACTCACTTCATTATAGCTGGGAATCTCTAGTTCAATCATATATGATAGTACCCTTCAACTAACAATATCTAGTCTCCCCATCAGCCTCTAAGAGCTTATACCACCTTCTCCCTTCAAATTCCTTCCCTAATTTTCTTTGCTTATGTCACATCCCTTGAGGGAATCTTTAAAGAGGGGACCTGAATTTTTTTGTGAGTTCTGAAATGAAGGATAATCTTCAAGGTCATCTTACCTTATCTCCCCTTCCCTAAATAGGTCTGTATGTGTGTGTGTGTGTGTGTTTTCAAACCTCAATATAAAAAAAATGGGTTTCTTTGGTTGTTTGTCTTTTGGGGTTGTTTGGCTGTAGATCCTTAAGGTCATATTATAGCAGGTTATTTAGCTCCCAGTCCTTATCTCTTATTTATTTATTTAACTTTTCACATTCATTTTCACAAAATTTTTGGTTCCAAATTTTCTCCCCATTTGTCCCCTCACCCCCACAATACACTGATCATTCTAATTTCCCCTGTCACCAATCTGCCCTCTCTTCTATCATCCCTCCTTTCCCTTGTCCCCATCTTCTCTTTTGTCCTATAGGGCCAGATAACTTTCTATTCCCCATTACCTGTATTTCTTATTTCCTAGTAGCAAGAACAATATTTGACAATTGTTCCTAAAACTTTGAGTTCCAACTTCTCCACATCCCTCCCTCCCCACCCATTCCCTTTGGGAAGGCAGGCAATTCAATATAGGCCATATCTGTGTAGTTTTGCAAATGATTTCCATAATAGTTGTGTTGCGTAAGACTAACTATATTTCCCTCCATCCTATCCTTCCCCCAATTGCTTCTATTCTCTCTTTGATCCTGTCCCTCCCCAAGAGTGTTGTCTTCAAATTGCTCCCTCCTTCCATTGCCCTCCCTTCCATCATCCCCCCCCACCCTGCTTATCTCCTTCTCCCCAATTTTCCTGTATTGTAAGATAGGTTTTCATACCAAAATGAGTGTGCATTTTATTCCTTCCTTTAGTCTAATGTGATGAGAGTAAACTTCATGTTTTTTTCTCAGCTCCCCTCTTTTTCCCTCCACTAAAAAGTCTCCAACCTACCTCTTCTATGAGAGATAATTTACCCCATTCCATTTCTCCCTCTCTCCTCCCACTACATTTCTCTGTCACCATTTACCATAATTTCTTTTAATATATTATCCCATCCTATTCAGTTCACTCTGTGCTCTTTGTGTATGTGTGTGTGTAATTCCACCAACTACCCAGATACTGAAAAGTTTTAAGAGTTACAAATATTGTCTTTCCATGTAGGAATGTAAACAGTTCACCTTTGGTAAGTCCCTTATGACTTCTCTTTGCTGTTTACCTTTCCATGCTTCTTTTCATTCTTGTGTTTAAAAGTCAAATTTTCTTTTCAGCTCTGGTCTTTTCATCAAGAATGCTTGAAAGTCCTCTGTTTCATTGAAAGACCATATTTTCCCCTGAGGTATTATACTCAGTTTTGCTGGGTAGGTGATTCTTGGTTTGAGTCTTAGTTCCTTTGACTTCTGGAATATCCTATTCCACGCCCTTCGATCTCTTAATGTAGAAGCTGCTAGATCTTGAGTTATCCTGATTGTATTTCCACAATACTGGAATTGTTTCTTTCTAGCTGCTTGCAAGATTTTCTCCTTGACCTGGGAGTTCTGGAATTTGGCCACAATATTCCTGGGAGTTTCTCTTTTTGGATCTCTTTCAGGTGGTGATCAATGGATTCTTTCAATACTTATTTTGCCCTGTGGTTGTAGAATGTCAGGGCAGTTTTCCTCGATAATTTCATGGAAGATGATGGCTAGGCTCTTTTTCTGATCATGGCTTTCAGGTAGTCCCATAATTTTTAAATTGTCTCTCCTGGATCTATTTTCCAGGTCAGTTGTCTTTTCCAATGAGATATTTCACATTCTCTTCCATTTTTTCATTCTTTTGGTTTTATTTTGTGATTTCTTCTTTTCTCATAAAGTCATTAGCCTCCATCTGTTCCATTCTAGTTTTGGAAGAACTATTATCTTCAGTGAGCTTTTGGACCTCCCTTTCCATTTGGCTAATTCTGCTTTTGAAAGCATTCTTCTCCTCATTGACTTTTTGAACCTCTTTTGCCATTTGATTGAGCCTATTTTTCAAGGTGTTATTTTCTTCAGCGTTTTTTTGGGGTATCCTTTAGCAAGGAGTTTGACCTGCTTTCATGCTTTTCTTGCATCTTTCTCATTTCTCTTCCCAGTTTTTCCTCCACCTGTCTAACTTGATTTTCAAAATCCTTTTTGAGCTCTTCCATGTCCTGAGCCTATTGAATATTTATTTTGGATGTTTGGGATATAGAAACCTTGACTTCTCTGTCTTTCCCTGATGGTAAGCATTGTTCTTCCTCATCTGAAAGGAAGGGAGGAGATATCTGTTCACCAAGAAAGTAACCTTCTATGGTCTTTTTTTTTTCCCCTTTTCTGGGCATTTTCCCAGCCTGTTACTTCTGAGATTTCTCTCCACCCCTGCCTTGCCTCCAGATCCACCCAGCCAGTGCTTGGGGTCTGAGATTCAAATGCTGCTCCCCAGCCTCAGGACTTTTGGCAGGGGCAGGGCTGCCTCACAGGTCTCAGTTCCCTCAGGGGGTTTATGCAGAGACCTTCAACAATGGATCTGAGCTCCTGTCCGCTGCTTCCCATGATGCTGCCTCCTGAGGGGCCCTAAGTTCTGGAGACACCCCACTCCCCTCTCGGCCAGCCAAAAAGAGTCTCCCACTGACCTTTAGTATGTGTGGGCAGAGGGACCTTCCCGGCTGCTGGAGATTCTGTCCCTGACGCCTGCTCGGATCTGCTCCTCTCACTGCTGCGCAGCCAAGGCAGGGCTGTGCTGTGCTCCGGGTTCAGTGTGTGACAGACCTTTGGTCTTGGTTTTTCAGGTCTCTCTGGAACAGAAGTCTCCTCCACTCCATTGTTCTGTGGCTTCTGCTTTTCCAGAATTTGTTGGGAGTTCTTTTTTATAGTTATTTTATGGGCTGTGGGTTAGGAGCTAGCATATGTGAATCTTGCTACTCCACCATCTTGACTCCTCCTCCTTATCTCTTAATGCTGGGAAATTTGCTAGGAGTTATTTGAACTAATTCTCAGGTTTACAAGAACAGCACTAACTGCTGAAGAACTTAACCTTTAAACAGTTCTTCCATCTACTCAAATTTACATGATGCTTCTTTTTGGAGACGAAATTCTTTTCTGCTCTTTCTACCCTACCTAATTCTGATTGGCTACTGTGCTGTAGATAGTTGATATTAATAACATTTTCTTTCATCTGGTTGCCTTCCTTTTGAAACCTGAGCTAAAATAAGCAAAGCTTATTTCTCCAGACAGAGAATATCCTGATCTAAAAGTCTCTAAAACTAGGAACTCAGAATTCCTACAAGAACCTGTAGAATGGTCACTAAGATGATAGTTACTGAAATCAGTATCATTTTATTAGTACAGTATTGTTCTTGCAACTTTGGAACATCAATATTAGTAATAGTTGCTGACCTTAACTTGTTCCTTAATTTGACCTTGATCTACCCCCATCCTGACATCACCTTTTCTGTCTTCCTACTCTGAGACTAATTTATATCATATATTTCTATCTGGAAACGGTCTTCTTTCCCCAAAGTAGTGTTCATAACTCAGGGAAGCACTTTCAGGCGAATACTTCCTTCTTAACAGTTACATGGGGGTGTAGCCCTGAAGCTGAGAAACTTTCAGTCAGAGATGTGAAACAGACAGCTCGTGAGCCGCATGTGTCCCACAACACTGGCAAGTGTGGCTAAGCTAGATTAAAAAGTAGTTCCCATTTGATTTCAGTGTGTTGATGTATTAATAAAAAAGAAATACACAAACATGTTTGGTTTTCTAAGTCAATATGCAGCCTGTAGAGATCTTTACGTATTTTTAGTGCTCCCCATTTCTATCCAAATTTGACACTACTTGCTATAAATGACTTCCCTGAAATCATATAGGGAGAAAAAAACAGCCAAAAATTGAACCTAGTTTCTCTGATACTAAATCCAGAGCTCTTCCTATATTCTTCACATTTAGAAAAGTGCTTAATACAGTAGTTAAATGGATGCCAGAGGACTTTTGGAGTTGTTATTAGGACAATTTGAAACTCATGTTAGTTTAAAGCCTTTTGTTTACATACTTTTGTAAATTTGAAAGGCTTCCTATCATCTTGAAATTATTGATGTGGCCATATAAATCACACGAAAGTGATAAACCTGTATGGCCTAAGCAAAGTTGAACTGGTTCAGCAGATTTGAACCAAAGTCTAATGATTGAAAACTGCTGTAGTTCAGAAATAATCACATTTCTACAAGTGGCTCCTGGAACATAAGAAATAGCTACTATAATATATCAGGCCAGGGGTCTGTTAAATATAATTTTTTGTGTCTGTCTGGCAACAAGGAACTTTTAACAGCCTTAAAAAAGATTATGGATATGTTTTATTATGGATTTAGTTAACCCTTCCCCCGCTTCTACATTCCTTCTCTGGCCTCTTTCTATTCACAGTGGGTTGGCATCAGTATTAATGCCTCCTCCCCCAGACCTCAGTCTCAGTTAAAAAGAAAGAAAACAAAATGAGAAGCAACACCAGTAAACTTTCATTAAGTGCCTTCTATATATAGCATTATAGTTTACTAGTCATTAGGGGAGATTAAAAAAATTTAGCAAGATGAGGTTCCTGTTCTCCTAAATCTTATAATAGAACAGCGGAATAAAAGACCAATTCACATGGCAATGATAGATTAAATCTATGAGATTTAGAACCGAAAGTGATCCCAGAAATCATTTCTTCCAACTTATCTTCCCTCCCCCACCTCTCATTTTATAGTTGAGAAACATAGACCCAGAGAGATTAACTAATTTTCCAAAAGAACCCAGGTATTAATAGGCACAATCTGAATTTGAACTCAGGTCCTCTGTCTCAAAATCTAGTAGACTTCTCACTGTACCTTGTTAATTAACATTAAAAGGTTGTGAAACAAAGTGTAACATGAGGTCTCATAGGGAAGGTTGTTACTGATCATGAATGATATGGAGGAAGATACATTTAGGTTGGACTTTTAAAGGATGGATAAGAATTCTTTAAGTGAAAATGTGATGGGATCAAATGCATCCATTGAAGAAAGAGAGACTGATAGGAATGTTTCTGTGTCTAGGACCTAGAAATACATCAGAAATGTAGAGTTTCCATCTTATTTCAGAAACATAGAAGTTGTACGTGGCAGCCTAGAAATGGAGAAAGAAATACGATTGGCATGAGGAATAGGAATATAGTTGAATTTACAATGCACATCCACTTAGTACTGTAATGCAGTGTTCAGCCTACAGTTACTATTCCATAAACATTGAAAAATTGTCTCCAGAAAGTATGGAGTCCTTTTTTTCTTATTAACTTTTGAAATACAAATAGAGAAATAAAGGTATAGAGGAAGTAGCAAGGAGAAAAGAGAATTTTAAAAGTACATTTGAAAGAAAAAAAGTTTTTTTGTGAAAATTTTTATATTTCATCTTTCCAGTTATATAAAAATTTTTTTTATGAAACACATATTTCCATATTAGCCATGGTATGAAAACACAGGCATCCCTCACCCTCCATCCCTATCCCTCTCTAAAAAAGGAAATTGGTACTCTGAACTGAGTATGGGCAGTACTTCCAAAGTCTGCATCCAGTGCCCACAAGACATTCCTGGTAATCGCCTTCTGACCAGTTGTCCAATCTTCTTACTTTAAAGTTGTTTGGAGGGGAATTTGGGAGAATTCTTTATTCTGACTTTATTCCACTTTATTCCACTGTCTTGGATCCACCCCAGAAAAAAAAGTTTTAATATAAATCATCCAAACCAATCTTTCTCCGTATGTCTAGTTAGTAAAAATGTCCCAACATTAATGAACAAATTAAAGAAAATTTTATTATTTAATTTTATTCTCAAGGCACTGCGCTATGTGCCTAGGGGAGAGATGGTTCAAATAAGTGGGAGACATGATCTTCAGAAGGTTATGATCTGGTTGGGGCACGATACTTTTAGAAAAATGGCCACCATAGTCCATATGCAGCTATTTTTTGGTGAGTGGTAAACAAGAAATGTTTGTTTTCTGAATGGAGCAAATCATTTTTTCAATTAGCAATCTTGGCAGTATTGTGGACTTTAAATTTCTGTGATAATCCTTATTTCTATTAGAAAAATGGCCACCATAGTCCACATGCAGCTATTTTTTGGTGAGTGGTAAACAGGAAATGTTTGTTTTTTGAATGGAGCAAATCATTTTTTCAATTAGCAATCTTGGCAGTATTGTGGACTTTAAATTTCTGTGATAATCCTTATTTCTATCAAGTAACATGTTAGGTGTAAATGAAAATACTCCTTTTCTCTCCCAAATGAACATTACAGTTAAAAAAAATTATTAGTCGAAGATGGCGGAGTAGAAAGACTCACGTATGCTAGCTCTGAATCCACAACCCATAAATTTCCTGTAAAGAGAACTCCCCACAATTCTGGAGCAGAGCAAGTGCGCACCAATGCAGTGGAAGAGATTTCCGTTCCAGAGAGCCCTGGAAAGCTCCCCAGGGGTCCGTCGCGTTGCCCACCCCTGTGCTGCCCTAGCCACGGCCCCAGAGGAGCAGATCCGAGCAGGCTTCAGGGATGGAATCTCCGGGTGGCCAGGAAGGTCCCTCCACCCACAGATGCTACAAGTCAGTGAGAGAGACTTCTGGGCTGGCCGAGAGGGGAGCGGGGTGTCTCCGTGACTTGGGCCCCCTCGGGAGGCAGTGGCAGAGGCAGCGGTGGCCGGGACTCCCCGAGCAGGCAGGAGCTCCATTACTGAAGGTCTCTGCATAAACCCCCTGAGGGAACTGAGCCTGGGAGACGGCCCTGCCCCCACCCACCCCATTACTGAAGGTCTCTGCCTAAACCCCCTGAGGGAACTGAGCCTGGGAGGTGGCCCTGCCCCCACCCGCCCCATTACTGAAGGTCTCTGCATAAACCCCCTGAGGGAACTGAGCCTGGGAAGCGGCCCTGACCCCCCCCAAGCACCAGAACTTAAGCTCACATTGAATAGCAGCCACGCCTGCTGTGGAAAGCCCTGAGGCTGGGAAGCAGCATTTGAATCTCACACCCCAAGCACTGGCTGGGCAGATCTAGGCAGGGGTGGAGAGGAATCTCAGAAGTCAAGTAACTGGCTGGGAAAATGCCCAGAAAAAGGAAGCAAAATAAGACCATAGAGAGCTACTTTATTGGGGAAGAGATTTTCCTTCCTCCCTTCATTTCTGATGAAGAAGTACAATGCTTGCCATCAGGGAAGGACGTGGAGGTTGGGGCCTCTCTATCCCAGACATCCGAGGTGGATGTCCGGTGGGCTCAGGCCATGGAAGAGCTCAAAAAGAATTTTTAAATTCAAGTTAGAGAGGTGGAGGAAAAACTGGGAAGAGAAATGAGAGAGATGCAAGAAAAGCATGAAAAATGGGTCAATACCTTGCTAAAGGAGACCCAAAAAAATGCTGAAGAAAATCACACCTTGAAAAATTGGCTCACTCAATTGGCAAAAGAGGTTCAAAAAGCCAATGAGGAGAAGAATGCTTTCAAAAGCAGAATTAGCCAAATGGAAAAGAGGTTCAAAAGGTCACTGAAGAAAATAGTTCTCTCAAAATAGTTCTCTCAAAAGATGGAGTCTAATGACTTTCTGAGAAACCAAGAAATCATAAAACAAAACCAAAAGAATGAAAAAATGGAAGAGAATGTGAAATATATCACTGGAAAAACAACTGACCTGGAAAATAGATCCAGGAGAGACAATTTAAAGATTATGGGACTACCTGAAAACCATGATCACAAAAAGAGCCTAGACATCATCTTTCATGAAATTGTCAAGGAAAGCTGCCCTGAGATTCTAGAACCAGAGAGCAAAATAAGTATTGAAGGAATCCATTGATCACCACCTGAAAGAGATCCAAAAAGAGAAACTCCTAGGAACATTGTGGCCAAATTCCAGAGTTCCCAGGTCAAGGAGAAAATCTTGCAAGCAGCTAGAAAGAAACAATTCCAGTATTGTGGAAATACAATCAGGATAACACAAGATGTAGCAGCTTCTACATTAAGAGATCGAAGGGTGTGGAATAGGATATTCCAGAAATCAAAGGAACTAGGACTCAAACCAAGAATCACCTACCCAGCAAAACTGAGTATAATACTTAAGGGGAAAAACTGGTCTTTCAATGAAACAGAGGACTTTCAAGCATTCTTGATGAAAAGACCAGAGCTGAAAAGAAAATTTGACTTTCAAACACAAGAATGAGAAGAAGCATGAAAAAGTAAACAGCAAAGAGAAGTCATAAGGGACTTACCAAAGGTGAACTGTTTACATTCCTACATGGAAAGACAATATTTGTAAGTCTTAAAACATTTCAGTATCTGGGTAGTTGATGGGACCACACACAGACATACACACTCATACATGCACACACATGTACATGCGTGCATGCACACACACATACACACATGCACACACACAGACAGAGAGCACAGAGTGAATTGAACAGGTTGGGACCATATCTTAAAAGAAATTAAGGTAAATGGTGAGAGAGAAATGTAGTGGGAGAAGAGAGGGTGAAAAGGAATGGGGTAAATTATATCTCATTCAAGAGGCAAGCAGGAGACTTTAGTGGAGGGAAAAAGAAGAGAGCTGAGAAAAAAACATGGAGTTTACATGCATCACATTCGACTAAAGGAAGGAGTAAAATGCACACTCATTTTGGTATGAAAACCTATCTTACAGTACAGGAAAGTGGGGGAGAAGGAGATAAGCAAGGTGGGGGGCATGATGGAAGGGAGGGCAATGGAAGGAGGGAGCAATTTGAAGTCAACACTCTTGGGGAGGGACAGGATCAAAAGACAGAATAGAAACAATGGGGGGCAGAATAGGAGGGAGGGAAATACAGTTAGTCTTACACAACATGACTGTTATCGAAGTCATTTGCAAAACTACACAGATATGGCCTATATTGAATTGCCTGCCTTCCCAAAGGGAACGGGTGGGGAGGGAGTGATGGGGAGAATTTGGAACTCAAAGTTTTAGGAACAACTGTTGAGTATTGTTGTTGCTGCTAGGAAATAAGAAATACAGTTAATGGGGAATAGAAAGTCATCTGGCCCTACAGGACAAAAGAGATGATGGGGACAGGAGAAGGGAGGGATGATAGAAGAGAGGGCAGATTGGTGATAGGGGGAAATTAGAATGCTTGGTGTATTGGGGTGGGAGGAGGGGATAAATGGGGAGAAAATTTGGAACCCAAAATTTTGTGAAAATGAATGTAAAAAGTTAAATAAATAAATTTATATTTTTAAAAAAATTATTGGTCTTCCATACCTTGGGTGATAGTTGTATAGAAGTTTCTGCCAGAAAGAAGTTTATAATTACAGAAAAAGATGTAGTAAATAAAAGAAAAAGGTCTTTCTAAATATTGAGACTTTCAAACTATTTTAATTTTACCCACTTCGAAAGTTAAAATTCACTTTATATAATTTTATTTAAATCTTTTTTCTAACAGTCATTGATGCTAAATAGTTAGCAGAGAGGTTGATGAAAGAAATAGGTAGAACATTTTCCAGCCACCCTTTATTTTCCCTTTGACCCTGATCACACTGCAGTGGGTTAACCTGATAGCTAAAGAAGCCACTGTCTATCTTGGACCTCAGAAGATTTCTCACAGGCTACTAAAAGTAGAATTGCTACTAGTTATCTAGGTAAGTTTTATATAAAAAGATACAGGAGTAAAGCTTTCTGATAATTCACATTTCCATTCTACTAAGCCATGCAGATCATTAAAATAAATTTAAGCTCAAGTGAGGCTCTAAAGACATTTCCCACCAATGAAATTGGACTCTTTAGACATTCTTTTATGCCTTTTTAGCTCCCTAGGACTGAATTGACTTTGACTTGCATTGCTTTAAGAACTAAGTGATAATACTTATTGTCATGAAAGGACTGATTTTAACCTTGCCCTTGCTTCTGCATGCTTCAGAGACCTTGATCATCTGGAAATGCTATCTCATGTTTTTTCTCTGATGTGGAAATAAGGATGAATTGTTCGTTGAAGGTTGTATTTAAAAATTTCTGTTTTGTCCTTCATATTGTATTTAAAAGACAAAACTGGAAGAAACTCTTATATAAGTATAAGAAAGTTACTTATAATTAATTGAAGGCAGAATGCTTAATTTAGACACTTTTGGTAGTTTTGTAATTGAATGAATAAATCTAGCATTTATAATTTCATCACCAGGTTAATTCTACAAACATTTATTAGGATTTTGTGAGGGGCTGTGCCAGGCATTTGGGACAGTGACAAAACAGAGTACAAAATGAAACGTTCTGCAAATAAAAATGAAAAAACTGGCATTTCTCATTGATGACGATGAAGTTTTTATTACTTGAATTGAAGACAGGAATGTAGTAGGTAAAATTGTGGATATTTAAAAATGTTATTGCTGGTAGAAAGCAGATAGTAACATATCTCTTCTTAACAGAGAGCCCACCCCAGAGAACAGGAGTGCAGAATGACATATACTTTATCAAACATAGTCCTTTGATACATTGTTTTTGCCCAGTTTCTTTTTCATTATTACAAGGGATTATTGTTATTACAGATTAGGGATCCAAAATGGGCTGGGACTTGTATCCCCCAATAACTATTATGAAAAAGAAAAAGCATCAATGAAACTTATTCACATATAAGTATAATTTCTCAAAAATTTGTTTAATATATTCCTGAAAATTGAATACTGATCATGACTTGACTCTACATAGCCACAGCCATCTAGATGACTGATGTTCTTTGTATTGCTAATTATTCAGATAGCAGAACAAATTGGACTTTGGTGCTTACATTATATAATGTAGATTTAGGCTTTTTCTGAATTCCTATTGTATTGTCAAATTTTTAGTCAATTCTGCTATAATCTGATATAAGGACTCCCCCAAACCCATGCTATTCAGAATCACACAATAAAAGCCTCAGGGTTTTTGGGTAAAATGTTTTAGGGGAGCACAATGTTTTCAGTCATGGGCATTTCTTTTATTTTCATGACATTGTCTCTGATGATCAGTGATGTGAATTCCTTTTTGCCTCTTGCTTAGGAGAGATCACATGTTTTCTCATTTCTTTCAAAATACTTTATTTTTGAAGTTTCTCCTCATTACTTGAAACTTGTATTTGTATGCACTGCTTGGCATTTTTTAATCAAGACACATTTGACATGTTTGGGATGTCAAATGAGTGAAGTATTTTTTTTTTTAATGAAAAAAAGTTCACACTTATCAAAGAATACCTAAACACATGCTTTCTCAAAACACACTTGGTGAACCGAGGCAGCCGTAGATGTTTGAGGTCTGTTCATGTGCATTTTGTATATTTTTGTGTGATTTATTTCATCTGGATGTACTTTTTTGCATTCACCTAGTACTTATTTCTTATAGACAAAATCACACATAAATTCACATTTCACTTCAATTATTTAATCATTGTGGAGCAGATTAATGTTTTCAAAGCAAGCATTATAGTACAACTGACATACTTCCTTTTGGAGAACCTTGCTAGCTTTATTTTCATCTGGTATTGAATCTCTAATAAAGCTAGAAGTTTACCTACCCATTCATGTAGCAAGGTATTTATACAAGTGTTGCCTTCAATAATAAGATCCAGATATCTACTACCCTTTCAAAAGTCACTATTCCCATCTTGGTCATTTTTGCTAATCATTGTATATGAGGTCAAACATCAAAGTTTTGATTCGCATATCTTATTATTAGTGATATGTAGTAGTGTTTTATATGGTCATTAATAGTTCACAATTCTTCTTTTGAGAATTATTTGCTCATGTCCTTGGACCACTAGGGGGAATGGTTTTCGAGTTATGTATTTGTGTGAGTGCCCAATGTATCTTGGCTATCAGACAAAGATAATGTTTTAACAATGATCTTGAAAGTAATTCCTTTGAAAGAAACCCATGCTATGGAGAGAACTTTTTGAAAAGAGATGATTGGAAATGTTTCCATTGTTATATGATTTTGTTGACAAAAATATTCCTTCATGCTTAAAAAATTAGAAACAAAATTTTCCAATCTGTTTTAAAATATTCCAAATTGAGTTTCAGTGAGTTTTGAACTCATTTGTTTTAAAAAAAAAATTTAAAAAGGAAACATCTTTAGAGTAATATGCAGGAAAAACTGAGTTATGCCATGGAAGACAGGAATACACCAGTCAAATTTCAACAAAAATGTTAGTATAATTGAGAGATAGAATTGAAAAATAATACAATTTAATAATCATAGCCAGGGATACATTTATTTCATTTGGAGCTGTGTATTTTTTAAAGCTATCCTTTCTACCTCTAACACATTAACACTGTCAAAATAAATTGAACTTTGAACAGTGTGTGTATGTACAAACATATTTATGTATTTTGAGGATACATATGAGATAGACAGTTTTAAAATTTGGGGACCACTGAGTTAAAGGACCATATTCTAATGGACTATGACAAGGTACTTCTGTTATCCAATTCTACAGTTATGGAACTAGAACCAAATTAATATAAAAATCCAAGCTCATAGGAAGAACTATTTATGAAGGGACTAAGAGAACCAGGATTAAACTGTGATAACCATTATAGAGTACTCACCATTTTCATCTGTTATAGTAATTCCTTTCTCTACCACTTTTGTTTATTTTTCTGTGTAACTCAAGAGTGAATCACCTTTAAACATCTAAAATTACCCAAAAGATAAGTGTTCTGTTACTGGAGAATGAGAAAGGGCTAGTGCTAATGAAATCCAATCAGCTTCTCTCTACAAGGAGATTAGGAGCATGGGAGCCAAGTAACTTGACAAAATGGTGGCAGTTTGCTACTTCAGAGGGATGCCAGTGATCTAGAGCTGAGCAGGCTCTGCTGGTTAAAAAGAAGCGGGGAGCATAAGCACCTGGTCATAGTGCAGTTTCCAAGTCCATAACATTTATGAAGATCAGTCCTAAATTTAGATTCTACACTCTGGTCTCACCTTTCATATTGCCTACATCTTTCATGTTTCCTAGAAGTCTCAACAGCAGCCTTTCAACAAAGATTCCCTATGTGTCTTTTATATGTAAGGCTAGGATACCATCTAAGAAAAATGAAGTCATTACTGCCTCCATTGAGCCTTCATTTGGGATGGTGATGGTGGCATATGTAACAGGTGTGCAGGTAAGTAAACACAAGATAATTTGAGGAGAGGGATAGTACTGATGACTGGGGGGATCACTAAAGACTTCCTAAATCTGTTGTGCCAGTTGAGCCTTGAGGTAAACTAGGGATTCTGAGGGACAAATGGAGGAAGGGAGGGAGTGCACTGTAGGCTGGGGAAACAGCCTGTTCAGAAGCATAGGCAGGAGGAGGGAACAGCCAGTAGCCCAGAGTGATTGGGAGGCAGTGTGTATGAAAGGTCACTGGGAGGAGTAAGTCTTGAAAAGATAAGGAATTTGTATTTTATCATGAGGCAGTATGGAACTGATGAACTCTTTTGGTCAGGAGAGTGGCATGAGACTTAGGAAGATATTTTGTCAGGAAAAACAGAAAGTTATTGCAGTAAAGGAGGCCTAAACTAGGGTGGTAGCTGTGCAAGTAGAAAAAAGGGGACACATGCAAAATAAGTTGTAGAAGTTATGTATTTGTTTCGAGTTATGTATTTGTGTGAGGATTGGGAACTGATTGTTTATGTTTGAAGGAGAAGGAACAGAGAAGGATGAGTCTAAGATTACTATCCTAGATGACCAGAGTGTTGATTCCCTTGGTGGGAAGAGGGACTGCTTTTAGGGGGCAGATAATGAACTCTTTTGCCTCGGATGACCAATGAGATGCCGATTGGATGTCAGTTAGGGATGGCCAGCAGGAAAGTGGTGGCATTGCACTAGGCTTTAGTTGAGAGATCTGGACTGGATATATAGATTTGAACCCATAATCTTTTCCTAAAAAGCTGCCCCTATCCATGCTACCACCTCCTCACTTTCTTTTATTTATCATTCTTCTGTTCACCTAAGCTCATCTTGTACTCTGCCTCTCCTTCATTCCCCCACATTCACTTGGCTGCTTAGCTTATCCTACCTCTTAAACATCTATGTCTTGGAACCTGTCAGCTTTTTTTTCTTTTTCTTTTTTTTTTTTAAACAATCACTGCATCTACTCTAGTTCAAGACTTGTCATTTTTCCCCCTACACTGTTGTAAGTTTTCTAACTGATCCCCTTGTTTTCAGTCTACAGTGAGGGTGATGGTGGTGGTGGTGGTGGTAGTAATGATGATATTTATGTATTATTTTAAAATGTGCAAACTGCTTTACATCTGTCATTCTTTACATTGGTATTCATGTAATCATAGACACTCTTCTGATACTCAGACACTCTTTTGGTACTCAGAAATCTTCAGTGGTTCACCATTGCTTACCCGATAAAATTTTAACTCTTGATTCTATCCTCGAAAGCCCTCTGCAACCTGGTTCCAGCTCACCATTCCAGCCATATCATGCCTTATTCTTCTTCCTATTAGCAGTTTTAACCAAACTGTCCTCCATCCTTAGCCTTTTCCTCTGTTGTTCCTATATCATTACCTGTCATCTCCATTACCTTGTTAAAATTATTTTCTTATGTCAAAGTACTGTCCCCTCCTTAAAACTTTGTCATCCCACTCCCCCTACCAGCATAAAAATCTTTCCTTCAGATTTGTTATAACATTTTGTCTGAACTTCTAGTCTGTACTTACTACATTTCTACCATGTACCATGGTTCTTTGTGTGGATATTTTATCTCTCTCCTTCTCCATTAGATCATAATAAGCTCTTTGGGGTCAAGAATTTGATCTTTATATGTACAACCTAGTATGGTCCCTTAATAAATGTATGTTGCCTTATATTGAATTGAATTTTATTGATATGCTAATGACCATGGTGGAAATGTAGACAAAAGGTCCTAAGATATTTTTCCATTTATTTTGCTTTACAAACATTTATTATCCTCTCTGCCATTACCCTTTGCTCCAAATTGAACAATTAAAAAAAAACCCTCACAACAAATATGTATAATTCAGCAGAATAAATTGCCATGTTGGCCATGTCTAAATATGTATGCCTTATCCTGGATTTATAGGGGGCATAATTCATCTTTACTCTTTGAGACTCATGATTTATGATTACATTAGTTAGAGTTTTAAAGTCTTCCAATGTTGTTTTTCTCTATAATATTATTGTTTTTATTTAATTTTTTCTTCTAATTCTGCTCACTTATGCATCAGATCGTAGGGGTCTTCCTCTGGAACTGCCCATTCCATTAATATTCCAGTATATTCATGTACATTAATCTGTTTAGCCATTCTCCAATAGATGGATATTTCTTTAGTTTCCAGTTTTTGGCTTCTATAAAATGAGCTGCTATAAATCTTTTTATACCTATAGGTCATCTTCTTCTTCCTTTGTTCTCTTTGGGGTATAGGCCTAGTAGTAGTATCAAGGAGTATACACATGTTAGGTATTTTGGAGGCACATTTCCAGTTTGCTTTCCAGAATGATTAGACCAATTCTTAGTTCCACCAGCAATGCATTAATGTGCCACTTACAAAGTTTCTTGAACATTTATCATTTTTATCACCTTTGCCAGTCTGTTAGGTATAAGGCAGAAACTTAAGAGTTACTTTATTTGCATTTCTCTAATTCTTAACAATTTGGAACATTTTTCCCATATGATTATTGGTAGCTTAGATTTATTTCTTTGCAAATTGATTTTTCATATCCTTTGGTCCCTTATCTATTGGTAATAGAGATCTCTTAGTCTTAAACTTGAATCAATTATTTTATATCTTGAATATGAGACCTTTATCAGAGAAACTTGTTATAAAGATTTTTGGAGGCCAGTTAACTTGTTTCCTTTTTAATTTTAGCTGTTAGAATTATTTTATTATTCTTCATTACTTTAATGTATTTAATTTACATTTCTTATTTGATTTATTTTATTTGTATTTATGCAAAAACCCTTCAACTTCACATAATCAAAATTATTTGCTATTTAGGGCAAGATCCATAGACCTCAAAGGGCTTAGGTAATATAGACTGTAAGTGAAGTCATCAAGTGCTAACTTATTCTAGAATCAGGAAAATATATGTGTCTATTCCTCCATCACATTTTCCTCAACCTATTCTTGGAGAAAGTTTTAGAAGTTTTATTTTCATTTTGGGAAAAGAAATACATGCTTATTTCTCAGTGGAATATGTGTAGATTTTAAGATTAGTGCTTTGTAGCAAGAAAACAGATTGTTAATACTAATTAGCTGCCTGTGACATACAGCATTCAAATAAAAGCATTGAAATTTTTATGTCTTGTTGATCTCTCTATTAGCTATAATAGTCCCAGTTTAGTGTGGATTTCTGTTTAATTTCATATAGAAGGATCTACCACATGGGATTTCTGCCAGCAGAGCTTTGTTTTATTGTCAAGTAACATGGCATTTCTTAAAAAATGAAATGGCTGATGTTAGAATTTGATTTGAAGCTCCACTGGATATTTGTATAGCTATAGTTGTGAAATAGTCTTGATTTCCTTATAGTTGTGACTCTCCTTTTACACGTGTATATGTATTCTATAATATCCATTTACATAGTAATGCAATTGTTTAGCAGATTTTGAGGGCTTGTTTTAGAAACCTTTAAATTTAGGAAGTTGGGAGGGGTAGTAAGTGCATATTTTTGACAGGACTGGAAAAAACAAATATGAAACCTGAATGTCTCACATATTAGAAAATAGCTTATCAAAATACATCATTTTGAAAGAGATGCCCCTTGTAAATTTGGGAATAGAATTTTAACTTAAATTCTATTTTAAAATTATGTTATTAATTTAAATATCTTGAGTTTTATCACTTAAAATGAATAAAAAGGCACCATGTTAGCTTTATGTGATTTTAGCTCTGTGATGTCTTCTACAATTTCATTAACAATAAGTATTGGCATTTAGATATCACTTCCAAGTTATCAAGGCATATTCCCTCCATTATCTTGTTTGGATCTCATGATGCTCCTGCTAGGTACCTGTTATATTATTATCATCCCCATTTTACAGTTACCGTAACCAATTCCTCAGAGACGTGCAGCTCCCCTTGGCCAGACAGGGGATAAAAATCTGAGCAGAATCAGAACTGGCAGCTTCCCAGCTGAGGCTAACTCTTTAGATACTTCCCCATGCTGCCTTATTGGTGAGCTGGGCATTCATTTCTTATATTTATTTTAAGCTTTTATGCCTTAAATCTAAATGCTAAAGTGAAAATAAATTGTCTAGGAATGTGACTTTTTAAGAGGTTTTTGTCATTTTTGATGGACAAATAATGTACACATAGATTACGTGTTATGCATACGTTTAAATTACCATGTAATATTCATGATAACAAGTTACTATTGAACTCTAAAAAACAATGCAGTTATATAAAAGTACTTTTAAATATTTATTGAAAAACAGTGCTTTCCCATTAATTTTTTAAAACTTTTTGTGAGAAAGCAGCATGGTTCAGCAGAAGTAATGCTGGATTTTCTGTCAAAGAACTTGGATTTGAATCCTGGCTTTTCTTTTTTCCACTTTTGTCACTTTGGACCAAGTCATTTACTTTGGTAAGATGCGAGACGTGGACTAGATGATCTCTTCAAATAGTAACCATTGTAACCTCTTAATTTCCATGAAGTCCAAACTTGTTATAATATAGAAAATATACAAGTTCATAAAATGAAGAGCTAGAAAATAAATTCATAGTGCCTTTTTACAGGCTGCAAAGAACAACTTGTAAAAAGTATTTATACAAGAATATTTTTACATATTTAAACTTATTTACATATGATTTTTAGTTGGCATTATGTAACTCAAGAGTGGCTGCTGACTTAACCACTTTGGTAGTCTAGTGCAAAGATGTTATCT
This sequence comes from Bettongia penicillata ogilbyi, assembly GCA_023548195.1. NCBI lineage: Eukaryota > Metazoa > Chordata > Mammalia > Diprotodontia > Potoroidae > Bettongia > Bettongia penicillata. The sequence goes on from JAJHZJ010000221.1 coordinate 2,621,218, forward strand.
AATGTGGCACCTTCATCCCTCCTCAGTCACTTTAGACTGACTTCCTTACCCTTACCCCAACTTGCAGGTACACTTGCGGGTTCCAGAGAGGGAACTGGCCACCACCAATCTTAGCTACTATTAAACTCTTGGAGTCCTGCAGGATAGCCTGGAGGTTGCCCTTTTATTTCCACTGCTGCTCCTGAGACCCTACTTGCATTCTTTCCTCTTGTGTAAATATCAGCGGAATGACACCATTGTCTCATATATGAAACATTTACTAATGAGAAGGCAAAAGTAAGAATCATCATGACATTTACTCAGAAGGAAAAATGAAAATAACCATAACATTTTCTCAATAGAAGGCAAAAGCAGAACTAATTAGAATATCACAGCTTACTTATAAATCTGGGTCACACACTCCTACCAAGTAGCACCATGCCCTTTTGTGGGATGGGGCTGGTGTGGAGGACTAGACACAGAAACTTAAAGATGAAATGTGTAAGTAAGGAAATACATATTTGGGGCAACTTATAACCCTGGTCTGCAAGCCTAGAGACTAGTGATCCCTTTAGGGAACAGTCTTCACTGCACTGACCCACTCCTCTTCCCAGCTTTCCTTCCCTTCTGCTGGTTGAAGCTTCTCCTTTGCTGCTCTCAGGACACTGAAGCATATTCTACTCTTTCTTTTATCAAAGTTTCAGTATTACTCAGTGAAAGAGCATGCCTGTCTTGGATGGGCGTTGAAGTAGTATAAAAGCATTTCCCAGAGAGCTATAAAGTTCCTCAGATCTGCTTGCTGAGTGCTGAGAATGGCTCAGTGGATAGAGTGTTGTACTTAGAGTAAGAAAGACTTAAGTTCAAATTCAATTTCAGACTCTTACTAGCTGTGTGACCCTGGGCAAGTCACTTAAACTCTGTCTGTCTCGACTTCCTCTTGGGCATAATAATAGCACCTACCTCCCTGAGTTGTTGTAAGGATCAGATAAGGTCATGTTTTTAAAACCCTTAGCACAATGCCTAGCACATAACATGGTAGGTGCTTAACAATTGCTTGTTTTCTTCTTTCAAGCCCAAAAGGGCAGCAAATGACAATACTATTAAGCCCTTGGTCACTAAGAGCTTGGTGGGTTTCCCCTATCTCATCTGTGTGTTTGTCCTTTGTTGCCAAAGAAGACTATGCCATCAGAGAAATGATGACATGACTTGCACTTGACTTTGTTTTGAGTGCACCGGTCTTACTTCTCCTCCAGAGCCATCTGAATCCAGTGACCAGGTATTCATCAGGATGACTGGAGATGACCCAGGATGAAGCATTTTGGATTAAGTGACTTGCCCAAGGTCACACAGGTAGTGAGTGTCAAGTGTCTGAGGTGAGATTTGAACTCAGGTCTTCCTGACTCCTGTACTGGTGCTCTATCCACTGCACCACCTAGTTGCCCCATTTCTCATCTGTAGATGACTGCAGAAGGCAATACTGCAGACCCAACTGACTTCAGCACCAGGGCTTTCCTTTCTCCAGAAGCCTTAGAGCTCTCCTCCCATGAGAACAAAAGCCTCCTCTCTCAGCCGAGTCAGCCTAAGGCATCCATTCTCACGGGCTGGTTCTCTTCTGCTCTGCTCAGGGGGCAGTCTGTGTGGTCATCTTCAAGTAGATGCTGTGTCTTCTCATTCTTCTGTTCTGTGATTCTCATCCATCTTTATCTGGCTTGTGAAGGCTCTTATTCCCATCTGTTACCTAGGTTTAGAAAGCCCCAACTCACAGTTCTATCAGTTACGTCACAGAGAGACAACATAAAGATTTTCCCCATAAATCCATAATGAGATATGGTTTCTAAGCTATGTCCTTCACAATCCTGAATACAACCATATGTAAACGAGGTGAAAGACCATAATGCACTGCAGCCCCCTTCCAGGTAACACTTGTACCTTTGGCTGCTTTAAAACAGTTCCTCTCAGTACATTTATCTGAGCTGGGTTTTTCTTTCAGCTGCTCAGAATAGTATCAGGCCACTCTTTTCTCTCATTAATGTTCTTTTTCTTCTTGTTTTAGTAAATAAAGTGTTCTCATACCAAAGAGACAGTACTTTACACATGGGGCATTTTAATTCTTACACTTTTAGAATTTGATTTTAAGTTATTTTATAATTTTGATCTTTGTTTCCTCACACTATAAAATTAGAAACGTACTGTAAAATAAAGTCTGGTAATCACTACATGTAATATTTTGTCATTTTCAAACTTCCTTAACGTGAGTACACTTGCATTTTAACTTAATATCTGATCTAATTTATTCGCTGTTATTTCTCAAAGACAATAGAAACACATATATAGTTGATTCTAAAGATTCCTGTGTCATGGAGAGGCAGCTTGGTGTAGTAGATAGAGACCTGGTCTCAATGCCAGGATGTCTAGGTTCAAGTCCTGCCTGACACTTACTGGTTGTGTAACCCAGGAATATCACTTAACATTGTTCTAGGTAGTTCTAGAAGACTCTATGTGGTAGAGAAGATACATACCTGCATTGATAACAGTTTTCATAAGTAGGAGTTTGCTATGTCATTGATATTGCAGGTCTAGTGTTTGTCTTATCCTATATCATGAATTATCTTAACCAGTTTGACTTTTGAAAATAATAAAACTCATTCAGACTTTTTTGTATTTGCTAGGAATTCACAAAGAGAAAGACACCTAACCTAGTGCTCATCTAGTTCCCAAAGAGTATGATAGTTCCCTTTTTGAAGCTTTTTTTTTACTTTATTACAGAAAAGCTTTTTTTAAAAATTTAATTAATTTGTTTTCAATTTCAACAATCACTTCCATAAGTCTTAAATTTTCTCCTTCTCCCTCGCTCCTTCCTCCCCAAGACAGCTTGCAGTCTTACATGGGTTCTATACATACATTCGTATTAAATACATTTTCACATTAGTCATGTTGCATAGAATAATTAAAATGAATGGGAGAAACCATGAGAAAATCCAAAACATAACACAAGAGAAAATGGTCTACTTCATTCTGCATTCTGATTCCATTGTTTTTTCTCTGGATGTGGATGGCATTTTGCCTAAAGTCTTTTGGGAATGTTTTATGTCCTTCCATTGCTGTGAAGGGTTTAGTCTATCAGAAACAGTCCTCTAACACTGTGGTTGTTACTGTGTATAATTTTGGGCGAGGGTTGGGTGGGGTGACATAAATTTTCCTATTTCAGTGAAAATCTTTCATGGGATTGCAGTAAGAGGGTCCCAAACACTTGTATTTTGAAATTAAAGTTCTGAAGAAAATGCATATTGAAATAATAGACTGTAAACAATTGGCATAGTGCCTAAGAATGACCTACACAAATAAGCAATTGATGAAGCTGTTAATGATCTTGATGAGTTATAGAACTGGAAGATATCTTTAAGGGATCCCTTAGACTCCTTAATTCATCCTGTGTCTTACTGTCATCTCACAAAAAGTCATCTGCCTTTCTCTTAGAAATTGCCAGAGGAGGCTTTCCTTGGTTCCATGTTCTTGTGTCTCACCTTTATAGTTAATAATTTCTTCTCAAAATTTAAGCTAAATGTGTACATCCAGCATCCCATAAGTATCTGTTAAGCACCCGGGAAGGCCCTGTGCTAGATATTGGAGGAGATACATGATCAATGAATTTTATTCCCAGCCCTAGGGCTTATAGATAGATCATTTATGTTTCTATTAAAGTTTTGTTTCTCTTTTTGTCTTGGCGAATACAGAAAAGAGCTGTTCATTGCTAATGAGATAACATCACTTCATAAACTTGAAGACTGTGTGTCCCTTCTTATCTCTAATCCTTATCTTTTCTTTTTCAGGCTTCAAAATAATCCAAACAACCAAGCTAGCTTCCTTTTTTTTTCATTTATTATGTTATGTGAACTGAATTAATGATTTCAGTTAAGATATCCAAATCACTGAAATTACCTTTTGTAGGCGAGAGAGAAAGAGAGAGAGAGAGAGAGAGAGAGAGAGAGAGAGAGAGAGAGAGAGAGAGAGAGAGAGAGAGAGAGAGAGAGAGAGAGAGAGAGAATGAGGGGACAGACTTACTCAGGGTTGTTGCAGAGTCTCTCTGCACTCTGAACTCCAGCCCCACAGTTTCTGGAGCAATGTGACCAGGATGACCAGCGGCCCCAACCTCCAGGAATGCTCTCTGGTTTCTTTCCCACTGTGATGCACTTGCCAGCCATACACCACTGAGGGATCAGGAGGAAGTGACATGACAAAGTTTAGTTGGCTCATAAGCTATCAAGGAAAAATTCATCTTTTCTCTTTTTTTTTGGTAGAGAAGGGGCAGGTATTTTTTTAATAGCTGAACCTACTTAAAACCTGTTTCATTTTCTTTCTTGTGCTCAGTGAATTCTTTTGGGGCCAGTGAATTTTTGGCTGCTTTTACTCTCTTCTTGCTTCCTTGAGAAGATCTAGTAGGAGCTCATTAAATCAGGGCATTAATAGTTATGTGCTACTCAGTTGGGTAAGGAAAGTACTTTAGCTTTCATATATTATCTTTAAGTAGGTTCAGCTATTAAAAAAATACCTGCCCCTTCTCTACCAAAAAAAAAGAGAAAAGATGAATTTTTCCTTGATAGCTTATGAGCCAACTAAACTTTGTCATGTCATCTTCCTTGAGAATAGATTAATTCTCTACTCCCTCCATGTTGTCACTTAGCTTTTGGGAGAGTTAGAAATCTAGACCAGTCTTATCTTAGTCTTGGAGAAAAGAGTAGACTGTATTCATAATTGCATAATAGACTGTATCTGGCAGACTGTATTCATAATTGTTTTATTTTCAGCAGTTCATTATAATTAAACAAATGTTCATCAGTTGTATACTTGGTGCTGTGTGTCACATTTACTTTCTATGATTTTAACAATGTTGTGTTATTTTGTATCTGATACTAGCATAAATGTGTGAAGAACATGAGAATAGATTTTCCAAGTATTTAGATGTATTTGGTTTAAGGTTAAGTTTGACTTGAAGTTATAACCTGAGTTAACAGGTTCTTTTCCTGCAGTAACCTCATCATTTTACTTGGTCTTCACCTACATCTTCAAGAAGCTGTGTTAACTGTTATTCTTTTATATACAAAGCCACATTTTGACTGTGTAAGAATAACCAATTCCTTTTAGTTTTCTACCTCTTCCACACATTAAATTGCAAACTGGGTTAGATTTTTAACCATTTGTTGCCATTAGCAGAATTGTTCTATGTTACTTCTGCATCTAGAGATGATACCATTTATTACATTCCACCCATAGAATATTGTCAATGAAGATGATAATAATGATACACTTGAAATATTTATGTGAAAGGTCCCAACCTTCTCAGAGCATCTGTTGCATAGGCACAAAAAGCAAACAAAATGTTTCAGTTGGGGGTAGCGGGGAAGGGGAAAAGAAAATGGGGATGGAACACAAGGGTTGCACAACAGTCAGCAAACACAAATCACCAAATCTCCATAAAGAGTAAACTTGTGCTTCTGGAAAAATACAAAATAAGCAGCTTTCTTTTCCCATTGCCCCCAGACTCATGTCCTGGACATTCACCTCATTTATCCCAGGAGACTGCTACTCACTGCTTAGAGTTATGGAGTTCTTCCAGCCATCGAAGCAGAACTGGTTTTCTGTTGTTGTTTTATGTTGTCATCCTAATTCTAAAGTTTTAACTGGTCATTAACCCTTTTCAAAGTTTATTCTTTTGAATGAACATTGGAAAGTTTGTGTTTAAAGAAACCCCACCTTAGTTCTTTTCCTCCTGTCTCCATTGGCCCCCTCCTTTTTCCAATCTTCATCATTCTGTTCTCTTCCCCCACCCCTTCCACCTCCAGCTTGGCCCAGCTGCCAGAGTTCACAGACAGCTGGGCAGAAAGTGGGAAAATGTACCCAGCTGCCCGGGAAGCTTGGCGGCCAGGCTGAGGGAAGGAAGCAGCGGCTCTCTTTGAAGACTGACTGCCAGTCTTTCTTGGGCAGCTGAACTTCAAAGCCAAACCGCCAAGTGTTTCTTACAGCCTGGGTAGGTCATTCAGCAGCAGTGCATTTCCGGTATAATTGGGTTACTTTCAATTTAACCTTTAATTAAAAAGTTGAATTAGAGGTTGCTAAAGTTAAATTTCATATGTACATATGAGCCACAAAATTTGCACCGCTTATTCCCTAAGCTTCTTTGTTTACTTGGCTTAAAGATCCACCTTCTAATATGACATTATATAAATGACACCAAAGGACTGAAATGCCTATTGCAATTTACTTACTACCAGTTCATTATCTGTGCTTTTTAGTCCATGGTGAACAAGATTTGAATTGCTTGGAATTTCTTTTAGTCTGATATCCTGGGATAAAGGAGGAGCAACCTATGACTTATGAAATGAATGAACAGTATCAGATTATGCCATAGACTCTGGTGGGTGATGGTGGGGTCCCTCATGTCCAGGCTTTGGCTGATGACCCATAATGTATCCATATATTTGAACCTGAATGCTGCCATCTGAACACCTTCTATTGGGTTTTGGAGGAATATGGAAAGCCTGCTAAAATATGGACACGGGACCAGGGACAAATTTTAAGAGTTAGCAGAGTCACTTTTTTTGTACCTTCTCTGACTTACTAAGTTTTGATAAAGAGAGGAAGGACTTATTTTGGGTTTAGGTTTTGTTAAAAAGTTGTTGACATCTGCTTCATAGAATACATTTATTTTGAAAATATATAATATATAATTATATATATTTAGCACATCTAATACATTTACTTCAAAAATTGAAAAAATCAGTTCATGCTGTTCAACCACAGTACCATCACTACTACCAACTTAACTGTCATCTGAATTACCTTTTATAGTTTGATAACACTTGAAGCCTTTATTTTCATTAAACAGTTTTTTGAATATTTTGAAATTTTTGAAATCTTTTCAGAAACAGAAAGGTGGTAGCTCCTCAAAATGTTGCCAAATGGGAATTTTAGTATGATTTCCAAAAAATGCAGAACTTTAAGAATGATTATATGATTTACATATTTGAGTGATTTTTAAAATGATTTTTTTTTTACAGTTAAGATACTTTTCCCCCAGGTATATGTTGCTTTAGGAGAATTTTTTTTTTTTTTAAGTAGAGTTTTCTGTAGTCTGTAGGCCTTTCTCAGTGCAAGATTTTCTCAATGCATTTCTTTTCCTGGTAAACTCAAGTTTGAAATAGGAGAGGCAGCACAGTATTTTGGAAAGGACATTGGATTTAACTTTGAAAATCCAGGTTTAGATTCCATTTCTGTCATTTATGACCATCTCAGATTTGACACATCCCTTTAGGTCTCTGGGCCTCCAAAAGGAAGGATTTGGACCAGATGATCTTTAAGGTCCTTTTCTCTTCTGCTATGATCCTGAAATAGGAAGAGTGACCCAGTAGCTAGATGTGGGTATGGCTAGACGAGAGGAATACCTGAGTTTACCTGTTGCTTCAGACATTTTAGAGCTGTTTGAACCTGGACAAGTCACTTAATTTTTCTCAGGCTCAGTTTTCTCATTCTAAAGTGTGAGGGTGATAATACTAATACCTGTCTTACAGGGTTGCTGTGAGGATTGAATGAGATAATGTATGTAAAGGACTTGGCAAACTTGGAAATGTTATATAAATGCTAGCTGTTAATGTGATTTAAAATTTTTCTTCTTTCTTTAAAATTTGTGGTACAGGAACAGTACAAGATAAGTAAAGTTTAAACAGAAAGTTAGAAAAATTGCACCATCTTAAAATGATCTTTTATAGTGTTTCCACATTGATGTATTTGAATCTCATTTCAGTGGAAGGTGGGCAGGATACCTTCCTGCATATCCACAACCAGGAGTCCTTCACAGACCATTCCCGCACTGCTTCCTGTTTTCTGAAGCATAAACTCAGGACATGCTGTTACACCAACTGAACTGGGCTAATGGTTTTTATGAAGAGAGATTAATTTGAAGGAAACTAGTACCCAAGTTGTAAAGAGTTTTATAGACCAAAGTAAACACCTTGAATTGCTGTTGTGAGCAAAGGGAGATTCCAAAGCTGTAGTGTCAGGTTCTCCCTCCCGATTCTCACTTGTAAAGCAGCCACTGAGCCAAGTGCAGTCTGTCCTTGCAGGTGGCCTTCAAGTGCACCAGCTAAAGTAGCGCACTGTAGGAACTCAGGTGAGAGATTGTCTAGATGTCACCGTAATTACAGTTCATATCTAACTGAAGGATTGATGGTCTTCTGCTAAACAGAGAGAAAAGACACTGAAGTGTTGTTAACCCTTGAAAAGACTTAGAAAAACCCCAGGCTGCAGAAAGAACCTCGCTCACACAAGTCTTTGCCTCTGTGTGGAATGTCTGAAACACATACTTGCTGCCCTGCAGCTTTCTCTTCCCCCAGCTGAACTTGCATCAGTTCATTATCATCTCTGCCCCGGATTTGACTAAGTACAGGGAAGATATGTTAGAATTGGATAAAGCCTGTATAAATCTGACATAGTTTACAACCAGGCATAGCCCTTTTAGACAAGTAAAGTAATGGGCTTATTCATATTCCCATGGGAAAAAAATATCTCCCAAATCCTGTCTGTTCCATTCTTTAGGAACATAGAGATGGTTCTGGAAGGGTACACTCAGCTGAGTTGGAAGGTGGGAGGTCTCACAGCATTGCTTAGTTATTTGAGTGTGCTTTAACCCTTCCCTAATCAGTTTTTTCTTTCCTCTTCATCCTCATAAAAACTTGTGTGGTCAAACTTGCTCCCAAATAAGAGATAAGAAAATACTCCTTCCAGTCCTAGTAAGGGTGGGAGGCTATGGATGTAGAGCAGTGTAGACTCAGTTGATGTGTTTGATCACTTTCCCTGTAATATTTATTTTACTTTTTCTTTTTTCTTTCTGATACAAGGTTGGCCTACTAGGTAGGGAAGGGGATGGATACATTGGAAAATGAAGGTGAAATAAAAACAAATAAAAAATCAATGTAAAGTAAAATATTAAACTGTTATGTTTGTGCATTTATACTGGTTTAGGGGTGAATTTTTTTAAAAAGAAGTTTTATTAACATGTCTTGTTTTGACATTACAAACATTTACTGATTACTCCCACTCTGTGGGTGGTCTTTATTTAGATAAAGTGATTTTGTAATTAAAAGATTCTTAAGACTTGTAGTTCTTTGCTTGTGTATTACTTGATGGGAAGGTACACGTGTTCCCCTCAGGATAATGTTTTGTCCATTATGGGTGTTGAGCAAATGTTGTTGTCTGGTCAGACTATTTGGACATACAGCTGTACCTTAATAAAGCACTCTTCCCTCTTCTCACAACTCAGAAGTCACGTTGTTGGGGGTTTGAAGGAGAAGGGACACAGACTTCTTAGCAAGTCTTATGTCAGCCATTCTTTCTTCTACCTCTGTGAGTGCATTTTTATTCTTCTTTTAATTTAAAAAGGAAAAAAAAGTTATAAAACATAAATGACAGAAAAGAAGAAAAACAACTTGGCTGAGACATAACGATTTTTTTTAAAAAAGCATTAGAAACTTGGAAACTGTCAGCTTACTATGAAACATATTGTTTCCTTGAAACTTGGTCAAAAGTTCAGAAGTTTCATTTGTTATATTTATTATTAAATGAGTTCTTTTTGAAGGTACCCAATGTCTGTGATGTATAACATATGATACTTTACATCAAGCCCCAAAGAGGTGTTCCTGGGGTTCAGATGGTGTGTATGGGAAAGGAATTCCTTGATGGAACATGACTGTTTTACTTTAAGGAAAGGATTAGAAATGTGGAAAAATTCACCTAGGGATCATAAAGAAAATCAGTTTAAATGTAATGCCTTCTGTTTCCTCTGAGGGCTAGTCTTTCTCCAGCTCTCCCTTCCCCTCTACTGCAACCATTATATCTCAGTATCAAAACAGGAAATGATTGTTGGTGATTGAAAATATACCACAGCCTCCTGAAGAAAATGTTCTATTTGAAATCAACAATTGGAAATAGAACGGGATGAAGAAAAGAGCTGGTGTTGAAAAATATTCTTGTTCTCCAAAACAAGTGCCCCCAAAAGTGTGATAGTAAAATCTAATTTAATTTGGTTAAGTAAAATTGTATTGTTTGGTCTGTGTTTGTGGTAAGTTGCCCAAAGCCATTAAATACAGACCCGGCCCTTAGTAGAATATCTTGTTACTGGATTTTTTTTTCTTGAAAATGTGAAACTATCATCTTGAAATTTAAATTAAACACTTGTCCTCTGAAAGGGCATTTTTACATGCGTCCCTCTTAAGTAGGAGAAAAAGGAAAATGGGAATAAGATTAGTTCTATACTTATTATCTATTATATGTTTGAATGAAAAAAACTTACTAGAGTAACTGAAACTGTGTTAGAGAATTGATTGAATCAGGGGCTTTTTTCATTTACTGGGCTGGAAATTATTACCACTTAGAAAGAAAACTATATTGTTAATATGTACTAAAAGAAGGATTAATATTACATTCAAATATCAGTTATTCATAAATTAGCCATCCTATTATCAGTTAATCCGACTTTTGCTTCCTTTTCTTGCTGTTTATATTTTGGCAGATTCTTTGGTCTTCAAGCACCTATCTAGGGAGAATACAGGCAGGAAAATGAGGCTTAATTCAGGGCCTATTACCTCCTTTTACCAAAGGAGATAAAATTGTTATTTTAAGTCATATCCTTTCCCCTCTCCCTTTTTCCATTCCTCCTTGTTCTTTCCTTCTCTCTCCCTCTCCATCTCTTTCCCTCTCCCTTATGTATCCAAAATGAATAGGGAGGGGCTGGAAATATTTAACCCTCTGAATTTGTTTAAATCCTAAAATAACTGATAAGTGATTTCTTGAGAAAGACAATTGATGCAATTTAGGTTATTTTTAAATTTAATTTGTATGTATTTTTGTGGGCTTATTGACTTGATGACATTGAAGTTGAGTTAGGAGACAAGTTCCTTACATATATGTAAGCATAATGCTGAAGGTAAAGCATTGATCTAAGTGGATAGGTAATCTAATCTCTTTAATTTACCTGTAGAAAAAATAATTTGTCATAAGATGATCTAAAATGTACCCCAGTCAACTCCTTAAGACCATAAATTGCATAGTTAGAGGGAGTTTCCACATCACAGGTCTAATTCAAAAAACAAATAAAGCAAGAAGTGGCCCAGGAGGAGCACTGACACTTCCAAATTCCCCATCTCATGCCAGTATTTTTCAGTCTGTTTGAACTGCTTAATAATTTTTGTTGAAACTGATTGACTTTAAAACCAAAAACAGTTTCATTCAGTAAAAGCTGAAAGTGCTATCCATGGTAATGACTAATATAAGTTAAAAATAAGTCCTTGGAACACTTTAGATCGACAGTTGCCACTATTGTAAGGTGTATATAAATTTGGGGGCTGGGTTTATGACCTATCCAGTTTCCATGTTTCTAGACCATTTTCAGAACCTTTCCCATAGTGGGCTCTTGAAGATCTTATCAAATCTAATACTGAATTCGTGTCAGTTTGCTACTTTATAAGGATACTGTCTTGAGTCATAAAGCAATATGTATTTTTTTCAGAGTGAGATGGAAGCCAGGAGATGTGTTTTGTGGAGTGTACGTTTTCATGTATTCTAAGTAAAGATTGAGACTAATATTTTTTAGTGGAATGATCTTTTAAGAGTAATTCACAGCTAAATTCTGAACATTTTATGCACACGTAGTTGGCATTTCATATGTGTTTGATGTGAAATTGTTGCTGTTCCTATTGTTTTTCTATGCATGTATTGGTATAGCTCTAGCTTTTATATACAATAACGCTTACCTATTAACTATAATATAGTAATTAACTCTACCTTTAAACATTATATTAACTTCTGATTTTGACTTATTTAATTTATATTCAGAAAATATTTAGATCTTAAAAAACTATTCTTTAAAAATAGGTATGATTTTGGATAATAATTTGGATAAAGTGTTATATTCATATAGGACTTATAAAATAAATTGCTTTAGCTGTTTTCATTATGTCAGCAGTTTTTATATAGCAGTTTAATAGTCTTCATTTGATGAGGGTGCAAGGCCAAATGACAAATTTTTCTTTCTGGTGTTGACAGCAGGATTACATTACTCTGTACAACAGTATATTCATGAGACTCTGTTAGTTGATCTAGTAAATGAGAAGGAAAATAAACTCACATTTTACTTTTCAGTAGACTCCTAAAAACATCTAAACTTAGTTAGCTTGAACTAAATTTGTAACCTGTATTTTGAGTCTCTTTTTTCCTAAAAGCATACAAAACACCATATTCTAAAGTTTAATTTTCCACTTTGCCTTTGAATTTTTGAGGACTGTGAAAGCAAAACAGGTAGCTGGAGAAATGAAAAACTTTAGAGTCTCTTCTCTGGAGGTTTAATACGACAATTGTTCTATTTTGTCTCCATGTCCTCTCTCGTTGAGATTTTGGATGAAGGCACAGAACTATTTGCTTTCTTCATTCCTCTTTGTAAAAAGATAAAAGTCACAATTATAATTTGCCTGTGGAACAGATATTTAGGGGTTGGGAATTGAGGAGTAAGATTGAATATTGAGTGCTAGCTAACTCTTCTAGGAAAAAAAATGTTATTACTACTACTACCGCTTGGATATTATTACTGAGAAATGTTACTGAGTTACTGAAATACTCCTGAAAAATAAATGAAATATATTTTTGCCAAAATATAGGAAGATAAAACCCATTTTTTAAGAATACATTGAACTCAGAAGAAAGAATTAATGAACTAAATAGGCATTTTTAAAATTAGAAAATCAACAAATAAACCGAAAATAAGCACAAAAGAGAAGAGAATAAAAATTAGAGAAGTGATAAGCTACAAAATGAAAACTACAGAAATGATCAAATTAAAACGACTTCTTCAAAAAGACTGGTAAAACTAATAAAACTTTGACCAATATAATTTAAAAGGAGGGCAGAAAATACAGACAACAAAATAGCAAAAAACAAGATGAAATTACAACAAAATCAGAGTAAATAAAAAAATTTAGCAGATCATACTATGGACAGTTATATGTTAGCAAAATGGAGAACATAAGAATGCATCTAAAAATATAAACTATCTGAACAAGACCAAATAGACATCTTAGATAATCCAATCTCAGAAAAGAAAAGAAAATTGACTATAAAGGAGCTATAAAAGGTGGGGAGAAGGAAACTCTCCTGGTCATGCACAGGAGAATTGTCTCAAACTTTTAAAAGAATAATTATTACGAATTTTACAGAAAATACTCTCATAAATTGAAGGGGAGGAAAGCACCCTATCAGATTCCTGTTATGAGACTAATATAATATAGTTCTGCTACTTAAACCCTGGAAGAAAAAAAACAACAACTATAGACTATATCATTAATGAAATATTGTTAAATAGACTACAGTGATTTCTACAAGAAAATATTTATTATAACCAAGTTTGAGTTATACAATATGTGCAAGAATGGTTCAATGTTAAATAAAGAATATAGTTTTATTAAAAACAATAACATTCAAAACCACATGATCATCTCAATAGATATAGAAAAAGAATCAATACAACACATTTTTGCCCAAATCTTTACAAAGTATAAACATAGGACCTCTTTTATTATCATTAAAAATAACTATCACCTAAATCAAAAGCATGAATTGTATGCAAAGGAGATATACTAGAAGTTTTCCCAATAAATACAGGAATAAAAACAATGATATCTTGTCTCACCACCATTATTTGATATAATTCAAGAAATGTTAGCAATCACAATAAGAGAAAGAAATAAAAGGCATAAAGATAAAAAGAAGAAATGAAACTATTTCTGCTTATAATATGATGGTTTTAATTTTGGGGTTTCTTTTAAAAGTGACTGATGGCTTTCTATTTCTACTTTACCTTCTGGTTCTAAGAGATATGGTCAGTTTTCTTTTCAGGGTTCTTGAATTATGATGTGTAGGCTCTTCTTTGATCATGATATTCAGATAGTCTAATGATTTTAATTTTTTTCTCCCTGATCTGTTTTCCAGGTTGGCCATTTTTGCTACGAAATACCTTATATTTATTTCTATTTTTATGGTGTTTTTTATATGTGTTGCTGCCTTATGAAGTCATACTCTTCTATCTGATCCATTCTGATTTTCAGGAATTTTGTTGCTTGGGCAAAGTTGTATACCTCTTGCATTAATCTGTTAATTCCCTTTCCAATTCTTTCTTCTATAAGTCTTATTTTTCATAATGTTAAAAAACTTCATGTTTAGATGGAATAGATATTGTTTTTTAGGTTTTTGGTTGTTTGATGGGAATATTTTATAGCCATTAAACAAGTCGTATTAGAAATATAGGTCATTAACCCTATACCCAGACCTAGATCCAAGGCACATAGAATTGAACTTGGAAAAGCCTTGTTGGTAAGCTTATTCTGCTTGTTAGTTCCTTTCTCTTGATTACTTTTATCTGGCTAATTTATATCTAGTTTTATCTAGTTATTTTATTTTTTTCTCCTCTTTTTTTCTCTTATTCAAGTAGATTCCTCCTCCTAGTCCTGCTCATTAGTTGTTGTTTTTTTAAGTTTCACTTTTTGTGCCCCTTTCCAGAGAGAATTTCTCGCACTCATTTCCTTCATTATCCATTTTCTCTTTCTGTTTACTCTAGGCCTTCCTTCTCTGGTTCACAATCCCTATACTTAACTATTCTCTCAATTCCCTGCATTCTTCATAGAGTCAAAACTTTTGAGGTATCCATTCTGGACTTTCCCCTCTAAGTAGTTCTGCCACTACCTAATAATAGAGTGCCCCATAAATTTCCCTTTTCCACTGTGCCTTACTTCCAGAAAAATACTGATTCCTTCAGGTCCTGTTTCCCTCTCCCCTCCCTAACATGTCCCTGATCATGTAGCTGACCTCTTACTTTCCTTCCCCATTTGCTTCAAATATATCCCCCCTGGAGCGATGCCCCTCCATTCCTCCAGGTACCATTTGTCCTCAGGAGTTTCAATTCCATTCTCCCAAAGCAGGTTAGATGATCTTTTCAAGTACCAAATTCAAACACTCAGGACATTGTCCTTATGTCCCTTCAAAGAACCTCTCTTTACCCATAGGAGCATTCATCATAGGAACCTCTTTTCACTGTCAGAACAAAGTAACTCCCTTCACTGTCTTCCCATTCCTCCTCACCCACTTTCCCATAGGCTTTTCTCTTCCTGAGAGACTACAGGGATCATATCCTCAATTTGACTCGGGTACACCGTCCACTGCCCTTTGTTTTCCTCTTCCTTTGCATGCACTCTCCCATCTTGCAAAATTGTCCTACAAAAGACTTTGTGCCTTCACTCCTGTCTCCTTATGTCTATTGAAAAAGAAGTCTCTTCTCTCTCTGTTGCTATTGCTTTCCTCTGTTGTTGTATTAATTTATACTCATACATTTCTGTTGTCTGGTGTATTCAAGAAGCAAATAATCTCTTCAGGTTTTAGAGTGTTTTGAACACCTTTATTATTGAATATTCATCTTTTTTCATTTGTAATTTAGATCCTATTTGCAGGGTAAGTCATTCTGGGTGGCTTTCAGAGCTCCATTGCTTTTCAGAACATATTCCATTCTCTCCTGTGTTTTCTGGTAGGTACAGCATAGTCTCATGTTATTTGAATTTCCTTCATATTTGAATGTCTTTATCTCGGTCACTTGCCGAATTGGTTGTTTCTGAATTAAATTGTTAAGTTTAACATGTCTATGTCTTGGAGTTTGCAGCTTTTATTTATTATTTGTCAGTAACCTCTCATTCTTTTAATTGATATTTCTATGTTCAGAATTGACAGTTTTCTTGTATTATTGTATAATGCTGTTCATATTTTTGACTTGTCTTGTTCTGGGAGACCTGTAATTTTTAATTTGTTTCTCTGCATTTTGTCTTCAAGATCAATGTCACTTGAATTAAGAGCACATGTTCCCTTTTGATGTTTTTCCTTTTTGCGTTTCTTCTAGATTTTCTTCACTCCTTTGTTTTTGCATCCCCAAATAGTTCTATTTTTTGTTTCTGTGGTGAGGCTTGACATCTCAAATGCACATTTTTCTATTCTACTAGTTGCTTGTGCTGTTCAGGTCATTCATTCTGCTCTCATAGTTCTTATTTCTTTTTTAATATCCACTCAAGAACAGGTGTTATGGTTTTGTGTTCTCAAATTCTACAGGGTCCTCTATCTCACCAATTGATGGTGTATTTTCCTTTGTTTTGCCACATTTATTCATAGATTCCTGAACTCATTTACTAAATCTGGAGACCATATTTCTCTGTGCTGTTAATGTTTTATCTGTTGACTTATGTGCTTATGCTCAAGGCCTTGAGGTTTTTTTAAACCCTCTTGAGATCTTTGGTAATTTCAGTCTTTTTTCTCCTTAGGTTCCATTTTCCCTCAGGTTCCCTTTACTCTTTGTCTTTTTGCAATGTTGTTCTCTTTCTGACTCTCTCCCTCTAATGGTGTTCTCTCAAAGCCTTGCAGCCAAACTGGACAATTCATGATTCACTAGTCTAGGTCTCTATCCAGTTTGACTTGTGGCAGAACAGAACTGGAAGATAAATGCTGGGCTCTTTCCCTCAGACTTACCAGAGTGCTACATTACCCTCTTTCCCCACTTTTCCCCTTCCCCAGTACTCCCTCTGTTCTTCAGTCCTGCTTAATGGTATTAAGCACCTCCACACTGGTAGTTTTGCAGCCCGAGATGCTTTTTGTCCTTTGTTCTTTGGATTTCTGAGGTGTTGGGAGGAGGGAGCAGGTCAGGGTATAGAATTAAACTATGAATCTGTACCTGTCCTATTTCCTCTCTTTTCCTGTAGCACAGAAAGCTACTGTTGTATTGACCATCAGAGCCAAAAAAAACCTTGCTGAATCTGGAAGTTTGATCTCTAAAGCACTGGGAAGAAGATGGGGGTACTGGTATATGGGTCTGAGTTTTGTTGTAAGCTTGTGCATCAGCTTGGCCAGCGGTTAATGAAGCCTCACTGCAGATATCACAGTGGGTGGGTGGGTGGGTGGGGAGTGGGTACTCCTTGTGCTTAGGGGAGTTATCAGCTCATGTGCTTTTGTTGTTTTGTTTTGACCTTTTGGGTCTTGGGTGTCTTAGACTGTTGAGACAAATGAAGTTGCATTATCTTCAGCATGAAATGTCTGTTTAGGAGAGGTTTGAGAGAATTAGAAAAATATCTAATTTTCCATCTTGTTGATAACATTATGAGAATAACCTGAATAGTTATAGAAAATTTATCTTCTAAATAAATCTTCTAAAATAAATACATTAATTTCCTTATTTCTTGCCATGTCCCATTCCACCCCCAGCTAAAAAAAGGGGCAGTTTATTCCTCACCTCCAGCAATTTTTGTAGCATGTCCATGTATCTTGGCTCTTATCACACAGTTGCTTAACTTCCAAGATCATCATCTGGCATTTCCCTTAAATCCTTAGTTTTCTGAACTGTTCTCTTTTCTTTTTTTGGAGCAGGGAAAGGCAAGGCAGTTGGGGTTAAGTGACTTGCCCAAGGTCACATATCAAGTGCCTGAGGCTGGATTTGTATTCAGGTCCTCTCTGACTCCAGGGCCAGCATTGTGCCACCTAGCTGCCTCATGAACTGTTTTCTTTTAAAGAAGAAAGTCAAGTATAGAATAATGAACTTAAGGAAGCTATTGTGGCATATTGGATACGGTGCCAGATTTGGAATCAGGAAAATCTAGGTTTAAATTCTCATTAGATACTTACTGGGAAGCCTGGGGAGTCAGGAAGACTCATCTTTGTGAGTTCAAATCCAGCCTCATACCCTTATTAGCTGTGTGATCCTGGGCAAGTCAGTTAACTGTGGTTCCTTCAGTTTCCCCATCTCTTAACATGATTTGGGGAAGGAAATGGCAGATCACTCCAGTAGTTCTAATCAGACAATCCCAGATGGAGTCAAGAAGAGTCAAATATGACCGAATACTAAACAAAAACAATTGCATACTTATTATGTGAACCTGGGCAGGCCGCTTAGCCTCTCTCAGCCTTTTCTCTGTAAAATGGAAATAATAATAGACCTACTCCATAGCTTTGCTATGGGACTAAATGAGATGATGTGAGTAAAACACTTTGCAAACCTTTAAGCATGTCAGCTGTTGTTATTAGTTATTTTACGTATTACTGAATATCTGTATCATTTTCCAGTAATGAAAGTGATATACAACACTTTTGAGAAACATCTCCATTATTTAAAATATGTGAAAATGTTTATTTTAAGTGTATTACATATCCACCAAAGCAGTGATGCTGTTTGAATTAAAAATATTAATTTTTTTCCCCTCACAAACAGGTTCATACCAAATTCCACTGCAGACAGGCCCATGATCCTGGCACAGATACTTCCTGTGTGACATTTTCCTATGATGGCACTGTCCTTGCCTCTCGGGGGGGTAAGTATAAGAAAATTCTTAAGTAGGTGTTATTTAGAGCACTACTTTGAAAACAAAATAAAAACATTTTACAATCTAAAGTTAACCTCCTAGAAAAGATCAAAACTAGCTGTGTTTTTTATATTTACTATTATGTTAGTCTAACTTTTCATTAAAATAACTAAATCACTGTGCTACCACAGATCATTTTAAAAAATCAAGCAGTATTTTTAGTGTCCTGTTGATTTGCCTAAATCTCAATTTTAGTTGCCATTTTCATTAACTGTTCTAAATTCTTCAAGGATCCATTCTAAGGATGAGCTGTATCTCTGCTGCTTATTTACTAATATTCTATTTACATTTTCTATATGTGCTGCAGTAAAATCTATTCTCTGCAACTTGGTAGCATTGTATCATCTTCATCCAGTGGACCCACAGGAAGGAAAATATACATAACTTTCTAAACAAAACTAGTATATCCCAGTTGTTTCTCTGGTCTTTAACCAGAGATCCTTAGTGTATTCAACCACATAACTCTACTCTGCTTTCCAGGAAACATTTCTAACAATATTTATTACACTCTTATTCTGTATTTTGAGTCTGTCATCTCTTTTAAGAGTGGGATAGAACAATTCGTCAATGGCCCACTGGAATTATGATCAATGATATTAAGTCTTGCAGAGTTATTTGTCTTTGTAATGTTGTGATTGTGTAAATTGTTCTCATTCTCATCACTACACTGTGCAGCATTTCATACAAGTTTTCCCAAGTTTCTTGAACCTGTCCCATAATTTGTTCATCCATTCCCTAATTTATAGATCCCATTCCCCCAATTTATAGTTTGTTGCCACTACAAAAAAGAGCTATTATATATGGTTTTGTACTGATGAGTCCTCTTTTATCTCTTTGGAATGTAAATTTAGTGGTGCCTGGAACATAGTAGGCACTTAAATGCTAACTGACTGACTAGTGGTGAGTCAGAGAATATGCAGTTAGTGACTTTTGGGGGAACAATTCTAAATTGCTTTCTGCAACAACTGAACCAATTCATAGCTACACCAGTCATCCATACACTACATTAATGTTCCTGTTTTCTCAGTCCCTCAAATAGTTGCCACTTTTTTTTGTCAGCCTAATATGTGTGAGGTAGAAAGTCAAAACTTCTTTTTTGCTTTTCTCTATTATTGATATGGAGCATTTTTAAAATATGGCTATTAGTAGAATGGATTTTTTTTTCCTTTGAAAACTGTTCTGGAACCATTTATTAATTGTGGAATGCTCACTTGGGCATTTAGAACCTTCCACAATATGACTTCCACCTTCCTTTCCAGGAGTATCTCAGTTTTTCACCTTTGTGAGCTCTCTATTCTACTTTCCCTCTTCTCTCTATTTCAATTAAACTGGTTTGTTAACAGTTCTCTGTGTGCAACTTCCCATCTCCTTCTTATGTGCCTTTGCATAAATGGTTTCCTATGTCTGGATTTTGGTCTGCCTTTCCTTACATCCTTTTCATAAAAATCCTAATTTTATTCAGAATTCATCTCAAGTGTTGTCCTATATGAGGCTTTTCCTGATTGCCTATTTATTAACACTCTCTCTTTATTGGCATCACTTTATATTTAATTGCTTGTATACATGTTGTTTTCCCCTAGTAGAACATAAGCTCATCGAGAGCAGTGACTGGTTTTTGTCCTTTTGTTGTTTTATCGTTGTGCTTGTTTTTCCACACTACTTGCAATATTTATTATTTGAATTCCCAGTTAATCTTCTTTTCTATGCTTCCCAGGCCTCCAGTCATTTTTTTTTTGGCAGAGGAAGTAGAAATAAAATGAGTTAAATCACTCGGCTTTCTTTTTCTAGTCCATCATTACCCAACTATTCTCTCTAAGCAGCAGTCACATCTGATCTGATTTTCCTTGACTTACCTCCACTCTTGGAGTTATCTATATCAGTGAAACCACAGGTTCAGTCCTTATCCCTCTAAAAATAAGGCAGCCTTGCATAAATTTGAGCTGCCAGTCAGTAGCCTGACAGAGGGAATGTCTCCTCTAGAGCTTTTCCCATTATTGTAAACCTCTTTTAGTGTCTTCTTTGCCATCTCATCTTTTCCTTTCTCTTTCCTTTGGATATGCTTTAGAGCTCTGACCATTTTGTCTCTATATTCATTCTAGTAAGATTATCTTCTCATGTTCAGTAATAAAGCGATAATACTCCAAAATACTGCTTTAATCCAATCTATTTACTTCAATTTAGACCCGTATCTTTTACTCTATGTTTAAGGTGTAGCACATTGGCTATAGCATCGGGTCTAGAGTAAGACCAGATTTCAAATCCAGCCTTAGATGTGTACTGGCTTTGTAACCCTGGGCAAGGCTGCCTGCCTCAGTTTCCTTAACTGCAAAATGAGGACAATATTAGCATCTACTTCACAATGTTGTTGTAAGGATGGAGTGAGATAATAATTACAAAGCACTTAGCAAAGTACCAGGCTCATAGTAAGGGCTACATAAATACTTGTTTCTCCTATCTCTCGCTCTGTCTGTCTCTGTCTCTCTTGCTCCCTCTCTCTCTCCCTCTCCCTCCCTCTCCCTCCCTCTCCCTCCCTCTCCCTCCCTCTTCCTCCCTCTCCCTCTCTCTCCCTCTCTCCCTCCCTCTCCCCCTCCCTCTCCCTCCCTTTCCCTCTGTTCTCTGCCTCCCTGCCCCTTAACCCCCATCAGCTTTATGTCTTACTGTCACCTGCAATTCATTAAGGCAAAGACAGAAATTTGAGGCTTCTTACTTTTTTGCTTTTGGCAATGGCTTCTCTCCCTTCAGCCTACTGAAGTCTTTGATCAGTAGTTCATACTTTTTTATCCATCACCATCACATACACTTCGTTGTCTCTCTCTCCTCTACTTCTAATGCTTTTTTCAGGCTTTTTTTTTTTAAACACTTGTGCTTTGACCATTATAAACTTTGGAGACATCCTGTCATTGTCCTCTTCTTTAGAAAAGTCTGGAGTGATCAAATTGATCACATTACTAAGCTTCGCAAAACCTTCCATTGATTAACAGTTGAGTTTTAGATCAAGTATAGATTCGTGTCTTGGACTTTGAATCACTCAGTGATTTTATTCCCACCAATATTCTACAACACTGTGTTCCTAATGCTATTGAATCATTAGATTTAAAGCTGGAAGAGTTCATAGAGATAAATTATTCCAGGTCCCTTGTTTTACAATGAATAAACTGTGATCCAGAAAAGTTAAGTGATTGCCTAAGGTCACTCAGGTAGTAAGTCAAGAAACTGGGAGTATAATGTATATTTTGTAAACTCAGAACCAGACCTGTTTTCATAAAAATATGTTGCCCTTGGGACCTCTGGCCAAGTTGGCTTGCCAGTGGGAGGCAGGCTGCCCAGTTCTTATGTACCTACTCTAGCAAAACCCTTAATTTTTCACCAGACCGTATGATGATCAAGAAACTCAGTGAGAAACTATAGTAAAAGTGACTTATTCCACTACATAAAAAGTCAGCCAGAAACCCAAAAGCAATAAGTCCTTTCCAGCAAAGTTAATGCCGACTTGACCAGAGACAGGACATTTTGTAGCCTGTTAGACTCTGTGTCTGGAGGCAGCATGAGCAAAATATTCTGCAGAAAAAGCCATCGGAATATCAGAACAGCCTAGGATAGGCTCCCTATTAAACTAGGGAAAGGAGGAGCAGTGTGAAAAGCCCAGTGCCAACCCATTCAGAGCAGCAATGCTTATACTGCAGTGCTCAGAATGGAAAAGCCCAAGCCTAGAGAATCTGAGCCCCTAAGTGTCTGAGAGGACTCCAGTATCTAGCTCTACGAATCTTAGGATTTAGCTGGCGGCTTACTCTATCAGGTGGGGCAGCCAGGTGTTCTAGTGGATAGAACACCAGTGCAGGAGTCAGGAGGAACTGAGTTCAAATCTCACCTCAGACACTTGACACTCATTACCTGTGTGACCTTGGACAAGTCACTTAACCCCAACTGTCTCATCCTGGGTCATCTCCAGTCATCCTGATGAATATTTGGTCACTGGATTCAGATGGCTTTGGAGGAGAAGTGAGGCTGGTAACCTGCACAGCCCTCCCTCACTCAAAACAAAGTCAAGTGCAAGTCATGTTATTACTTCTCTGATGGCATGGTCTTGTTTGTAAATGAAGGATGAACACACACACACACATCCCACACACCACACACACACACACACACACACACACACGCCTTCACCCTCTCTATCAGGTGAAGGTCAGTAAAAGAACCCAGGGAGCCTAATGAGAGACCTAGTTAGGGCTGGCGACCACAGACCAAAAACTGGTTCAGTTATTTTTCAGTTGTGTCCTGCCCTTCATGGCCCCATTTGGGGTTTTCTTGGCAAAGGCACTGGAATGCTTTGCCACTTCTTCTCATTTTACAATGACAAAACTGAGCAAACAGAGTTAAGTGACTTGCCCAGGGTCACCCAGGTAGTAAGTGTCTGAGGCCAGATTTGAACTCAGGAAAATGAGTTTTTCTTCACTCCAGGCCTGACACTCTCTCTACTGCCCCACCTAGATTTACTGCCTAACTACCAAAAGGTGAATAAGTCAAAGAAAAAAATACCAGAATTAAAAATTATTGCAAATCCAACACCTGCAGAGGAGACTCCAAGGAAAAATTGATTTTCCACCAGAACTCCATAAATACCTAGAAAAAAATGAAGCAAGAGATGAAAAGTAAAATGAAAGCTCAGGAGAAAAAAATTGGAAGGAGAATAAATAGTTTACAATAGAAAATGATCCAAAAAATGTCATCCCTAAAATTAAAATTGACCAAACAGGAATCAATGACTGAAGCAGCAAGAAATATTCAGACAAAAAACAAGAAATAAGAGACAATGGGAGAAAATGGAAGATATCTCATATTAAAAAAAAAGCAAAACGACCTGAAAAACAGGTTAAGGAGACGTAATTTAAGAATCACTAGATTCCCTGAAAACCATAATAAAAAAAAAGCCTACATACTATATTTCAAGGAATAATAAACAAAAATTGGTCAGATCTGTTAGAAACAGAGGAGGTTGGGGGAATATTAGAGGATAATCCTATGGATGAAGAATTAGTTACATGCAAAACAAATTTCCTGATCATAACAGGGGAGGGAGAAAAAAAGAACTGTAATTAAAGGGGGTGCATATTCAGTATGAGTGGCTGCAGAATGGAGTGAGCAGAATCAGGACAATTTAGAAAAACAATGTTGTTATGAAAAACAACTTGGAAACTTTTCTTAACCCCTTTCATTTCTCTTTCTCTGTTGGGTATGATATATTTCTGTAACCAGCCGTGTGTGTGAGTGAAGTTTAAGTGTCGCATCCACTCCCCAGCACTCTCTCCTTTGTGTTATAGGCTTCTACACACCATTTATGTGAAATAATTTTCCCCATTTTTCCCCTCCTTCCCCCCTCTCCTCATGAACTCTTCCTCCTTACCCTTTCCATTCTTCTTCTGAGATCCTCAGAGCAGGCTCTCTGTTTAATTAGACTCCATCTGTGACCCCTGATGATGATAGACTTTTGAGGGGCTACACATATCTCCCCATATAAGAATGTAAACAGTTTAATCTTGTTTAGTCCCTTACGATTGCTCACTCAGGTTTACATTTTTAGGTATCTTTTTAGTCCTGTGTTTGAATGACATTTTTCTTCACCTCTGGTGAGTTTGTAGGAATGCTTGAAAATCTTCTTTATTAAATCTCCATTTTTCTCTGTAGAATTATACTCAGTTTTGCTGGATAAGTTATCAGTTATAAGCCCAGATTCTTAGCTTTCTGGAATATCATATCTCAGTTTCTTTGCTTCTTTATAGTGGCGGCTGCTAAATTATGTGTGATTTTGTCTGTGACTCCTTGGTATTTTAATTCTTTCTTTCTGACTACTTACAGTATTTTTTTCCTTGACCTAAGAGCTCTGACTTTGGCTATAATATTCCTGAGAGTTTTCATTTTGGGGTTTTGTTAAGGAAGTATCTGGTGGATGATTTTAATTTTTTATTTTGCTCTCTGTTCTAAAAGATCTTGTTTGTTGGTTTGTTTTTGAAGATTTCTTGAAATATATCTAGGTTCCTTTTCTGTTTGTGGCTTTAAGGTAGCCCAGTGTTTCTCAGATTATCTCTCCTTGATCTGTTTCCCAGGTCAGTTGTTTTCCTGTGAGACCTCTCACATTTTCTCTTTTTCTTCCCCAGGTGTTTTCACTTCGTTGTAGTATCCTTGTTGTTTTAAGGAGTCTTTGACTTCTCTTTGGTCCATTCTAGTTTTCAGGGGTTTTGTTGCTTGAGCAGGGTTTTATACATCTTGTGTGTCCAGATTGTTAATGCTTTTTTCATGGCTTTCTTCCATAGATTTCATTTCTTTTTCAATTTTTCCTTCTAGTAATCATTTAGATTTTAAAATAAGTTTTGGCTTTAAAAAAACCTCTTATTTTAATTTTTCCAGGAATTCTGGTTGAACTTGCATCCAGGCTAGATTTTTCTTTGAGAATTTGTTTGTGAATGTTTTTGAGTCATTCTCTTCTACTGGATTTGTGTCTTGATTCTTTTGCTGGTTTGTTTGCTCATTCTTCCAGCCTCCTTCTTGACTTGGTACTCTTATATTAGTGCCAGGTTCTGTGATGTTTAGGGGAGAATATCTAGGTTAAGCTTCTGTCTGCTTATGTCTTGTTGCTTTTGTAGCTCAGACTGAGGGCCCTTCAAACTTTCAGTGATACCAAGCTGACACTATCAGGGGGTAAAGTCTGTGTTCACTGACCTTCTGAGTTGAGTTCTGCATGTTCCTGACTTCACATTTGGCTCTATCAGCTTGTCTTCTGGAATATCCTATTCCACGCCCTTTGATCCCTTAATGTAGAAGCTGCTAGATCTTGTATTATCCTGATTGTATTTCCACAATACTGGAATTGTTTCTTTCTAGCTGCTTGCAGTATTTTCTCCTTGACCTGGGAACTCTGGAATTTGGCCACAATATTCCTAGGAGTTTCTCTTTTTGGATCTCTTTCAGGAGGTGATTGGTGGATTCTTTCAATATTTATTTTGCCTCCTGGTTCTAGAACATCAGGGCAGTTTTCCTTGATAATTTCATGAAAGATGATGTCTAGGCTCTTTTTTTGATCATGGCTTTCAGGTAGTCCCATAATTTTTAAATTGTTCCTCCTGGATCTCTTTTCCAGGTCAGTTGTTTTTCCAATGAGATAGTTCACATTCTCTTCCATTTTTCCGTTCTTTTGGTTTTGTTTTGTGATTTCTTGGTTTCTCAGAAAGTCATTGGCCTCCATCTGTTCCATTCTAATTTTGAGAGAACTGTTTTCTTCAGTGAGCTTTTGAACCTCTTTTTCCATTTGGCTAATTCTGCTTTTGAAAGTATTCTTCTCCTCATTGGCTTTTTGAACTTCTTTTGCCAATTGAGTGAGCCTATTTTTCAAGGTGTTATTTTCTTCAGCATTTTTTCGGGTCTCCTTTAGCAGGGTATTGACCCGTTTTTCATGCTTTTCTTGCATCTCTCTCATTTCTCTTCCCAGTTTTTCCACCACCTCTCTAACTTGATTTTCAAAATCCTTTTTGAGCTCTTCCATGGCCTGAGCCCATTGGATATCTGTTTTGGATGTTCGGGATACAGAGGCCTTGACTTCTATGTCTTTCCCTGATGGTAAGCATTGTTCCTCTTCATCAGAAATGAAAGGCGGAAACATCTCACCAAGAAAGTAGCCTTCTATGGTCTTATTTTTCTTCCCTTTTCTGGGCATTTTCTCAGATGGTTACTTGACTTCTGAGATTCCTCTCCACCCCCACCTAGATCAGCCCAGCTAGTGCTTGGTGTCTGAGATTCAAATGCTGCTCCCCAGCCTCAGGGCTTTCAGCAGTGGACCCGGCTTCTATTCAATGTGAGCTTAAGCGGTGGGCACGACTTCTATTCAATGTGAGCTTAAGTTCTGGTGCTCAGGTGGGGGCAGGGCTGCCTCCCAGGCTCAGTTCCCTCAGGGGGTTTATGCAGAGACCTTCAGTAATGGAGTGGAGCTACTGCCTGCTCCGGGAGCCCGGGTCTGCTGCTGTCCCTGTCTCCGCCACTGCCTCCCGAGGAGGCCTGAGTTATGGAGACACCCCGCTCCCTTCTCTGCCAGCCCAGAAGTCTCTCACTGACCTGTAGCGCCTGTGGACAGAGGGACCTTTGCGGCCCCCGGAGATTCCATCCCTGAAGCCTGCTTGGATCTGCTCCTCTCGGGGCCGTGCAGCCAAGGCACAGCTGGGCTCTGCTCTGGGCTTGGTGTGTGATGGACCTTTGGTGCCAGTTTTTCAGGGCTCTCTGGAACGGAAATCTCCTCCACTCGGTTGTTGTACAGCTTCCACTGCTCCAGAATTTGTTGGGAGTTCTTTTTACAGAAAATCTGTGGGCTGTGGGTTTGGAGCTAGCATATGTGAATCTTTCTATTCCTCTATCTTGGCTCCTCACCCCCCCCCATCAGCTTGTCTCTGGATGGGAGTGTCCATAGATAGTTACTGGACTTGACCACCGTTAGCTTGCTGGGACAGTCTTCAGATTCAGAGTGACTGAACTGCAGACTCCCCATTAGTCTGGGACTCCTACTCTGGCTGTTCTACTGCAGGCTCCCATGCTGGTCTGGAAGTGAGTCTCAAGTCTCTGTTCTACTCCTCAGCTGCTATTTTCTTCTTAACTTTTTCCTTGTTCCATATATACATCCTGTGCAATCACTTTTCTCCTCCCTGCATCTGTGACCTAGGATGGAGTAGTTGCTGTTTATCACCTGTTATATATGTTCATCCAGGGATCCCCCAGGATCTCTTTCTGCCCCAGTGCCAGGTCTCACTTCCCTTTCAGTCCTTAGTTATAGAATAGTCCTCTCTTGGTACACTCCTGGCCAGACCCTATCCCCAAGTGTCTGCAGGTCTCCCTGTCTCCCTAAGACTCATCTGGGAACATGATTTTGTGACTTTTTTGGTTTTCGTGATACTAATTTGTTCTAGATCCCTGAGAGGAGGTTGGTTGGGGAACTTGGCCGGGCTGCTCCTTCATAAACTACTCTCCCTCCTCAGTTCAGACCTTGCAGCCTAGTGAAACCTTTCCCATTCCTTCTCTTGACCTTCCTTCTAAAATTACTTTCCATTCACTTAGGTGTATCTGGGATGTTTTAGTTTTTTGTACTCTGTCTCCCTCATGTGAGTTTTTTGAGGGCAAGGGCTATATGTTTGCCTTTGTTTGTATCCAGAGCTGGCCTTGCGTCTTTGCTGTGTTGGTGGAACTTAATGTGTCTGCTTATTGACTGATTGAAAAAGAACTTGAGGTCCTAGAATGCAGGCTCTGCCAATTACTGGTAGGGTAACAGTGAGCAAACCATTCAATCACTCTTCACTTTACTGACCTTATCTGTAAAATTAGGAGGGACTAGAGTTGGTGATCTCTAAGGTTCTGAGGTGTCTTCAGTTCTAGTTCTATGGTCTTATAAATAGTTTGATTCTTATATGTAGCCAATCTGTATCTCTTTAATCATTCTATTAGAACTCAGGTCAAAATCTACCTCTACCAAGAACACTTCCATATCCAAACTGAATGACTGAATCTTAATTCAGCTAAACTATTGTCACTTTATCTGGTGTAATCTTGTACTTTTCATATAGAATATAATATATGTTTGCCTGGCCATCTCTTTTCTCCACCAGATTGTAAGCTCCTAGTTGTAAGAGACTACATCTAAACAAGTCTTTAGAAACCCTAGAAAAATTAGTATGGTGCCATGCTGGTAATAGTAAATGATGAATGATAATTATAATAATAATTATGCACTTTCCTCATTTTCCTGTTGTTCACCCTAAAAACAGACATTTTGGTGATTTGATAGGAAAACACTTGTGTTATTTGTGTAACATTGCAATGTAAGTCCACTCAGCCCTCAGAATATTGTAAATTGCTCTTCTGGCTCTTGTACTTGCCTAACCAGTTAAACTATTTAATGGAGATTAATGTTTTTCTGTAGATTGCAGATTGTGGCCTTATTGGTAACTTTTTGTTAAGAACGGAACCAGTAAGTTCCACTGTGAATATTTTTTTGGATCTAGCCCAATAAAAGCAGATGGAGATCCAACCAGTTGTACATCAGTATACCTGCCAAATGTTAAACTTCAAAGAAAGGATCGCTGGTGAGGGAATGGAGATTTTTATTGAATCTCAATTCACTTCACTTGCATCTGATGCAAATTCCATGTTGTACATGAGGGAGATGAGGCAGGTCTCAGCTGTGGGCACTAGGGAACGTGACCAACAAAGACATTGTTTGTGTGAGTTCCGGCTGTCATTCTAGTCAGGAATTAGTAGCCTGACAGAAATATAAGAATGTGATACTTAAAATAATTCATTACTCTTAAGATGACTAGGAAAAGTTGCTGTACACAGGAGAGCAATAAATAATAGTTGTAGTTATGGTTAGATTGTGGGGGAGGGATTGACAAGGATCATTCTTATCAATGTTAATGAATGGATGGCTTTACCAACACTTTGCTGGGGACCGAGAGTCTGTGAGGAGTTGAACTACATTTTACTCCTGATGGTTAGTCAATTAAGAGCTTTTGAAGAAAGCAGGATGTCCTGCAGAAATGCCCTGGGGGGAAATACCATCTGCTTGAAAATCAGGCTTGAGAGCACTTGTTGTAGACTTTCCTTTTGTCTTACAGATGCTGTTAAAAATGGGAAAGTAATATCTGGAAGTTTTCTTAATAAAGAGATACCTGTCTTTCTACCATTTCACAGTTTCCCAAAACTCCCTCAATGTATTTGAAAAAGAAAACATTTTATGTGCATGAACTATTTTTTTAAGTCATGAAACCAGCAGAATCTTTTTCATTCCCCCTACCCCCATTTGTTTTCTAGGAGATGATACTTTAAAACTGTGGGACATCCGACAATTTAAGAAACCTCTTTTTTCAGCTTCAAATCTTCCTACCTTCTTCTCAATGTAAGTGATTGTTCTTTGTATTTGGGGCACTTAAGATTGTCAAATTTCCTCTAATTTTCTCCAGTTAGGGATTACTTACATTATTTATCATTTAGGGCATTCAAGGATTGCCTTAGGATTTGGCCTACCCCACCCCATTCTCTCCTGCAACCAGGCCTCTTTTTATTAACCATATTACTTTTCTTCTTTTAGGTTTATCCTCCAGACAGTAATGAAAGATAGGGTTGAAGGTTCCTATTGGTATTTTTTTTGTGATCAGGTTAAAGTATGAAGTGGTTTTTTTGAAATAAAGAAAGAAAATAGTTCTCTTAATCATATGCTAAAGTATACGTGTGAATATATGTGTATGCCAAAAGGCATCTTGGCTTAATGAATGAAGGTCCAGCTCTGGAACCAGAAAGACTTACGTTTGGGTACCAGCCATGGTATGGTATATACCATACCAGGTATAACCATGGGCAACCTCTGAATGCTGGTTAATTTGATCAGTCATGTATGACTCTTTGTTACCCTTCTTGGGATTTTCTTGGCAAAGATATTGGAGTAGTTTGCTATTTCCTTCTCCAGTGGATTAAGGCAAACAGAAGTTAAGTGACTTGCCCAGGGTTATACAGCTAGGATATGTCTGAAGCCAGATTTGAACTCAAGTTTTCCTGATCCAGGCCCAGTACTCTAGTTACCCAGCTGCTTCCAGACCTTTAAATGCTCCCAGTCAGTTTCCTGAGACTATAAATAATAGTCCATTGAATTAATAGATAAAGTTTTCACACCAAGAATTCCCTACACTGATGATACAACAGATCCCTACAGAAGCTTAATTCTCTATCTGACTCTCTCTCTCCATATATATAATATATATGGGGACATATATATTTTATATGTATTTATACATATTATATATACACACATGTATAGAAATCTGCAAATTTGTATTTTAATTTTAAACTTGTAAATCAGATCTATTATTTCATCAATATAGGGCTTTCCTGGTATAGAAATATATTTAACACTCCTTTATAAACAAATTATAAGGAAGTGTTTTTATATATTCATATATATCACACATATGTGCTTATGTATTTTATTATGTGGTGCATACTTTACCTCCTTACAATAGGCTAATTGTAAAACTTGTTATGCAAAATACCTTTATATATGATACTTTTCAGCCAAGCACTTGACATAATTTACTTATTCACATCTTTCCCTGTTTGATTAATTTGAGTATTTTATCCATTTTACTAAATAACAAACCAAAGAAATTTTGTAGATTATCACAGTGAATTAGCAGCAAAACTGGGATTTGAACTCCCAGTCCTGTGGTTAGATCAGTGACAAATTTGCCAATCACTGTAGAGATTTAATTTCACATTGGTATTCACTGTAACTAGTGTTGAAAGGAACTGAATTATCAAATTTTAAAAACTGCAAGATAAGAAAATACTTACAAATACTTTAGTTATATAGTTTTCATTTTTTAAAAAAATGTATTTTTATTTGTACACAGTTCATAAGGTTGCCACCAATAATGCTGTTTATGTACTTTGGATAATACAATAAATTACCAGAAGTCATCTTTATGCATATGTTTGTGTGTGTGTTTTGCAAGTTATTTAGACAACCAGACTCCTAACAAAAAGATCTGTTAATAACAGCAGTCCCAGTTGTACTTCATTTAATGGCAATTGGCAAGGCCAGTTCAAAGCTTTGGGAGTAGACGGAATAGGACTGAAGAAATAATTCCATCATCATAGAGTCTAGTCATAAAAGTGATCTGATCTTTTCTTCCCTCTTTCTATTTCTAGCCCAAATTTAGAAATAAAGATGAAAAAACTTAGGAATTCACTTCTAATATTTTGCAGACTTTATTGATAATAGTTGCACCATCACCTTTTCAGATGTTGTGACAGTTGTTCATTTCTTCTCAGGACCGATTGTTGCTTCAGTCCAGATGATAAGCTTTTGGTCACTGGAACATCTGTTAAGAAGGGAGGCGGCAATGGCAGACTTGTTTTTTTTGAACGCCAGACGTTCCATAAAGTATATGAAATTGATGTCACCAATGCAGTATGTATTTTTTACTTTACTTCTACCATTGAAATAAAGTTTACATTATAGTTAGGATTTTCTGTTCCTTTTTAATATACCCCCTCAGGATAATAACATTATGTTTACCAGAATTTTCCCCCTCCTTTGGGGCACTTTGGGCAGAAAAGGATTGCCATGTATTAGGACCTTGCTAAACGTGCAGCCACCACCACATCAGTCGGTGGACCTTTCCTCATGGCTCTAGATGTTCTGATGCGCCTTTCCCCACTTCAGCCCACTCTATGAAGGAATTTCACCAAAAAACAGAGGAGAAAGAGAATGTCCCAGGTCATATCTATATGTGTATAAATTTAGAGGAATAATGTGATGTTTATTCTCAGGCACTTCTTTAAGAGCTAAAATATATCATGAAATTAGAACTATATCAGGAATAGATGGAATACAGTAAGAGAAGCAATTCTTAAAAGGAGAAATACACCCTTTACAGCTCTTTTATTGTATGTTATTATTTAGTTAGTAAAACAAACCATTATACTTTTCCAAGAGAGTATAAAATGGGCCAATTAAAGGCTTTACATGTATATATTTTTTTTGATGTAGTATGAAGCTCTTTAGTAAATTCCTCTACCGTAAACTCTACACATAGATTAATCTAGCTTTTTCAGTTCTTTGTAAACAGTTGTGATATATTACATGCTTTTGTAGTGAAGACAACTGAACAAATGTTTTTAGACTGCTGTTAATAAAAATGTTCCACCAGTCATATAATTAAGTACTCTTGGTACTATTGTATATATTTGCAGCTACTAAGTTTGGAACTGCATTTTTCTTTCAACCTGTAAAGGAAATAAACAAAAATGAGAATCATTCTAGATGGGCAGCTCAGTTCTACAAATCTTAATCTTGTGACATAATTTGCTGTGTTCCAACACTAATAATATTTTTGTGAAGTTCATGTTTCTGAGAGCCAACTATAACACTGGAAATCTAAGGAAAACACTTTTGAGTATATTAACTTAAATCTCAAAACATAAAATTATTGTAATTGGTTGTTCCGTAAGAAGTTGACTTTTTTCCACTAAGGCTTTCACTTATTTGTGCATTTCAACAATGTTTAATGTTATGTTTTTCTCAAAATTACAGCTTAAAAGGCAATATAAGCAAATTAAAGAATGTTGAAAAATGAATGGATTTTAAAGGCACTGAGATTCCACAGTTTGCAGAAGAGACCTGCTGTTTGTTGGAATGAGCAGGGCCTATAACTGTGACAGATTTCTATCCTGAGTTATTTTACTTTTTAAAAAATAAAATTTTATTGATATGTTTTGTTTTTTATATCACTCAAATTTCTCTTAGTCTGCATTCCTTTCTCGTTTTCCAAAGAACAATCCTATATAACAAATAATATTTTTTAAAGTGAGGACAAAAAAGGAAAAAAGAGAAAGAAGAGAAAAAAATGATTGGTCGAGCAAAATTGATTGCTATATTAAAAAATATGAAAATATATGCAGTGTGCTACTTCTGTGGGCCTCCCACCTCTTCCAGGGAATAAAATAGGGCAGGAGAGGGAGATGGTAAAGGGTCTTTCTTATTTCTCTTCTTTGGAACTGTCCTTGTTCTGTATCACTTTTGATTGTTTTATGATTCTTTTCATTTATGTTGTTGTAATAATTATATATATAATAATATATTTTTTCTTGACCCTGCTAAATTCAGTCATGTAAATCTTTTCTTGCTTTTCTATATTCATCATATTTGTTGTGTCTTGAAGCACAGTAACATTCCATTGCCTTTGTGTATAATAATTCAGTCATTCCCCAATTGATGGGCACCTAATTACTTTTCTAAGCAGGTTTTTTTTGGCAGGTTCAAATATTGATGATTAACAGTTTCTATTAATAACAAGTGCTATTTAGTTACAGTCTTTTTTCTTTTCACTTGAAGATGCAGTGAGAATTGTAAATCCATTCAGCAAAAGTAGACGTTACGTTTCACTTAAAGTAAATAGGACTGAACCACAATTAATACAATATTTCCTACCCTACATTTTTCTTTCTGATACTTTACCTGCCTTTTTCCTTAGGAGTTTTGCCTTCATATGCCTTCTTACCCTGGCACCCTCTTAGCTTCTGTCTCTTTCTTTTAACTTCCCCTACGAGTTTAATTTTCTCAGGCCTTATCATGGGCTAAACACTGAGATATCCAGCTGGATGATAGGATTATAGATCCCATTGACAACCCAAAAAAGTCCACATGAACCACACCCATTAGGCCCAGTTACACCTGTCTCTTGTCAAAAAGTGACTGGTTTCAGATGTAGACTGTCCCAGAGGCAGTGCATTAGGCCCAAAGACCAGAGGCTAATCTCTGGCTTTTAGCCCACAGTTCAGTTCCAGGAAGATGCTGCACAGCCATAATAGAAGACAGTCTGGAAACGTTTTTTTCCCTTGCTACAGGTACCTTCTGATTTTTCCAAGGTAGCTAATGTTTAACATTATAATATATTCAGTAGCTCCTCAGAAAGCTTTCCTCTGATGTAAGTTTTTTTCTAAATAACTTGCTGTTAAGGAGTATGTATCTTTAGGATAACCTGCCCTGTGGATATTCTTTGTTTATGTTAGTCTTGTGCATGCCATGGAAAAGGTTAAATGTGCATGTCAGAAACCTGAATGCTAGACAGAATACTTTTAATTTATAGTGTTGAAACAAGAATATGTAGGCAATTTATTTCACTACCATGAAGCTATCCATCATGAAAAGATAGCTATAAACCAGGCTTATTAATAGAGTAGATAGGAAACAGTGAGAAAGAAATTATAACACAATTCAGAATTTTCTCCCTGAATTTATACATATATGTGTGAATGTGCATTTCTGTGTATTTATGTAGTGTCATTGGGGTTTTCCTAGAGCTATAAGAGTTCAATGGGAGAACTTAAAATTGTAGAGTAACCAGGTAGTGCTCCTGGCTTTGAGGTTTCTTTGGTAAAATGTGAGCACATTTACTTCATTGATTAATACTTTGCAGCAAAAAAAAATGATTGTCATTTTGTCCTGTATATGAACTTAGTATGAAATTGTGATAGAAACTAGACATTTGGTTAAACTAGCAGAGAAGATGTCTTTTTTGTATCTGTAAATCATTTCCCATCTTGTAAAGTTACTAAAGCAAAACTTGAACTGTTCTATACTTTAGCTGTTTACCTTATTGCAGATTTCTTACATATCCTGCCTCTATTTATATTTTGCTTATTTCTTAAGAATACAGCACAAAATTTTCAGAATATGCAACTTGATCTCTCTCCTCTGTGATCAGACACATGCTAATAATGCTAAGGCACTTTCCACATGTAAAGCTAATGTGGTAGACCTGCCATCAGGGGAGAATATACTTGAATCGTTATGGTGGTCGCAGTGAATTTGTTTTCCTTTGTCCGTTTTCTTTTTTCTGACCTCCTTTATGACTAAAAGTGTAAATTTATGTGATAGCTGGCTAGTGTGAAATCTCTGATTAAAACTCAGCCAATTTGGATTGAACTTAATGATCCTGACCTCATTAATGTAATGATCTAAGGAAATAAGCCACCTTATCACACACATACAGGGAATGACATGTATGTTGTATAGACATGTATCACTTTTGTGTGTTAGTTTTGTATTTTGTTATCATCTCTGTTAGTAATTTTTTTGGTATAAGCTTGATAGACGTAAAGTATACTCAAGTCAGAAAAACAGAGTTTTGAAGAATGATTGCTAGATTCTTAGAAGATTTATTCACACAAAGAACAGATATTGCTGAGCATTTCAAGACAGTTTAAGAAGAGATTATAAGGTCCTTTTTTTTTTAAGCAAATGAATCAACATGTTGCTTTAATGAGAGCAAAGAAAAACATACCTTAAAACAACCATTTTTTCATTACTGATTTGGTTTTTTCTCCTCACCATCAGTCAGCATCAGTTTCTGTTTATCTAGCAGAATGGTATGTTAAAGGGGCTTTAAACTGCTCCTTTGACCCATTGTCTCAAGTTTTAAATCTTCTCGGAATGTAAGAAAACAAATAAATGCATTCCTTGGAATGCAATAGAGATGGATAAATTGTTGGATGGGCCAAGAATCACCTCTTTTATTTTAGTGTGTGTTTTCATCTTTAAGAGAGTAAAATAGTCTTCATACTTTTAAGAAAAAGCTACACCCCACAGTAAAGCAGAATACCTGTTTATTTTGCTGTTACTAAAATGTGACTACGTGTGTAAAAGGAATGGTATCCTCAAGTCTGCGCTATAGTGGTCCAGCTATATTAACCAGTACATTTCTATTCCTCTGTCTTCTTCATCCTGATTCCTCTCCCAGAGCAAAGCATTGTGTTCAGCCCTAGAGATACAAAGATATTGAAGGATTGTGTTAGCCACGGGGAATTTAAAGACAAAACCAAGATGGTCCACTGTCTTCTAGGAGTGTCTTAGATGTGAGACAGCTAACCTTAAAAAAAAAGTATTTCCTATTTTTATACAATAGCATCTGCATGTTAGGGAGTAGAGAGGTAAGGAGGGATGTGATCTTTAATCTCATTTATTTTCTAGTGAGAAATCCTGTTAGTAAACTAATGGGCAACTCATAGTCTTATTAAGTTGCCTAGTAGTGTACTTAGAGGTTAAGTGACTTACCCAGGTCACATAATCTGTGACATTTGTATACATTGTATAATTATATTAAAATTCCTTTGGGTGTTTTCTACATCTTTCAAAATGGGTTTCCTAAAATCAAAAAATATTGCTTCCTCTACAGCTTAATCCTCTGGAGTATGTTAAATCAAATAGTATTGTGACCAATATAGTTTAGCTACTCCCCAACTCCCACCTTATTTATTGTTCTTGGCTTCTTTTCCAGGATGAGCTCCAAAAATATAAACCTCACTGCTGAATTTCCAGGCTTTCTTTTTTCCTTTTTTCTTGAAGACCAGACTCTTAGTTTGAGTTTGTCTTGTTCAAATAAGTTTCCATTGCTGTGTTGTGGCTAGTGAGTCTTAAAGGATATTTCTTTGTAAATAACTAATGAAATAAGCTAAAGTTTAGAAATGAAATAAAATAATTGGCCTTACAATTTATCACATTTAATAATCTTTTATTCTCTCATTTTATGTCAGTTATTTTTTAAACATCTAAAATTATGAAAGTGTTAGTAGAAAGTAATAATCTTTTTATAACTAATTGCAAAATATTTATGAAAACTTCTTTTTATGCTTTGTTATCTAGAAAAATGGTTTGTACAATTTTACTACTACCTTGGAATTCCCAAAGAAGTCTCTAGCCTAATTTTAAGTAAATGTGGTTCAAGTTGCACAGCCTTTTCACCTCATTTCCTTTTGATACCTATCAGGAAGATTTTTGAGGTTTCATTGGGTTAAAATTTTTTTTAAAACGAGCTTGAATTTTTTTCTGAATTGTTTGCTTTCATCTAGTACCATGATCTTAATTTCTGTAAGAATTGACCAACAAAGTAAGAAAACATCAGTAATAGAACTGAAAGAAACAACTAAGGCTTTTAAATAAAAAAAATGGTTAAACAGAGCTGGAGTATAAAAGGGACTGTGGAGGTTGGGAGAAAAGAAATTTGCTTTAACTACAATCTTGGGAATTGGGAAGTTTCAAAATGGCAAAATTTGAATGAGAAAAACAGAGAAAATAACCACAGTGAGAAATATTTAAATTGCTTTTTGAAAATTTTATTTATGATTATGTTAGGTAGCTACTTGGTCAGTGGTCTCCTGTTTTGAAATATCAGAATTAATATATCATTTTGGAAGCCACAGTTAATTTTTAATTCTTCAGAGATTCACTATCCAATTTGTGAAGTTAATACTTCTTTTTCTCCTTTGTGGCATCCTCATTTCACTACTCCCTACTATTTCAGAATTTTAGTTAATTTTGCATCTTGCAAAAATATTCTTTAGTTTCCTCCCCTAAAAAAATGAGCAAGAAAATCTACTGTTACTTTTTTGTTTTTGTTTTGTTTTTTGGTTATGTGAAGTTCTTCAGGAAACTTGAATTAAATGTGGAAATGGCTTTGGGTTCTTCAAGTCTGTGCCAGCAGAGCAGAAACCCTGTCAGGTTCTGCCATGCTGGACAGGCTTCAAGGATGATGCCATTGGCAGACTGTGCCTGCCGTCTGAGGACCAGGCTAGCTAGTATGGGGGGACTTTTCATTGGTATAGTGGACCATTAGGTGAGGAGTTCTTTAGTGATGGCAATCTGTGAAACAAAAATACAAAGTGGCTGTGAGTCCTCTTTGGCCTCAGTCCTTAATGGTAGTGGTAGGATGACACGAAAGAAGTTTGGGAATGTTAAGAATCAGTCAGTAAGTAAACATTTATTTAGTGCCTACTGTGTGCCAGTCACTGGGCGAAGTGCTAGGGATACAAGAAAGTCAAAAGACAATCCCTGCCCCCAAAGAGCTCATGATCCATTAGGGTAGACAAGACGCAGACAGTTATAGGCAAGCCAACGATGTACTGTATAAATGGGAAATAATCAGCAGAAGGAAGGCACTGGAATGGGGGGATTGGGAGGAGCTTCCTTTCTTGTTTGTGCAGTTGTTTGCAACTTGTCTACTCTTGGATGGTGAGCTCCTTGAGGTCAGGCATTATCTTTCGCCTTTCTTGTATCCTCTACATTTAGCACAGTGACTGGCATACAGTAGGGGCCTTTAGCCTTCTCTCTTTTCCCCTCCACCCCTACTATAAATATGGTTATTCATTTTCTGTAACCATACTATAAATTTAGACAGCCAATTTAAGGAAGGTTTAGCTAAATAAAAGAAGACCCTACCTAATTGCCCCAACTACTAGTAAGTACCACTCCCCCACATTACTTATTTACTTTGAATTTGTTTATATGTCATTTTCCCCTATAGAATATGAACTCCTTGAGGGTAGAGGCTGCTTCATTTTTGACTTTGTATCCCCAGCATTTAACATAAGACTTGATACATAGTGTGTGTTGATTGATTGCTTAAGAAGCAGAATGACCACCATTAATGTCTAATATTTGAACCTCAAGAGTTCCTACAGGTTTGGTATCACTGTGGTGATGGCTCTGGGATTTATATACCCAGTTCCTATCTTTCTTCTGAGATTTAGCCTCACATCACCAACTTAACTGCTAGGCATTTCAGACTCATATTACGGATCCATTTAGAGAACTTGAATCACATACTTTTTTTCTCCTTCCACATCAAATGTGATTTTCAAACTATCATTAAAAAAAAAAATCTGAAGTGAATTATTTAAAGTTGTAGTAAGTCATTGCCTATGAGGAAGCTTCTCTACGTCAAAGGTGTCAAACATGCCAAACACTCCAGAATGCTGCCCAAACTAGATTTGTAATTGGGAAATATTTAACAAAATAAAAAAAAGATACAGTAGAACATTGGTAATGTTAATATGTGTTTTTCTAAGTTAGTATATGGCCAGCAGCAATCCTCATGTACAGATTAATAGCCCTTGTTTCTGTTTGAGTTTGATACCACTCTTTTTACATGATTTACTGATGTTTGTTGATCACTTTATTCTTTGAAAACTTATATCTTCTCATTGGAGATGAACCAGGAGAAATAAATGTGGAACATTGAATAGGCATATTACTGATTTTAATTTACAAATATCAAAGGGGTAGCTTTTTAGTCATTCAGATTTTGGTCAGCTCCTGATGATTTTTTGTTTATAAAAGGAAACAGCAACTGCATAATTAGTATCGATTATCAATCAGAAATCACTGCATTGTATTTTTATTTTGAAATATAGTTTTGTCTGTGATCTGAAAACTGACTTGAAGTTAAACTAATGAATCCAAATAACAAAAACTTGACTCAAGAACTGGGCAGCTCCACATTGCCCTGTTGTGCCCTCTGATTTCTTCTCCTTGTAACCCATTTTTTACTGGAAATAAATGATGACTTTCAGATTGATGTAAAGCATTAGCTTAATCAGAATGACCCAATTTTAAAGCCCTCTTAGAAAAGGGAGAGATAGTAAAGTTACAGCTTCTCTGCCAGCTTCAAGCTGTCTACAGAGTGAGAGGAAATCAAAGGAACCTGAGATGTGGGCAGAGTAAGCACTTAGGCACAGTAACTGCTGGCTGAAAATGAGACTATATTTGGCAATGTTATCTGCCTTCTAGAATAGTGAAACCTTGTTAATATGAAACACAAGGCATGGAAAAATTGACTTTGAATTAACTAGATTTGTGTTATCTGATTTTTATTAAAGAGCAAGCCGGCGTATGGTTGACTAGGGAATAGCAGTTCCTCTGAATTATGGACTATTTTGAATATACTAATATCAGCTTAATAAGATTTTCCTGTAATTCACTTTCTGGGGTAAGTTGAATAATGCGAACTCCTGATGGGGCTCATTTAACATGCTTATTTTAACAAACTTTCAAATATTTGCCCAAAACTGAGTTGGAGATGCTTTAAAAGTGTATAGAATATTCACAAACTAATTTCAAATGAATAGTTAAGTGTAGTGGATAAAGAGTGAGCAAATTTTAGGTGAGTCTTTCAGTCAATCAATATTTATTATGTGTCTTTTATGTAGCAGGCACTATGCTAAGTACTGGGGATACAAAAGGAAGCAGAAAACAGTCCCTGCACTCAAAGAGCTCACTAATGGAGAAAACAAATATGTACAAACAAGCTATATATAGCTAAGTAGGAAATGATTAACAAAGTTAAGAGAGATTGGGAAAGGCTTCCTGTAAAAAATGGGATTTTGTTTGAGACTTAATGGAAACCAAGAAAGGGGAAGTGGAGGAGGGAGAGCATTCCAGGCCTGGGGGATAGCCAGAGAAAGTGTCTGGAGCTAAGAGATGAGGGTCTTTTTCGTGGGACAGTGTTACTGGGAGGCCACTGTTAATGTATTGAAAAGTGAGATACAAGAAAATAGAGGGGGAGCCTAGGGTGTGACGGGTTTTGAATGCCAAAAGAGTATTTTGTATTTGAACCTGGAGGCAATAGGGAGCGACTAGAATTTATTGAGTAACCAGGTGACATGGTTAGACCTGGGTTTTAGGAAAATCATTTTGTTGGGTTTTTTTGTCCTTTGTTTTGGAAAGGACCAAAATGACATCACTATGTTACAGTCAAGTCACAATGTGTCTGACTGTGACTGATCAGACCAATAAGAGCTTGGAATGTTTTACCACAGGTCAGGTAATATAGTCCATTTGGGGTAGATTCTCTACATTTGGACATCTCACGCTTTTCTTAAGCTACTTCAGTTCTGTTTTGCTCATAGAGCACAGCACCTTCTGTGATGAGGGCACATCCACCTATAGACTATTAAAATGGCCCAGGCAGGGGGGCGGAGCCAAGATGGCGGAGTAGAAGGACGCACATTCACGAGCTCCGAACCCACAACCCATGGAATTGAGGTAAAAGGAGAGCCCCATAAATTCTGAATCTCTGCAGGGGGTGCACAAACATAGGGGAAGAGATTTCCGTTCCACTGAACCCTGGAGAGCCGTCCCCGGGGTCCATCGCACTCCAGAAAGCGGACCCCACCCCCACCCCTGGCCGCGACCCAGAGAAGCTGACCTGAGCAGACTTCTGAGAGGAAAGCTCCGGGAGAATCTCCGGTAGCCGGGAAAGTCCCTCTGCCCACAGAAGCTAAAGGTCAGTTAAAAAGAACCCTGCGCTAGGGGAGGGGAGCGGGCCCCCTCGGGAGGAAGCGGCGGCGGCAGAGACGGGGCAGGAAGCGGCGGAGGCAGAGACGGGGGCAGGAAGCGGCGGAGGAAGAGACGGGGGCAGGAAGCGGCGGAGGCAGAGGCGTGGGCGGGCGGCTGAGGCGGCAGCGGCCCGGGACTCAGGAATCCCCCAGCAGCAGGTAGGATCTTCAATACTGAAGGTCTTTCCAACCTGAGGGAGCCGAGCAGGGGAGAGGGCCCTGCCCCCACACCGCTCTACTGCTGAACGCCTCTGAATAAAACCCCCAAGGGAGCTGAGCACAGCAGGCGGGGCCCCCCACCCCACCCCCACCCGCTCTGTTCCTGAAAGTCGCTTCAGAAAGCCCCTGAGGGCCCAAGCTAGGAAGCGGCCCTGCCCCCACCCTGCGCCAGAACTAAAGCTTGCCGCGGGAAAGCGCATTTGAATCTCAGAGGCCAAGGACTAGCTGGGCGGATCCAGGCGGAGGTGGAAAGGAATCTCAGAAGTCAAGTAACTGGCTGGGAAAATGCCTAGAAAGGGAAAGAAAAATAAGACTTTAGAGAGTTTTTTCCAACAAATGCAAATGATCCCGACCTTCGGATCTGAAGGGGAGGATGAGGACGTATTTTTCCCATCAGGGAAAGATGTGGAGGGCGGGGCCTCAGTACCCCAGACACCCCAGGGGGGTGTTGGGTGGGCTCAGGCCTTGGAAGAGCTTAAAAAGGATTTTGAAAAGCAAGTTAGACAGGTGGAGGAAAGACTGGGAAGGGAAATGACAAAGATGCAAGAAGAGTATGAAAAAAAGGTCAATATCTTGGTAAAGGAGTCCCAAAAAAATGCTGAGGAAATTAACACCTTGAAAAATAGGCTCACTCAATTGGCAAAAGAGGTTCAAAAAGCCAATGAGGAGAAGAATGCATTCAAAAGCAGAATGAGCCAAATGGAAAAAGAGGCTCAAAAGCTCACTGAATTTAATAGTTCTCTCAAAATTAGAATGGAACAGATGGAGTCTAATGACTTTATGAGAAACCAAGAAATCACCAAACAAAACCAAAAGAACGATAAAATGGAAGAGAATGTGAAATATCTCATGGGAAAAACAACTGACCTGGAAAATAGATCAAGGAGAGACAACTTAAAAATTATGGGACTACCTGAAAGCCATGATCAAAAAAAGAGCCTAGACATCGTCTTGCATGAAATTATCAAGGAAAACTGCCCTGACATTCTAGGACCAGAGGGCAAAATAAGTATTGAAAGAATCCATCGATCACCACCTGAAAGAGATCCAAAAAGAGAAACTCCTAGGAACATTGTGGCCAAATTCCAGAACTCCCAGCTCAAGGAAAAAATCTTGCAAGCAGCCAGAAACAAACAATTCCAGTACTGTGGAAATATAATCAGGATAACCCAAGATCTAGCAGCATCTACATTAAGGGATCGAAGGGCGTGGAATAGGATATTCCAGAAGGCAAAGGAACTAGGACTGAAACCAAGAATCACCTACCCAGCTAAACTGAGTATAATACTTCAAGGGAAAATATGGTCTTTCAATGAAACAGAGGACTTTCAATCATTCTTAATGAAAAGACCAGAGCTGAAAAGAAAATTTGACTTTCAAACACAAGAATGAGAGGAAGCATGCAAAAGTCAACAGCAAGGAGAAGTATTAAGGGACTTACCAGAAATGAACTGTTTGCATTCATACAGGGAAGGACAATATTTCTAACTCTTAAAACTTTTCAGTATCTGGGTGGTTGGTGGGATCACACATACACATGTACACGCATGCACACACATACACACATGCATTCACATGCAGAGACAGAGAGCACAGATTGAACTGAATAGGATGGGACCATACCTTAAAAGAAATTAAGGTAAATGGTGAGAGAGAAATGTAGTGAGAGGAAAGAGGGGGAAATGGAAGGGGGTAACTATATGTCATTTAAGAGGCAAGTAGGAGATGTTTTTAGTGGAGGGAAAAAGAGGAGAGCTGAGGGAAAAAAACAAACAAACAAACAAACAAAAGTTTACCCTCATCACATTTGACTAAACGAAGGAGTGAAATGCACACTCATTTTGGTATGAAAACCTATCTTACAGTATAAGAAAGCGGGGGAGAAGGAGATATTGGGGGGGGATGATGGAAGGGAGGGCAAAGGGAGGAGGGAGTAATTGAAAGTCAACACTTGGGGAGGGACAGGATCAAAGAGAAACAATGAGGGGCAGGTGAGGAGGGATGGCAATTCAGTTAGTCTTACACAACACGACTATCAGGAAGGTCATTTGCAAAGCTACACAGATATGGCCTATAATGAATTGCCTGCCGTACCAAAGGGAATGGGTGGGGAGGGAGGGATGGGGAGAATTTGGAACTCAAAGTTTTAGGAACAATTGTTTAGTATTGCTGTTGCAACTAGGAAAGAAGACATACAGTTAATGAGGAATAGAAAGTCATCTGGCCCTACAGGAGAAAAGAG
This sequence comes from Bettongia penicillata ogilbyi, assembly GCA_023548195.1. Classification (NCBI taxonomy): domain Eukaryota; kingdom Metazoa; phylum Chordata; class Mammalia; order Diprotodontia; family Potoroidae; genus Bettongia; species Bettongia penicillata. Next base: position 2,664,835 of record JAJHZJ010000221.1, read on the forward strand.
AAGATAGAGACAAGGGAAGGGAGGGATGACAGAAGAGAGGACAGATTGGAGATAGGGAAAATTAGATTGCTTGGGGTATTGGGGTGGGGGGGAGGGGAGAAAAAGGGAGAAAATTTGGAACCCAAAAATTTGTGAAAATGAATGTAAAATAAATAAATAAATAAATAAATAAATAAAAAAAAAAAAAAAAAAAAAAAAAAAAAGAAAGCGGGGGAGAAGGAGATATTGGGGGGGGGGGATGATGGAAGGGAGGGCAAAGGGAGGAGGGAGAAATTGAAAGTCAACACTTGGGGAGGGACAGGATCAAAGGACAGAAGAGAAACAATGAGGGGCAGGTTAAGAGGGATGGCAATTCAGTTAATCTTACACAACACGACTATCAGGAAGGTCACTTGCAAAGCTACACAGATATGGCCTATAATAAATTGCCTGCCGTACCAAAGGGAATGGATGGGGAGGGAGGGATGGGGAGAATTTGGAACTCAAAGTTTCAGGAACAATTGTTTAGTATTGTTGTTGCAACTAGGAAAGAAGACATACAGTTAATGAGGAATAGAAAGTCATCTGGCCCTACAGGAGAAAAGAGAAGATAGAGACAAGGGAAGGGAGGGATGACAGAAGAGAGGACAGATTGAAGATAGGGAAAATTAGATTGCTTGGGGTATTGGGGTGGGGGGAGGGGAGAAAAGGGGAGAAAATTTGGAACCCAAAAATTTGTGGAAATGAATGTAAAAAGCTAAATAAATAAATAAATTTAAAAAAAAAAAAAAATTTAATGTAAAAAAAAAAAAAAAAAAAAAATAAAATGGCCCAGGCACAAGGTGATGAGGGCCTGCAGAAGAGAAAATGATGTATTCTTGAGAGATGTTGCAGTGGAATCAATAGGCTTTGGCCACAGATTGGATATGGCCGAGGTTTGAGAGCTGGGGGCGAGATGATAAGTCAAGTATAGCTCCTAGATTGTGAACCTGAGGGAATGGGAGTTTCCCTCTACAGTAATTGGGAAGGGGGGAGGGTTTAGGGGGAAAGAAAATGTGCTGTCCTTTGGATGTGTGTAGTTATGACATCTACTAGATGATATGTGAAAGGCATCAGGGTGGTGGGAGGGAAGTGGGGCAGGGTAGATGGATTTGAGAATTGTCAGCATAGAGATGGTAATTAAATATATTGGAGCTGATGAGATCACCAAATGAGATAATATAGAGGGGAAAAAGAAAAGAAAGCCCAAGATAGGACCCTGAGAGACACCTACAGCAGAGGGTGTGATCTGGGTGAAGATCCAGCAATGGAAATGGAGAAGGAGCGGTCATATATGTAGGAGAGCTTGGAGAGAATAGTGTCCTGAAAACCTAGAGGGAAATAGTCTCAAGGAGTAGAGAGTGGTCTGGAGTTTTAGAGGCTGCAAAAAAGTCAAGGAGAATGAGGATTGAGAAAAGGCCGGTGGATTTGTCAGTTAAGAGATAATTGGTAAGATCATTGGAGTTGTAACTTCACTGGAACAGTAGGGTGGCAAGCTGGATTGTAGGGGTCTAAGAAGAAAGTGATGGAAAAGAAAGTGGAGGCACCAATCATGGACAGTCTTTTTGAGGAGTTTAGTTACAAAGGGCAAAAGAGATAGAGAAAATTCTGGTGGGGACTGAAGTGAGGGTTTTTCAGGGTGAGAGAGACATAGGCATGTTTGTAGGTGGTGTAGGGAATGAGTCAGTAGACAGGGAGAGATTGAAAATGAGGATGACAGGTGGCATTCTGTTGGAGGAGATGAGATAGAGAAGGATCACTTGGGTATACAGAGGGGTTAGCCTTGTTAAGGACTAAGGGCATTTCAGTGTGTGTGTGTGTGTGTGTGTGTGTGTGTGTGTGTGTGTGTGTGTGTGTTCATTCTTCATTACCAAAGAAGACCATGCCATCACAGAAATGGTGACATGACTTGCACTTGACTTTGTTTTGAGAGAGGGAGGGCTGGGCAGGTCACCAGCCTCACTTCTCCTCCAGAGCCATCTGAATCCAGTGATCAGATATTCATCAGGATGACTGGAGATGACCCAGGATGAAGCAGTTGGGGTTAAGTGACTTGCGCAAGGTCACACAGGTAGTGAGTGTCAAGTGTCTGAGGTGAGATTTGAACTCAGTTTCTCCTGACTCCTGCACTGGTACTCTATCCACTACACCACCTTGCTGCCCCAACTTCATCATGTAAGATAGAGGTGAAGGTGTGATGTAAGGTGTCTGAGTGTTAAAGAGATGGAGAAGAGGGAGTTCATAGTGAATGGTCTGTAAAATGTGATGCAGGGGTCTCAGCTGAGAGAGGGGGAAGGAGGAGCTATGAGATGGTTGAGGAGGAATGAAAAGATTTGGAAGAGCCAGCTGTGGAGAATGGGACAGTGAGTTGATAAGGCCAGTATAGGATTGCCTAGAAGCCATGATAGCCTAGTTGATATTCTGTAACTAAATTTGTAGCAGGGCATAGTTAGAATGGTTGTGCAATTTTCTCAACCTTTATTCACCAGCATATGTGTAGGAGTGAAGAAAGCAATGGTGAGAGTAATCCAAGGCTGACTAGAACTGAACTGGTTCACCTTAGGTCAAGATGGGGAAAAGAGATAAGAATGTCTAGGGCAAGGGAGATGGCCTGGAAGAGAATTGAAGGGTCGAGGGATTGGAGTTCACCATGAGGATGAAGAGTAGGGTTTTGTAAGAGAAGATAGGAAAAGTGAAAAGCCAATAGGAGATTCCAGAATTCTTGAACATGGAGGTGATTATGCATTATGGGAAGATCAAGGATATGACTATCTTTGTATGTAAATGAATTAGAATTGGAGTAGATTGGGAAACTGTGATTACAGAATTTGTGGAAGAGTCAATATATATGATGAATTCCCTTGTATAAAAGTAGAAGTTGAGGAGAAAAGTTGTGTCATATACTGAATGCATTGATTAAGGAAAAGGAGTGATCTGGGCAATCTGTAGACAATGGCTACTAGAATTTTGATCAGCTGGTAGATGAGAATAGTATGAACCTTAAAGGAGGAGCATTTACTGAGTGGTGGAAGTAGGGAGAGAACCTGGACCTGGCCATGAGGATCAGGGAGTATTCCAGTTCTTCACCTCTGCTGGTGAACTGAGGAGAATGAGTGAAGGTGCAGTCAGTACTGGAAACAATACCCTTTATGTATTCATGTTGGTGTTCCTGTCTGGACATGTGTCTAGGAACTGTTCAAAGCACTGCTCAAGAGGGGCCATTATGTGAACCAGCCTTCTAGTGGTGTTATGCTCCTTTGTCCAGTAACACTTCCACAGCATCATAGAGATTGTCTCATCCTTCCTACTCATTTTACAGATGAGGAAACTGAGGAAAAGAGAAAGGAAGTGATTTGTCCACAGTTATACATTAAGAGCTAAACTGATGTCAAAAGATTATAAAGAATGAGCATATTCATAAAAAAGAGATCTGAGAGGACACTCCAAACCCAGCCCTACACAGAGGTGAGAGATCCACAGGTACTGCACATTGCGCCTGTTTGGAGGCTTTTTCAGTGAATTGATTGGCTATGTTAATTTTTCTTTTTCGTTTTCTTACCTTTTTTTATCTTTCGTCTTTTTCCTTAAAAAACAAGGAGACTTTGTAGGGCTGTTTCTCTGGGAGGGGAAGAGGCACTGGGGAAAATGATAATGATATAAAAAAATAAGACTGAAACAAACTTTTCTAAAAAGAGTTAAAGGGAACAGATGCCAGTAGCTGGAGCAAGGAGCAGGGCATTCTTAGACTTTTGTTGTCATTGTTCTTCAGAGCATGTAACCTTTGAATTTTGATCTCTTCATGCGTGAACTGCAAAGGGAAAAAAGTTATTGAATTGATATCCAAGGACTTACATTCAAATCCTAGCTCTGTTTAACCTGGGCCAAGTTATTTAACTTTCCTTGGCTTTAGTTACATCATCTGTAAAGTGAGGGAGTTAGAGCGGATGACCTCTGAGGTTCCTTACAGATCTAAATCTATCAAGCTATAAAAACTGTTCTTATTTGTTGCCTAGAGCAGCACATCAATTAATCAAGCATTTATTAACTTCCTAATAAGTGCCAGGCACTCTCTTAAGTGTTGGGGATATAAAGACCAGTCAGCCTTGAAGACCTTAGCAGCAGAGCCTACCTATATAGGTCTATATATAAGAATTTGTGGGAAAGAAACTAGTATCTAGAGGGAAGGTTTTATGTAGAAGGTGGTGCTTGAACATCTGAGCCTTGAAGAAAACTAGGGATTCTGAGAGTCACAGGTGAGAGAGAGTCCATTCTAGACACGGAACCTGGCTGGGCAGAGGCATGAAGATTGGAGATGTAGAACTGTGTGTGAACTTAGCAAAAGAGAAAACACAAATGAGCTACTGCCTTACAAGTATTCTACTTAATGAACTATTCTGATAGTGATAGCCCTCTGCAGAGCTTTCAGTGTTTTCCCGCTGCTTACTGTACTTATGGATAAATTAAAACTCCTAATGTTAATAGAGAAGACTGTCCCTAGTTTTGCTCCAGCTCTTTTCCAGTTTCCCCTTATATTGCTTTGATCTCCATTGTTTAACTTATTCCATCCTCCATGTCAGGAATCAGCTCTACCGTCTACCACATGCCCAGTTTATCTGCCATTTCCTCCTTCAAGCCTTCCCTGATGTCCCCAACTAAGGTGATCTCTTTTTCTAGACCTCTTCTTAATTTTTTCATATCTGCCTGTATTGGGTTATTTGTGTGTGTTCCGGAGAGCAGACTCTGTATGCTATCCTTTTTTTGTATTCCCATGATGCCTTGTACAAAGTAGGTGCTTAATAAATATTTGTTGTAGAGTTGCTCCTAGCTGTAGAAACCTAATACAGCATGTTATTTGTGTTTTGGACTTCATTCAAGGGAGTTTAGTATCTAGTGTAGTTCATTAAAATTCATTATTAACTCCTAAAGCCTCAGTTTCTTAATGTGTAAATGGGGATAATATATATAGTCAGACAATCTCACAGAGTTGTTATGAAGATCAAATTAAATATGTGGAAGTACTTTATGACAGTAAAACTTTCTATAAATGTGAATTATTTTTATCTTACATTTGTTACCCAAGGGTACCATTTTTAAGACTCCAGCGTAATAATATTGTGGAGTGGAAAAATGGTCATTTCAACACCATGT